>RSEF01000031.1:6865195-6918535 GCA_003993805.1 Himantopus leucocephalus
AGGGGGGTTGGACTAGATGATCTCCAGAAGTCCCTTACAACCCCTGTCATTCTCTGATTTTGTGATTACATGGTACTGCATTTGGGGAAAGGCTCACAGGAAAATGCTTAAAGCAAATGCATCAGGGATATACACACACGCACACACACACAAAAAAAAAAAAGCTAGAATATCTCAAGACAGGAAAAAACCATCTTCCTGTTGTTCTTGAAGCTCTTCTTAACTCCTTCCTCCTCTTTGCCAGCTGCAGTCCTGAGTAATGAATGTCTGCCAGATCTGGGCTTCCTCACACCCTTTCCTTGTGCTTCACGTTAGCCAGCTTGACTGTTTCCTGCTCAGAGGCAGGTGGAGAAGGCTCATCATGACATCCAATCATCAGCTGATAGACCATCACTCCTGCAATGGCCCCAAGGAATGGAGCAACAACTGGAACCCACCACCACTGTTTACCAGTCCTGGAAAAAAAAGCAAAAGTGCATAAAATAAGAATTGCAGCCTACGCATTAGGATATTTGTGTTTGGATCTGGAACAATGCAAGATCTGGTCACCTCCAAACATCAAAGCTGACTTGCAAAAGACAACAATACCCTCATGTGCACAGCAATTTCCAAGGCAGATATTGCCCCTCACTGCAAGTTCAGGTGACAAGCAATTCAGAACAGCTGCTTCCAGGACTTCGAAGACCATCTCTCCACCAAGAAAGGAGAGAAGCAGCTGCAACTCCTGAACTAGATACCTTCACTTCATTCCCATTTCTTGCGGGAAAGCACATACTGCTCATGGGTCTCTCAATTTTCTCCAGCAACAACAAACTTCAAATATAACAAATGCCTTACATTTTCTACTGCTAAAAAAAATAAAATTATTATAGGCTTATGGTCAAGGTGCACCTGAACTTTTCATGGATGCTTTTAGATTTGCCTCCCTGATAGCAAAGTTAGGTCATTTGTTCTGGCTGCTGGAAACTGCCAAGCTTCTATAATTTCTTAAGAAATTGGAGCAGATCAAACAGTGTCTTTTAAAAATGTTTATAAAATCCAAAGATACCTCACGGGTGCTAAGACTCTTTATGATGCCAGAGCCACCACCTACTTGCACTTGTCATTTTTTTCCCCTTGATGCACAAGGTTTTCATTCGCAAGCACTTACCAGAACACTTCAGTGCCCCAGCCGGCGATGGCTGTGAAGAGGCGAGGCCCAAAGTCCCTGGCAGGGTTGACAGCGTAGCCAGAGTTGAAGCCCATGGAGGTTCCAATAACAAGGACAACAAAACCAACTGTGAAAGCCTCCAGCCCCGTGGGGACAGGGTTGTTGTAGGGATCGACAATAGCCAAGACACAAACAATCAGGGAGGCAGTGCCAATGAACTGGGGAGGGAGTGGGAAGAAGAAGAAATATTTAATCTAGATTAATCTTTTCAACAAATATTTAACTCCTCTAAAGTCCCATACATTTAGCACTCACTATCTAAAGTCAAAGAGCTTCACTAAGTCATCCCATGGCATTATCAGACCACAGTAGACTGAGCACCCACAGGAATGGGTTAGTGGAACGTGCTCCTCCTGGAAGCCCACAGGCTTGATCAAGCCCACGTATATTTCCCTACCCATAGAAGAACTATGAATAACTGTTTGAGCAGCCAGAAAAGCTGAAGACATCTTCCTGAACATGCTTCCAACCTGCCACAGCTGGGTGGCGGCTGTCCCCTTGTGGTTGATGGCAACTTTAAGGAGGAGACAGTCACCTCCAACACCAACCACCACACCACACCCAGTTGACATTTGGGTTGTGCAACAGTGACAGTAGTACAGCAGGAGTGAGGAAGAGCCATCCTTCCTCACGCTATTGTGCTTCAGGGGCTGAGAGCAAGTGGTATCTTTTTCACTGGTGACCTGGCCAGTCTTGTGTAAGTGGTTAATCCCCTTAACACAAACCTTCTTGCTGTAAGGGTCGTTTCTGGCTCTGCTCTTCCTATGGGCTAGAGAGACACTTCTGCCAGCTCTAAAAAACTTTCTGGATGTCTGCTCTTTAAATTTCAATTCATTCTCTAAATAAAGGAGAGGCTCAGAACCACCCCAAAAGATTTTTCTTCTAATACACCTTCATCCTTCCAGCACCCTCTTACCTGGTCAAAGAATCCATTCACAATGTTCAGATGCTGAGACGGGTAGGTGGCAAAGATACCAGCAGTGCCATTTTGTCCTGTTACATACAGCTGGTTGCTGCCAAAAGCCCAGATAGCATCTAGAGGTGGGGGAAAAAAAGAAAAAAAAAGAAAGGTAGAGAGGTCAGTTATTTTCCAACACGCATTAGAGAGAGGACCCTGTTTGAAAGATGACTAAAATGTAGGCTCCACAGACCCATGAATATGAAGATAGAATTCCCTGTGCACCCCAGTGCTATGTGTTGCAAAACCATTTGCTGTAGAACACTCATTTGGAAAACTTAGGGTATGATCCACCACAGCATATTACCAGTCAGGCTCAGGTGCAGGTGGCCTGGTGTCAAGACAGAGATACTGCTATGGATCTGATCTGCAGCAAGCAGGATTGGGGCTCATCTTGCACTTTCCTCTAAGCCAATACACAATTAGTTTCACGTCTCAGAGTTGTCTTGTACAGCAGTCAGCCCCTTGCCTACCAGTATGTAGAAGCTGAATAATTAACCTAGGCAGGCTGTCTGGATTCCCTCCACGGTTAATGGAGAGAAAAACAGGCACCTTTCTGAAGGTAGATCTTTGATGATTTAGGCAACTAAGATGGGATTAACTCTTCTGAAGCAGAGGCTTCAGCCCACCAACTAGAAAGGTGACTGGTGTTGAACTGAAGTCCTGATGTTAACAGAGCTGAAGGTAGGTCCCCCTGCTTCTTTCTAAAGTGAAAAGCAGCTGGTGCTATGCCAGGGTGGCAACTTCCTCCCTTCAGGTTGAAGCTACAGTAACCCAGAGGTTCTGCTCAGCTACAGGGAACACTGCTCCTATGGCCAGAAACAGGTATCAGGAGGCAAACTCTGAGTCAAAATCTCATCCTTGATATTTGAGGAGGAGCAGTTTCCATCACAAAAAGGCAGTTCTTGCCCACTGAATACTGCCCTGTGATGAGAAACAGATGCCTGAGGAACTGGATTTCTAGGATGCTTTCCAAGGTATAGAATTGCTCTGATAAGGGCAACAAAAACTGCTAGAAGTCACATTCTCTGGAAGCCAACATAAGACAATGCAGAAAACATCCATGATGAAGTATTCACTTTCTTTAAAGGATAAAACAGCTAAGGAACAATGCACAGATATAAAATCTCCATTACTACTAGTGTTTCATCAGCATTTCTGAAAGATCTGTTTTAATACAGGTAGTACCTACAAGTGGGGTCCATGTTACAGTGATCAGTAGTCAAGGACAAGGACTTGCACATTGGCGATGCTGGATGGCCTTCAGATTGATTTGAACCCATCATCGTCATGAGAATAGGAAAGCCCCCCCAAAGACACAGTAAGGACATTTCTCACATCTCTGCTCTGCAAGAAAATGCTTCTCTCTGATTTGGGAACCAGCCTCCCTGCAGTGAGTCATGAAGAGCATCCATCTCACCCCAACAAACACAGAACATTTCTGCACTTACCGTAGTACAGCCCAAAGACTATGCCAGCTCCCAGGAAAGCCCCCAGTGTTTGGGCCAGGGCATAAATTGGTAGCTTGATCCAGGGCTCCCGGGCCAAGAAGCACATGGCAAAAGTGACAGCTGGGTTCAGATGTCCACCTGCAGAGAGGTAGGTGGTTATTGCACTTTTACAGGCAGAATTCAGGTCCCAGAGATGAGCCAAGGGACACTAGTTTCCATACCAGTGTCACATAGGAAAAGCACAGCCATCTAGGCCTACGCCATAACTGTCACAAGTGAAATTCAGCCACAACTTACCTGATACCTGTCCTGAGATCAAAATGCCAAGCATCACAGCAAAGCCGAAGGCCAGGTTAACAGTCAGAAAACCTCCATGAGTCCCTCTGCTGAGCACAATCTGCGCAACGGAGCCACAGCCAAACAGCTACGAGGGGAAGAAGAGATTGAAATTAGCCTCTCTGTTTCACATCAGGGCCAGTTGTTGACCAGTGCCTGCAACTGCTTCACTTGCACTTGCATGCACCGTCACAGCCCACCGATGACTCAAAGCCTTCAAAACTTCAATCTGCAGTTAAAATATCTAGGTCTTATGTCCAGGGACAGCAGGGAAGGAGAAAGGACACAGAACAAGCCTAACTCCTGGCAGAGGGAAACAAAACCAGGGCCAAAATCAAAAGCAAGATCAGACCACAGTTCACATCTCCAGGAGGGTGGAGGTCTTTTCCAAACATCTAATTTTCAGGTGGTAGGTGAAAAGAATCAACCAGACAGCACCCTGGACCGAGGTATTTACAATTCATATGAGGGGTCTGAGTCCTTATTGTTAAAAAGGCTAATTATTTGACACAGTAACACATAGATTGGCAGGGGACAATTTTGCTAATGCCTGGAAATAGAGGCATGATTGAAGAAGGTCACATACAGCCTGACATTCATGGAGTCCTCTTTCAGGTGGCACTGGCTGACAGCGAGGGATTGGGTCTGTTTCCTTGTGCTGAGGTACCTGCAGTTGTTCCAGCCCCAAGGGACACTCTCTGCTGTGGGCACTCTGAGAACAGCCCACACCATCCCAAACCAGCCATATCCTTCTTATGGCAAAATCAGGTAAGAAAGGATCAGGGCAACATAGCTGGCCTGTCTCTGCAGCATCAACATGGTATAGGCACCATCAAGAAAAGTCCATATTCCACAGACAGCATGCCACCAGCCCAGACAGAGGCTTGGCCTTCTGTCTAAGATCACGGGTACACCAAGACTTTTAGGGGACAAGAGTTGTTTCTGCTGGGTGATAATGGGTGTTTCCTAGTAGCTAAGGCAGGCATGTGCTTTTGCTCAAAGATGTTTGCTCCAAAAGGGTGATTCTCCTCTTCCCAGCTACATCCAAAAGCCATCCTTCATACACTCACCTGTAATAACCCAGACCAGATACCCCTGGCAGTTCAGTTCATCACTCATCCAACTGGAGGCTTTCTGCCTGGCCAAGTCTCTCCACTACCCACTACGTAATTCAAGGAGCCCTCATCCTGATCATCTGTATGCTTTTATCTTCCATTGACTCCACCTGAACTGATTCTTGGCACATACCAGGGATTATCACATCAGCAGGTACTGAGAGCATCCTCATACTAGGGCAGGGATTACAGCTTGCTCCTGAGATCCTCAGATCTAGGGATCAAGGCTTGCCTTATTTCTACTGACCACATGCTCATATGTACACACTCATCAAGACTTTCTGCTTCTGTGAGCTCCATCATCCCAGAATTAGTCAATTGCCACAGAGGCAGTATCTGCTCCTAGGGAATAAGTCACCAAATAGGCACCAGGGGTAGCTCTCCTCACCTCTCTTGCTAATACTGGACTGCCCATTGAGCAATGCACAATCCATATCAGGGGCAAAGCCAAAACACACCTAATTCATCCCCTCCCATCCCCTTGACAACGGATGAATTACTAATAAAGCAAACACTGCACTCAGCCTGCTGGGAAAGGAGCAGCCAGGTAGGCTGCAGACTGATTCACAAGGTGGACACTCTGTACACAGGTGCCTCTTGACAAGGAGCCAGGTCCCCAACACAGGACCTCCTGTAGAAAGAACAAAGAAACCTGTAGAACTCGTTAGCTAATGAGCGCGGATGTCCAGCACTGCTTTCTACTGGGCGCAGTCAGAACAGCCCATTCAAATGTCCTAACCCTGAGTTGCCCTCCTGAGAAACCATGGGAGAGAAGACACCCAGGCAAAGGCAGAAAAGATGAGTCTTGCTTATTGTGCAGCAAACAGAGCCATCATTCCCAGCTATGCCCAAACCACTGAGGGAAACGTAGCTTTCAACTGAGCAAATAAATACTGGCTAATGACCAAGGCAACATCTGTTCCTTCCCTCACCCCTGAAGAGCCCCAGCATGCTTTAGAGTTTTGGAGAAAGTCCTTGGCCATGGTGTTCAGCTCTCTAATGGCACACAGCTCATCAGTCTGACCAGGGAGGGGGTGAACCCACAAAAAGCTGCAATGGGCATCTAAGTTTGGCAGGGTTGGCCCCAGGTTCTTCCAATTGATAAAGGTATTTGTGTTATTCACTCTGAAAGAACTGGCAGTTCTGTAGGTGGATGGTGGTTGGCTCATTAGCCACATAACTTTTGGTTGCAGAAACCGCAGAGTAATGTTCCCCCCTCCACCCCCCTGTTCACCCACAAATGTCTTCCCGTAACCTGGAGGAAGACCAGATCTGCCATTTCTCAAGAGATTGTTCCCCATCCTCCTCTGCCCCCATCCTACAGCTGGCAATAGCTCTCCAGCTTTTCCTCAGAAGAGAGTCTATGGGCCATGCAAAAACACCCCAGAGCCACTCCACAGGAGCATTACAATTATTTATCAGATGAGCCTTGAGCACTATTTGGCTTAATTAAGCAGAACAGTAGAAAACCTGACCCTCAGCAGATAAAAAGAGTAAGGTGATATTTAAGGACAGGTTTGAACTTTGATATGCATGTGTGCAACTCCATCCTGTGCCAGCAGAGTCCACTAAGCATGAACATATATTCTCATGCACGACACCCAGCATTTGACTTTCAGGAGCCGGTTCAAATCATGCTCACCCGTGTTTTTGTGGCAAGTGACTTGACATTACACAGTTTTGCTGTGGTAATGGCTATTACAAATTTTAATCACACCATTTCCACTTCTGCTATTTGCTAGTTTTCCTTCCAATTCCTTTTCCCAGGCCATATGAGACATGAGACCTTCAACATCCATTTTTTAAGTCTTCCTTGTCCAATGCTTGCAAATAAGCGTTTAGGAGAAGCTAGATTGAGTTGAAAGGCAAGGAAGGTCAAATAAAAGCAATTTGTCATTTATCCCAGTGGCTTTAAAGTCCATGCAATGGATGTAAAAGTTCTTAGTCAATATTACAGCACTATGGTTGGAGAGAGTGGTACACACCCAAGGCAGAGGTGACCCCTCAATTCTTGATTTTAATAACCTGCCTCCAACACTTCTTTTTTTTCGTTTTTTTTTTTGATAAAAAAAAAAAACACAAACGTTACTAGAAGAACACCCCAGCCAACAGCAAGCCGGGTTAGCGCCTCACATGGCAGCATGTGCAGCAGTCAACTGTTATACCCCCATGATCCACTAGCCAAGTTCAAAAGCAGTTTTAAAGTGCTAATAAAATGATTGCAACAAAGCGCTACTATGATGTATTAAAGCTACTGTCTTAGGAATCAAGGTCAATGCACCCATTAACCAGGTTAATGGAAGCTTGCTCCCTAATTTCATCTTACTGGCTCTAGCAGATCTAATGGCTTTCCCTGCCAACAGGGAGGCTTCTCACTCCTCTTCTCTCACGAGCTGATACAACTCCTTGCACTGTGAAGAATAACAAAAACCACGTTCTGCAGGATCCATGAGTTGAACTGGTTCAAGGGTGGAGGGGCTGACAAACTCCAAAGCCTGTTCAAGGGAGGGGACAACCAGAAGCAGCAGCAGCAAAACCAGGAAAAGGTAGCAGGTCGCTGGGTTAAACTTCGCACTCAGGGGAACCTTAGAGTCCCTGTGTGCAGGGCGTGTTTGGATACTGGCCATTTGGCTTTGTCACCCAAGGTAAAAACACCCTAGTCTCAATGTCTGGAGACAAGAAAACTCTGGAGCTGGTCAGGGCTGGTAGGACAAAAAAAAGTTGACAAAGCTAACAAAGAAATGAGTCCACCTGAGTTTATAGGCAGACCTTGTGAAAAGCAGCTCTCTACGTGAGCTGGGGAGACACGTAGTGCTTAGCACATGAGCCAAGTTTCATTCCTCTTTTCTTTGGCAGTGCTTTTTCACACCTTCAGGTGGGACACAAAAGGCCTGGATGCATTTGCTTTTGGACTTTAGACAGACTGATCTCTAAATCAAGATGGGAAAGTTTTGCTGACTTGATCATGAGGATTAGGCAAGAAGCCTGCTGTAAATTTACCCTTATCACCTTGGTGGGTGGGAAAGGCTGCTCAGCCCTCACTGCCTTTTGATTAGTGGGGAAGATGCCAGAAAGGCAGTCAAACCATGGGTCTACTCTGAAGGAAGAGACCCTGAGATATTGATGGAAGATTTTAAGTATTAGATACACAAAGGGATCCCTCTCTTCATAGCAGAGTGGAATTTAGGACTATCCTACAGTCCCTTCAAGGGGCAACCTGGGAGGCAGGGAGGACGCAGAGGACTATCATTTTACAGCCAGTTCAAAACAACCTCCCAACTGTTTCTCTGCAGCTCAAAGCAAGAAGGTGTTAAAGGCACTGTAAGTCTCCTTCATGGCCTCTTGCTGCCCTCCCCAAGTAGAAGGACCCAGCTGGGTAGTCTGAAGACAGATCCCTCCCCATTGCTGTTTCTGCTCAAGCTGCATGCAGAGATCTTCCTCAACTCCATGGCCTGTGCAGCCAGGACAACCTCCATCAGCCACAAAAGCAGTGTAAGGAGCACTGTCATTTTTGCCTTCCCTCAAAGCACCTCTCAAACAACCAGACCAGTCATAATTTACAGTTTGCAAAGCAAGGAGAAATACGGCAGTATTACATACATTACATTATATACAGACCAACCCACAGTTGGTCTTCTTGCCCACCAGAGCTGGAGCCACCCTGGACAGAAGAAATCCTACAGGGAAGGGCAGCCACAGATGGTTTGTCATGTTACAGCTCTTTTTCTGCACCACACATTGTCCCGGAGCCAGGCAGGGCTGCAGGGCTCGAGAGATAACAGGGTCTAAGGAAAGTTGTGCCGCATATACATCATGTGCTACAACAATGCTGCACAAGGCTGGAGAGACAAGAAGGCTCAGCGCAAGAAACCTCTTGCTCAGCGCAAGAAATCAGCAGAGGAGTTGGGCATTAGAGAGGAAATTTACTGTTTTACTTTGTTCCCCCACACCCAAAACGTTTCTCCTGATACCCCCAGTATCCCTCAGATCAAGAGGTTTTAGCTTTTAGAAAGACGTGTATTTCTGGTGGGGTTTTGGTCACAGGGTTGGGCACTGCTGAGGAAAAGCCACCTTCCCACTGAGGGCAAGTCTTGGTGCTTGAGCTGTCCGGTTTGTGGGAAGGAGAAAACTCCCTGATCCTTGCATGAGGACAGCAAGAAGGGACAGTAAATGAAGAGCTTTGAGCTATTCTGGTGGAAGAGGTAAGGGAGAGCAGCAGTGCCGACATTTCCCGTGCCTCCACACTCAGCAGCACAGACCCTTCGCAGGGAAGGATCAGCAGCACTCGACATGCTTACAGCAAAGATTTACACCCCCTTTCAAATCCTAGCAAAGCATTAAGAAAAAACCCCAAATATTAAAAAATAAAAAAAAAGTATATAAAATCACATTCTCCAAATGCGGCAAGCTAGGTTCACACAAATCAGCACAAATCAAACAGCAACTGTAGGAATTGCCGTGCTGCCCCAGATGGCTGCGGCATGAGCCGCAACTTTGAGCTCTGCACTGCCGACAGTTCGGCAAGGCTCCCTTCGCCTTGATCATCCCAACCACTTTGCTGCTTTGGTTTCTGTGGCCTGCAACACACTCATACTCCAAAAAGCTCCCACCTGGCCACAAAGTCAAGACAGCCCTGATTGAAAAGCAGTTAGGAATTGTTTTGTTCTTTCTTTGTGCTTCTACGGCAGTGAATCACAGTTAGTCTGACTTGGAAATCAATTATAAACAGCAAGTTCCTTCTCCTGCAAATGTAAAAACCAAACAGAGCCAGCCTTGGTATTTACAGCCAGCAGAGCAAGGCAAACAGATCAAGCCTTTAAGGGAGGCACGGAGGCCTGCCACTGGAAATCTAGCTTTAGTGAGTTGCTACAGTAATAACACAAACAGCAAGTGACTGGGAAAATGCCTTCAGCGTTTGCATTGCTTAACTATTGCCAGCAAGCGGTGCTTCTGACATAGGTATAAAGTTCAAACCTAAAGTACCACTTGAAAAGTGCACCTTGAAGAGGAAAAAAAAAAAGTCATTTTAATTATCAGAGGAAAAGTAGAATCAGCGTTACTCTTCTTGTAACAGAAAGGACATTATCTGCAGACTAAAACCACGTTGTGCAAGGTGCTGTACACAGCAAAAGCAGCTTGCAAGTAAAGAGCACCTCGCCTTTGCGCTATTCAGGGCTTGGCTGCCTTAGTTGGGTTACTTTTCTTATCTTAAAAAAAAAAAAAAAGAGGCACTATTTTGTTTTGACATTCCTCTACCTTTACAACCTCCTTAAAAAATAAGAAAAATAAAATTAAGCACTAGGTTAATTCTTACAGGCAAAGAGACTTTGCAGGGGTCTGAAATTGTTTTGCTCTAGAAGAGCTTGAGAGTGCTGCAGTCGTTATGCAAGTGAAAGGGAGGAGGGAAGAAGCTGAAGCCATGCCAATATCCACAGTGGGGCAAGCTTTACATTACACAGTGAAATCTAAAGTAAGCTGCAAACTTTAAACAGTGTCCTTCCCTTCGGCTCAGGAAGTTAATTTCAGTGTGAACGATATCAAACCTTAAATCCATCCCTAATATTGTTCTGCTCTAGACGTATTTGCTTATTTGTTTTCAGTCAGTTCCATTTCCCATGAAGACAATTTCATGGATCTGAAGCCCATAAGATATATTTACCAGGCTCAAATACAGCTAAACGCATGCACACCCAGCTCAGCCTGCTGGTAGGGTGGGCAGCAGGGGTTTTTGCAAGGTACAGAATGACAACCTCTCTCCTGGTATGGTCTAGTTCAAACCACTGCCCACACCATCTGAAAGGGTAAGAACATCAAGACCCTTTCTGTTTTAGTTAGGTGATATAATAAAAAGATGCAAAAGAATTGGGGCAGTAGGGAGTAAAAAATAAAAAGTTTTTTAGTAAAATAAATAGAAACTGAAACTGTCACTTCATTAACAGAAGAATACACTGGGACAGCTCCAAGGCAGAAAGGGATTGATGCCAGCAGAGCCATACTGCAGGCTTGTTGCCCTGGAACCCAATTCTCTCTGTGTACACCCTGTTTTTGTCTGCTGGCAGCTGGGTAGCATTCACTATCTTTGGGACTTTCCCATTTCCCCCACCAGCCCACCAGATCTTCTCCCACATGGACACCGTACCCGCAGTCCTCCTGCACTCTTGCCGCAGAAGATCCCAGGTCACTTTTGCAAGACCTATAAGGTGGAGTTGAATGTGTCACTAATTCCTGAAGAAGGTGAGGGATCTGCTTATACACTTACAAACACACCTTAAAACAATGCAGGTGTGATGCTCCTGAGGATAAGGCATGTGTTGCCAACTTTTGCCAGTGCATCATCCAGCCTTGCTGATGGGTGCTCATTACCACCCTCATTTTGCAGGCTGGTTATGATTTTGGACCAAATCCTTCCTTGGGCTCTGAGCACATCTCAGCTCCTCTCTGCCGCAGAAAGGCAAGGCTGTAGAGAAAAGTAATCTCCGTCAAACCAGCCAATACAGTTGGAAGAAGGAACAACATTTTTTGAATCACAAGCCCTTCTGAAAGCTCAGATCCACATGGCTAAAGGCTTGCCTTGTTTCTCCAAGAATATTAACGCAGCCAGAAGGAGACATCATTCCTCCTTACAAGTCTTACCTTCCTTCAATCCTGAGACTAACTGCAGCAACATCAGCGATTCATAGGCAGCAACTTTCTACCTGTTAATCACTTTCGTATCAGCTTCTACCCACCTTAATCCCGAATAATCCTTCACTGAAGAATCAACAAGACTTGTTTGTAAACCATCAAAGCTGGGTCTCTCTGATGATAAAGACATTGATTGCACTGTGTGAAGCTGCTTTCTTTTAAGAGTGGTAGCACTTTAGGGGGACTCAGCTGAGCCCCCACACTCCCCCACAAGACCCAGTAGTCTCCTCTTCCTCATCAAAAAAGAATCTTATTTATTAAAGCATAAGATAGTGTGTCGGTCCTTTTGTGTTATTCCCAGGAGCACCTGCAACTTCATCAAAACTTCCTCCGCTTTCAGCTCCTACAACTATTAGATTTCTCCCCAAACAGTCCTGCCACCAGTTACAAAGAGGTGTAAACCCACAGTCACTCCACTGAAACCGATAGGATTGCTCTGGCTTTACACCACTTCAGAGGAACTTTCACCTGCAGGTATTCACTGCGTGAACACCAACTCATTTCTGCTCCAATATCAACGCAACAGGCTCGTGGCCTCTTGGGCAGTCCTGCATTTTTGGATGCAGGTGCCCAAAGCCAGATATCCCTATCTCAGTTTTGCTACACCAGCATTCGCTCCCCGCTCCTCACACACAACTGTCCTATTTCTTCACATCTGCCTTTGACTTCAGAGCCAGCCAGGGCCGCTCAAAACATCTTCAAACCAATTGACTTATGCAGATATCCACCCCGCTTTACCCCTTATATCCCGTCCCTTTGGAAACTGAGCATTAAAACAGGCAGAAGAGTTTTTTTGCTGTTCACCACTTAAAAACACATCGACTGACTGCTCGGCACTGTCACTGACGTAGCAACCACAAGCTCCCGATCAGCTGCCAGCACAAGCTGCCACAGTGTCGTACAGCCCCACTGATAAGACCCTGGAGAACATGCAGACAACAGCAAAAAAACCCGCTGCAACAGCTTAAATTCTGGCTACTTTTTCTCCATAGGAAGCACAAGGAAAACAAAGTGAGGTGAGGAAAAAGCTTTCACTTCCCCGGGTGATAACATTTGAACTATTTCAGTGCCAAGAAAATATTCCAGGGCAGAGAGAAAGGAAGTTTTGCACGCTCTCTTGCAAAACACTAGATGCTTACACAGAGACTTGTTGCTCCCTGCACTTTGCAGACACACGAAAGCCCCCAAACACCCAACAAGGTCTGCAGAGCCCACCCTTTGCCAGCAACCCCAAAGCTCATCCCATGGCAATTTGCATGAATTTTCTTCTTATGGATAAGGACTTCTCTCGTCCCTAAGGGGCAGGTTGCACTGGAGCTGGGCTCATCCCCGGTGCAAACTCTGGCAGCTGCGCAGCCCCTTCACCAGGACAATTTGCCCCCACACCCAGGGGTTGGAGAGCATCCCCACACCACAGCATAGACTCACCACCAGGATTAGCGTCCCCAGGCACTCAGCCAGCGCTTGCCGGACTAATTTGTTTCTGATCCTCAGGTGCTCCTCAATAGTAGCAAGAACGTCCTTTTGCCTCCCCATCGCAGTAGAGGTGCCCTTCAAGGGATGTCAGGGAACAAGCAGCAGCTGACAAAGCCTCAGCAAGGTTTCTTCCCCAGCAGAGATGCCTTTGCTTATAAATAAGTTCAGCGATGCCTGACACACCTCCTGGTTAACCACACCCCTTCCACCCGCTCTTCAAACCCAACTGATTTTTTTTTCCCTCCTTTTCATCATGAAACAGAGTGGGTGGTTTTCTTCATTTTCTTTATTGCTTGCTTAGGTGAGCAAAGGATTCAGGAGTTTCAGAAGAAGGAATTAAATGTGACAAAGATGTCCTGCTCAAACCCCTGCTGTTTTCACCATTTACCATCTAAACCCTCTGCCCCTCTCCAGCTTCAGCTGAGGTCCTAAAAGCTAAATGCAGTGTCTTAACCCATTTGTGCAATAACAGTACCCTGCTTTCAGCTTTCTTTCCCTCCCAAATTCCTGCAGGGTAGCAAAGTGGTGAGTACTCCTGTGCTGATCCAGAGGCTGCAGGTGTTTTTGCAGCAGCATCGTGGGGCAGGAGAGTTTGATCCCCCACATCGGTACTGCGGGCTGAGGACAAGGCACCTCCTGACTCCAGCAATTACCCAGCTGAAGCTGGTACCAAGAAGCAAGACCAAACCTCTCTCCATGAAAAGCTGCCTCTGAGTCCAAACTCTTGTGTATCGTTACAGTTTCTCCTGCCCTCCTGGGGCTTTGGGAGAGCATTTCCAGCCCAGTCCCCATGAAAGCCATGAATAAAAGTGGTGAGAGCTCCCAAGTGCAGATCCAATACCTCGTCATAGGACCTTGACATGGAGACCACCGACTCATTTATCCTCAAAGGAACCAACCCTTGCTGCCTTTTCATCCTCAGTAACGTCCTGTATCACCCTGGGACAGTTCTATGGGACAGTCTGAATGAAATCTGTCCCAGTCTGTACCATCTGTGGTGAGGGCTGCTAACAGGACGCATGCCACTCGTGGCATCTGGTTTCTGTTAAGTGAGTAGTAAAAATTCCCTGGGCTCTTTGACTCACCAGGGCTTGATGCAGAGCAGCAAGGCTGAATTTGCACAACTGAAGGGGACCCCTTTCCTGGATTTGCTCCCCCGCCACCTCTGCAAAGCCACAAATGCCTGGCTTTTCGTCTTCCTCTTATTTAACCATCGACTTTCCTGTTGGGAAATCAGAGCTTTTTAGTGCAGTGGTGAATGGGTCTTTATTTTGTACAGAAGCTGCAGCCAGCCCGACGAGCAGAGTCAGGAATGTTGTTAAGAAAGCAATAACGTGTGAGGAATCAAACGCAGGGGAACAGTCAGGTCCAAACATAATTACAGGGACAGGAAACTTTTCTCATTACTTTGTGCTCAGGCCTGGTCTGTTATCACCAGCATCAATGGGATCCTCTAAACTACAGTGAGCACTCCCTCAGCCCCACGCATGCTTGCTGTGGCTGGGGTTTGCAAACCAGCGCTCAGGACACCCGTTTGTAACCCCGTCTCACCCCTCACCCTCTTGCTGTGCACCATCTGAGTTGTGGAGGATCCACAGATGCTCCTCTGCCTCGCTTCCTCCTGCACTCTCCTCTCTGCTCTGTCCTTTTCACCCCGACTCTGTATCAAAGCCATCACAGCCAGAAATGAAGCTCTGTGTTGGGATTTTTTTTCCTTTCGGCAGTTCCTAAGCTAAGGCCTGTGCGTTGTTTTGCCATTTGTTGAACCACCAGTGTGCAGATGCTGTGCTCTGTGGTGTAGGTTTATTGAGATTTATTTAGACTGGGTCCTGGATCCCACACCTTCCCTGCTGGTGGGGACAGGGCCATAAGACCAGGGAGAGACAGGTGAGGACCAAGAGGCATGGAGGGGTGTGATGTTCTCCAGGTAGGTAGGTACATTTCTCCTGTCTGCAGCATCTGAGCCCCTCTGGCAATGAGTTGAGGATACAGAAATTTCCTCACAACTGGAGAAGGGAGGGGAGGTGTCTAGGCTCCCAGGTTGATGACAGAAGATGGTGGTAACACCAGCATCAAAGCTGGTGCTTGGAAAAGTCTAGACATACGCAAGCCCAAGGAGCCAGGGTGGGGTGGGCGCTCCAACACCATCTCTGCAGCTGACTCACTGCCTGACCCTGAGCAAATCCTTCACCTTTCCACATCTCAGCTTCTCCATCAGTAAATTAGAGAGAGTGACCTCGAATTCCCTTCCCGGGGCGTTGTGAGAGTGAATCACTAAAGCCCAAGATCCAGTGACTTAAAATGAGCAATACGGACTTATGCAATTGCTTTCCCAACAGAAAAGCATGTTATTATCTAGGAAGGCGCTTGGGGAAGGGGCAGTGATGCAACACTGGAAGAAGCAGAAGATCTTTTCAGAAGCAATAGCTAATCAAAGTGTGGGTAAGGGCTGAAAGACCCCAGTTCTGGAGCTTCTCCGTGCAAAGGCAGGAATTGCCCTGCCACACCATACAGCTGGACTCCGTGGACACATGTTCTAAGCACAAAACAATGTGTGTAAGCAGCAATAGGTTTCCAAACAAGCCCTTCTCTGACAATAACTAGTGTGCCAGTACCCACCCTGGTGGTTAGAAGTCCATGGGTCAGTAAAAATAAACAAGGAAGGATGCAGCAGTAAGACTAACAAGATTGGACCTCAGAGCTGCCAGGCTTTCCTGGTGTTGGGTGGACACCGTGAGATGTCCACACCTGTAATGTTGCCAAGCATGGACATTCAAAGATGCTATTCCACAGAACAAAGGCTTGAAAAAAGGAAATTTGCAAACCTCTGTCAAAAACTCATGCCTGACCTCCTGGTGGTGGTGCCAAAGCTACTGAAGCCCAAGCAAGGAACTTCTGTCATGTCCTGATTCATACATCAGGTGTTAAAGTGCCTAAGGTGGACTACCCTTATCAATCTGTAGTGTCAAAAAATCAAGGCTGGGTTTGAGGGGAAAAGTAATACTTGAATTTATGGAAACTACTGGTTGCCCAGAAGAAAACTCAAAGATAAAAAGG
Source organism: Himantopus leucocephalus (assembly GCA_003993805.1). Lineage (NCBI taxonomy): Eukaryota > Metazoa > Chordata > Aves > Charadriiformes > Recurvirostridae > Himantopus > Himantopus leucocephalus. The sequence continues at coordinate 6,881,483 of RSEF01000031.1, forward strand.
AAGTTCAGATCAGGAGGGAAATCAGAGACAATATTGTTCTGTTGTGCTTGTTTGTAAATCTCAGTCTTTTCTTCCAGTATCTTCTGGGACCCACAAATATGGGAGTAGCTAGGGATAGACCAAGATTTGAACCCATGCCCTCTGACCCCAGTCCAACAGAACACTTGTCTGTAACATTTGTCACTTTCTTATTCCTTTACTTTACTTCCCACAGAACCGTGCAACATGCCACAAGAAACTCACTGTGCTTGGGCTGTTATTTCTAGACATAATCCAAAACCAACACCCAGGTTCCAAGTTTGCTGTTTGCATTGCCACTTGGCTCCCTCCCTTGTCAATCTACTCTGGGGGAAAAACACAGGTGAAATTTTAAAGGAAGAACCAATCCTTGGCTCCTCTTCAGCTGTTTTCCTACTGGCTCTAGTGACAAAATAAACCCAGCCTCATAAACTCCTTGGCTTCTGCAGAGTGCTGAATCAGCCTCCAGTAATGCAATTTTTCATATGAAAAACCAAGTTTAATAGAATAACCGGACTTTTCCTTAAGCAGCTGAATGGATAAACCTGGACCAATGGGTTCCACATCTTGTCCAAGCCAAATTGATTCACCCATCCCAGGATGCATGGTGCAATCCAATAAGGAGAAAAGCATGAATCACGCAAATCTGTAATGAGTCATTGCACTGATGGCTGGTCACCTGGTGCAAAAGCCGTTATGCCAAGAGAGGTCACTGGGTCAAAGCATGACAGGATTTGTCCTTGTGAAATCTCCCCTTGGAAGATACCTCTGACCATATCCTTCCCATGATCTACTTGACAGAGCAATATGGTTACCTGTTCAGAAGATTTCATTAAAAATAAAAATTATAGCTTGCCTAGCAAGGCAGGGTAGGAAGTGAGTGGGTAGGAAGTTTATAAGCTTTCTAAATGATTCTAGCTGGAGGGTTGAGTGCAGTGATTTCAACATGTTACCTTGAATCTCCAGATTTGCAGAGCCAGGTGTTCATTTCATATCTGGGTCTGCTTAGCCCTCCACCTTGAGTTAGAGAACTGGAGAAATTCGTCCAGGGAATGGGGGTAGTCTACACAGCTGAGTGTTGTCGGTGGCATTTGTGTTTGGAGAAACCTAAGGTGAAACTGCAATCCTAGTTCAGGTTCCTTGGACATCTGAGAGAGGCCTGGAAGTTGGCAAACTAGATTTGGACTTAGAATTACAATATAGTAATGGGAATAATACTTAAAATCCCTGAAAACGGCTCTTCATTAAGTCTATTGCTTAGGACCAAGTGGAGCAAAAGGTGACCCTGAGCTGAGTCTATACCTCTTATCCAGAAGTGTCCCATAGGGATGGATCCCCCAGAGTTATAGTGGACCATGGGCCTACCGCCTGTTCCCACTGGCAGTTCCTTGTCATGTCTGATTTCCTCCTCATCCCAAAGCCAGTCCCAGTTTACAGGAATAAACATCATTCATCACATGCCATTCCTGTAGGGAAGCCATTTTCCAGTGTAAGCAGTTGCATACCAGAATAACTACTGTACACTGGAAAAGCACCAATTGCTGCAGAAGAAAGCTTTTTAATAACACATCTGAAAGGAAAGCTATTAAAAACAGCTCTCCTGAAACAGGGTTTTGGCAGGAAGTTCTCCCATAAACTGCTCTGTGTAGACAGTTGTTCTTCTGAGAGCTGCAGAGCCAGTCCTGACTTGGAGACACTGCTGCTGCTGTGCAACACAGCAGGAGAGTTCAAAGACCCTGAAGGCAGAAGACACATAAATGGGGTGAAACTCCACCAGCCTAAAGTGTGAGTCAGGAACAATGGCAAGAACTTTCCCTACCAGGTGAGGACATGTCCAGGAATCGAAAGTGTGTCTGCTCTCCAACCTAACCACAGGTAGTCCCAGCACAGGTGCCCCTGGGCACAGAAACGATCACTTTAAGAGCAAAAAACACCTAGATGTCATTTTAGATGTCTACTCCATGTGATCACTTTAGAAGCATCTCTTTGTTGGCTATCAAGGCTAAAACAACTAGCCCAGTGGGAGACAGCTACACATAGTTGGTGTAACCCGCCCCCAGTCTCTAAGGAGGTGCAGACCTGCAAAATGCAAAGGTATTTGTACCACAGATGGGGTGAGATATTTGGAATAGGAGCAGGGAAGTCTTAACACTGTTTCACAATTCACAGCAAGAGCCCTCTCTGCAGTACAACATGAATTTCAGATCACCCATGCTCCAGAAAAACTGAAAGTGGAAGAGGTGCAAAGAAATATCAGAACGACAAGAAGTTGAAGGGAGTCTCTCCATTCTAGTATTGGCCAAACCTGCTTAAATAAGGTAATGTGATGAACCCAAGGCCAAGTTGGGGTATTCTGCTGCCCATAAGTACATGAGGAAGAAAAAGAACTGTTTGTGTTGGCACAAGTGCAACTAGGGATGAACCAGCCATGGATAATTTTAGGCTGGAGAGCAGAAACCATGAGGGCATGGATGTTCTGTAGATATTTTCCAATTCCTGGAAGATTTTTTTATTTCCCAGAAGATGCAAAAGCAGAAAGTATAAGAGGGTTAAATCTGAAAGGAGGCATGGAATTCCCTGAAGGAGTTAACTCTTTTTCTGAGTTTTCTGTACCCTGACCCAATTGTGTACCCCCAAGTCTTTCTTGCCCTCATATGGTCTCTGCAAGGGAATTCCTGCCAACCTGCACCCTCAGAGAAGATAATCATGCTCCTGAACTGAAAAAGCACCTTTGGAGCAAACTACGCTCTCTGTCTCCTATGACTTCAGGACTCTTGAAGGACTATAACTACCAGTTCACCTGGACACTCCCTAAATCCACCTCTGCAATCACAAAGCGAGCTTGCCTACACTTGCTGCAAGTAAGAACAAAGTCTGCTGTCCTCTTTGGGACATTCATTCCTTCAGCTGATTTTAAATCAGCCTGAATCCTGGGGGAATTTCCATACTGGCCTATTTTTTTCCCCTGGGTGGTTTAAGTATTAAACATCATCCTTAAGCAAACAGGCATTAAGGAACTCCATTGTAATGGGCATTTCTGAGATTCCATAATGCAACAGGGATTTGGAATGGACAAGCCACCTGAGACGAGCGCCTGCGGCTGTGGAGATAACAGGGCTGTAAACAGAAGGGCTGGGCTGTGCAGTGGGTGCAACACCCAAAGTCTGAAGAGACATAAGCATCCACCTCCCAATTCACCAGGAGAGTCCCTCTCCCAAAGAGAGGGAGAATGTCCTTTACCTGACAGCTCCTACACAGACATCAGCAGGCATGGGACATGAGCTGATTTTGGGCAATAGCTTTTAAACTGGTTCTGGAGGCTTCAACAAAGGCTTGATCTCATGGGTGGCGAAAAAACAAAGAACTTAAATGCTGGTGTAATGAGAGTCACTGTCTTCCTCTCCCTCCCCTTGTATGGAGTTACATTGGTTGACTGACCCTATGGCTGACCTGGAATATCCCACGGGTAAAGAGCCAACATTTCCTTAGAAAAATGTCCTGGCATCTTTTTGTTGGCCTGCCCAGAAGGAACAAAAGCAGGGATTTACACACTGAAAGCCCTAAGAAGACTCAGCAAAAGTAGATGCCAAAATAGAGTGTAAGAGATATTCAGAATTTCAGTCCTAAACTGGCAGCACTGAAACAGGGCTAATACTGTGCACAGAAATACATCCATTAGTTCCTGTGTGTGGACGCAGGGAATCCAAGCCCTAGTTTGCTTCACGATCCAAGGCATGGACGTGTTTTATCTTGAGAAACCCACTGTCAAATCGAAGCAGTTTGTGGAAGCAAAGGGGAGGACATGGCAGGGGCAATCCCTCCACAGATAGGCAGCCTAACTCAGACCTCCCTGATCTCCCCATACCCCTTACATCAGAGGGAAAGGCCAGGTGTTGAGCACAGCCAGCTCAGAAGCCACAGGAGCTGCCTGCCCTGGCACAGAATGGGTGTCTGGGGATCAGAAACCAGCAGACAGGAACAGATGCTTTCCCGTGTGTCACCAGTGCATTTGTAGCCGGCATTGGTAGCAGGTCCCAATTCCAGTCATGTCCTCCTGGGGTTAGACACCCCTTTTCCTCTTATGCACAGAAATCCCCATCTCTGCCGGCTACCAGAGCCTGGAGAGGGCAGGATGAGACCTGAAAGCAGCATCAAGCAGAGGCAAGCACGGAGTGTACCTAAGGGACAAGCAAAGGGTCCTCTCCCTCCACCCACAGGGAGCCCTTATATCTCTCTCTCCTCTGGGATGCAGAGGGGATGGATCCCATCATCCTTACAGCCTCACATCTCCCAGCTCCAGCCCTCCCAGCAAATCCCAATAGTGGAGTCCCATCCCCACCACAGCTCCTGTCCACTTCCAGACTGGAGAAGAAGCAGCAATAGGAAGGTGACAAGAGCACCAGTGGGCCAGGGAGCACAAAAAACACAGAGAAGAGAAGTTACCCCTCCCCAGGCTGGCAGCAGCCCCAGGTGTCCCCATGACAGGCACTTTGCTGCAACGTGTGTTTTGTGGGGTGGTAGGAGAAGGGCAATGCTGCCAAGGTACCAAAATGGCCACCCTGTACCAAGGTATCTTGCCACACGTCCTGTTTGGGAAACTATTTCCCAGCAAAATCGGTCAATGAAAGTCTGTTGTGTGTCGTTGGGGCTTCCCAGGCAGGAGCTCTCCATCCTATGGGGACAGGCAGCGTCTCTCCTGCTTTGTGTGCTAACCTACACACTGATGTACCCATTCTTCAGCCCCAGGCCTTGGGTGTCAAACTTTCCATTCCCTACTGGGAGGTGCAGGTCATGGGTCTTTGATGTCCCCCCCTGTTTCCGGACCCCACTGCTCAGACATTGCACCCACCCCTCCTGCCACCACATCCTGCAGGAAGCCCACAGAGACCTGAATCAGACCTGAGTTGGGCAACTGGAGTCAGCAAATTGGATACCTATTACTGAACGGCAAGATAAGATCACTTACACTCATCCCGCTTGTGGCTTGGGGAGTATCTATTGCAGGCATCCATCAGCCTTGCAAAACCCTTACAAAGAGGCACCAACCCTGGCTCCACACGTGCTCTCCCACCCCTCCCACAACGAATACACTCAGCTGGCAGAAATGATGATGTGCAGAAGGAGGGAGTGGGACTTGGCATGGCCATCGCACCGCTCATTCATCCCCTCTACCTGGCACGCCAAGTCAGCAATGACAAGGGAAGGGTGGAGGGGCAGAGAAAACCTGGTGGGATACGTCAGTGTGGACCACTGCGGAGGAATAAGACACGCCAGTTGTCTGTGGAAGGTTTCCATAAAGGATGTGCCAGAAAGACTTGGTCCCAGCTGCTGCCAAAGAAGTCACAGGAAATATGAACCAAAGGCTGTTATTAACCTATACAGGAAATGTCTTTCTTTTCTTCTCCTCTAGGCGAGCAAAGGTGTGTGTGAGGGGGAGGAGAGGCAGCAGTCTTCCTCAGCTGGGCTTTACCATCCCAGCACATCTGAGATCCTTGAGAAGTGGGAGCTGTGCCACCTGCGTGCCCATCACTGGAACAGGCAGCTTTGCAGCATGAAGCAGAGCGCCCTGCAGCTCTTCCAGTGGGCATCCCTGGTGCCTTGTGGACACAGTACCAAGGTGTAAGGGTGGTGGCTGATCTCAGCAGGCCTCCAAGCACAAGCTGTCTGGAGTCAGCTCATGCAGACAGACAGCGAACACTGCTGGGTTTTCAGCCAAGGGCTCTGGGATCTGAGCAGCCCACAAGGATCCAGGTGGGAGGGCAAAGCTGTAGCAGAGGGAATCACCTTGGTGGTAGTGGGACTTGCTTCTGGGACTACAGACCTTTGCTGCTGTGTCTCATATTGTTCCGAGGAGCAGCAGACCACGCTGGCTCCTTCAGAAATGGGCCAAGATTCTTTGTTAGCTTCAGTCAAGAGACAAGTAGTCTTCAGCCGTCTCTGCCCACGTACAACCCATGCTACCCATGCTGGAGAGGCGAAGTACACCTTAGCTGGGATGCACCTTTCAAAAGTGCATCAAGTGGGGGATAAAAACCTGTGTCCTAGAGGAGGCATCATGCTGTTACTTCAGTGGTGTCCCAGGACAGAGGTGCAGACGTACACTCAGGCTAAACAATCCAGTGCGCTACTTCAAGTAGGACCACAGCAAGCCCTGCTGAGAGTGGCACAGGAACCAGGGTCGATTGCTGGTAACTCTTCCCAAGGACCTGTATCTAGAAAGGAATCAATTTTTACTCACTGAAATGGAGTTTCATCAGAGTCTTGGTAGGAACGCTGCTCCCTTGACACCAGCCCTGACCATTTTCTGCTCTATGTCATTTACTGTAAGGTGCTTCGGAGATATTTCTGGAATGTGCAGTGCCCTGAGGATGACTCTGGGCCATGAAACTCTAAACCAGCTCATGGACCTCCACGGTAAATGATCACATCTGTCATTATTACCTCCAGCTGCTAGAGCTGTTGAACTCAGGTTGCTGCTCTGTCTTTCATCACTATTGTTTTCACCGCTCGGTAAACAGGGAACTTTCCATCCCTGTTTCTGGGACAATGCATCATTCAATGGATGTGCTCCAAACCAACACCTTAAGGTTATTGTTAACTTATATAACAAGAAACGTTGGGCTAAATCCTCCGTGTGTGTAAACTGGGGTGTCTTTGGCTTTCAGCAGCAAAGAATTTGGCCCCTAGAACTTGGTTGCCCTGGGTCCTCGGATGGTCCCCTGCTTGCACTCTGCACCATCAGTCTGTGAGCAATGCTACAGGTGGTTTAAGATGTGTTTGGGCTCTGCCCTAGCATGCGTAAGAGCCCTGGTCACTGCCTGGGATTATACTTCTGCTATTGACTCCTTTCATGGGAAAGAAGACAGAGGAAAGCAGAGACACTATGTGCATACCAAAGCTCAGTTTCACTGGCTACAAACTTCAGCTGCAATAAAGTTCAAAGAGCCCTGCTCAGGAGTCTGTACAGGCATAAGATCTGCTTCTTAGTCCTGTGATTTCATCAACAATAATGATGTTCTTGTTCTGCATCCCTGTTCCCCACCAGGACTGCCAACACCATCAGCGTGTAATCGCAAGAGCTGGAAAGCCAGTACAAAGTCCCGCTGTCCTGTGACTTGTCTGGCCACCTGGACCAGCTTTCGAAAGGCCATGGCAATGAAAAGGCTGTCACTGCAATGTCTGACCTCCTTGCTGACATTGATTATGTAGTATGTATCCACTAGTTGGAGGCTTGCTGGAGAGTGTGGAAAGGAGGGAAGGGGACCTCGCATGACAGCAGATCAACAAGACAGGAGTATCTGCACCCAGCCCTGACGAGTGCAGGGATCTGAGGTTTCAGGTTTTTTTGCTTTTTTGAAGGATGTTAAAAAGTTAAAAACAGTGAAGACAACACCAGGAAATTCACCAGAGGTCTAAAGCAAATAACCCTTTGCATGAAGAAGCTGAGGGTTCAGCGTGTTCAGCCTTTCAGAGAGAAGATGAAGAGGCAGCTTGATTACAGGGTACAAATACCACTGTGGGGAGAAAAATACAAGGTCTTTAATTTCCAGGAGAAAGGCATGTCAAGCCAAACAGCTTTTAGCCTTGAGCCAGACAAATAGAAATGAGAAGCCCAGGCACGGGGATTGTCACTTGCCCAGTGTAGTCCTGTCTATCCTGGGGCAAGCCGGCTGGTGGGCTCTTCAGGGGGATGTCTCTAGGGGAAGAGGGAAGATGCCAGTGCAAAGAGCTGGAAGATTTTTCTAGGTGCCTATTGGCTGTGGGTGGTGCTGCTCCAGAGCGTGCTCCGTCACGTCCCCCTTCGAAAGGAGCATACACTTCAGTGGAAAGAGAGAGAGACGCAAGCAGAAGTGATTTGCTAGCCTGAGGCTCAGCTGGGCTGAGCCTGTGCTGCACTAGTCATGTTGTGTGGCATCCTTGAGCTCCAGGGATCCAGAGCCAAGCCAGAATAATTAATTGTGCAACACCTTTATGACTGGGAAACCTTCCTCCCCTCCCTTACATAATGGCAGCCCCCGGCGGTCATTCGTCTCTTGCTGACTGCAGAGCTGCATGGTGCGGAGCAGCCTCCTGGGCTGGGGGACAGGCACTGCCCCGGCACAGGGCACGGACACCCCCTTGCGTGAAGGATGCGATGCCTTTGCAAGCTATGCACTGAGGTGAGAGCCACTTCCCTGATCCCACAAGGGGCTGAGAAATGTGCCTAAACACCCCATCCAAGCCCAAAACAAGAATTTCAACCAACCCATCAGGTCTAGCTGATTTTTCTCCTTATCCCCTCCATTGCAGGCTCCTGCAGCCCTCTTCCAGTCATCCTCCCTTGCCCCTTCACACCACGCGTGTGCCATCGGACACAGCCAGACTGCCCGCATCAGGAGGATACTGCCACACAAACGCACCCCCATGCACACCCCAAGGCACAGCCGGTGCCCAGCGCCTGCACATACACACTCGGCACACGTGTCGCACCAGGTACTGCCCTCCTCCTCCTCCACTGCCTGGGCACACACATCACAGGGCTACTGGTCCCCCTGCCCTAAGCAGGCAGGGGTAGTACAGGGGCAATGTCCAGGGCAGGGAAGGGAGTGGTGGGTGTCCTGCCCGCCACGCTGGGAGCCGACCTGTGTCTGCATCCCAAGGGTGGGAGTGGGATGCACTGGGTGCTCACGTGGCGCGGGGATAGCCTGGCTGGCAGGGACAGTGGAGGGACCTGTCACAGATCAAGCCATTTTGGGCAAAGGGGATGGAGGTGGGTTTGCCTCTGAGGCCCAAACATCTGCCTGCACAAGAGCTTCTGCTGTGCCTTGTTGGCACGGCTGCCAGCGCAGCCTGTTGCTCTGCTCCCAAGATTGCCCATAGCATTGCCAAACAGGCACTGCTGGCAGTTGGACGTTTTCTGCCTTGTTTGTTTGCCTCAAGCATATATATACACCTCACTCTGCCAAGACAATTTCAAGCACTTCCAAAAGTAGGCTAGTAACAAATCTATGCATTTGCCCTTATGAATATTATACTTGTAAAAGCCTTGGTGACCTTGTCTTGGATCTGGGACTTGAGAGGTGATTGGGAGGCAGAGATGTAGGGAAGTGCTTCTGCCCACTGGTGAAAATCCACCCCAGCGTGGCTCAGGTGACTTCAGCAGAGGCTTGGCAGTTTTTTGCTGAAAGGGTCCCCTAAAATTTTGAAATTCATCCACATTTTCTGAAATATTCTGCAGCTCCTAGGGAGGACAAGACCACTCACCACACCACCCCCCGAGAGAAAATGGATCTGTTTCCTTGAGCTGGCAGCTCTTGATGGCTCCATGGCAGAAGATGAGCACAGGGGACCAAAACCAGGGTCTGACAACCTCCCCTGACCATGCTCTTCTCCATGAGATTGTGTCTACAAGGAAGGAGGCTTATCTGAGGGGAAAAACCCAGATTGGGGCAGAGGGGAAAGTACACTGTGAAATGAACACTAGTGACAACAGAAGTGGGAAAGTAAAGGGAATCTCTGTGATTTAGAGATGGAGACAAGGCAAGGGGATGGAAAGAAAAGGGATGGGGACTGAGATGAAGATTGGGAGTGATGCCAGGTAAAATCTTTCTTGGAGAGACCACCTCATGATTCCTCAGAGAGAAACCAAGACAGATGAGATAGCAGTGGGACTCAGGGATGGCTGGACCAGGTGACAGGGACTGCCAGGCTGTGGATGTCATGGGAAGGAATGGGACAGCTCTGGGGAGACCTGGCATTGGAGATGCAGCATCTGTGACAGAGGTCAGGGAGGAGGCACGTGTGCAGCAGATAAGGGACTCAGGAGTAGTGGCAGAGGGACTGGGACCAGCAAGCTGTGCGCAGAGGTATTTTAAACTGGGAGCTTAAAATGGGAGTTGAGACTCAGCAGATAAAGGGTCTGAGGTTAAGAAAGGGAGAGGTGGGGGTGTCTCCACAGGGACGCAAAGAAGAAGGGAACCAGCACTAATTTAGGGCTCAAGGGGCTGAGAGCCTTGAACTGGGCAGGGGAATCTGGAGGAGGGCAAAAAGACTGAGGCAGACAGGAGAACATGCTCCAAAAAGGAATGAATCTGGGGAAACAAGCTTGTATCAACCACCACAGGCTTTGCTGCTGAACCCCAAAAGAGCCATGAATCTCATCCTGTCCTCTGCTGTCAGCAAATACTCATGAAGACTTTCAGGCAAAACATGTTTCAACCCCACTTCATAAAAAGACCAGGGCCTCCCACCATCTGGTTGTCCTGGGCTCCTTCTGCTCTGGTGGAAGGGGAGGGTGCGTAATGAATCATGAGGACTGAGTAAGACCTGGGTTTGATAAATTGGGTGGCTTTTTTTAACCACAGAGAACTGCTCCAGATGCATGCATTAAAAGAAGTTTGTTATGGCTTTAAAGCCCAGCACTCCATTGACGAGGGCCAGCCTGAAGTTCACCCGTACAGCATTGGTTTAAAAAATACTCTTTGAGTTTACACATGAAGATATAGTCCCCACTATGTTTCCCTCCTTTGGCACGTGCAATAGGCAGTGCTCAGCTGATAAGCAGCACTTGCATCTTCTGTTTTCCTCTTGCTGCTTCTCACTTGTCTTTGAGATGACCTGGATGTCCGTCCAGGTCATCGAACGAACCAGCAGTTCGTTCAGGTCTCTTCACTCCTTGGGATGGGAGCATGGGAGAGAGGCATTCCCCCCTCTTCAGCTAGACACAGAATAAAATCTTGTAGGTCCCCCATTTGGTGCTCCCCAGGTCCGTTGTATCAGAGCACCCAGTGATGTATGTCAAGCCCAGCTCACGTTGCCATCCAACAGCGTGCACTGACAGTGAGACCATTAAGATAACAATCTGTTAATTCAGTCCTCCTAGAGGAGGTCAATCACAAAAGTCACTGGTGAGCAAGGTTAACACTCAGAGAAGACAGAGCCTGCCTATAGCAAGTGGGTTCCCTGGCATATGCCTCTCCTTGGCTGAGATCTCCAAGATGTACAGCAGTTCCCAGAGGAGAAAGCAGGTCCACCCCGTTCCTGTGTGCACTTAGCTACAAAGCGTGGGGACTCTCAGCTGTCCCTGATCTTCCTTTACCATTGCTGTGCAGACCTCCTCTAACTGGGAAAGACATATACACAAGCAAGTAATGAAGTCCAATCAGTTGGCATGAAAGGAAACCAGGACCATGACTGACAATCTTGGCAGACCAATGTCTGACTTGTTGGTTTTAAATCCTCCTGGTGATACTGATTTCGATAGGGCCAACACTGGAGTAAGAAGCATACTGCAGGTCGTGCAGTGACCTTGATCCTAGTGCACAGGTGTAGCATCAGCAAGCAGGTAGACATCTTTTCCAAAGCTCCTAAATGACTTGGGTCCAGAAGGGGGAGATAAATACAGGGACTCAACCCAACAAAGTGCTTAGACTTCTCACCCAGGGAACTTCAAAGACTTTACTGAGGGTGCTCACATCACCTTACTCGGTGTCTGAGATAGGGCTACATCACTAGAGAAATAGACTTGGATGTTGTGAAACCCATGCTGAACATGCACAAAGGCCTTTAAGCTGGACATCTGGGGCACAATTTGGTTATCCAAAACTAGGTGTCTCTGAGGTGCCCTGAGGTACCCAAACCAATTGGCAGATCCAACATGGTACCTTCAGGAAAGCCTTGTCCTTTCAAAGAGCACCCAGAGGTCAGGACGGACATCCAGGTCATCTCGAAAGGCCCTGAACAGTTGCCTGAGTTAGGCAACTGAATCAAGCCCCAGATGTGAAACATTGGTGTGAGTTTGTAAATCCCACGCAATGTCTAGACACATCTTCCTTTACCCTTTACTTTGATCTATATCTGGTCCTTCAGCTAGCCATTGTGCACTTTTGCAAAGACTTTGACTCCTAAGTCATTTGGGTAGTTTGGCAAATGTTATCTCTGGCCAACTGAAAAAATGTCTCTAAGATATCAGGCCAGATCCAGCCAAGGTCTAGACCTGCCCCACAGTTTTGGCTCTGTTACTGATGCCCAGCTCACCTGTTGCACTGGGGTCTTAGTGATTTGCAAAGTATCAAACGGCAGCAAAAGTAGGAAGAGCCAAAGCAGTAGACAGGTACCACCTGGCAGGAATCAAGGTCTCAATTAACCCTGTGGGGCTCTGTCCTGAACAGGATTTTGCCCTCCACATTTTAGCCCCAGCTTTGCCTTTGGTGTCTTCAAAATGGAGCTGCAGCAGGTTTTGAGAAGAACTGAGGCACTGGAAACCCTTCTGACAGGAGTTTGACCTGTCTGATCCTGGTATTCCTTTCTGCCTTAGTTTCCCCTTCTGCACAATAAAACCTTATCTACCTCATGTGGGCTATGCAATGATGACTAATTAATGTTAATTAAGTGCTTTCAGATCATCCAATTCAAGGAGATATATGATTGCAAAATATTAATTACTGTTTACTTATTATCATGAAGCCAATAGCAAAAGCAGCTGCTTATCTGCCTCAGCCATGACTCAGAAGAGGATGATGGCTGATAAAGATAGAGGTGTAGAGTCCAGTTAATCCTGTACAGTGACACACGTGTATATGTATGTGTGTGTGCGTGCATGTGCAAAGGCTTCTGACACAGCAGGGCCAGGGCCAAGGCCAAATTAGGCCATACTCATGTCAAAGCCATGCTAACTGAAAGTCCATAGAGATGAGCAAAAACTCATCTTGCCAAAGATCCAGTTGGTAAAACGGATGTCTAGCAATGATTCATATGTCTGAAAATCATGTTCATGAGGGAGACTATGTGGCACAGAGAATTAGGATAGCCAAAGCTGTAATAAACTACTGTGAATGACTAAATAGTTGTTGCAAGCACAGGCTATCGTCACAGTGAAAACATCAACATTTGAAAATGTCATTGTCAAAGATAACAAACTATGCGTGAGGGGTGGGAGGGAAAGAGACAGGGAGAACAACATCCAGGAATTGGGAACTTGACAGATAGAGAAGCCTTGACTTGATAGAGAAGAAACTGAGCTTAATATTTTGTCATACTTTGCCAAATTCTTGCAGGATTGTAGAAATTAGTTTTAGGGTGGACTTTTAACCAGCTGGTGGTCAAAGGACTGGAGCAGGGTGGGTATTCCACAAACAAGGACCACATAGGTGATATCCTGTGATTAACAGGTGTTTAGGGCTGACCATGTTGATGGAGCAAAAGAGAGTGACTCTACTGGCAAAGAGACAATTCCAGGCAAACTCTAGTATACCTAGTATACCTGTATATAGGAAGGACCCTGATGACGGATGAGGGGCACATGAGTTTGATGTAGCGTGTTGAGACCTCAGAGAAGGGGTGAAGGACTCACACTGATGGATCAAAAGGAGTTGGCTTTGCAAGGAGCACCAGGGAAGGGAAGAGAAGAAAACACGGAGGAACTTAGGAGTTTTGGGAAAAGGGTGAACTGGGTTCTAGAGATTCATGGATGAACACAGAGGTTTGGGCTGGGAAATCCATGACATGTATGATGAAGAGCTTTACATTACAAAGGTTTTCAGGCATTTACAGGTGCCTCCAAATTACCATCTGACCTCAGAGGACCTACCAAATCCTTTAGGCATTCTAGCATCCTTAAAGACCTCAAATTGCAACCTAGCATTTACACTGACACGTTAAAGGATCTTCCCTGTGAGGGCCTGAAAGAGTGATTTGAAGCCTGTGGCTGTGGCTCCTGTTTGGCTGCTTGCAGAGCGCCAGCTGCCTCTGAGCCATGGTGACTTTCTTTGCAGGTCAGTTCAGAGCCAAGTGCGTACACTGTCAGCAGCTCTCCCACTCACACACCCAGGGAAGTACACACAGGGAAGCTGGATAAACTTCCCTAAACAGGTCCTCAGGACAACAGGAATGGTTCTGACCTACAAAAGCAGGATCCGCAAGTCCAAGCCCACTTGCTTTCAGGGCTCTTTACTTAATAGAAGTGACTATAATGTACTCGTCCAAGGGGGTTATGCAAGTTGATGCTACTCAGTAAGGTGAAAGATGGGGCAGCTGATGCGCTGTGTAACTAGATGCAGAGCAAGAATGTGCACAAGTCAACGGCAACAGCTCTTCACATGGGGAAGTATCAGCAGGATCCAAGTTGGCTTATGGCTGGAGGCCCATGGGGCCATCAAGCTGTTTCCTCACTTCCATTCAGCACTCAAAAAAAGTCAGTCCTAATCTAAAAAGTACAGTGATACAATGTCCTCCACACATTACAGAACAAAACCAGAGGACTCCCTAGAGTCCCTGTGTTACAGACCGGAAATAGTAATGCAGCTCTCAGTGCAGCACTCTCTCCGAACACCCTTATATTTCATCCACCGCTCACCATAGTAGAGAACCAACGTCAAACCAACCATCCAACCTGGTATTCTATGATTCTATGATCAAACACCATTTTCTTTTGGTCCTGCTTTGTGACTTCTACCTAACTTCCCAGCAGAGACGTACAACAAACAAGTAGCTCCCATCAGGAAATCACTGCTGTTCTCTGAGGCACAGTGACATAATGATGTCTCCTCTCAGATCCTGGTGTCAGGATCTAGCTCCTGATTCTATCCCCACCACCGACAAAGAGGTCTAGCCTAAGGAAATACACTTCAGCTTCAGGGTGTCTCTGAGATATGATCAGTCTGGAAGTCTCCAGTTTGATGGGGAAGTCTCCTTCTTATATTGCAGATGAAAGTTCAGAGGAACCAGAGTATTTGCCCAAAGTCATTCAGAGACTCAGGCACTCAAATGCCTTTTGTCTGACACCTGAGCCACCACACTGATACCTTATGAGTCTATTGTGCCATTCTTCTCTTCATAAATTGCTCCCCAGTGACTCCTGGGTATGGTGGAGTCAGCTGTGCAGCCTGAGCATCACAGAACTTCAGCAATGTGTTTTGCTGGTGGCTGTGGTGCTTTCAGGAACACTGGTTTCTCTCTGTTGCAACATTGCTTTTAGGAGCAATATTCTTCCTTATTACTTTCCATCATCACCTTGATATTCTGCTGAGTCTTTTGCACTGTCAGGATCCCATTGTGCATTTGGGATAAGCTCAACCATTCAGAGAGAAAAAGCAATTTAAATACGGATAGATTTTTCAGGGGTATTATTTTACCAAGCTACAACCCTTTTTGTTCCCAACCGTCAAGCTTCTGGAACAACATATTTCCAAAATGTCTCAAAGAACCAACTTTTAAAGCCTTGCCGACCATGTCTAGGCCTGTATTTCCAAAAGCAGCCCACATTTATTGCGTTGCCTTCTTAGAAAAACTAGTTGCTTACCTGCATGTTGAGTGCTCTTACCGGCTTTGACTGAAAATCTTAAGCAAAATTTATTCTTACAGCCTCTTGCAAGACCTGTTCTATAGCTGTGAATAAATCTGGGTCATGTCCACATTATAACACTAGCTCAATCATAAAACCTAATCCAACAGATTTAATGGCTTCAGTATAAGTAGGACTAAACTCTGCTAAGCAGAAATAAATAGATTAAAAGGTAGGCGTTGTGCCCCACTCTGGGCCTGGAGTCTGATTCTCTTCTGTCTCTTCTGCCTGGAGATCCTGAGACATACGAGTGGCCATAAACACTACAGACTCCAGGGTGTGGAACTTGGGATTATGACAGGGATCATTAAAGAGAGAACTTCCCTGGTCCCCTGAAGAATGCAGAATCAAAAAGTAAATTGCAGACATCCAATCTGTCTCTTACCATCCAACAAGAAGCAAAAATAAATAAATGATGAGTCACAGCATCTTCCTGTTTATGCTTCTTTAGCTAAGAGGAGGTAGATTTCCATCTGAGCAACTCCACCCCATCTGCATCTATTGTCTTACTCGTCTTGGCTCCCACACTCACGACTTTTACACTCTCTCGCACCCCTGGCAGCATCGTGTCTCCTTCCCTGTTTCTACGTTTACTGAACAGCTGACCTCACTTTGTCACAGAGAAGCTAAGCCCCCTAACCACCCTTGCAAGGGGGCTGCACCAGAAACAAGATCTCATCAGTGCTACTGTAGTGGACCTACTTTTAGTGTTTCTGTGTTCCCCAACACAGATCTGCTTATAGGGGCAGAAAAGACCCAGCCACAATTTATTAAATGACATCTGCAAATTGTACTAGACCCTTGGATAAATTGGGATTACACAAATATCTGAACTACTCATGACATAGATCTCTGCTGTAGCTGGGTCTCCTGCCACAGTGAAAGTTGTCAGGTGAATGCATGCTAAGATGAGGAAAGGAAAAGAAAGGAAATACAAGTGGCCTTGTGAAGGAGAGACCACTTAATCCTCATCTTCCACCATCTATCAGATCCCACAACTTCTTCCTCTATGAAGAGGATTCTACTGGATCTGACTAACAACTTCACACTGGAAGATGTCTGTGTGTCAAAAGGGCCAGGACTGACAGCTGCCCTCAGGGTGTCGGGTAGAAACTCTCCCCTGTGTTCTGCAGGTTGGAGGAGGCCACAGCAGAAAAGACAAGGTGGACTTTGTTTTTCTCCATACATACCTCAGTTCAAACAGAATTGTACTCCATCAGCCTTCCCAAGGCACTTATACTGTTGGATCCTGTGTGGCAGTAGCAGAATAAGGACAGTAGGCTCCAAAGAGGGGATCTAAAACATGGATAATGGATCTCAAAAAAGGAGTAATCAGTAAACTTGGGAAATTGACCTCAGGGAAAAAAAAAAATTCTAAATCAATAACTCTAGTGCAACAGAGCCTGTGTGCTACCAAAAGACATTATGGATGTGTTTACTCATCTCAAGAGATCAATTAGTGCATAAGAAGGCATTACTGCCAATAAATTAATGTGATAATTGACTGTATACAAAAGACTAGTCCATTGCAAATATGATAAAAAGGGTTTGCTTAACCCAGCCATGAAGGTGTTTAAACTAACCCATTTAATTTCACAACCCAGACAGGCTCAAACAGAAGGAGCGAGTCAGTTACTATGTTTCATCTGACAGGTAATAATTTCTTATGATGTGTTGACTTAATTCTCTTGCAATCACACGAACATGCCCTTAATTAAGCACACAAAGTCAAACTGTTCTGATGTGCAGGGGAGAGAGGAAGTACAGTGAGAGATGACAGTGACAGCATCAGACACCGGTTGGTTATCTGGGAATCAGAAAGGAATTGCACAACAAATGGAAATGCTGTCATATGAGTAACGATGAGCATGATGGAAAGGCCCAAGCAGGCAAGGATAAACTTCTTAGGCTGAAGAACCTGAAAAGGACTGGAAGCTAGTGAGATATAGAGAGGGCTCTACAGTAAAGGTTCTTGAATTGGAACGTTGGAAGTAAGTGAAAGATGAAGAAATGCAGAGCTGCTGTTTACAGGAAAAGAGAACGAACAGCAGGTGACTGAGTGAAAGCTGGTATGCCCCGTGCCATGCTTCAGATGTAGGAAAAGGTTAACTGGAACAAGCTACCAACAACTGAAAGTCTTAATAAGGGGTGGGAGAAGAGTCCAGAATAGGAAAAACACAGGTCAAAGTCCAATGGGCATCATCTAATTAACCAGGGGTACTTAAGGAAGCAGCTGGAGATACTTTAGACCCATTAGTAATTATCTCTGAGATCTCTTGGCATTCCCATAGGACTGGTGCAGGGTAAACACAATATCTGTCTTTAAAAAGAAGACCCAGGAGGACACCAGGAACCCCAGCTCGGTCAAGCCACCTTCTATACCCGGAAAGATCCCCACCTGCCCTATTAACTGATCTGTTTGTAAGTTCTGGGAATGTAATGAGGTGATAGGTGCAGACAAGATGGATTTGTTGAGAAGAAACCACGTCAAATCAAACCTGTTTCCTGGCAGATTACTTCATGGTCTGGGAGGAATCAGGAGATGAGATACCGCTCTTGGCACTGTCCTGCGTGAAATCCTAATACAAAATAAACAGATAGTGGCTGCAGTTCTGGTTAAAAAAAGTCTCTGCTCGAAAACTTTGTTGTGCAAAGAATGGTCTTGAATCTGGGAACATCTCAAAAGGATGCTCAGAGAGGCCAGCCTTGTGCATCCTTTTGGTCTGTGTTTTTACTGATTCTCAGGCAGAAAAAGAAGAGGTTTAAAAGTGAGTCTGGGAGGGCTTTGGAGAACAGGATCAGGTAGAATATAAATGACTTTAATAAACCAAACTAAAACGCTTTAGTGCCCAGGAGAAAAGAACAGTGGCTATTGTGTGGGTCTTAAGGACAGGAGAACCGGAACTGGGGCATAGGAAGTTATTATTTTGCTTTTTCCAGTGCTGATGCAGCTGGAGCAGCAGTCCAGTGTCCCGCTGCAGGCACTGTGCCTTTAAAACAGCGCAGGCAAGCCGGAGGGAGTTGGGACAGATCAGCAAGAAGGCTTGGAGATTTCAAATGGAGAGGTTTGGTGTGAGTTGCAACCTGCACAGAGCAGAGCTCCCAGCTGCCAGAAGCCCAGCATGAAGACCACAAGCATTGTACACGGCAGGGACGTGCAGGCAGGGTTGGGGCAGCCACATAAGCCGGGGAGAATGAGGGTCCTGCAGGCATCATGAGGGTGCTGATGTTGATATTTGTGGTCTCCCAGCTTCAGTGTGTGCTGATATCACTCTCCCTCTTTCACAAGCTCTGCCCAAGGTTTCATACCAGAGTAGCTGCATTCGCTGTGGGCTTTGGACATTGCTGCTGAGTTTAGGGGAAAACAGTGCTGTGTGTGCAAGGGCTTTGCATGGGAGAGACATCACCTTTGCTCACACAGACTTGACTTCGTGGTTTCCACCAGTCAGTACCCATTATAGCACAGACCTTTCTCCCAGTGCTTGGCCAGAATAAACCCAAGGGCGCGAGACCCTGGCTGGGAACCAGAGAGATGCACATGTTCAGCAGCAGGCATCTAGTGGGGGCTGATGGAAAGCCCACAAGAGCAAGGCAAGCAGGATAAAGGGAAGAAATAAGGAGTCACTGTCACACCGTCTGTCCAGTTCCCTGACTAATGCCCCAGGTGACAGGATGCAGGTGACTCAGTGAGGAGGGATGGAAGCAGCAGCCTTCCGCTCAAGCTCCCCACAAGATCCCTGTTCCCCTTGCCACCCCCAGCTTTGCTGTCATACCCAGTGAAGCTGAGACACCAGGCACCCAGGGCCAACCTGCCTCCACACACCCATCCCCTCCTCAGCACCATGCCACCTCACCTTGTCCCCAGTCACCCCGCGCCAAAGGGACCCTGCCAACTCATGACGCAAGAGCATTATTCATCAGCAGGTGGGAGAAAGGGAAGTCAGGTTTTACTTTCACAAGGATTTTTTTTTATGCCATTCCCTTCCCCAGGAGATGCCTTCGCAGTTGGCATTGAGTAGGATAAGCCAGGACCATCAGGCAAGATTCCCATCTTCATGGGGCTGAAGGAAATTTTCCCAGGCCAGGGATGCTCACCAGTCACGTCAGGCTGCTGCTGCAATAGTCTGAAGGGGTTCAGGAAGGAAACCTACCCAAACAGTGGCCATACACCCAAGGAATAAGTTCATACCAACATTTAGGGCCAAGCCTAGTGTCATATGCCCCAAACTTGAGCCACGTGAGCCACCCCCTCTTCTCTATTTATTTTACATAGCATTTTACATAGCTCCCCCATGCCTCTCATGCTGGAGCAGAGTCCTTTGGGGATGGGTTCATCTTTCAGAAAAAATCCCTCAGCCACAACAGGCCACTCAGCAAAGCTACATGGTTTGCTGTGGCCCTGCTTATGAGATGGAAGCAGTTACCACCTAATCCCAATTAATTCCCAATCTTCCTCCAGTTTGCAGGCAATATATGTGGGACATTCTTCACAATCAGCTCCACAGCTTCCTGCTCCTGAGCTTGGACCTTCCTTCCTCATGTTGTCTAAAAGTATATGGGTTTGGTCATTAACCTGCAAGAAAAAATTCACCCCTATCCACCCAGCCAGCGTGGCTGCTGGAATTTCTCTCAAGTGACAAGCTAATCAGGCCCACCTCCAACCTTTTTCCTGTTCTCCATGCTCAGTCCAACATCTCTCTCCCCATCTCATGCAGTGGCAGGACCTAGTGCTGCCAGTCCCAACATCCCCAACAAGCTGCTTAAAGAAAATTCCCCACAGGTCAATGCCTCCTGCAGAGAGACTCCTCCACTGCTCGTGCTTCCCAGGGCAGCCTCAGTGCCTCATTTTCAGCTCCATCCGACCATGCACAGCTCCATGAGGTTCCTCAAGACTTCCCACCTCCGCAACATCGGGTCGACCAGGACCTGGCACTCTCTGAGTCTGCAGTGCTAAGACCTGCCCTTGCTGAACATTCTGAGACCAGTCTTTGCCCCAGCTCAAAGGTGTGTGCAAACTGGGGCACTGCTGGGAGACGGTTAAAAACCCAGTGCTTGCATATTGGTGGGCTATTTTGGAAACCCTGAGGAATTCAAGCTACCGTGTACTAAACTGGACAAGGAAACCCAGACAACCACAGGCAGCTTGAATGTGGTTTAGGAAGCTCTCAGTTAGTTGCCACTTCCCAGTTGAGATGTGGTGCTGGTGTGTATAGTAATTTAGATGCAAAAGAACAGATCAAGGCATTCACCTGAACTCAATCACAAGCCAGAAAATAACCTTTATGTGCAACTTATAAACCTGCTGTACATAGCAGGTTATAAAACCAGGGGCCCTTTGGTCCAAAAGGCAAGGAAACAGTGTCTTTTTATGGGAAGGCAACTCCTACACATACAAGACGGCAGATTTAGTGTAGACACAACATCTACATGAGGAAAGCAAGCTTTGTAAGATATTTATGTTTTTCAATAAGCTATTATTGTGCAAGAAATATTATATGGCTTGTTGGCTGGGAGCAAAGATGTAGGAGGGTGTTATTAGAGCCATTAGCTATGTCTGAAAAACATAAGCCTACGTTCTGCTTGAGAAAGATGGTAGTTTGAGAAACACACTACTCTGAGAAAGATACTAGTTTAAGTATGGGCAAAAGACACTGCAGTTTTTGTATGGAAAGTATGTTCTTCTAGAGGCACACCAAATATCTCCAACCGATAGGTGGCTGGAAAAGTTTCTACAGACTTTGGTTATCTTTCTGATCCAAGACTTGGTTATTCCTTAACTGATTGTGATGACAAAACTCTTTGAAGAAGCTTAGTGTGGATTTTTTTTTTCACCTTGTACAAACCTTCTTGTAATTACCCCTTCATTGCTTTTTTATGTAAATCTGGGAGGGTTTATGTTGCATATG
Source organism: Himantopus leucocephalus (assembly GCA_003993805.1). Lineage (NCBI taxonomy): Eukaryota > Metazoa > Chordata > Aves > Charadriiformes > Recurvirostridae > Himantopus > Himantopus leucocephalus. Next base: position 6,902,726 of record RSEF01000031.1, read on the forward strand.
GCAAGCTCCCTAAAAAAACAATTGTTAGTATGATCACCAGCAGAATACAGAGATTTTATAAGAATCAGGAAATTATTTGTCTGGCAGCACACAGAAATCTTCCTTAGAAACTCAGAAAGATCTGAAGGATGTTAGGGAGAAAAGATGGTGGGATTTTTAAAAAGAAATTAAGTGTCAAGACTTTCTTCAAGAATTAATATCATTAAAAATACAGCTTGCATGCAGGAGGACTTTTATACAAATAGTAAAGTATTTCCTGTTTATATGGAACAAAATCTCTGCTCTTGTAAGAACCTAAAAAATCTAGACTGGCATCTCACCAAATTGAAATCCATTCAGACCATTTCACTACTCAAGAAAAAAGAGAAACAAAAGTAGTTTCTGTAAGAATGAAAGAGTCCACAAAGCCATGAGCTGAAAATGTCAACAAGTTAAACCCACAAGGACACTGACTCATTGCAAGGATATAGAGGGAACACAACAGCTTGCTTCAAATCCAGACAAGTATAAAAGAATTGTATTATCTTTCCTCTTTGGGTCTTTGGAAAGAAGTGATCATTAAAAAAGCTCAGAACTGAATATGTAAGTGCGTCCTCTATCCTCATCCCTCAGCACTCATCACACCCTCTCTGCAAACAACCTCAGCAAGAGGAACAACAGAAATAAAAGAGTTTATCACATAGCATAATTGTCAGACTCAGCAAAGTTTCAGCAAAATGACATATCAGACACTTCTGCGCTCTGGGTGGGGCAAAGCATCTAAACCACTGCCCACGAATCAGAACAACACCTTTATAGATGTTAATGGATTTTTTAAACATTATGGTTAATTCAGTATATCCCTGTTAATCTCATGATTGGGACATATTTTCCTGGAGATGAAACACAAACAAAATCTCAATGGGAAAAAAAAGCAGCAGGATTTGGTTGTGCTTCGGCTAGCTACTGAGATTTGCTATCTCAAGACATGTCTTTAGATGACTTCTTCTTAATAATAGGCTTAGAGGATTTCTTTGATTTCATAGGACTTATTAGTAGCACTTGTGTTGGTCCATTCAACCTAAGAGTTTATTCTTGACATGCCCATAAGGATCCTCCAACAAGGAAATGGTGCTGCCACCTGTGAAGCCTGTTAGCTACTGATGACACTTGCAGCAGCTCTTCTACTAATTTGGGCAAAAGGGTGAGCCCGCTTAGACCTGTAATCCCTGCAAGGCCTTTCTGCAAAGGGATTACAGCTAGCATGAAACACTGTTTGCTTTATGCTTACTTGAACAATAAATCACTCTACAAAATAACTTTGCCTTTGATTATGCTGCCCCGTAAGTCCTGGTGAAAGATATCCGGGAAACCCTCTGGAGTGAAAACCCCCTCTCCATGAAGCGGGATTAAAAGAGAGTCTGTTAAGAAAAATCAGGCAGCGCATGTAAGTGCCCCAAGTGGTGTCCACACTGAGGTGAGATGGATTTTCACCAGTTCTGTGAAGCTAACGTGGGGCATGCCAGAGACATAATGACTGCTCCACTGTGCCTTGACTTACCAAAGTCTTTTAGACACGTCAGTCAAGGATTTGAGAGACGAGAAGCTTTTAAAACTGCTAAAGAACCATGGTGAACGTAACTGGAATAGAACCAAAATAGAAAAAAAAAAAAAGTAAGCCGCTGCCCTTGCACTACAATTACAGGGGTCCTGAATCCACCCATGTGGAGTGCAAGTGTCTCACCTTGCCTGGCTCATCCTCATTAAATACCTTGTCATCAAACCACTGTCCAAGACCATCAGCTCTTCCATTTTTTCTCCTACCTCTTAGTGAATTCCTCTGCAAAAAGTGCTGCCTCTCTAAAATAGTTACATACACAACAAGGATTTGACTGGCTTTCAAACATCTCTCCTCGCTAGCAAATAGAGATATTGCTGTGAATAACTGCAGCTGCTGCTTCCTTCAAGCCACAGCAAGTGTTTTTAGAGGAATCGGATCCTTGTCAAACAACAGCAATAGCATCCCAGCCAACGTTTCTATCTACCATTCCTGGAATTACCTTTTGTCTCGCTGCTACCAGGCAAAATTCAAGACAGCACAGATTAGGGGAGAGGTGGATGATGTTCAGGTAGGTTTATTTGTCAGCACTGTGAAAAGTTACGATCAAATCAGATGCTGTAAAAAAGGAGTATCTGAGGCCACTGCATTTACCTCCCAGAATCAACATGCCAGCCTTGTGTTGTGGAATCATAGAAAAATAGACTTGGGGACGTCTACGTAGCAATTCATCAATACCTGGGGCTGGATTAGTGGATTAGTATTGCTCAATATACTTTTACTAATCCAGAAAAGGAAGTGAGCAGTTAGGTGACAACTGGATCATTGCTCACTCCCTTCTCAACTGTGTTTATGAATATATTAAATAACAGTGACCATAAATTAGCACTAGGTAGTTACACAATCGTAGAGAACTGGGATGCAAAGTGACCTTGAGAGAACCGAGAAGGGGTCAGCCCTATCGTTGTGATAGGTGAGATGTTTATCTAGCCTGTTCTTTGAGATTCCCATGCCAGGAATCCCAAGCCTGCCCAGCTGACACATTGCAGCACCTGGTGATCCTACTATCCATAAGATTTCACTCCCTCCATCTCCATTGCTACAATGCACTCTTCTAACTTTCTGTCCCTCCAACTTAGAGAACAGGTTCTTTCTTGTATTTTATGCATTTAAAATTTCATTTTAAATTAATTAGCATTGGGCATCTTTCAGTCTTCTCTGTGCAACAGCAGTTTGCTGTCTTTCACTTCAGTGTTGGACCTTAAATAAGTTCTCTTGCAAGTGCAGACCTTTTTAGAGCTATCTGTAGACAGCTGTAAAGCATACAGAAACTTGCTTTTCTTAGTCACCTCTTCCAGACCCTTTAAAAATAGACCAAAAGACAATAGACGACAGTCCGAAAAATCACTGCTCTAGACTAAACAACCCCAGTCTCATCAGTCCTTCTCCATACCTCATGTTTCTTCGCCCTCCAATCGCTTCTGTTGCATTCCTCTGGACTGTCTCCCACTGGTACATATCTTTCCTGAAGGGCAGTGCCCAGAGTTGGTCATATTACTGCCGTGTAGGCATGGTCTACACTAACACACTGTTGGAACTATTTCATGTGTCCTACAAACAATGCTGCTGTTTATACATCCCAGGGATGTTTAACTTTTCCTTTCTTTTTTTCAACACCATGACGCTGTTGACTTATGGTCAGCTGATAATCACTATAACCACCTGCAAAGCCTTTTCTATACAGCTGCAGTCTACCCAACTGTTTGTCTGCCTCTCCCCTGTTTATACAGAGGACTGTTCCTGCATCCATACCGAAACCTGCGTCATTCTCTTTGGATCGCATTCCTTCTCTCTGGTCAGAGGTAACAAAAATGATGAGCTAAGAGCTGACGGGGCTGGACATGGTGACCGCACAGTGGTCTCTAATTGTGACAGATGGAACTCCATAATGCCAACTGCAAGGGAAAAAAACATTTTAATTATTCAAAACATTGCTTAGTTCAACCTCTCTACAGAAAGACTTGACCACCACAGTAGAAAGCTCAGTGACAACCTTTATTCTATCTGCAACAGGTCACATTGTTTATTTTTTAATTAAATCTCTGCTTCCAAGTGGGAAATTCTCCCAACGCCTCCTGGTTCCTTGCTGGCAGTCTGCAAGACACAGCCAAAATAGCACAAGCTTCAAAACAACCTGTGCAAAAGAGTGTGTGATTGCAATGCTGACACCACACAGCTCCGGTTATCTCTGAGGAACGAGGAAGTTCAGGCAGGGATTCCCAGAAGCAAAAGCAAAAAGTGCAGCTTTCCTAATGCCAGAGCCATTACCCAGCACAACCTACCTTACTGCAAAAATACTTCTTGATGCAGCACCCAATTTCCCTTCACATTTCACCTGTGGAGCACAGTGACCCTGCGAGCTCCCAGCAAGCTGGAGCTTCAACGTCTACCTGGGGCTCTACGCCTTGACTGCTTGGCGGGTGAGGTGGATAGACCAGGTGATTGTGTCTCTCAAGAATAGTGGCCAGGAAACCCATCAGAGTCATCCCGGCCTTTCATACACTCTTCAGCGAAAGCTGAAATTCTATGCAAAATAACAGCAAGAGACAGAAGAACGGATGAAAGGGAAGCCTTAGGAAATTTTCTAGCTTTATCAAAAGAATTAATTCTGGAGACTTCTGACTGAATATCTTTACTCTGAAATGCTCCACAGACCAGAGTTGTGTGGGATGTATCATGTAGGGTGTCCAGTACAGACCATGCTTGTCAGTGAGACCAGGGCACTCCATCTCCTGCAGGGGTGGTGAGGACAAGCCAAGTAGATCCATGAAGGGTATGGTAATGCCCATCCCATGTAATTTCCCTCTTTTATTTCTCTTGACACTGAAGAATATTTTACGTGGCATCAAGCTTCTCATCTAGTTCAGTTCACAGATGAAGACTGAGCAAATGTCCATTAAATTGTCTGTATATTTTCTTTGCTTTGTGTCAGGATCTCCTAATCACTAGAATCTCCCTTACTAATTAGACCTGAACTGACTGAGGAGTGTGTGCTTTGGCACCCAAAGCCCTACAGCTTTCTCTGCTGTAGTTTTTCATGCAGGACATTGTTCACACGCCTGATAATCCCATCCGCCTCCTAGCTCACACACAGCCAGGTGTCAGGTTCTCCTGCCGTTGTGAAATACTTCAAATTTAAAGGAATACAAAAGAATATAAAATCCCGAGTTATCCCACATGCACAGCTTCTGTAGCACGAAAAACTACTACAAGGGCCCTGGTGCTCCATGAGATGGATGGGGCAGTCCCATTTCACCGGGCTGTGCAAGCTATGCCAGGTCATGGCCATGCTTGCAACATATCCCCAGCAATCTCCGCAAGAAGGACCCAACTTCTGCTCTAACAGGAGGAGAGGAAGGCTGGAGAGGACTAATGGGAGTACCGGGGAGGCTCTAAGATGCTGCAGCACCCCATTTGGCCTCTGCTCAGGACAACTCAGGTGCTGGCCACACAAGGACCCAGCAGCGCGGCAGAGCCAGAGCCTGTTTCATGAGAGGGCCCCATAGCTATTTTTCTTCCATTTGGCACCTGCACCCGCTGTTTCCAGGCCATTAGCTGTTCCATCACAGTCTGGGTGTGGATGCTTCCACTCCTTGGGCACAGATGAGGCCCCATTGATGGATTAACCACCTCAGTGGGCAGCATGAACGGCAGGCATGATTTGTGCGCTTGGGCCACAGCTGCCAGGAAGAATTCGATTTTAATCTCATGCCGCAGGGGTCATATCCTCAGCTCACAGCCTGAATCACATCCTCACCTCACATTCCTGACCCACCTTCTAGCAGGATCCAGCCCCCTTGGCGAGGCAATGGTGAGGGCTAACTCCAACCACATCACTGAGGCATCAAAGGGGAAAGCTGTGCCAGAGACTCCCACTATAACTGGTGGAAAGTGGGGGCAGCTGAGCTCCCTTTGGGCCTGGACCTCAGGAAGACAAACCCAAGCCCTGCCTTCTTTCTTTTTAAAGAAAACGAGAGACCTTTTTGGAGACGGACATGGACCGAGAGCCATGAAACCCACGGCATGGATTTGCTTTCCTGGCCCTCTAACAGTACAGCCTCCCAGGCAGCAAGCAGCTCAGAAACAGCAAACCCGTCTGTGCCCCTCCACTTAGCCTTATGCCATGTAACAGGAATCAGGTCTCGTCCTTGATTCAGCAAATGGCCTGCAAATAAATTACACAAGAAATCTCCGTTTACATAAAGCACGTTGCACAACGCGTTATATAAAACTCGGGTCATGGCCCAATCAACGAGCGCTCGGCTCTCTTACGTCAAAAAAGTTAATCCGAGGAGCAGCAAGGAAAGGAAAGAAGGAGGAGGATGCTCTCCTTCTCTTAAGGACGCATGTGGCATGCACGGGGCAAACATGCTCACCGAGTGCACCTCCATCCCCAAGTGAGGCAAAAGGAGCAGCTCCTAGGCAAACCCTACCTTTTGGCTCCAAGACCACCTGTAGGATACCAGAACTGAAGGGAGGGTTATGTGTCCCACAGAAAACAGACCTAGAATCACTACCACCTCTCTGCTAACCTCATCTGGCTCTAATGGGGTTGCCCAGAAACAGGGGGTGTCCATCCACCACTGTGACACACCTTGAAGGGGGAAATTAGAAACTTCTCTTGACTTCATTGCTCAAAAAGGCCTGGTTTTCTCCTCTGATGCTTTCTGATTTCAAATCAGCAGAAAATAGCCGTGGGGAATGTTGAATGCTGACAGTAAGGTCAGCACCAGAAGGTGGAAACAAAAACAAAGTGGGAATGCTATGCTGAGTCTGGTGCCAGAGATGCCCCCAAGACATACAACAGAGGCCAGAGGTCCCATTTCTGTGTCTCAACATTCAGATTTTTCCAGGAAAACATTTGGGATTCATAGGTTTTAAAGGCCAAGACTCCCATCAAATTATACCCAGCATTTCCAATCAATCCACCATAAGGAATGCAGGTGGGACCTTCTCTTGGAAAACCTTGCTCTTGGAGATCCCTGAAGCTACCTGTGGTTTTAGTACAATTCTTTCAATCAGCTTCAACAGGTCTTGGAGAGTATTTTGAGCTTGCAAGCACTTCAGGGCAGGAAACGTCTGCAAAAGTTTCCACCATGCCTAGCAGGATCAGATCGAATAAGCAGGGATCTCAGTGAAATTAATTTGTTATTGCTGTTGTTTTTAGTGATAATAGCCTACATTACAAAGGAAAAGCAATAAATCTATAGGGGAGATACACTGGAAATAAACAGTGAGGTTTCAGCTGTGCTTTGAAATACGATGGAAAGACCCAGAGGCAAAGAAACTGCTTGGTCCATTGTGTCAGATCTGCAGGGAAGAAGTTTCCTGTGCTAGCAGGGAGGCTGAAAGGTGTAAGGAGAGGAGAAATGCCCTCTCTGAGGGCTGTTTTTGCTTCTGGGCTTTTAAATGGAAGGTGGCATTCTGAAAAGCTAGTGCAGAGAAGTCCTTATGGGGTATTTCTGAGCCTTGGAGGGAGGCGGTTTCTAATAGCCCTCCCCAGGAGAATGACCATAAGAGAATCCAAGAGGAGGTGAGATTTTGTGCACTGGCACCTGTCCCTTCAGTTGCAGAAACACCAACTGTCAACATGAGGAGGGCTAAATGGATGGCGCCCACATGGAGGGGTGTTATACTTCTCTGGCGCATCCCAACACAGCTGGCAGCAGATTTAGGTTAAAAAAAACCAAAACCACACACACACAAAACACAAAACCAAACCAAAACAAAAACAAACAAAAACTCCCACAAAAACAGAAACCTTGCCCAGCATAATAACAACCAAAAGGGAAATTGTGAGAGGTGGAAAGGGAGCCAGAGCACCATTCCCTGCAACCAGCCTTGCCCGAGGACGAGTTCCCACCATGTATCCTGCAGAAATGAAGGAGTGAAGGGGCGGTTACCATAGGCACGACGGGGCACACAGGCATGCACAGGCAGAGCAGGGAGAGAGCTTTCCTCCTCGGGTGATGGAAATGGGGAGGAAAACCCAGGAGACCTTTTGTACAGCAAAGGTGTCCATGGGTCAGGTCAAACAGGTCCTCAGGAGTGGAGGTGCCACAGACTGATGTGCCAAAGCCTGGCTGTGGCACCAGGAGAAATTCATACACTTGGAGCCTGCCTGAGCCCAGTGGCCGCTGCGATAGCAATTGGGTTTGGGTTGGGGGGCAGAGGCAAGGGGATTGCTCCTTCTTACTTTTTCCACCCCTCTCCTTTTCTTCCAAAAATGGTGTTATCTAGGGGTTATTCAGTGCACAAAGGCTTTTCTGCGCCAAGGTTAGTTCGCTGAGTCACTAGATGGAAAGCAAACCTGTGCCACTGGGGAGATAATGCGTGTAATGCAAGAGCGAGAGAGCTCTTGCACAAGGCGCTGGGTTCCCGACGATGACTGGCCCCATGCCTGGCAGAAAGCTGCCAGCTTTTATCCTCCAAGTAAAATTCCCTGGGCAGACACGAGATGCAAACCCGTGGGATGCTCGTGCTGGCTTCGCCTCCTGCTCATCTGGTCGGGAAACTGGTTCTGCAGCATGACCAGGGAACCCCGGCCCTGGCGGTGCCTGCACCAAATCCTCCCTTTATGTGAGACAGCATTGAAGAGGTGCTTCCACCCATGCTTTCCCAAAAAGACTGATGTGCCACCCACACCACTGTCTCACACAAATGGTGCATTCAGGAGATTCCCGCTTATTACTAACACAAACAGACTTTGCACTGCAACCTGTGCAAGAGGACATAATCATCGAGTCATGTTATTCTTATTAAGATCAGGCTTTGAAGCTCTTACTAACACAAAACTCCTATTAAAGCCAGAGAAAAGACAATAGAATTTGACAAAATGGCCTCATAGTTCTTCCTGGCAAGCCTTAGTGACAGTCAGGTAATCCAGAATCCCATTTGATATGCAGGCTGATGCCTCACAGGGCTTTTTCACTGTGGGTAGCAGCACAGGATTGCCCAGATGCGTAGGGGAGGTGATACCCTCCAGCTGCAAAGGAACCCTCCATGGGCCACGGCAGAGGCCATGCAGACCACCACTGGCCTTCCTGCACCAGGGATCTCCTGGGTCAGGGAACCAGTAACCATGAATACACTTTGCACCAAAGAACAAGGCTCAGAGGAGAACACGGAAAACTCTCAGGGTCAAACCATGCTCCAAAAGCAAGCAATGGAAATTACTAATGACACATACTTGGCCAAGCAATAACTATGTTTGTACAACAATGACAGTGCACGAGAAGGGTTGCTGGCAAGGCACTGGGTCATCAATCCATCTCTCAAGGCTTTGTCAAGCTATAATGCAGAGGAGTCAGCACTGACCTCCTTAACCCAGTGGTCTTCACTTGATGATCAGAGGAATCCATACTCAAATCCCTTCTCTCCCTGAAGAAATCAGACTCAAAACTGAAGATATTAGCCCCCACCCCGCTAACAGCCACCCTGACTGTCAGATGGCCATGGGTGAGATCCCCACATCTCTCCTTTGGAAAGCTTTCCCACCTCGTATGAAATAATACAAAAAGAAAGTGCAAATCACTTCCATCAGAAAGGGCTTGGCAGATGGCCTTCAGCAGGAGAGCTGGTGAGAGACGTTCACATCAGTACCCTCTCAAGTCCACTTGAGCTTTCATGAGAGACTTGGATTCAGTCTCTGCAGGTGGGGAGGGAGCTGGACCTGGCCCTCCTGCAACCACAGGATGAGATAGGCAGGTAAAAAAGTAAAAATAGGAAAGCAGACGGGGAAGGAAAGGAAGCTAGCTGTAGGAGAGGATAGACCAAGAGTATGTACCCTCCCCTGCCTGGAATTAAGGGGGATGGAAATGGTGGGTATTTGGCTTAAGCACCTCCATTCTCAGCCTGGAGCATTCTGGGAATTTGGGGAATTCCCCTGCTGTGCTCTGTCTGTATAGAGGCCAGGGCTGTTAATACCATGTTTCCGAGATGGGAAAGGCCACTAGGGTTAGAGGTGTCCCTGTCCCACAGCATTCCCCTTCCCCAGGCATCCCAGGGGAGCCTCTCACAGACTGTCTATGCCTCGGTTGAAAATGGTCATGACGGAGCTGCTGTGCTGTGGGCTGTGCAGGAAGGGTCATGGGGAAGAAGACTGCAAGACACAGGTGCAGCAACACTCCTCAAGTCACCTACAGCCCAGTGCAGAAACGATCTGGTTGCTGCTGCGGAGTCACTAAATCACCCACTGGAGTCAGGGTGATTTATGGGTCAGGGTGATTTATGGGGAGCTCTTAGAGAGCAGAGGCAGCAAGTCCAAAATCACTCTCTGTATGGGACCAGCTGCCCCCTAGAAGCCCCGTAGCGGTGTCCACCCCTCCCCAGGCTCTAGTAGAATAAAGAACATATTTCTTCTTCGCCTTGTTTCTGGGTTCCAGTGCCTGGCTAAGGAAGGGCAATGAAAAGTGATGTTTGTCTACATATTAGGAGACAGGTAGCAGCGACATTCACATTGATAGTTACCACTTGACTTAATTATAAGGACATCATTGTATACTTCTTGCCACAATAAAATATTTGCCAGCATTCTTCTGTCATATTTATTAGTTATCAGAAACCTTATGGCATTTTCAGGGGTCTGATCTACATGCACAAGGTCAGGCACAGTGTAAAGCCATGATGGAAATGGTCCACACCATGTGAAAGGAGAGAGGCCAAGGGATTTGCACAAGGAAAGAGCCTGGCTTCCTGGTCCAACTCAGCCAATAGACCTCTTGAACCAGTGCCACCCCTGCTTCTCAGAAACTGTGTCTTATAGGGCATCCACTGCCTGGCAGACACTCTTTGCCAAAAAGGTTGCATGTCTGGTTCAGATCAGAGCAGAAGCAGCAGCATTCACCACGGATCCCAGGCAAGGAGCATTGCTGAGCCAACCTGGTGATGCCCTGCATGTGGCATAAGACACCACCACTCTTGCTGCTTTCCTGCTAGGACATGGGAGAAACATCAGCATGGCGCCGAGGGCAGGGGGAGGCAGGTTGTCAGGCAGCTCAACAAGTGGGTCTCTTCCTTGTCATCTTTTTCAGCCTTTTACCTTTTTCAATCTGTTGCTCATCTGCTGCTAGAGCTTTGGGGCACAACTTGCTGCCCAGCCACCTCCCTATGTTCCTCTCTACAGCCTCTTTGGTCAAGGACAATGAAGTGTAACAAGGCAAGGGAAGCTGACAGCTTCTCAGAGGCATCAGGCATGGGCAGCCAGGGGCAGAGTAGACAGATCATGGGTGTAACATGGGAGCACTCACCTCCCCTTCCTTAGGTCAGCCAGGCACTCCTTCCACCTTCAATTGTTGTTGTGCACTGTCCTATCTCTGCATGTGGGGGCTGGCTCTTTCTCACATTCAGATCAATGATAAAAGCAAGGAATAAATAAATAAATAAACTCGAGAAAGATCAGCTCATCAGGCCAAGTGCAAACACTACCTAGTCATCCAGGGAGCATCTTGTAACATGCAAACGGGAACTGATAGAGATCCTCTTCCAAGGGCTGAGCCTACCCATAACTGGCAAATTCCCTCAGCCAAAACCACCTCCCACATATCTGGGTGCGAGCACTGCTATCTACTACTGCATTGTGCACAGCCCAGATCTCTCATGGGCCATGGGTAATTCTCAAATTAGAGAGAATAGAAGCACCAACAGCAGCAGATCTGTTGTCCTCGTTAGTCCAGCATGTCAGGAAGCACTTCAGGATGAAAGTGGGGGGAGGAACATGCATGTTTATCTTGTCACATTCTTGCATATGGAAGGGAAGAGCTGAATCCCTGTCATGAGCTCTGCCCAGCAGAGCAAGTCCTGCTGCAGGACCAGTGTGTGGATCTCATGCTACAGCCCACCGAAATGTCACCTTCAGAGCACCTCTTGGGGTTCACACCACAAAAGGGCTCTGTGCCTGGCAATGACAACTACAACAGTAGAAAAATAGCCTCACTAAGGACTCAGGGCTCTCAAGGCACTGTAACTCTCTTCACAACTCATCTTACCTACTAATTTTTTGACACTGGGGAAGCTGAGCCATGAGAAGCCCCTTGAATCTCCTTATAAGAAGTGCTGCAATGGGGAGGGTGCCCAGAAAAGCAGGTGGTCTCACACCTCACTTTCACTGCACAGGGCATTGCTGACGGAAGGGACATCTTAGGATCACTCAAGGGGAGGTAATGAGGCAAGACGGCAGCAGGATGAGGCAACAACATGGGCAGCAGGTCAGATTCCTTAGCCCAGGCTAGGGGACACAGCAATGTCCCATTCCTGGCATTATTGCCGCTGACCCCTGTGGAGCAGACATTGACATCCAGAGATCTGCAAGGCAGATTCACTGTAACCATCAAGGCTGACCACTGGCATCACCCAGGCCAAATAGCTCCACACCCAGCAATTCCCACCCCAAGCTTGTCTGTCCTGCTTGGTCATGCTTTCAGAACCACGGCAGATCTTGTTTGAAAAGCTCTGCCACCCAGTGCACTGCTGGGCAGGAACAGCTCATGCAAGCTCTGCTTGACAGAGGATGGTGGTAGGAAGCATTTGTGGGGTAGCACAGGCAGAGCAGCCAGCTAATGGAGGGGTACAGCACCCGATGGTCAGCCCTGCTGGTCCAACACATGCTGGGGTACCTCCTCTCACCCCCACACAGCCTCCCCTACCCCTAGCACTGTCCTCAACATGCACGAGATGCTCAGGGCAGGTGAAGAGCGAAGGAGCGGCGGGATGGCATGACTGTACTCAGCTTGCTTACAAGGGGCCTGGATGAATCAAACCTGATGAGGGTGAAAAACGGGCTTGGCCTTAAAAGTGTAAAGCAATTATTGGCTAACACGCATACACAGAAGATAGCTAGGACTTCATGAGCTCCTCAGCTAGGCATTAGTGCGCTCAACACCTTGAAAAGATGATCAAAGAGCCTTTGCTGGCCAGGGACTGTGTGTTGGTCTTCACAGCTCCTAGGGATGGCCCCACCATGGTGCTTAACACATCCCCTGACTCCCTGCATTTTTTCCTTTAGGATTTTGCACCTTTCCCTGCTGCTTTTCCCAGAGTGGCCACTTCCCCAGCACACAGCCAGGGCATGGCAGGGCCAGAGTTGGGACTTCAGACTCGGGGAGCTGAGGCCTAGGAGCTTATCCACAAGTGGGGTTACAGAGAGATGGGGTGAGGAAGAGGGGTGGCCTCTNAAAAAAAAAAAAAGAGTTCCTTGAGCCAGAGAGCGCATAAAGAGCAAGCGCAGCTCCACTGAGTCATCTCTGCTTTAAGAGAGGGAGGTAAAGTTGATGTTTCCCACCCCATGAATGCAGGGCACAGTCTGGCATTGCCACTTCATGCCGGGGGTAAGAGACACAGAGCCCCCGGGGACTGCACAAGCCAAAGTTCAGCCCCAGAGCAAACATCATGGGACAGCTGATACGTGGTCCCCAACCACGTGTTTTGTGTGACATTCAGCAGAACCCCTTTGAGACCCAGCTTAATGCGGTCGGGGCAAATCTCCCTGCAGAGCCAGGACCCAACCTGCCTATAGAGAGCACAGGCAGCATCCAACCATCCGCTGGAGACCACCCCTTGGATGTGTTACTGCTGAAATCCCTGGTGAATTAAAGATGAATACAGGAACTCCTCACACCACTGCCCCACTCCCACTGGAAAGACTGAACCCAAACCTACCCTCAGAGCAGCTCATGTCCTGTGTGCTGCTGCAGAAAAAGCAGCATGAGAAATTTCCACCTGCTCTGCCCTTCCCAGCCTTTTCTACCATGTCCCAGGAGATGCGGCAGGGTGCAGAAGCAGCATTCATGATCACAGTGCTTGTGGGACCCACAGGACTCAGAACCCCAACTAGGGCCTCTCTGCTCCCATCCCAGGACCAAACTGTGGTCACCCAGCCCCCCTAGAAGTTCAGTGGGAAGGCAGGTGCTGCCCTCCAACCCTCCCAGCTGTTTCATCAGCCGAGTGGATACACGAGCTCGAGGCACGAGCTGGATGGGTACAGCTTGTGCAGGGTGTTGTCCTCTTGGGGCTTTGCAGACCTTTTTGGGGTAATACAGGTTCATTCTGTCCAAGCAGACAGTGCAAGGGGAACCCAAAGCCCAAGGGTTTAACTGGAGATGGGTACACTACAGAAGGAAGCATGGAGGCAGCTCGGGCAAAGCAGAGGGCAGTGCAAACTCTATGCTCCTCTTGGTGCTACATCCATGCCCACCACCCCCGCTGCCAGGTTAGGGGTTTTTGTTGGCAGTGCACATGGCCTGGATTCACGTCTGCTTGATAACGTGGTGTGGGTGATCCCCAAACAGACCTCAGCTCCGCTGGCACCAGCATGTTGCAACACTCCTGCTGTGCACCCCGTGCTCCTTATCCGAGCTGACCAAACCCCAGCAATTCAGGGACAAGCAAAAGAGCTTTCTCCTCTCAGGAGCTCCAGATGGCTGCTCCAGTAGTGAACTCACCTTTGCTGTCTCCAGCAGCTCCCAGTGGAGGCTGTTGAGCTCTGCCCTGGCTCACATCAAGACCCGTTTGCCCCAGGGGTACCAGTTCAAGCTGCAAAGCCCAGCCCGAGCGAGGCCTGCCAGTTCACTTGGCCCAGCCAAAATTCCTGAGGAAAACTAATACTAATAAATAAAGGTTTGCTGGAAGTGCTGGCATGAGCCAGAAGGAGGTTGCTGAGCTTTGCACAGAAACCTACCAACAGTATTGTGGTTTCAGGTGAAACTCAAGACACGTGAGTCCTTCGGCTGAGTTTCGCCACCAGGTTTCAGTGTCACCCTCGGCAGCAGGAGCCAGCCACTGCTGCAGGACACAGCCAAGGCAGCAACCGGAGATCGGGAAGGTGGCTGGGAGCACGGCCAGCCCCCCGGCCCCTCCAAGGCTGAAGCAGTTAGGCAGGAGGTGGAGAAGAGCTGGTCCATCCCATACCTGTGATAACCGGGTGCCCTGGGAGCCTACAGGTCCCAGATTTTGGGTCGCTCTCTATAAGGTGGCAGGGAGGAAGCCCAGCCTTCTCCAGCATGCACCAGGGATGCAGCAGAGGCACATGGGGGTGACACCTGCCTCACAGGCTTCAAAACCCAGATGGGACCTGGGTAGGCAGCCCACACACCCCTCCACCATCAGCCTGACCTGCTGCAACACCCACTGGACCATGGGGCACCTCCACACTGCCCACCCTCTCCGTCCCCGCCAGCAGCACTGCTACCAGAAGCTGCAAGCCTCAAGCATCATCCAGATGCTCCATCTCTCGCCCTGCATCCCCAAAACACTGTGGCTTGTGGATTCAGGGCTGCTCGCTGCTGAGCAGGCTGTTTTCTCCATCTCCCACTGCCGAATAAATACTCCCCCAGGCAAAACTGCAGCCAGGCCACCCCCTATTTCCAGGGGCAATTGCCTTGAAGGGGAAATCACTCCACTCAGGCAGGGTTCACCTGCCCTTGCGGCAGGAGGGATGGCAGCTTTGGAGTGTCCCATCTCCACAGAGCTGCCCCACGTCTGCATGCTGGCACCTGGAGGTGCAGGAGAGGCCTCACAGAAATGTGTTACGGGCTGATAGTTTATCTTGGATCACTCCTGAGTGCCAGCAATCCCACACCCCTTGGAAGAAAACCCTCTTGGCAGCTTTGAATGTTATACTTCAGGCACAGCAGCAGGCGCGTGGAATATTTTCATGCTCAGGAACAAGCTACCTGTGAGATGCTACACTGCTCTTACCAGCCTGCAAAGCCCCGAGGCAGCATCAGCTCGATATAAGAGGGGACGAGAGAGTGCCTGGAGGCATGTCCCTGCTCCCAATCTTGCCAGCGACTCGCCCCATGGCTTTGGCCCCATTTTCTCTATGAGCCTCACAGCAGCCAGCTGAGACGTGAAGATAAAGGCAGCCATGTCCCCGCACCACCAGACTGTGGCTGTAACACATTTTTACAGCACTTTTCACATACAGGTGGCAAAGAGAGCAGCCGTGGGGAGATGGGGGCCCTGGCCCTGGCGAGATGGGGGAAAGGCTGCTGCCTTGGAGAAATGGGGTAAGCAGGACAGAGAGCACAGGTTTGGAAAAGGCCAACACTTTTGCCCAACATGATGGCAGCAGCAGTGCCGCAGTCCCACCTCGGGGCAGACAGCACGCTGCTGGGTGAGCAGGGATGCCAACCATGCTTTTGGATGTTTTTGTTGAGGGTTGAGATGAGGTCAAAGAATCACAGAATGGTAGGGGTTGGAAGAGACCTCTGGAGATC
>RSEF01000031.1:6918635-6934444 GCA_003993805.1 Himantopus leucocephalus
TTTTGCTGTCGGCTGCAGGTTCCCTAGGGTTTTATCAGCAGGGCTGTGCAACACTGCGACAGCCTGTATCTGCAGCTGATCGGGAGCTTGTGCTTGTCGTGTGTGTGGCAGCGCTGAGCTGTCACTCGATGTGTTCTGAAGTGGTGAATGGCAACAAAGCTCTTGCCTGTTTTAGTGCTCAGTTTCCAAAGGGACAGGATATAAGGGATAAAGCTTGGTGGATATCTGTATAAGTGACTTAGTTTGCAGATGTTTTGAGTGGCCCTGGCTTGCTTTGAAGTCAAAGGCAGATGTGAAGTGCTAGGACAGTTGTGTATGAGCTGTGGGGAGCAAATACCTGTGTAGCAATCTGGATATCTGGCTTTGGGCATCTGCATCCAAAAATGCAGGACTAACCAATGGACCACAGGTCTGGTGCATTGATATTGCAGCAGAAATGAGTTTGTGTTTGCAGGTGAAAGTTCTTCTGAAGTGGTGTAAAGTCAGCAATCCTATAGGTTTCAGTGGAGTGACTCTGGGTTTACACCTCACTGTAACTGATGGCAGGACTGTTTGGGGAGAAATCTAATAGTTGGAGGAGCTGAAAGCAAAGGAAGGCTTGATGGAGCTGCACATGTTCCTGGGGACAACACAGGACTGACATGTTATTTTATGCTTACATAAATAAGATTCTTTTTTGATGAGGAAGAGGAAGCTATTGGGTCTTGTGTGGGAGGATAGGGGGCTCAGCTGAGTTGCCCTAAAATGCTACCACTCTTAAAAGGAAGCAGCTTCATGCAGTGCAATGGCTTTATCATCAGTGACCTAGCTTTGGTGATTTGCAAACAAGCCCTGCTGACTTTTCAGGGAAGGATTATTTGGGATTAAAATGGGTAGAAGCTGATAGGAAAGTGATCAATGAGTAAAAAGTTGCTGTCTATAAATAACTGATGTTGATGCAGTTAGTTTCAGGATTGAAGCAAGGTAAGACTTGTAAGGAAGAATAATGTCTCCTGTTAGCCAAGTTAATATTGCTGGAGACACAAGACAAGCCTTTAGCCATGTGGATTTGAGCTTTTGGAAGAGCTTGTGATCCAAAAAATGTTATTCCTTCTTCTGACTGTATTAGTTGGTACAACAGAGATTACTTTTCCTTACAGCCTTGCCTTTCCAGGGCAGAGATGAGCTGAGATGTGCTCAGAGCCTGAGGAAGGGTTTGGTTCAAAATCATAATCAGCCTCAAAAATGAGGGTGGTAATGGGCATCCATCAGCCAGGCTGGATGCTGCACTGGCAAAAGTGGACAATGCATGCCTTAGCAGGTGTGGTGCTCCTGAGGACGTGTTCTAAAGTATGTGTGTAAGTGTACAAGCAGATTCCCTCACCTTGTTCAGGAATTCCTGAGCTGGGGTCTGGGGGCAAAGAATATGCTGGTTTTAGTGATACAAGACCTATGAGATGGAGTTGAATGTAAGTCACCTAGCATTTCCTGCAGCAACTCTGCAGTGGATAGAGGGCTGTGGGTACTGTGTCCATGTGGGAGAAAATGGGGCGGGTTGGTGGGAGAAATGGGAAAGTCCCAAACATGGTGAATGCTCCCAGGTTGTCAGCAGGCAAAAACAGGATACACAGAGAGGGAAATGGGTTCCAGGGCAGCAAGCCTGCAATATAGCTCTGCTGGGCATCAGTCCCTTTCTGCCTTGGAGCTGTCCCAGTCTATTCTGCTGTTAATGATGTGATGCTTACAGGTCTTATTTATTTTACTTTAAAAAAAAAAAAAATGCAGTGGAATTCCGGTGGTAAGGAGCAAAAAAAAAAAATTTTTATTTTATTATATCAACTTGCTGCTTATAATTGATTTCCAAGTTGGACTAACTGTGATTCACTGCTGTCGAGGCACAAAGAAAGAACAAAACAATTCCTAATTGCTTTTCAATCAGGGCTGTCTTGACTTTGTGGCCAGGTGGGAGCTTTTTGGGGTATGAGTGTGCTGCAGACCACAGAAACCAAAATAGCAAAGTGGTTGTGATGATCAAGGTGAAGGGAGCCTCATTTAACTGTTGGCAGTGCAAAGCTTAAAGTCTCCGCTCATCCTGCAGCCATCCAGGGCAGCATGGTAGTTCCCACAGTTGCTGTTTGATTTGTGCTGATTTGCTTGAACCCAGCCTGTTGTGTTTGGAGAATGTGATGATTTTTTTTAATATTTTTTCCCTTTAATTTTTATTTTTTTTTCTTTGCTAGGGCTGGAAATCTTTGCTGTAAGCGTGTCGAACGCTGCTGATCCTTCCATGCAAAGGGTCTGCGCTGCTGGGTGCGGAGGCATGGGAAGTAGCACCGCTACTGATCTCCCTCACCTCTTCTACCAGAATAGGTTGAAGCTCTTCATTAAGTCTCTCTCCTTGCTGTCCCCATGCAGGAGCAGAGAGGTTTCTCCTTCCTACAAAGAGGACAGGTCAGGCACCAAGACTTCCCCTTGATGGGGACGCAGGAGTGCCTGACCCTGTGACCAAAACCCCACCAGAAGTATGAGTCTTTCTAAGAGCTAAAGCCTCCTGATCTGAAGGATAACAGAATAAGTGTTCTTGCTTCAGTGTGGGGAACAAGCTAAAATAGTGAATTTCCTCTCTAATGCTTGACTCCTCTGACAGTTGCTCAGGTTTCTTGCACTGAGCACTGCTCATCTCTTCAGCTTTGTGCAATGTTGTTTTGGCATGTGATGTATGTGTGGCACAAATTTCCTTAGACTCTCTTATCTCTTGAGTCCTGCAGCCCTGCCTGGTTCCAGGACAGTGAAGAAAGAGCCATAACATGACAGACCATCTGCCCCTGCCTGTCCCTGTAGGACTGCTTCTGTTCAGGCTGGCTCCAGCTGTGTTGGACAAGAAGCATGACTAGGTGGGTCTAATGTTTCTCCTTGCTTTGCAAATTGTAAATTATGATCAGTCTGGCTGTTTGAGAGATGCCTTGAGGAAAGGCAAAAATGACAGTGCTCCTTGCGCTGTCTTTGTGGCTGGTGGAGGTAGTCCTGGCTGCACAGGCCATGCAGTTGAGGAAGATCTCTGCATGCTGCTTGAACAGAAACAGCAATGGGGATGGATCTGTCTTCAAGACCTACCCAGCTGGGTCCTGCTACTTGGGGAGAGCAGTGAGAGGCCATGGGGGACACTTACAGTGCTTTTAACCCCTTCTTGCTTTGAGCTGCAGAGGAGTGGGGAGGTTTTTTTGAACCGGCTGTAAAGTAATAATAATCTTCTGTCCCCTCCCTCCCAGCCTCCCTCCTTGAAGGATAGTCCTAAATTTGACTCTGATATGAAGAGAGGGGTGCCTTTGTGTGTCTAGTGCTTAAAACTTTCTATCAATATCTCGGGCTCTCTTCCTTCAGAGTAGACCCATGATTTGATTGCCCTTCTGGCATCTTCCCCACTGGTTAGAGGGTTGAGCAGCCTTTCCCATCCACTGAGGTGATTAGGGTAGATTTACAGCAGGCTCCTTGCCTAACCCCTAGTTTATTTGCTGGCTGAAGAGAGAAGTTGTAACTTGAGTAATAACACTCCTCCTGGGCTATGCCAGCAAAACTTTCCCATCTTGATTTAGAGGTCAGTCCGTCTGAAGTCCAAGAGCAAATGCATCTGGGCCTCTTGTGTTACACTTGAAGGCATGAAAAAGCATGGGCAAAGAAAAGAGGAGGCAAACAAGGGAAGAAACCTGGCTGTTGTGCAGGGGAGTGCTGAACACTACCTTCCTCCTGAGCTTACATATGGAGCTGCTTTTCACAAGGTCTGCCTATAAACTCAGGTGGCCTCACTTCTTCATTAGCTCTTTCACCATTTCTGTCCTCCAAGGTCCTTTCCTACCTGCCTTTACTAGCTCAGGGGCTTTCTTGTCTCCAGACATTGAGAGGGTTTTTTTTTTACCTTTGGTGACAAAGCCAAATGGCCAGTCTCCAAACGTGCCCTGGACACAGGGAATTTAAGGTTTCCCCGAGTGTGAAGTTTCACCCAGCAACCTGCTACCTTTTCCTGATCTTGCTGCTTCTTCTGGCTGTCCCTTCCCTTGTACAGGCTCTTGGGTTTGTCAGCCCCTCTACCCTTGAACCGGTTTGACTTGCAGATACTGCAAAATGTAGATTTTCTTATTTTTTTGCAGTGCAAGGAGTTGGATGAACTTGTGAGGGAGGAGGAGTGAGGAGCCTCCCTGTTGGCAGGGAAAGCCATTAGTTGCACTAGAGCCAGTAAGATGAAACTAGGGAGTAGGCTTCCATTAACGTGGTTAATGGGTGCATTGACCTCAGTTCCTAGGAGAGTAGCTTTAATAGATCAGAGTAATGCTTTGTTGCAATAATTTTATTAGCACTTTGAAACTGCTTTTGAACTTGGCTATTGGATCAACAGTTGACTGCTGCACACTGCCATGTGAGGCGCTAGCCTGGGTTTCTGTTGTCTGGGATGTTCTTTAAAAAATCAAAATGTTGGAGGCAGGTTATTAAAATCAAAAGTGAGGGGTCATCTCTGCCTTGAGTGTGCACCACTGTCTCCGACCATAGTGCTGTAATATTGACTCTTACATCCATTGCATGGACTTAAAAGCCACTGGGATAAATGTTGAATTGCTTTTATTTGACCTTCCTTGCCTTTCAACTCAAGCTAGCTGCTCCTAAATGCTTCTCTGTGAGCATTTGAAAAGGAAGACTTAAAAAATGGATGCTGAGGGTCTCCTGTCTTGTATGGCCTGGGATAAGGAATTGGAGGGAAAACTAGCAAATAGCAGAAGTGGAAATGGTATGATTGTAATAGCTACTACCACAACAAAACTGTAATGTCAAGCCACTTGCTGCAAAAGCACAACTGAGCATGATTTGAACTGGTTCCTAAAACTCAAATACCATAGATGGATGTCATGTATGAGAATATATATTCATGCTTAGTGGACTCCACTGGTGCAGGGTAGAATTGCACACATGCATATCAAAGGTCAAACCTGTCCATAAATATCACCTTACTCTTTATCTGCTGAGGGTTAGGTTTTCTATTGTTACGCCGATTTAAGCCAAATAGTGCTCAGAGCTCATCTGATAAATAATTGTAATACTCCTGTGGGGTGTTTTTGCATGGCCCATAGACTCAATGGCTATTGCCAGGTGTAGGTGATTTCCCCATCCTCCTCTCCCCCAATCCTTTCTTACCTCTTGAGAAATGGCAGACCTGGCATTCCTCCAAGTCAAGGGAAGACCTTTGTGGGTGAATGGGGGGAAGGGGGGAACTTTAGCCTTTAGTTGCAGAAGCCACAGAGTAAGGAGTCAACCACCATCCAGTAGCAGAACTGCCAGTTCTTTCAGAGTGAATAACACAAATACTGTCATCAATAGGAAGAACTGGGGGCCAACCCTGCCAAACTTGGATGCCCATTGCAGCTTTTTGTGGGCTTGCCCCCTCCCTGGTCAGACTGCTGTGCTGTGTGGCTTTAGAGGCAAACACCATGGCCAAGTACTCTCTCCAAACCTCTGTCTGAAGCATGCTGGGGCCCTTCTGGGGTAAGGGAAGGAACAAATGTCACCCTGGTCATTAGCCAGTACTTATTTGTTCAGTTAGAGCTACACTTCCCTCGATGGTTTGGGCATAGCTGGGAATGATGGCTCTGTTTGTGCAATAAACAAGACTCATCTTTTCTGCTTTTGCCTGTGTATCTTCTCTGCCATAGTTTCCCAGCTGGGCAGCTTGGGGTTAGGACATTGAAGGGGCTGTTCTGACTGCACCCAGTAGAGAGCAGTGCTGGATGTCCCCTCTCATTAACAAGTTCTACAGGTTCCTTTGTTCTTTCTACACAAGGCCCTGTGTTGGGGACCTGGCCTCTTGTCAAGAGGCACCTGTGTACAGAGTGTTCATGAGTCAGCCTGCAGCCTACTTGGCTGCTCCTTTCCCAGCAGGCTTTTGGGAAACTAATAAAGTTTGCTTTATTAGTAATTCATCAGTTGTCAAGGAGATGAGAGGGGATGAGTTAAGTGTGTTTTGGCTTTGCCCCTGATCTGGATTGTGCATTGCTCAATGGCCATGTCTGGTATTGGCAGAAGTGAAGAGAGCTACCCCTGCTGCCCTGGTGCCTATTTGGTGGATTATTCTGTAGGAGCAGATACTGCGTCTGTGGCAATTGAGTAATTCTGGTATGATAGAGTTCTCAGAAGCAGAAAGTCTTGGTGGGTGTGTAGATATGTGCATGTGGTCAGTAGAAATAAAGCAAGATTTGAGGATCTTGGGAGAAAGCTGTAATTCCTGTCCTAGTTTAAGGATGCTCTCAGTACCTGCTGATATGATAATCCTTGGTATACACCAAGAATCAATTTGGGTGGAGTCAGTGGAAGATAAAAGCATACAGATGATCAGGATTAGGGCTCCTTAAATTACATGGTGGGTAGTGGAGAGACTTGGCCAGGCAGAAGGCCTCCAGCTGGATGACTGATGAACTGAACCGCCTGGGAAACTAGTCTGGGTTAAGGGTGAGCATAGGAATGCTTTTGGATGTGGTTGGGAAGAGAAGGATTGCCTGCTTGGAGCAAATGTCTTTGAGAAAGAGCACATGCCTCTCAGCTATTAGGAAACACCCTTTATCACCCAACAGAAACAACTTTTTTTTTCCCCCCCAAAGTGCTTGATGCACCCCTGATCTTGGACAGAAGGCCAAGCCTCTGGCTGTACTGGTGTCATGGTGTCTGTGGAATTTGGACTTCACACAGGCCAGCTGTGGTGCCCAAGTCCTTTCTTACATGGATGGTTTGGGATGGTGTGGGCTGTGCTCAGAGTGCCTGCAACACAGTGTACCTTGCGGCTGGGACATCTGCAGGTACCTCAGCTCAAGGAGGCAGCCCCAATCCCTTGCTGTCAGCCAGTGCTACCTGAAAGAGGACTCCATGAATGTCAGGCTGAATGTGGCCGCCTTTAGTCATGCCTGCATTCCCAGGCATTAGCAAAATTGTCCCCTGCCAATCTATGTGCTACTGTGTCAAACAATTATTAGCCTTTTTAACAAAAAGGTACCTAGATCCCTCATCTGAACAGTTGCACTGTAAATACCTTGGTCCAGGGTGCTGTCTTGTTGATTCTTCTCACCTACCACCTTGGACAAAGACCTCCAGCCTCCTGGAGATGTGAACTATGGTCTGATCTTGCTCTTGATTTTGGCCCTGCTTTCGGTTCCCCCTGCCAGGAGATAGGCTTGGCTTGTATCCTTTCTCATTCACTGCTGTCCCTAGAGATAAGGCCTAGATACTTTGACTGAAGGGTGAAACTTTGAAGGTTTTGAGTCATGGGTGGGCTGTGATGGTGCATGCAGGTATAAGTGGAGTGGTTGCAGGTACTGGTCAGCAACTGGCCCTGATGTGAAACAGGGTAATTTCTATCCCTTCTTCTCCTGCTAGCTGTTTGGCTGTGGCTCCGTTGCACAGATCATGCTCAGCAGAGGGACTCATGGAGGCTTCTTGACTGTCAACCTGGCTTTTGGCTTTGCTTTGATGCTTGGCATTTTGATCTCGGGACAGGTATCAGGTATGCTGTGGCTCCATGTGGACTGGTTCACTTGTAACAATTGTGTAGTTCTAGATGGCTGTGCTTTTCCTATATGGCACTGGTATGGAAACTTGGCTCGTCTCTGGGACTCAAATTCTGCCTGTAAAAGTGCATTAACCATCAACCTCTCTGCAGGTGGACATCTGAATCCAGGTGTCACTTTTGCCATGTGCTTCTTAGCCTGGGAACCCTGGATTAAGCTACCAGTTTATGCCCTGGCCCAAACCCTGGGGGCTTTCCTGGGAGCTGGCATAGTCTTTGGGCTGTACTACAGTAAGTGCAGAAACTGTCTTTGTGTTTGTTGGGTTGAGATGGATGCTCTTTGTGACTCGCTGCAGGGAGGCTGGTTCCCAGATCAGAGAGAAGCATTTTCTTGCAGAGCAGAGATCTGAGGAACCTCCTTACTGTGTTTCTGGGAAGGCTTTCCTATTCTGATGATGGGTTCAAATCAGTCTGAAGGCCAACCAGCATTGTTAATGTGCGAGTCTTTGTCTTTGAGTAATGATCACTGTAACATGGACCACTGGATGGCCCCTCTTGTAGGTACTATCTGGATTAAAACAGATCTTTCAGAAATGTGGATGATATGCTAGTAGTGATGGAGACTTTATATCTGTGCATTGTTCCAGAGCTGCTTTATCCTTCTTGGTTTAAAAACAAAAAATAGACTTCACCATGTATGTCTTCTGTGTTTTCTTGTGTTAGCTTCCAGACTGTGGGACTTCTAGCAGTTTTTGCTGCCCTTACCAGAGTGATTCTATACCTTGGAAAGCAGCCTAGAAATCCAGTCCCTCATGCATCTATTCCTCCTGAGTGGTGTTCCTCATCATAGGGCAATATTCCGTGGGCAAGAACTGACTCTTTGTGCTGGAAATTGCTCTTCCTCAAATATCAAGGGTGACATTTTGACTCAGATTTTGCCTCCTGATGTCTGTTTCTGGCAATAGGAGCAGTGTTCCCTGTAGCCTCCACCTGAAGGGAGGAAACTGCCACCTTGGCAATAGCACCAACTGTTTTTCACTTTAGAAAGAAGCAGGGGGACCTACCTTTATCTCTGTAAACATCAGGACTCCAGTTCAACACAAGTTACCTTTCTACTTGGTCAGCTGAAATCTCCTCTCTAGAAGAGAGTTAATCCCATTTTAGCTGCCTAAACCATGGAAGAAAGACCTTCAGAAACTGGTTGGTTTTTTGTTTGTTTTTGTTTGGCTTTTTTTTTTTTCCTCCACTGACCATGGAGGGAATCTAGACAGCTTGCCTAGGTTAGTTATCCAGCTTCTACATAGTGGTAGGCAAGGGGCTGACTGCTCCACAAGACAACCCTGAGAGGTGAAACTAATTGTGTATTGGCTTAGAGGAAAGTGCAAGATCAGCCCAAATCCTGTTTGCTGCAGATCAGATCCATAGCAGTATCTCATGTCTTGACTCCAAGACTGATACCACAGGCATTTGGGTACCTTTGGGAGAGATTTGGAGTCAGCTTAGTGTTTATTTTTTGGCTCTAACTCTTTCCTGGTGCCTGGCAAACAAGAAATATTAGGAACAGGGACTCAGGCCATCTGCATCTGAGCCTGACTTGTAAAATGCTGTGGTGGATCACACCCTAAGTTTTCCAAATGAGCGTTTGCTCTACAGCAAATGGCTTTGCAACACACAGCAATGGGGTGTTTGGGGAATTCTATCTTAATATCCATGGCTCTCTGGAGCATACATTTTAGTCATCTTCCAAGCAAGGTCCTCTCTCTGATGTGTGTTGGAAAATGACTGACCTCTCTACCCCTACCCCCCCCCCATCTGGGATTTTGGCAGCAACCAGCTCTATGTAACAGGACAGAATGGCACTGCTGGTATCTTTGCCACCTACCCATCTCAGCATCTTAATATTGTGAATGGATTCTTTGACCAGGTAAGAGGGTGCTGGGAGGATGAAGGTGCATTTGAAGAGGAATTTTTTGGGGTGGTTCTGGGCCTCTCCTTTAGTTAGAGAATGAATTGCAATTTAAAGAGAAGATATCCAGAAAGGATTTTAGAGCTCACATAGGTATCTCACTCACCCATAGGAAGAGCAGAGCCAGAAAGGACCCTTACTGCAAGAAGGCTTGTGTTAAGGGCATTAACCAGTGGTACAACACTGGCCAGGACACCTGTGAAAAGGATACCACTTGCTCTCAGCCCCTGAAGAGCCATAGTGTGAGGAAGGATGGCTCTTCCTCACTCCCACTGTAGTACTGTGGCTGTTGCACAACCCAGAGGTCAACTGGGTGTGGGGTGGTGGTTGGTGTTGGAGGTGACTGTCTCCTCCTTAAAGTTGCCATCAACCACAAAGGGACAGCAGCCACCCATCTGTGGCAGGTTGGAAACAGGTTCAGGAAGATGTCTTCAGCTTTTCTGGCTGCTCAAACAGTTATTCATAGCTCTTCTGTGGGTAGGGGAAAAAGGTGTGGGCTTGACTGAGCCTGTGGGCTGCCAGGAGCACGTTCTATGTTCCTGTGGGTGCTCAGTCTACTGTGGTCTGATAATGCCATGGGATGACTTAGTGCAGCTCTTTCAGTTTAGAGAACGAGTCCTAAATAGGACTTCAGAGGAGTTAAATAACTTGGTTAAAAGATTAATCTGGATTAAATTATTTTTCTTCCCCCTCCCTCCCCAGTTCATTGGCACTGCCTCCCTGATTGTTTGTGTTTTGGCTACTGTCGATCCATACAACAACCCTNTTTGGCTACTGTCGATCCATACAACAACCCTGTCTCCATGGGGCTGGAGGCTTTCACAGTTGGCTTCATTGTCCTTGTTATTGGAACCTCCATGGGCTTCAACTCTGGCTATGCTGTCAACCCTGCCAGGGACTTTGGGCCTCGTCTCTTCACAGCCATTGCTGGCTGGGGCACTGAAGTGTTCTGGTAAGTGCTTGCCAATGAAAACCTTCTGCATCAAGGGGGAAAAAAATTACGAGTCCAAATAGGTGGTAGCTCTGGCACTATAGTCTTAGCACCAATGAGGTATCTTTGGATTGTATAAATGTTTTTAAAAGATACTGTTTGCTCTGCTCTGACTTCTTAAGAAATCATAGAAGCTGTGCAGTTTCCAGTGGTGAGAGCAAATGACCTAACTTTGCTGTCAGGGAGGAAATCCAGGAGCATCCATGAGAAGTTCAAGTGCACCTTGAACATGAGTCTATCATAATTTTTTTGGTAGTAGAAAATGGAGGGCATTTGTTATACTTGGATTTTGTTGTTGCTGGAGACAATTAAGAGAGCCATGAGCAATATAGGTTACATGCTATCAAGGGCTGCTTTCCTGCAAGCAGTGGGAGGGAAGTGAAGGTACCTAGTTAAGGCACAGCAACAGTTTCTCTCCTTTCTTGGTGGAGAGACAGTCTTGAAAGTCCTGAAAGTAGTTGTTCTGAATTGTTTGTCATCTGGACTTGCAGTGGGGGGCAATATCTGCCTTGGAAATTGCTGTGGATATGCTGGTACTATTGTCTTTTGCAAGTCAATAATGATGTCTGGAGATGACCAGATATTGTATTGTTCCAGATCCAAACACAAATATCCCAATGCTTAGGCTGCAGTTCTTACCTTGTGCACTTCCTGTTCTTTTTGTTTTCCAGGACTGGTAATCAGTGGTGGTGGGTTCCAGTTGTTGTTCCTTTCTTTGGGGCTATTGTGGGAGTGATGGTCCATTAGCTGATGATTGGATGTCATGATGAACCTTCTTCACCTGCCTCTGAGCAGGAAACAGTCAAGTTGGCTAACTCGAAGCACAAGGAAAGGGTCTGAGGAAGCTGCCACCCAGAGCTGGCAGACATTCATTACTCAGGAGTATAGTTGGCAAAGAGGAGGAAGGAATTAAGAGCCTCAAGAACAAGAGGGTTTTTTCCTGTCTTGAGATACTTTAGCTTTTTCTGTCTATATCCCAGATGCATTTGCTTTAGGCGTTTTCCTGTGAGCCTTTCCCCAAATGCAGTGTCACATAATCTTTCCCTAGTAGAAGGGGGTTAAGGACTGTAGGAGTCAGGAGAAAAGTGAGCATTGCTGTCCAACACCTCCAACGTGGGCCAGTTGTTAAGGAATCTGGAGCTCTTTTGGGATGTGTTGCTGGCCTTGCCTGTGACCTTGGCAAACTGCTTCCCTCCAAACCTGTGTCCCCATCTGTAGAGTGGGGACTGTGCAAAACTTAAATTGTTTTGTTAGCAAGGAATGGAAACTCTTACATCCTGGAAAAAAAAATGCCTGTGATTCTACAATGGATCAAATTCATGCTTGGTGTTGCTCTAAAGTCAATGACTTGGCACCAGGAATGAACTTGTCTAAAGGATTTTTATTGGCCAAACTCTCTATATCTCCCACAAATGCCCAGAACATCGTATCAATCAGCTGATCCATAATGTCAGAGCAGACAGTGAGAATGCACTGGATTTTAATTTAATATTAAGACAAAATGTTTACAAATAACTGTACCCTGGTGTTATAATCACAATTTTTAATATTGCCAACTCTCCTAGGAGTTAACACATAAGAAATTCTTGTTCTAGCCAGGGGCTAACCTGGACAGAAAACTTGGCTCCCTGTATCAGCCTTGCTAATTAATCAGCTTTGTATATAAACTGCAAGCAGCTAATAGCCAACTTTCACTGGAAACATGGCGTTGCTAAAGTTGTGTGTGTTCATGTAAATTTCACAATAGTGTTTTGGTATTTTTTAAAAATAGATTTATATATAAATATGCTCCTTAAAGCTGTTACTAAATACCAGGGTTGGGATGAGTTAACTTAGAGGTGTGGGAACTGCCTAGTCTTTGACAGCTTTGAGATACTGTTGGATTTTCCTGGGGTGTCCTTAGACTATGGCATTATGTTGTTGGAGCATCTCCTTTTCTACCTTGCAGGTGTCCCTGGTACTCACAGCTGAGGGATTGAGGTCAGGCACCTCCTATACTTAGCAGTGCTGGTATCTCAGGGGATCTCTGGCTCTCCCAATGCCATATTATTATAGAGTATTTGAAACAAGCAGTATCGGTTGTGAAAGAATTTGTAGGTCCCATGCCACTGCATTAAAGAAACTCTCAAAGCCTGTTTCTTTAATGTGTGAATTCCTTGAAATATGTAACTCTGTACACATTTCTAGTCACTAAAATGATGTATTCTTTTTTAAAAATAACTGTAAAATGCTCGTGTCAGTTGTATTTTTTTTTTTTTAAGCAGCTGTCAGTAAACTTTGCCATGCAAAGGAAGTAATCTATAGCAATATCTTCCTCAAGCCCTTTTCCTCTTCAGCCTGTAAGAGCAAAATGAATTAACTCTTTCAGGCACTACATCTACATGCCTCACTTGTGTTTTATTCTTTTTCCTTTTGGGCTGGGCTTTTGGGGCAGGTGGAAGGAGATGGAGTACATGTACTCAGTACAGAGGCCAAGGTATAGGCTACTGGTGGGGTATCCTGCTGTTGAGCATCTTATTCTACAGGCAAAAGGAACAAGAAATCAGCATTTGTCCCTTGCCCTCTGTACCATTCAACTTCTCTTACTATTATTTCAATTAATGCAGTTGTTCTGACCGCAATCCTACTCTGCATTCAGTGTACTGTCCAGCATCACCCAGCATATTTCACTTGTCACTCTTTATTAGCTGTGCCATGCAAGGAAAGGTATTACAGACCTGAACCCAGTGCTCAAAGAATTACACGAATGGCTTTCTCCTAGCCTGCATCCTCTGTAAATACAATCATTGTTGTGCTTTGGCTGATCTGTGTTTTTCCTGTACTAATTATACTGCCTTAAAATAACTCATAACTTTCCATATGGTGCCATACTGAACAATTCACTGAAGTCTGGATGAATGTGGTTTCCTGCAATTCACCAACTAGAAATCAAATGATTTTTACCAAAAAAAAAGTGGCTGAGTTTGATATGCTTTATCTGCAGTTAGCATGCTGCTTTATTTCATTTCTGTCTTGAAAGTTCATCTCAATCTGCGTGGAAGTTGTATATCACTGTGATCAACTAACATAGCTGCAGAGGTCAAGTCCCCTTTTCCTTCAAGGCTGTTAGTCTTTTTTTTTTATTTTATTTTTTTTTACTTTTCTATCACATGGCATCTTCAGCTGACTTGCTTAATGTATTAAAATTCTTACTTACATTATGACTTTTGATTCAAAGTGTGGAGTTTTGGTTGGGGTGTGGTTTTTCTTTTTCTTTTCTATTTTTGGTATATTACCTACCACATTCCTCCTACTTCCACCTGGCGTGTAGTAATTGCCTTTTTCTATACCCTTGCCTTACTTGTGCCTTAATGGTGTACATTATTACCCTTATTAAAACTGCAATAAAATACTATACCAGTTTCAGGTAATTTTTTTTTTTTTGTCTTAACCATATCCCCACTGTGTAAAGCTTTAGCTTTTCTGGTATTTGTTGGAAAAGCACCAAGCACTGCTGAGTAGCGAGCCATTACCATGTGGAAAGGGGCAGGCTCAGCCTGCTGTCAGCAGATGGGGAGCTATAGAGAAGTTAGCTTAACTTTCCAGAAGGGTCTGGCCCATATGGGATATGATTTACTCTTTGCTAACCATGTAAGGAGGGCAGTGCACAGGACAGTTTGATATGCCAGATTTCAAGAGCTCTAGAAGTGTTATTAAAGTGCAGGGAGGGAAAGATGCAGTTAACTGCAGATGTCATTTTCCCTGACAGCAGGCACCCTTAAATTGCTGCAAGTTGTGGTTCTGTTTGTTTTCAGTTTAGCTGCCTTGAGAGAGCCTCTGAGCATTATTCATCTGGCAGGCCCATGCAAACTAAAATATTTTCTTCCTTTTTTCTCCATACCTAAATTTCAAAGGCGATGAATCATCTTGTAGTTAATGCCTTGCTTTTTGGAGTCACTGGAGAGGTAAGACTCATCTGGCCAAATATAGTCATCTGAGTTTTAGGTCAGATGAACTCCAGCTATTGAAATAACAAATACATCTACAATTTAAACTATTTGTGCTTGACAGGGGGAGTAATTTGTCACTGGAACAAAATGTTAAAAGATGGTGTGGATTCTCTGTTGTGTGAGGTTTTCAAATTAAGACTGGCTGTCTTGCAAAAAGGTCTTTCAGTTAAACTGCAAACTGTTCTCTCAAGAGCAAGTCCTGCTGGAGGAAATTCCCAGACCTCTATATTACAGAAGGTCAAGTTGACAAGAATTGTCCCTTCTAACTTTAAAACCTATGAAATTTATAAGGCAGGCTGGAAAAGTGGCCAAGTTCCTCTTGGTTCTCAGCTGGGTCTAAGCTCTTTGTTGCAGGTGCTGTAATGCCCCATGAAAACCTGCTTTTGATTCCCCATTTTCCTGTTGCCTCGAGACACGTGCCTCAGGAGACTCGTCAGCTCTGTTTGCTTTGTCCATCTGTGAAATAGCAGCAGGAGTGCTGATCTCTTCCACACCCTGCTCTGCTTTGCCTTGTGGGAGCAAGGTGGCATCATGAATCAAAGGGCCAATGGTGCTGGGCACTGCGGTGTGGATGGGAGAATAATACAACCTCCCTTTGTGCAGCTCTTCTAACCCAAAGTGAGTTTGAGCTCTCCATCTGCCAGTGGTGGGTGCTGGGGATACAAGAGCTGATTGGCAATTGGCTGACCACCTCTAAGCAGCTCTGGTGGAGCTGCACCAGAGCAGGTTTCCACATGCGCCCACAAGAGATCAGCACTGACACATCAGCTGCTTGCTCTCTTCCCTTTTCCCCATCACCTTCACTTTGGTTCATGATATCCTTTTCCATCAAAAAAAAGCCATGTGGCAGCTCTCTGGGAGAAGAAAAAGAGAAACCTGAAGCTGTTGCAAGGACTTCATCCCAGGACAGGCCAAAGAAGAGGAGAAGGATGAGCCTTTGCCTGCCCTCCTAGAAAGAAGGTGAGGGATGGGCTCTATTTAGGAACACCATTGGCAAAGCCTGGGCCATGAAGCCTGTTTTATTCCTTGCTGCCTGCTGTAAGTCCTTGGTAGTTCTGCGTGCTCAGGTTGTGCTTGTACTCCCAGCTTTTCCATGCAGCCAAGGATTTTGCCCTCAGCCTATGTCTCAAGAGAGAAAAAAGTCCTAGCCCACTGCCTAATTCCAGTATGCCCACAGTCCTGGTGTCACCAGGGCCTCTGAGTTTGTGAGCATTCAACTCCTCTTGGCGAATGGAGTTAAATCCAGTTGGCAGCTGGTAACAAGTGGTGTTCCCCAGGGCTTGGCATTGGGGCCAGTTCTCTTCAATATCTTTATCAACGACCTGGACAAGGGGATTGAGTGCACCC
>RSEF01000031.1:6934544-6965413 GCA_003993805.1 Himantopus leucocephalus
TGATAAGATCCCCCCTCAGTCTTCTCTTCTTCAGACTAAAAAGACCCGAGTCCCTCAGCCTTTTCTCGTAAGAAAAATGTTCTACTTTCCCTAGTAGAAGGGGGTTGAGGAGTGTAGGAGTCAGGAGAGAAGCGGGCATTGCTGTGCAGCACCTCCAATATGGGCCAGTTGTTCAGGAATCTGGAGCTCTTTTGGACTGTTTTGCTGGCCTTGCCTGTGAGCTTGGCAAACTACTTCCCTCCAAACCTGTGTCCCCATCTGTAGAGTGGGGATTGTGCAAAACTTAAATTATTGCGCTAACACGGAATGGAAACTTCTATATCGCAGAAAAAATTGCCTGTGATTTTACTATGGATCAAATTCATGCTTGGTGTTGCTCTAAACTCAGTAACGTGGCACCAGGAATGGACTTGCCTAAAGGATTTTTATTGGCCAGAATTGTTATATCTCCCATGAATTCCTAGAACATCGTATCAGTCAGATGATCCATAATGTCAGAGCATAGTGTGAGAATGCACTGGATTTTAATATTAAGACAAAATGTTTACAAACCACTGCACCCTGGTATTCTAATCACAATTTTTAATATTGCCAACTCCTAGAACATTACACATAAGAAATCCTTGTTCTAGCCAGAGGCTAATCTGGAAAGAAAGCTTGGCTCCTTGTAGCAGCCTTTCTAATTAATCAGCTTTGTATATAAACTGCAAGCAGATAATAGCCAAGTTCTACTGGAAACATGGTATTGCTAAAGTTGTGTGTGTTCATGTAAATTTCACTATAGTGTTGTTTTTTTTTTTTTAAAAAATATATTTCTATATAAATATACTCCTTAAAGCTGTTACTAAATACCAGGCTTGGGATGAGTCAATTTAAAGATGTGTGGGAACTGCCGGTACTCTGACAGCTTTGAGATACTGTTGGATTTTCCTGAGGTGGCCTTAGATTACAGCATTGTGTTGTTTGGAACATCTCCTCTTGTACCTTGCAGAATTACTGGTGTGTCCCTGCTGAGGGACTGAGGTCAGGCACCTCCTGTACTAGCAGTTCCGGCATTTCAGGGGATCACTGGCTCTCCCAAGGCCATATTATTACAGAGTGTTTTAAATAAGCAGTATCAGTTGTGAAAGAATTTGTAGGTCCAATGCCACTGCATTAGAGAAGCTCATTCAAAACCTGTTTCTTTAATGTGTGGATTCCTTAAAATATGTAACTTTATACACATTTCCAGTCACTAAAATGATGTATTCTTTTTTTTTTTGTCCTTTTTAAAAAATAAAACGTCGATACTCACACCGTAAAATGCTAGTGTTGGTAGTATTTTTAAGCAGCTGTCAGTAAACTTTGCCATGGAAAGGAAGTCATCTATAGCAATAGCTTCCTCAAGTCCTCTTCCTCTCCAGCTTGTAAAAGCAAAAAGGAATTAACCTTTTCAGGCAATACATCTACATGCTCTATTTGTGTTATATTCCTTTCCTTTTTGGGCTGTGCTTTTGGGGCAGGTGGGAGGAGATGGGGTGCCTGTATTTGGTACAAAGGCCAAAGTATAGGCTGTTGGATGGGGATGTGCTGCTGTCAGGCATCTTATTCTTTGGGCAAAAGGAACAAGAGGCCAGCATTTGTCCCTTGCCCTTTGTAACATTTAACGTCTACTACTGTTCTTCCAGTTAATGCAGTCCTCTGAGTATGCAGTCCTACTCTGCATTCAGCATACTGTGCAGCATCACCCGGCGTATTTCACTTGTCACTTGTTTTTATTAGCTATGCCATGCAGGGAAAAGTATTACAGGCCTGAACCTAGTGCTAAAAGAATTACACAAACAGCTTTCTTCCAGCCTGTGTCCTCCGTAAATACAATTCTTGTTGCTCTTTGGCTGATCTGTGTCCTGCTGTATTTTTCCTGTATTAATTGTACTGCCTTAAAATAACTCATAACTTCCCATATGGTGCCATACCAAACAATTCGGTGAAGTCTGGATGAATGTGGTTTCCTGCAATTCACCACCTAAAAATCAAATGGCTTTTGGCAAGAAAGTTGCCGAGTTTGTTTGGTATGTTCTATCTGCGGTTAGCATGCTGCTTTATTCTATTTTTGTCTTGAAAGTTTATCCCTCAAAATCTCTGTAGAAGTCTTGTATATTACTGTGATCAACTAACATAGCTGCAGAGGTCAATTCCCATTTCCCTTCAGGACTGTTAGTCCTTTTTCTACTCTTCTACCTCATGGTATCTTCAACGGACTTCATCAATGTATTAAAATTCTTACTGCAGACCTTAAAAGTCTTACTGAAGACTTCTGATTCAAGGTGTGGGTTTTTTGGTTTTTTGGTTTTTTTTTTGTGTGTGTTTTTTTTCTCTTTTGGTGCATTCCCTCCTGCTTCCACCTGGTGTGTACCCTTGCCTTACTTGTGCCTCATGGTTGTAAGCTATCACCCTTATTAAAACTGGAATAAAGTACCAGTTTCAGGTCGGAATTTTTATCTTAACCATATCCCCACTATGTAAAGCTTCAGCTTTTCCGGGATCTGTTGGAGAAACACCGAGCACTGATGAGTAGAGATCCGTTACCGTGTGGAAAGGGTCAGGCTTAGCCTGCCACCAGTGGAGGGGGAGCTACGGAGAAGACAGCTGGGTCTGGCCCATATGAGACATAATTAAAGCAGCTCTTTCCTAACCATGTAGGGCAGGGCACTGCACAGGACAGTTTGATATGCCAGATTTCAAGAGGTCTAGAAGTGTTATTGAAGTGTGGGGAGGGAAAGGTGGAGTTAACTGCAGATGGCATTTTCCCTGGCAGCAAGCACCTTTAAATTGCTGCAAGTTCTGGTTCTGTTTGTTTTCAATGTAGCTGCCTTGAGAGGGGTTTTGGGCATTATTCAGCTGGCAGGTCCATGAAAACAAAAAGACTTTTTTCTTTTTTCTCTATACTTAAATTTCAAAGGCAATGAATCATCTTGCAGTTAACGCCTTGGTTTTGGAGTCATTGGAGATGTAAGACTCATCTGGCCAAATATAGTAATCCGGGTTTTAGGTCAGATGAACTCCAGCTGTCAAGCTATTGAAATATACTTACTTCGTAGGAAGAAATAAATCTATGATTTAAACTATTCATGCTTGACAGGTAGAGTAATTTGTCACTGGAACAAAATGTTAAAATATGTTGTGGATTCTCTATTGTGTAAGGTTTTCAAATTAAGACTGACTGTCTTGCAAAAAGGTCTCTCAGTTAGACTGCAAGCTGTACTCTTAAGAGCAAGTCCCGCTGGAGGAAATTCCCAGACCTCTATATTACAAAAGGTCAAGTTGACAGGAATTGCCCCTTCTGACTTTAAAACCTATGAAACTTATAAGGCAGGCTGAAAGTCGCCAAGTACTCAGGTCCTCTTGGTCCTTGCTGCAGGTGCTGTAACATGGTGGCACATCAGCTGTGAGCCAGGGAAACCTGCTTTTCATTTCCTGGTCTCCTGGTGCCTTGAGGCACTCTTCTAGCTCTGTTTGCTTTGTCTGTCTGTGAAGTGCCAGCAGCAATGCTGATCTCTTCCAGACTCTGCTCTGCTTCACTTTGTGGGAGCAAGGTGGCATCATGAATCAAAGGGCTGACACTGCGTTGCAGATAGGAGAATAGTATGCTTGTGCATATTTATGCTCCCTTGTTCAGCTTGTCTATCCTGAAGTGAGCTTCAGCTCTCCATCTGCCAGTGGTAGCTGTTGGGGTTGCAGGAGCAGGTTGGCTCTTGGCTGACCACCACCAAGTGACAAGGGCAGTTCCTTGCCTGCCCTACTAGGAAGAGGGTGAAGGACTAGGCTCTACTGAGGGATAACATTGGCAAAGACTAGGCCATGAAAGATGTATTCCCTGCTCCCTCCTTTAACTCTTTGGTGGATTTGCATGCTAAGGTCATGCTTGAACTCCCAGCTCTCCTGCACAGCCAAGGAGTTTGCTCTTATCCTACATCTCAAAGCAGAAAGGAGTCCTAGCCCGCTGCCCAATTCCAGCATGCTCGCAGACCTGGTGTTTCCAGGACTTCCAAGTCTGTGGGCATTCAACTATTTAGGAGCTTCGATAGCCTTATAGGAACCTTGGACAAGTGCATTTTGGACTTGATGATCTTAAAGGTCTTTTCCAACCTAAATGGGTCTAAACCACCTTTTTTATTATTTACTGTGTAAAGAATAATAAAAATCCTTCCTGGCACCACAGACTCCTTGTTGAGCGGAAGGTTCCTCTTCAGTCTTCCCTGCTCAAGCTCCAGTTCAGGAACAATGTCCCTCATGCGGGTTTCTCTTGGTGCAGAGTATGCATGTGAGGACATCAAGGAACTCCAGGCAAATGTGTCTGCCACCCAGCTGCTGTCATGTGGCTTGTCACTGCTGCAAAAGATTAATTTGGCTGGAGAAGTGAGCACAACCATCTCACTCCAGGGGGCTGAAGAATGATTGTACAGCCAAATGAGCTTATCAGATTGAAAATATTTTCATACCTAGCCATATAATAATAACAAAAAAGCCACACTGGAAAAGGAAAGGTCAATAGAATAAAGGTGTGAAAGCCGCGGTGAGAAAGAGTCAGTCATTTTAAAGGGTAACATTTTTATTCACCAAGCAGCTGAAATGTTCTGCCAGCAAAGTTTTGTATGCGTAATTATTAAATTAGAGTGCAGAGGTGAATTTAAACTTTAGGCAACAAAGATTTCAAGACATTTTTTTGTTTCCAAAACTGGGGTGACTATTTAAGGTTTTCCCCCAGCCCTCTAACGTCAGTCTAGAGAAGGAATGAAAATTAGAGTTTCCTTGTTAAACTGTGTAACAAGCTTCGGGCTAAAAATTTGGTTTTGATATGTTGTTCCTAAAATTTCTGAAGAATTTTAAAAAATCAGCGTCTGATCTCCATTGACCCATCTTGATATCAAATTGTCTTGCTGAAAGCAACATGTCTCTGCCAGCATCAAAGCCCTCCCCCTGCAAGTGAAACAGCACAGATTGCATGAACGGCTCAAAGTCTGCATTCACATTTGTGTAGGTCTGGGTAGATATGCTACTGAAACACATCCAAGCCAAGAGCTGCTGCTCTGCTGAATGAAACCCTTGATTCCATATTTACCATAGTTTCAGGCAGGCCCGCAGTACCTGTATCCCTTGGGTTTAGTTTTTTTGTTTGTTTGATTGTTTGTTTGTTTGTTTTTGGGGTTCTTTTTTACAAATGGTAGGTGTACAGAGATGTCTGGTATTTTGGAAGTAAAACGAGTTGCACAGAGTGGGCATTGAATGAGATATACAGACACCCGAGAAACTTTTTCATATGAAATTATGCATGTTATGAAATCCAACATATACAACACTTGCTAAAAAGTTACATCAACATAAACGGGAAGACAGAGCCAATTTTAGATCCTTTGCCTTACCAGGAAAGGTACCCAGTGGTACATCAGCAATACCTGTGGGGAAGCAAGTGGAAAATATCACCAAACAGATTTCTGCACCTGTGGAGCCCGTGGAAATATGGCCTTATCCCTTTAGATATGCTTGCAAATCCCACTGAGTGGGTATCTGCACATGCACAAAGTGTCTTGGTAAACCTGGGTGCAAGTGGTATGGGAATCTGAATTGTTGTGAGGTTTCTTCTAATGCCCCCATCACTCATTGGTCACACTGGGAATTTCAGGTGCCTTCTTAAAACTGTCCTTCTTGCAGGGGTCTTGGAGAGAGGTGGCTGCCTTTCATCTGCAGTTTCTCCCTTCTCATGCTCAGCTTTGCCCCTTGGTACCTGAGCTGCCTGTACTTGCTGGCTACAGCTCTGGCTTGCTAACCTCCCCATTGCTGTCTGTGGGTTTAGAGGACACAGCCAGGACATAAAATCTCCCCTTCAGCTCCTGCAGCCTGGTGCAGTCCCAGTGGGCCACCACTCCCAGGTCCCAGTGCTGTGGTGGAAAAGTCAAAGAGATAGGACAAGTGCGGTGTGATCTCTCCTTTGGTTGTACTTTCTCTGGTGAACTGCATGACAGGGCCTTTCTTAGCTGGAGGTTGCGTTAAGAACATGGAAATTAGTAACCAGCCTTGAATACATTTGCCTGGAGGTCTTTTCTTGATCCATTCTTACTTTTTGCCCTGGGGACATCGTGTGGCAATGAGCATTAGCATTTTATAGGGGTGTGCTACCTGAGTTGCTCCTTTCAGTGAGAGGGGCCAGCCCTCTCTCTGCCCTACCAGCGCTGTCCTCCATGCTCACCCTGGGCAACCCTGTACCTTCTCAAGCTGGGACACTGCTAAACGCCCTGAGAGAGTGTCAGGGAAGAGCGATGGAGACTTCATCCTTTACAGCAACAAATTCTACTCCCTTATCTACTGTCTTACAGGCTGAGTATCATTGATGGTTGAAGAAGGAAAATCTTCCCTAAGAGCCCTGTTGGGGGACCGACTGGGTGAGCTCTTACCCTGCCATTTACAGTACATCTGCCCTTTGTCCAGTGAGATGATAGGAAGTGGCAGAGAACATTAAAAAAAAGTCTTGCAGCCTTCACATTGAAGTGCTCCAGAAGACAAAGTTTAGTTAAGCCTGAGTTAGTTGCTCCTCGATGTGTATCTGCCACCTGATTGGAGGATAAAAGGCTATTAACAAAGCATTTCCCCAGCAGAATCTGTCCAGCTGCAGTGGGGAATTTGACAGAGGAGGTAAATGAAAGAGAAATAAATGAATAGGAAGAGGACAATACGGAAAACAAGCTCTCAGACTAAAGACTGCCAACTAGGATACACCTCTGAAAATATAACAAGAAATGTGCTGCCCGAGATGGTGGTTTTATTGGTTGCAGCGTCACAAATTACCTTAGCTCCTTGCAGGGAATTTGCACAGTTCCCATCTACCCCATCTTCTACTTCACCTTGCCTCCCCAGGATATCCATCAGCTTTCTACTGATTTCTGCTGCTGGCCTGAAACCAGCCGAAACATCTTCTTTGGGATCTGGGAAACCTACTACAGAATCATAGAATAACCCTATCTGGAAGGGACCCATGATGATCATATATCCCCTGCACCTTGATTGTCTCAAATGAAAGTGTCTTTGACTTCTTTTGCTTGCTTGCATAAAATCATTTAATTAAAGCACTGAGACACAGCTCATCTAAGTCCATGAGTCCAGCCCAGGCCAGCTGGCTCACAGGAGCTGTGTAGCTAAGTGATGCCAGACTTTGTAGCTGGTGGCACACGAGGGAACAGGCACCCTTTGAATGCAGCTAACCGTCCTGATCCACGGGTAGAGGAGGAGAGTCCTTGCCTGGAGTCTAGAGTGGGACCTTGCTCCTACCTCCAGGACAGATGAGGAACGGCTTACCTGCTGCCCCTGCTTGCCCAGCAGTCAGTGCCATGGGTGCTGACACCAGTTACTTGGGTGTTGTGGGGTGACTTGGTGCCCCTCATGTGTTACTCTGGTGGCAGCTGGAAAGCTGCAATCCAGATATAAGACGTGGGACCCAAAAATAAGTCATGTGACATATGAACTGCCAGCGTGCTCCCACCTAACCACCTCCAGGAAGGAAAATGTGTCTCTGAGTCCTGTGATTCTCGTCGTATGTAGTGTGGCTGTAATGTGCAAGAATGGAGTGGGATAGAAAGATAGGTGGGGGTCTGGTCAGGTCTTGTCATCCTAAAAAACCTTTTGCTCCAGGAAAAGTACTGAGTGTAGAGTATGTATATATCTGTTGACAGGATCTACCCTCTTCTAATCTGGGACTTCAGCATTTACCTACTTCTCTGTGCCTGGAACACCACTAACTCCTTAAAGTCACCATTCTGTCCCTGGTGGAAATGCAAGATAACAGTGTCTCCTCTATCTCTGAGCAACAGAGACACAAAGTGACATGTTGCCAAAGCTCTCACCCGTGTCTGCTGCCTTAGTCCGGACCCTCCACGTGCTTAGCAGATGTCAGGCACTGCAGCCTAGCTATGCTTACCCGGATGAGCAGCTAAGCTTGAAAAACACACCACAGTGATGAATGTTCCTGATACTGGGATGGTGTTTGTCCCTCCAGACACAAGAAGAAGATGATGGTGTCTTCATCCTCCAGACACGAAAGGTGAAATGCTGAGAAGGCAACTGCTGTGTTGCCTCCAGGGACTAGAGGGTGGAGGGACGAGTGTGCAAGAGTTTTGGAAGAGCTGGTACAGGGGATGGGTGCAGAAGCTGATTGTATTTGAGCCCTGCAGCCTGGGGCTGTAAGACAAGTGTAGTGCAAGAGGGGCAAATAGCCGCTGAGGGAAGTCTGCGAGCCCAGGACTCTGCTCAGGCTGACAAGCGACAGCACGAACTTTCACTGAGTCCACCTGCAAAGGAAAACTGAATTGAAATGAATTGAATTGAATTTCATTGACTTGACATTGAATTGAAATCCATTGACTGTGCTGACTATGGGCTCAATTCAGATGCCCGAGTGCAGGGGTCCAGAGGCATTTGAGATGCCCTGCCTGGCTCTAGCTGCCACTCCAGAATGGCTGAGTTCTCTTGCAGGCCCTGTGTCATAGCCCCAAACCCCATGTAGATACCTTTCAGCATCCTGCGTGTGTGCAACTAGGTCAAGCCCTTGAGACCACTAAACTGGAGCTGAATTCCTTCCCAGTAAACTATGGCCTGGGCAGAGGCAGAAACTCAACAAATCTCCATATTTCTATTTTCTTTGTGGTAGGATGCCCATTTCCATAAAAGCTTAAGAATGACACAGGGAACAGATGAAAGGTCTGCCTGCCCCTGCACCCTGTCTCCAACAAGAGCCACTTACACCTCCCTACCCTCTTTAGGAATGCTGCAACAAAGAGCAATAAAAGCCACATGTATGAGGTGGCTCTTGAGCTCCCAGATACTCTTCTTGGTTTGGTTTGAGTTGTGACGGAGTTGGTTGAAACCATCTCTCTTGAGGAGCCGGAGTAACACCGCATTTACATACTAACTGAAAGAAGCTTGTTGGTTTATACTGGGAGGGGCAACCTTATTCACAGTCCCAAGGAGAAACACTGATGTTGTCTCATAATTAACACTTTTCTTTCTCCAGTTTTCTCGCTGGGAGATAATTTCCCTGCCAGGCAGGCTTGGCTTGCCCCAGGAGTTCTTCAAGTGTTCTAAGTTGTGCTTGTGAAGTACAGCAACACCTTTCTAGATAACCTTGCAGGGAACCCCCCAGATGCTGGGGTTTGTGGCTCCCATCACTGGGAAATGGCCCCAGGTGGATGTTCCCTGACAGAGGCAGCAGCCAAGGATCAGCCTGGGCTATTGGAGCTGAAAGAGACGTAGTTTGAGCCAAAGAGGCAGGCTGGTTTCCCTGTCCTATCTGAACTAAGCACAGTCAGGCATCAGTTGCACAAACATGTCATTTCACATGTCAGTTTTATTACAACTGGGCCTTGTCCCTGGCCAGAAGCCTCAAGCCCAGAGCATGGGTAACTAACTTTAATGGCTAATATGTGGGTAACACTCACCTCTCAGGTATGAGTCATTG
This sequence comes from Himantopus leucocephalus, assembly GCA_003993805.1. Classification (NCBI taxonomy): domain Eukaryota; kingdom Metazoa; phylum Chordata; class Aves; order Charadriiformes; family Recurvirostridae; genus Himantopus; species Himantopus leucocephalus. The sequence goes on from RSEF01000031.1 coordinate 6,944,029, forward strand.
GGACAACTTGTAATAGTTGAATTTTTTGTCTTGGCTGGCGTCAGCTCAGTCCCTGAAACAATTACATTGTCACTTAAACCTCCTGGGCTCACTTGCAACCTCTGAACTCCACCCAGCACAGAAGGGCAGAGTTTCTGTTGCCCTTTAACTTTGCTTTCCCTTTCTTGCTGCATTGCTTTAGGTAATCTCCAGCCAAATTGTTGCGTGTCTGAGTCCTTTCCTCTCTGAGTCCTTTCCTCTCATTTACCTTGTGATCACTCAGGAAATGTTTACAGCTGTATTGGCCCTTCAGGAGGAAAGAAGCCGACATGAGCGGAGAAGCCATGCTGATAAACCTCCCCTGAGCCAGGAGAACAGAAGTACTAGCAGCTGGTCCACAGGAGAGCCACAAGCCAGTAAATCCCAGCTCAGATGCTGCCTGACCTCTAGGAGCAGCAATGCTGCCCCAGCACATCTGGAGGACCCCTGGCCAGAAGAACTCGGCTCTTGCATCAGCCCTGCTGAGACTCATAAGCTAAGTGGTCCTGTGAAGGGTTGTGGGATCCCTAATTGCCTCAAGTGCAAAGGCTCTTGCCTGGGCGATGTGGTCTCCCACCTTCCCTCCTTTTCAGACTGGGCTTACTGGTAGGTAAATCCATGGGATAGAAAGCAGCAAAGCAAGGGAGACCCTGGCCCTGAGAGGGTGAGGGCAGCAATCCTTCTGCTTGTTTTTAGTTCAGTGTCTTTAAAGCTTTGAATCCCACTCCCAGTGAGTGCAGCTGGATTTAAACAAATAAAAACCAGGGCACTCAGGTCTATCTTGAACTGTAGAACCAGGGGAAAAAGCTATGTTTCATATCTATAACCAAGGGGAGAATAACACAGGATGGAAAGTCTTGGGGACTGCCCTTGGTCTCAGGAGATGGGAGCTGGCTTTGGGAAGGGTGGCTCTCTCTATTTGTGCTATAGGGCACTTGTGACTCTCCTGCAGGGTGCGTGCCAGGTGCCTGGAAGTGAGGAGTGGCGACACAGAGCTTTCCCACGCCTGAGACCCTTTACTGGTCTGGGCATGAGCCTTTGTGTACCTTTAAAGTAGAGACAGCGGCACCACCCTGCCCCTGGGCAGGCGGGGAAAAGGTGTACGCTGAAGATAGTGTTGTGCACCGATGGAGACAGCCCGTACACAACATTTGCTATTCAATCATTTTGGTTAAGTGGCTCAGTATTTTCCCTTCCCATGACCTCTTCTCCACTCAGCCCTTTTATGCACCTCTTCCGCATTTCAGCGTCTCTGAGATTAATTTGTCTTCCAGGTTTTGTTCTGCTCCTCTCTTTCATTAAGGAACTCTTCCTCTTCCTCCTCTTCAGTGTTTTTCCCTCTTCTCCCGCCTCAGTCCTAACAGAGCCCCCAGCCTCATTTATACTTGTGGGTCATGGAGGCAGTGGGGGATGACCAGCCCCAGTGAAGTCATCTGGGAATTTGGGGGCAGGGAGGATCTGGGAGCTCTTGCTTCAGGCTAGTGGCCAGCCATGTTTCTCTGAGGAGCTCTCAAAATATTCCCAGCGTTTTATCAAAGAGGTGATGCTGTCACGGGTTTGTTTATTGTTTCCCTTCAGGGCTTGGTCTCTTCACGGCTTCTTCCTTTCATTTTTGAGGAGGAAATGTTTGCAGCTCTGTCAGCCCCTGGGAGGAAAGTAAGCTACAAAGGGAGCAGGGTAATGAGAGGCATTTCCTGAGCCAAGGTATTGCAGCTTTAGGGTCACCTATGCCCTAAACATGTGGGAACCAAGCTCAGCCCTTAAGGACACTGAGCTGGGAGTTGGTCACTGGAGGAAAGAGCCATGGCAGGGGATCAGGGACACAGCCTGTGTGCTGTCCCACAGACCCTTTGGGCTCTGTTCTTCCACGTGCTCCTCTCCCTCCCTCCCTCCCTCCCTCCATCTCCCTCCAAGGTCTCTGACCAGGCTTCTCCTTCTACCCTGTCCAAACCTTCCTCCCTGAAGGGGTCCTCACTGTCTTCTCATCTCCCACCCAGGGCACCCACTCAGCCATTTCAGCTGAACTTTGAGCAAATCTGTCAAAATCCCTCCCTTCTTCTTCCCCTTCCTCTCCTGTGGAAGCCTCTGTCTATGGGGATTTCACTGGGCAGGGGTGCACAAGGGACGTTTCCACGTTGGAGGCAGATGAAGGGACAGAGGCAGGTGACTTCCCATCCCCTGCTGCCTGCCTGTCCCTGCCTTTGCTCCACACATGTACCATACCATTGGCCTTGCCTGGGGCACCACCTGAGCCTGGGATGAGACCTCCTTCACCTGATGCCCTTGGGTTGTTTTTTCTCCACCCTTGATGTGCAGCTTGGTCACTTTGCACCCTCTCAGTGTTTTGGAAGTATGTCCTGTTCTTGTGCTAACATCTGTATTTCCTAACACGTTTCTCACATTCCCTCAGCCCCCAGGCCACTTTCTAACTAATTTTTTCCTGCTGAAGATCTATCTCCTGTCACCATGTCTGGAAGTATTGCACGTGTATAAGCACAGCAGCAGGCTCTCAGGGTCCTTCGAGAGAACTTGCAGGTTGGAAGCCCTCTGTTATTTTTTCCTGTATCATCTTTTCCTTCCTTACCCTCTTTCCCCTGTGCACGTTCAGAAGCATCATGAGGCACATCACTGAGAAACTCCAATTCAAAGCCAGGAGAAAGCATAAACAAGGAAATGAATGTAAAGTTGGGGGGATATTCTTTCATGATATATGCCCTTGCTCGTAGCTTTGGTCTCATGTTTTTTTCCCTTCTGGCATCACAATTGTCCCATGCCAAAGAGAGCAGAGAGGTGCCTGCTCATTTTTGCTTTGTATTAAGGGGAAGGTTTGTATTGCAGATGAACCCTTGGCTATACCTTTCAGTATCAACTGAAAACCATGTAGATAAACAAGCAACTGAGTATTTTTTCGTATGAGGTTTTGTTTAGCTTCTTCAAAGGAAACCCAGGAAAAATCTTCTCAAGTAATTTGCGTGCAAACAAGCTGTCAGCTTCAAAATAAGCGTCATCTCTGCTTTGGATCCAGAGCTCACATGGTACTCTTCATCTCGTGTTTTTAGTGTACGATCATTCTGCAGGCAGGGAAATCTACCCACACAAGAAGTGATCTCTCCTGCAGGGGATAATTTTACTCTTGGAGACATAAAATGAGGAGATGATTATCTGCTTCTGTCTGGTTTCCCCAGGAGGCCAGGACTACGTGATCACGTAGTCTGGGTGTGCGAGAGAGTGAGTGAGTGTGTGTGTCTGTCTGTTCCCCTGACAACTTTGGCCCATTGCAGGCAAACATGGAAGAATGGCAGACACAGCAGGAGTGAAGATTTCCTACATATTTCCTGAAAGTCTCTGGCTGGATGGAGGACTGAGATGGTGTTATTGACTCCACTGAGGTGAATATTAGTAAACATGACATTTATTGGATGACAAGACTCCATACACATGCAAGCCATCAGAAAACAGATCTCTGCTGTGCACATTTTCAGTCAGGGACACTGGTTCTCCTAAAGTCATGTAGAACTGGCAAGACCAAGTAATCACATCATGCTTGTACATGTCCGCTAGGGTGGTATGGGGAAGCAGTCACCTGTGGTAACAGGATTCTAGAGTTGTGAAGGACAGATGTATATATATAGATACATACATATAATTTTTGGAAACAACCTTGGTTTTCAAAGCTTGTCCTGCTTAAAATGGAATTGATGAAAACTGATGAAAAGATGCCTGGGCTTTTCAGAGAGGAAAGCCTATTTTGGCTAAGCAGGTTGTTCTTGCACAGGGCTTCCATCTGGTTAGGCACGTCTGGTTAGACACAATCCTCACCATATTCAGCTACTGACTGCTGCAGCTCAATTCTTGCTTATTTTCTCTTATGTGGAAATACACTTATTTAAAAAAAAAAAAAGATGAAAAAAGGGGGGAGAATAAAGGGGGAAAAAAAGAAAATTTAGTGATGGCAGCTTCTCAGTAGCTTTGCACATGAAAACTACTGACTGACTTCTATTCATTTTATTAGTTAAGGACTTTATTTTACTTTTAGCCAGAAAAGCAAGGATCTATGCTGACTAGCCTGCCCCTCTGCTCTGCACCAAACCCTTCCTGTCCCCAGAACCTTCTGGCTCTTTAGGGGTGTCATTTTCCCCCATGGGCAAACCAGGCCCGAACACCAAGCCTTGACTCACTGCTGGAAGTCATCTCAGAAAATGTCTGTGATTCTGTGCTGTTACTCATTTCTGGGAAGAAGACAATTACGTTGGTCTTTCTGGTTTCGAAGGAAAATGTGCGCTGTTCCAGGGAGTAGAGTTGGCTCACGGAAGACGCTGGTGTAAGATCCAGTCACAGCATTGCACCCGCCTGCCCACCATCCAGTGCTGTTAGATGCCTGAGCCTGTATCCTTGGCACTTGGTGACCATGGAGCAGACTCCTTATCTTGTGTGTTTGTCAGTCATCTTTGTTATTTTCTCTCTCATTTGAAAACAAAAATGAGCAACGAGGACAAGGATCAAAGCTTCAAGTTCATGGAGGAACTCTGGGTGATTCACATGGATCCTCTCCAGGTATCAGGCAAACACAATCATGTCATCAGGGCACTGCAGGGATCACGTTGGGAAGGGGCCAGCTCTCTGGGGAGGCTGAAGTGAAATGAAGCCCCAGATGTGGGAAGAAAAGTGATTTTCTTGCTGCTGTTTCCTCATCCGAGCCCTGCTGTGATGCTCGCCTGGGGGATTTGGAACTGTGAAGTTGTCAGGCCACTCTCCTGGGCTTGTTGTCCAAGGCATCTGAGTGCAGCTGGGGTAGTGCCAACCTTTAATTTAGGTAGCATTTATGCAAACACATGGTTAGCGTTAGAGCACTGCAGTCTCCAAGGTATAAAAACCATGAGTACAAACCACATCTATTTCTTAGCTAAATTTATAGCAGAAAAAGACTTTTCTTGGGGGTGTGGTGTGTGTTTATTTCACACTTCTTTTCCCATTACTGGATGCCTCAGTCCATGGCCTGCAGAGCTGCTCCAGGGTGTTCAATCTTTCTGACCAAGATACAAACCCTGTGGCCTCCAACTCCAGCTACTTGGGCAACGGCCTCAGGTGTTTCCCCCAGCCCACGGCTCAAAGGGTAATTTGACCAAAAGACTTTTTTAGGTCTGTAACGAGATGCATGCATGGTCTAGAAGGGGAAACACAGTGGTGCTTAATGTTAGTTACTGGCTGGCAGTTGTGGCCATGGTTTAGTGAGGATGGGGAGTTCTGGTTTTATTGTATTATTGAAAGAATAATGTAATCATCAGACACAGTCAACATGGGTTCGGAAAGAGAAAGTCCTGTTTAATTAATTTCATGTCCTTCTATGATAAGTGGATGAAGGGAAGGCGGTACATACAGTTTTTCTGGATTTTAGGAAGGCTTTTGATACTGTCCCTCACAGCACCCTTCTCGACAAGTTTTCCAATTGTGGGATGAGTAGGTTAATGGTGCACTGAGTGAAGAATGGACTGAAGGGCAGAGCTCAATTACTTGTAATGAATGGCTGGCAACTGGTCACCAGCAATGTTCCTCAGAGTTCAATTCTAGGGCCAGTCCTATTCAACATATTTATCAAGGAACTGGATGCAGGAGTTGAATGCAAGATGAGCAAGTCTGCTGATGATACCAAGCTGGGAGGTGCTGTTGACTCTCTTGAGTGCCAAGATGACTTGCAGAGTGATCTAGACAGATTAGAGCATTGGACTATCATTAATGGGGTGAAATTTAACAAGGATTCTTGTTAAAGAACTGGTGCTGGATTCTACACCTAGCTGGGCACAAGTATAAACTGGGAGAGGAGTGGCTGGAGATCAGCCCTGCAGAAAGGGATCTGGAGGTGCTAGTTGACAGCAGGCTCCGTGTGAGTCAGCAGTGTGCCCTGGCAGCTGAGAGGGCAAACCTCATCCTGGGGTGCATCAAGCACAGCACAACCAGCCAGTCAAAAGAGGTGATTATCCTGCCATATTCAGCAATGGTGCAGCCTCACCTTGAGTATTGTGTGCTGTTCTGGGGCCTGCAATTCAAGAATGGTGTGAAGATTCTTGAATGTGTCCAGAGGAGGGCAACAAAGATGGTGAAAGGGCTGGAAGGCATGTCTCGTGAGGATGGCTGAGGACTTTGGGTTTGGCTAGTTTGGACAAAAGGAGGCTGAATTGGTCAGGCAGTTGGACTAGATGTTTGTTGTAGGTTCCTTCCAACTGAAATAGTCTATTCTATTCTATTCTATTCTATTCTATTCTATTCTATTCTATTCTAATTTTTCTTGTGTAAAGTGACAGCTATTCCTTTGTGTTTTGCCATCCTCCCTTTCACCCTCTGTTTTTTCACTTTCTTACCTGACGTCTCTTCTTATTCTTTGCCTTCAGGGCTAGACAGGTTTCCTATTGGAGCAGGTCCATCTCTGGCTTTCAAACATCACTTATCTATCGGCTTCTATGGTTCCAGTGTCTTGTAGAAAATGAATGTTACATACAGAGCCTGGACTACAGACAGCTATGAGACGGCTCACGCTGTGTCTTCCAATCTTGCCTGTGTCCAAGGCAGGACTTCTCCTCCCAGGATGGGTTTTTAGGAGGCTCTATGGGCCAGACTTTCAAGCTAGCAAGAATTGGTGGTTTACCTAACGTGACTGTTATCACCCGACTCCCTCTGCACTAAGCTCCAGAGATGTGGCCATAATTAAGATTTTTGCAGAAGTTTCCCATTTCCTGAGAAGGCCACATTTGGCTGAAAAGTGATTTGAATAAAAACATTGACTGTACTGTTAGGTGTTGTCTTTACAACCAGGGAGGCCTTGGGATTCCTCCAGAGCCCATTTCCCTAGATTCTTGTTATAGTGTTTGTGCATATAACTCTGTTGTCATAACAGAAAATATGTGACCTAATTGTGGATGTGGACTCCCCAGTGCCTCACAGCACTTAAGAACACATGCCCATTTCATAGCGTTTACAGCCAATGTCAAAAAAGAACCAACAGCTGGATGAAGATTCATGGGGCAGAAGGGATTGAGACCCTAAGGATCAGATGGACAAAACAGGGTTTGAACACAGAGGGGTGCCATAAGGTGAAGTTTCTAGGGGTTGTCTTTGAGGAAATTCCCCCAGGAATGAGGAGTATAGGATAAAAGGTAAATGCACGTGTTTGAAAAACAGCAGGAAATGGCACAGGCTACCTGGACTACCCAGGGTTGGGAGCCAAACCCTTTGTGGTGACCACTGATGGCTTCCCACATGGGATTTGACCAGCTGGAGGAAGTGATCACACATCCTGGTGACTGCAATAGCTCCCCATCACCCCGATGTCTGATAGATCCTTCCAGCTCTGTGCTCAGTTCTTGGCATGATGGTTGTCTAGGTTCTTGAAAGTGCCACCAGAATGGGTGTTACCGTGCAAAGGCTTTCCTGAACTTGTATGGCACCATTCATTCACCACTGACTTTTGCTTCTCCAGCCCTACTCAGACACTTGTTCCTTGGGAATCTAGCTTGGAAAAACATTTCTGGAGCAGTTATTAACATTTTATAGTGCAGCTTTGTTGCTGTTGGCTTCTGCTTTTGGTCTGGTAGCAGACACGGCAAGTGATGAGAATTCGGATTTCCCGATTCTCCTTTCCCTCTTGATATACCCTGGACTATGTGCACATGAACAGTAGCAACCAAGATATTACAGCTTAACGAGTTGTGGTGAGCTGCAATAACTGTGTGGCCTCAGCCTGTCCCTCTGTCAAGACATCATTTGTCACCATCTCTTTGGCTGTGAACTCACAACACCTACAAACGATCCACTCTTCCTGGGTTAAACAACATTATAATTAAAAAGGAGGAAAAAAGAAGAGCAATTGGCTTAAACTGAAGAAGGGCGTGAGACCAGAAACCCACATTTTGTACCTTGATGCTGTTCCAAATGGAGCCAGAGCCACTGCAGGTCACAGGCACCGTAAGACTCACAGCACAGCCTTCCTGGGGGTCCTCAGAGGCTCTCCCCACTGTCCTGCTATGTTGCAAAGAGCTTTCCTGGCTAACACATCTTTCTCACATGCCCTCTCCATTACCTACCCCCAGTGTGGTCCATGCAGGTGACTGAAGTATAACCCTTTAGTTTCCTAGAGTGTTGTAATATTATGGGCAGGAGAGAGCGTTATCACGCCCATTGGCATGGTCTTCTTGGAGTGCAATTAATTCAACAAGAACTGCAATGCCAGCCAAGCCAAAGAAACATAAACAAAGAATTTGTCTATGAAAGCAAAAAAAAACCAGAAGACTTGAATATGCTGGAAGAAAAGATGAATAAGAGAAAACCGCATTTTGTACTAGTCATCCTAAGTCTGGCCTGTGTGACCTCTCTTGCTGTGCATTACACAGCTAGCCCAGGACCCCTTTCTCAAGCTGTCGTGTTCTGCTTTTCTTATGCAAACTGTGCAGCCTTAAATTGTCCTTTATGGAGGCAAATGCCTATTTCAATATTCGTCTTCCTCTTGTACCCAAACTTAATGTGAAGTTCTATTCAGATTCAAATCTTCCTTCCTCTCCCTACAAATGATCTCTTTCATTACTGAATTGATTAGGAGGCAGTCTTTTCCCGGTGAAATTACTTACACTGAGTTGTTATCGTAGGGTGAGGCAGGACTCTTGTGCTCCTACCTGTACTCTCACACATGGCTCATTACAAGCTCTTGATTGAGACTGACAAACAGTATGTCGAAGATCATTTGGCTAAGGGAGACTGATCCCTAACCTAGGTTTTGAGGGCTACAGTCCTTCATTCATATTCTACATGGACATGAAACTGCTTCAGTTAGGAAGCTACTGAGTTGTGTTAGTCCCAAATCATAAACTTCTCTGAGACGGATGTTATCTCAGATTACCAGTGATCCTATGTATATTTTGTTCATAGTGGTGGCAACTTGGAGGCTGTCTGCCACAGACCACTCATGTCTGTTCCCAGGCTGGCATGGGAACTCTTAGAATGGATCTACCTGAAACAAATCATAATATTCTGGCTTATTTTTCAACTAAAGCAATTCACTGGCCCTCTGTGTGGCTACACAGAAAGCTGGCAAAGCTGATGGGAGGACTGTACCACAGAGTTTTTGTCTGAAGAGATCTCTGGAGATATGCCCTCCAACCTCTTGCTCCAACTAGCTGGGCTATCCCCAACACTCAGTCAGGCTGGCTGTGGCTTTGTTTACCTGTGTCTTCAAAAGCTCCAAGGATGGAGATAACTCTGGTGACCGGGCCCAGGGCTGGTCCTGCCTCCCAGCTAAAACGCTTTTCCTCATGTCCACCCTGAACCTCCCAAACTCCAGTTTGTTGCCCCTTGTTATATCATCTGCCCCTGCTGGGAAGAGCTGGGTTGGACTGTTGCTGTAGTGTCCGTTCAACTAGTTGTTGTCTGCTATTAGATCTCCCCTTCAGCCTCCTCTTCACCAGACTAAACAATCCCAGCTCCCTCAGTCTCTGCTTCTGGGACACATGCTCTGTCTCCTGATCTTGGCAGCCCTCCTCTGCTTCTTTTCCAATTTCTTGATACCCACCCTGAACTGGGGGCCTAACACTGAAGACAGTAATGCCCTTGATCTGCTTGCCACAACTGTCCTAATATAGCCCAGTATGTGGTTTGTCCGATTTGCAATGAAAGCACAGCATTGGCTCATAATCAGTCTGGCATTCAACAATATGGTAAGATTCATAGTCAGGTCAGGGTAGGGCAGGAATATCCTTCACCAGTACCTGCACTGATGGTGGACCCTTCTTGAAAGATTCAGCAGTGTGCTAATGTGGGTGCTCAGTTTGCACACCAAACGTGGCTCATGCCAGAGGACTGTTTGTCAGTCACCTGTGAGTAAAAAGCCAAACAGTAGACCTGCACTGAAAGACATCTCAAAAGAAAATCCCAATTGCTTTGTGAAGATGAGTGTGATTTAACTATTCCCTCCAACTTACTCTGCAGTGCAGTGTCCCAAAAGCATATTAAGGAGCAGTGTGGGAAGTATCATTGTTAAATGATGCCTGTGTTGCTTGTAGCCAGTAAAGATCTCATCAGATATTGCTGAGGATGTTAGCTCTGATACCCTGGGAAAGTTCCAGCACAGATAATTGCCTCCTGCCTAATTCAATTCACATTTAATAGAGTGGCAACACTCAAGTGAATGCCCCTAGGGTAGATGAGCGGTGGGAATCAAGAGTGCACAGAAAGAAGATTAAGAAGCAGAGATGGAAATCCATTGAGAATCAATGTTTGGGGAAAAGGCCTCCTCCCCTGCCCCAGGAAGTCCTGAGCCAATTTCCTGCTTTGAGCTGTGCCAGCCTGAATGTATGAAAAGAAACCTTGGGTTGTGCTTCTTCTAGAAGGATGATGTCATGAAGGATTACATTGAGGATGGTGCCATGAGAGATGCCACAATCCTTTCTGCAAGACTCTTCATAAACATCATGAAGGAGGGCCCCCCTCCCCATGCCCTCTCCAGGCTTTGTTGTAGGTGTTATATGGACCATGGACTTTTGTTTCCGTGTGCTTGCTGTACCTCCTAGGGAAAAAGGAAGGTATTCTGCTTGCCACCGCTGGTGGGAGAGCAGCAATAATATGAGCATACAACACTTTTGTAATGTGGCTACCGGTGCAGACTCTCCGCATTACAGAGCTGACACTATTTATATCCTGTGTCCAACTTAAAGTATTTGAACACGTTATCTGCAGAGGAAAAGCAGAAGTACTGCTAGGATAGCTGGAGATAGGTGTGTCAGAGGGACAAGAAAATCTGCCCTGTCTTAAACATGGCTAAGCTGACACTTGCTCCTGTATTATATACTCCTGCACAGTTGTTCCTCCCCACACATTAAGCAAACTGAAATGTGTTGGTTTTGCTGAAGATCTACCTTGAAGTGCAGAAGGAAAGGTCCCTGCCCTGGCAGAGACTTGCTCTCTCTACTCTGCATTCTTTGAGATTATATCTACTATATGTTTATTATTTTTCTTAATAGGTTGGCAGCCTTGCTGGGCTCCAGCTTCCTCTCTGCCAGGTGTTGCACATTTAGTGAAAGATTTGTCTGAGATCCCGCAGCCCCAGATAGATCAAGGCAGGACAAGAGGACAGTGACAGCCGCTCCATACCAGGTTCCCATCTTTGCTTGTAGCTACTCTGGGTGCTGCATGGAGGCACAGAGGTACGCAGCTTACCTTCCCTTATCTTTGCTGTGAAGTGTGTACCGCTACAGTTCCTCTCCTGAATAAAAAGTTGGACATCTCCTCAACTGTCTTGCAGTGCTGATATCCTCCTGTTTTGTCCCCTGGGAGGCACGTGGCTCCCTGTTGGCTGTCCCTTTCCCCAGTTGACAGGAACCCTCTCTCCTTTCCAAAAATCATGTCTAAACTGTGCCTTGGGGCTATTCCCAACCTTACAGCTTACACTCAAGTCCTGAAAGTCTGAGCATCGTTCCACTGCAAAACAGTGTTTCAGATAAGGCCCCAAGCAGAAGAACTACCTCCTTTCCACCTGTGCAGCCCTGGGGTTCCCTCTCCCAGCTCTCTGTTAGCAATAATATAATAGCTGCTTGTGAATTCCAGGTGGTGACCCTGAGCCAGCTAACCTTTGCAGGAAAGTTAGCCCTGCGCTTTCAACTCATCTCTGAGCCTTGAGAGCAGACTTTCTGCAGTCTGTGCAAGTACAGGAGGAGAAAACGGAGAGTAGGACCTGACTAGATTTTTCCATTTCAATCCAAATTGAATCAATTACTCATCCAACCTTGATTTCCTTGTTATGCACCTAAGCAATATTCTCACTTAAGCGATTTCTGAGCCAGAGTCTTATTTGGAGGGTGTGTTATAATTCAGCTAGCAAGCTGGGGCAGCTCTCCCTGGCAAGCTGGAGGTACTGAAATGATCTTGGCTTCAACAGATGAAGATAATTGGGGAGACTGGATGAAGGAGAAAGAAGAGAGGGGAGAGAGCTGGTTTCATCTGGTTATGCATACAGAATGTTAAGTAATCACATAACTTGGTAGTAATGATTCATCTTGGTGATGCCTTGTTAAAGTTCTGGGCTAGTTGAGTCTTGCACTCATGCTTTAGGCTGAAACGTGGACAAAGCATCTCTGGCTTTGAGGGCTTGTTAAATATTGCATAAGGGACTCGGCTCCCTTTTCTGGTGGAAGCAGAGGCTAACTCTGGAGGGGTTAGTGTGACTGGAGGGGCGGCTCTTGAAACAGTGGGAGCAGCCCACTGATGGTGGAAGATATCTCTGAAACGAGGAGAGACATGTGCTTCTATGCAGTGGAGAACATGGGGCTTTGCCAGCAGGCTGCTCTTGGCAAAATGTGCTCTTGCCAACTGTAACCTTGGCAGAGAACATGTATGAGACACGCACGTGCCTTTCTTCAAGTGACATTAATTAGACAGCCATTTCCTTTGGGGCCAAAGGCGTTTTGGATCGGAAGGTGCTGGCCTATTGTCCAGGATTACTGTGTTTTAATCCTGGCTTTGGCTTTATGCAGATTGCCTTCATCCTCCCTCGTGGAAACCAGTTCTTCTGTCTGCAGTCTGTAAATGAAAGAAGCAGTTTTCTTTGGCCGTGACACTATGGCTCCATAGTGGAGAGCAAAAGGAGAAGGAAGAGCCTTTTTCTTCTTGGTGTGACTGTCAGTCCAGCCAGCACAGCAGAGGAGGAGATCCTGTGTTATATGCACATCATGTTATTTGTAACAAGCTTAAGTATCATGTTCTTAGCTTTGAATGTATAGAAAGCCAAACCCTGGACAGCCTGGGGCATAGGAAGGTCTAGAAATTGGAATCACCCGTTCGTTCCTGGAATGGGGATGTTGTAAGAGTCCTGTGACATATTTGAGTTTCCAAGTATTGAGTGACCTCAGTTCAGCCCCGTCTGATGAGGAATTAATTTCTTAGCTTCCCTTGCAGAAGGGCCACTGAGTTCTTCTTTCCATGATGGAGGTGTGCCCACATCCAAAAAGATGAACCTGAGACCCTGCAAGAGGTCCCAGCAAAAAAGCCAGGGAGTGCACGAATGGTGGAGATGGGGGTTATTCTTCTGTAACCCTCAGTACCAGGTCTGTATGCTGCTGGGTCATGTCACAACACGGATTTGAACCAAACCAGGTTTGAGTCCTGAATAAATTTAAATGCAATTACCCAGGATGCATAATACAGATTTTAGGCAGCAGGTATGTTTTTATACATGCATGACCCAGCACATGCACTATGCTGAAGACAGAGTTAGTGTGTGGTTTGCTGCCAACATCAGCCAAGTCAGATGTGGGCTGCTGCAACCTTGTCCTTTCTGTCCCTGCCAGCTTGGCCACATGGCCTGGCCATATTGCCCTCTTCATTGCTGGGTGAATGTTAGATGGATCCACCTCCTGAGCTATCTTGCCAGGAAAGCACAAGAGCACTGGCACTGGTGCAAGGGAGAAGAAGGAGGAGGAAGTAGAAGGAGAAGGAGGAAGACACACAAAGCAGACAATATGGGAGAAGGAAGTGATGGTCTTGGCTTAACTGCCGTGGTGTGATACTACAGGGGCTTAGTGCAGTCAGATGACATCTGATTTCAGCTAGAGACAGCGCAGTACAGACCATGCGGGGTCTGATCCAGAACAAAGCCTGCCAGGTCAGAGGTAATCCTTGGAACACATTTCTGCCAGCCGTGTCAACTTTTGCTGCACCAGAGCTTTGCTTCATGTGGCTACTGCTTCTTTTTTTGGTAATAGGAGCCCTCTTGAATCCTTGGATGCATACAGAGAGGACCCAGGCTTTCTACTTACCCAGCTCCATTCTCAAGAACAACTCAGCTCTGACAGGCCAGTATGGCAGCAAATACCTACTCCTTGGCAGAGACAAAAGGCAGGTCAAGACCTGTAATCCCACAGCTATTTTCCACCTGGTTCTTAAGTAGCCGGCCTTGATGGGTGCAAACCCATGTAGAACAAAAAAGCTAGTCCTTTAGCAACAGGTGATATAACAAGAAATGTGTTTATATTGGAGTAGCTGGAGCAACTCTAGCATGATGTTGTGTGTCTTGCCCCACTTGCACATTGCTTTCAGAGCAGGAGAAAATTCTTGCTGTCTCTAACCCTGCCACATGGGGTTTTCACCACAATGGGATTGTCACAGGGATTGAGTGATATATGTACAGGCAGAAAGCTGTTTGCAGAGTCTGTGTTTCATCTATTTCTCTATTAGGTCTTGGGATGTCTGATAGGAAGAGTGCATGAGTCTTTCTCAAAGCCCCAGCTTTGTTTGCATCCTCTTTTGCCACTGCACATGGAGCTGCACGTGTGAATTTTTAACTACCGATGTCATACCCTTTTCTAAGGTTGCAACTGTATTCAGACTCCTTCAAAGTGCAGATGCGCCCATAATTAGCAAATCAAAAAGTGGTGGTGCTTCATGCCAACATTTTCCGAGCTTTTTGCCCACTTCTATTAAACTGAACTCCTGTGTCTGAGTCAGGCAGGCAAGTGGGAATGAGAGAAGCAGCATGTCTCAGTGTTCAGCCTAATCACAGACAAGTCCCTGGCCTGATGATCTGAGCTGTGCCCCATGGCTACTGGATCTGCAGTGTTGAGCCACTCTGTGGCCTGTCTTTGGTTGGCTGGTCTGCACTGATCCTGGTCTTGCCTGGCAAGAAGGTCACAATGATAACTTCTGACATGAGGATCGTTTCTAACACTCTGTCCACGGCCACAGGTCCCAAAAAGCCATCATCCCCGGAGGTGTGTGTGACTGCCCTGTTGAAGCTCACCTTTTCCTCCAGTGAACATTGCCTTTTGGCAAGAGAAAAGGGATAATACACCAATCCCCTTTGCCCAGCAAAGGAGACAGACCTGGATGGGCTCTGCCTTTCCACCAAGGGGGCTGGAGGTCTTCTCCAGGAGCTATAGAAATCCCAATGTATTCTGCTTTTCAGTGCACTTGCTCAGAGCCCCCTGCTGCTTGCTGCAGACTTTCCAGTACTTGAGTTGTCATGTGTTCTGTGTTCTCCATTCATGAAGAAACGTAGAGCCAGTGTGCACTGGAGTGGCACTGGACAGGCCACCAGTGAAAGTGATGTTTTGAAGGCTATTTTAAGAAAGAATCTTTTCACTTCACAATTGGTCACAACTTAAAAAAGAAGAAAGTGTTAAAACACCCCTTTGAAGTGAAACTGAATCTCTCTCTAGATCCAGAAGACATTACTTCCTAGTTTCATCAGTTTGGTTAATGAAGAGAAAGAATAGGAAGAGCAGACTTTCCCCTAGTAGCATTACTAGCTTGCTGTCATCCAGGCATGGCCCAAAAGACGTTGGATATCTGTGTGTTGTCAGCAGGTCTTCCTTGGGATTGTGACTTTGAGAAGGTCTTGTGCTCCATGGTCTCACCAAGGTCCTTCCTGGCAATATGTCCCCTCTTCTAGCCCCCGGATCTGCCCTAGAGCCTTTTCCAGAAGGGAGCACTGGCATGACAGTTTTTGGTTTGCGTCAGCCTCACACTATGGTTTTTCATCTAAACAGGGAATGTAATTTTGGCTTTTCTCAAACAGAGATCAAATGTGATGGTCAGATTTGATGACTTTATATAGCTGTTTTAAAGAACTGATTAAGACAATGCAGGGATCTGGATCCCTGTTGCATTCCTCAACCTTTCACTCTATGTTCGTGCAAAAGTACAAATATGAAGATGACTAAAACTTTCTTGAAAAAAGTTATGTTACAGAGGACTTTTTGCTCTCACATGGAACTGCCCTAGTCTTTTAATATTCTTATAACCCTTTTTTTACATATCTGCCTTTCTTATCTCACATTTGATTTTATTTTCATTCTGCAGCCACCTAATTATCATTTCTATACATTTCATATCACTAGCACTGGAATTTCCCATGTCTTATCTGTATGACATTATTTTTTATTTACTCATTATACTGCATGATTAAGTTGTTCAGTAAAATTCTTTTAATCTGTTTCCATAAAACCTAATGTCTCTGGGGCAGGCTCATTAAAATCTTGTGGTTTCCCAGATGATTCCTTGGGGCCTGAAAGACACACAAACCCCATGCATTTATCAGTATATCACCCCCATCAGGTATATTTATAATATCCCAGGTTTGAAGATGTGGGGCTGACCAATTAAAGACCATGTTTGGGGGCATTTTGTTTGCATCTGTGTCACTGATATGTTAAGAAACTTTTTATTGGGACATATTCTTGTTGTAAAACTTTGATTTCATATAAACAAACAGTTTGCAAAAGCCCCCAAGACATCTTGTAACCTAGTCTCCTGACTTGCTGAAACCAGTTGCTATTTGGCTGGTGCAGCAGAGTGAAGGCCTGTGTGTGAAAATGTATTTATTATCATATATTAGCCTGAAGAAAGCTCCTTGTCAGAGTGGTTTTTATCCCCACAAGGATGGTGAGACACTGGTAGAGGTTGCCCAGAGAAGTTGTGGAGGCCCTATCCCTGGAGGTGTTCAAGACCAGGTTGGACAGGGCTTTGAGCAAGCTGGGCTACTGGAAGGTGTCCCTGCCTGCGGCAGGGGGTTGGAACAAAATGATCTTTAAGGTCCCTTCCAACTCTAACCATTCTGTGATTCTATGTGTTTCTGTGAGTGAGAAACTCCAGTTCACGTCCTTTTGGGCTGACTCAGTAGGAGCATGCTATCCATGGAAGGGTTTGATTGTCTCTTGAAAGGTCTCTTCATCATTGTCTTCTCATTGCTTCTGCCAGGTTCTTTCCTATCTGCCCAGTTGAAGGCAAACAATGAAGAAGTAATCTCTCTTGTTTCTCACCCAGCTCGGGGCACTGGCCACCAGCAGCTGCCACTGGTTTCTGACCCCCGATGACTGGTGTAACCAGATGGGAAGCTGCTGTGTGAGCATCTCCACATGGTGCAGGGCAGCACCCCTTGCTCTGGATCCTGGAGGTCAGCACAGCACCCCCACACCCAACCTGATTGCAGGACCGGATCTGACATCTCCACATGGTGCTGTGCCACAAACTGTACCAGCTTGTCCTGAGCTACTGCTGGTGTTTCCTCGCTGGGTACTGTGGAGGTTTGCTTGGATCTCTCCCCCTGCCATTCATCATTTGCTGTTTCTGGGTATTTATCTGATATTTGCTGTAATCTTTGAACATCCCACAGTAGTACAGCTTGTAAAACAGTTGTTTTGCTTGGCGCCTGCCCTACCTTGGTCAATGGATGCATAAGAAAATGCAAGAATAAACAACATGTTTTCTTCAGCTCTTAATAACAACCAGGCAAACACAGCAAGAGCTTTTGCTTTCTGAAAGTGACTGTTGACTATAAAATCTGCCCAAGCCAATGCAATTTGAGCCAAAGCATTTGAGCAAATGTGCTCTTGTTAGTGTTGTGTGACACACTCATCTTGGAATGCCTTTATTTTATGACACTTATCACACAATGAATAATGTTGGATTGGAAAGTGATGGGAAAGATGAGCATCGTTTGGAAAGCTGGGAGCATGTCTCTTGGTGCTGCAGGGCATGCCTTTCCTGGCTCTTCCTTGTGCAATGTGTCATACTTAACAATAAAGGACTGGAAAGAGGAGGCAGAAGCTGGCACTGATAAGCACACAACACCTGGGCTTATTATGACGTGTGTTTTGCACACACAGGAAAAATCTTGCAACAGGAATGAACAGCATCGATGGAGTGAGGTCACAGGTCTCAAAGATGGGATGCCAAAAATTGTAATGAGCATTCAGTCAGTTCCAGATCACCTCAATTTAAGAAAAGGCAGTAAATGAGGTTGTCTGGATCTTCAGGCTTCAAAGACCTCCAGTATAAACAGAGCTGCTGCACCTGTGTGATGTTCAAAGAAATACCTGCATGCAAATACTGCCCACCATGGGGAGAGTCTGTAGCCACAGCCTAGCCTTTTGTTTTGGGCCTATTGGTAACACATTTATTTTTCGTTTTCCTGATTTGGCTGCATCTGTCCATTTCCAGGGCACGTCTTACTCAGCCATGACTATTAGTTTTCATGATAAGATCTTGTTTCCTGCTGGCGGGACTTGGTTAGTAGTTGACTGAGTGGGAAGAAAGGGTGGGAAAGAGATAACGTAATATTTTTAACAGTAAATGTAATCAAGGGCAAAAATGAATCCCTTTAACCATCACACATCTCATGTTTCCAAGTATCTTGTAGTCTGTTTTAAGGAGTCTTCCTGTGCCAGAGATGCCCAGATGGGAACAGTGGATAGCTGAAAGGAAGGAGTGGTCGAGTAAAAGACTGAATGAATATTTGTCCTCCAAACTCCCCCAGATCAGCCTAGCACCTGCAAACCATGGATGTCTCAACTCCAGGTTGGCTTTGGCTGGCTCCTTTTTTTGCCCATGCAATTAGGCTTTTAAAGGAAGCCTGTTCTTTTCATTGCTTCCTTCATAAATTCCAGTGTGATGCACAAAGCAGACACTTGTGCTTCCCAGGACTTAGGACCTTCATCACCAACCCCAAGCTTCAGCTGGATGGAAGGGAGGGCTCTTTTTATAGAAAGGAGCAAACCAGAAGACCATTTAGAAGAGACAGAGAATTTCAGGCACGTTAAGTCAAGTTACTAGAGACCCGAGCTCAAGCCAGTTCTCCAAGGAGGACGAGCGGACTTGAGTGCACGCTTAGAAGTGACCCCTGAAATGCTGAATTTCTATTTCATTTCGAGGGTCCTAACCACTGTCATTAACAATAAGTAAAATGTGTGGATATTGATGTTGTATTAAAAGACTGGCCTCCTCTTCTACATTCATTGTCTATTGACACCAGCCCATGGCAGCATTTGCTTTATTTTAACGGTCCAGTTAAAACTGCTAAACTGGTCTGCCTCAGCTGCCAGCCTGGAACTCTCTTAGCAAACAAACTCTGCTGCTGGCAAATGTTAACTAAGTCACATGTTGGAGCAAATCACTGAAGTAGAGGTTGAAATAAGAATGTCTAATAAGGACAGTGACTATCTATCTAATAAGTACTTACTTTTTACATCATTCACCAGTGAATTAATTAGTTGCTGTTGTCTTGATGCTTGAAGATGACATTGCTGGTCATTAATGCCAGAAAAGAAAGATCGTTCAACATACTAACATGCATGCAAATCTATCTTCATTCCAGGATAGCTGAAAAGCAGCTGGATTCCCTGGCAATTATTTCAATTGAAAAGGTATATACCGGTCAGGGTACTAAAAATTCATCAGTGTTAATGTCATCATTGCCATAAATGGTGTAGGATCAAAGGTAAAACAAAATGGCCCTTTAAATGTCTTGATCTCTTGAAAAATGAAGTTGCATAATTTGATAATATTCAGTAATTTGATTGTGTGTATTTGCACTACAGTGTTGTTGTACCTGTGCAATAATATGTTAAATACGATCTTTTTTAGCCACAAGAGAAAAACTTTACGCAGCAGTTTCACATTATTACATTCATGTTATTTCCAGCCTTCAACTTCTCTGCCCTGGTTCCAAAATTCTTTGCTGACAGGAGCTCTCTCCTTAAGCAACTGACCTAGGTGGAAACTAATCCCCTAAGGTTGTTCTCAGGCCAGCACTGGCCAGAGGTAGGAGGGAGCCCATGGCTGGGGATGGGAGCAAGGACAGGGCTCAGTGCAGCCGCGTTGAAGCCGGTGGTGGCACCATGCTGTTGGAGACCCCCTCTACCCCATAGCATCCCATTGCTATCACAGACCCCCTGACTCTCTGCCTGAGTTCCACTTTGGGACGAGGTTCCCCCTTGCCACGTTGCTGGTGCCACATTAGTAGAAGCAGCATCACTTCCGAAGTAAATACACAGCTCTGCATAGAGGAGTCCTCATGGGAGATTAATGTGTGACAATTAGCACCCTATTACAAGAATGCTGCTCTTCCAGGCGTGCACTAACATCCTCCCTGACAAACCCTTGGGACTGTGAGCTCCCATGTAGGCATCAGGGATGACTTTGCTCCTTTGAACCATCTGGGTACCACTAGCCCTCCCCCACCAGCTCCAGTTTCAAGCGCTGAGCCCAAACCAGCAATAGGTGGGGAGAGACAATAACTCCCTTCCTCTGCGGGCTGGAGTTAGTCAGAGAAGTGCTGTGTGGGGAACACAACAGAGGGGGTGCCTTGTGGGCTGTTGGGAGGATCCTAATCAGGACTGGCAATTAGATTTATATGACTTCCCACCACCTGGCTGGTTTATTAATTTGTGCAGTCACAGCTGAGACAAATGACCTTCAAAAGCTTCTTCAGCCTGTAGCCAGCAAGCAAGCAGTGAGACTCCTCCTGCTCTCACCCTTTGGGACAGGCATACTAATCCCTGCATGATGTGGTTAGGTTTACTGCCTTATGTTTCTGTGCCTGGTTAACTAGATTGGCAGGTTTTGCCAATCTCTCTTCTACAAAACAAGGAATCAGCTCAGAAAATGGGTGGGTTTGATTCTTCTTCTACAGCTTTTTTATGGGCTGTGGATGACTTCATTGTTGAAATGTCCCAACATGTTGTGGTTCTGTCCTCTTGCACCCCGGGTAAAGGTAGGTGAGGGAGATACCTTTGCTCTATTGCTCCCACAGAAGCTCTGCCTGGGTTTTTTCGACTTGTTCTCTCTTACTGATGGTAGAATTGTTGGGGGGTGTACAGGGTCCTGTGGCCACAGGCAGCCTCATGTTAGCCTAGTGAGGCGTAAGAGTCACGACTGTCCTCTAACAGAATAAGAAAAAGAGGCACATTGTGGTTAAAAATGGGTATTATGGGCATCATGTCCCCTCCAGTCTGGTTCTGGAGCTGTGTCCTGGTAATGCGGGGACAGTGGGGGGCAGTACTGCTGTGGCTGCCACCCGCATGGGTGACTCTCTGGACCTAGCTGAGCATCTAGGCCATGCAAGGACCCTGTCAGGCTTCAACCTGACGTGAAGACATGCGTCTGACTATATCATCCATGACCTGGAGCATGTACATGACCATATTCTTCCTCAGCTCTCTGCTTTGATTTCAGCCTCACCTGCTTCCCCTTCTCTGCTCAGCTCCAAGCAGTGGCAGCAGGTATGATGGGGGCTGCTCTGCTCCTCTCCAACCATCCCAACTGCATCAAGCTGCTGCTACAGCTCGTGGGTGGCTAAACCTTACCCAAGAGGTGCTCATCCCTAGAGCTGGCTGCAGGGTGCAGTACTTATGCTCTGCTGAGGGTAGGAGCCTGGAAAACAAAACAAAAGAAACCCACCAGTGGATGTAAGCAGAGCTCTGAAGAAGAGGAAGAACAGAGCAAACATGTATGATACTGTACTTCTGTACTACTGCAGTGCTACAGGCTTGGGGAAGAGTGGTTGGAAAGCTGCCTGGTAGAAAAGGACCTGGGGGTGTTGGTTGACAGCCGGCTGAAT
>RSEF01000031.1:6965513-6992972 GCA_003993805.1 Himantopus leucocephalus
TAAAGGTCCCTTCCAACCTAGACAATTCTATGATTCTAATTTACAAGCCCTGTGTTCCCCAGGACCTGTTGCTGGCAGCAGGACTCCTGTCTTGATCTGCAGAACTCTAGTGTTTAAGTTGTGTGGGTCCTAAATGCTTGGGAACTGAGGTACTTTGCTCCCACTCCTGTAGGAATGGGGCATATATAAACTTGTTGGAGCAGTCACATTTGGTGTCCCTCCTTGGCATCAGGCGACCCTACAACTGTGCCAGCAGGTTGGTTGGAGAGCAGCTGTGGAAGGAATATGAAATCATTTTTCAAAGTGCCTTCATTTTCTCTCCAATGATGATCTGAAAGAGATGTTTTATTAAAACACTTTATTAAAGGGGAGGAGGGTGTGAGTAGTGATTGGACTGGAACAGGCTATTGTGGCAGATAACTGTAATGCAAGGAAGTGGCCCATTGTGCCACAATCAGTGCCTGATGAAGAGGTAATTTAACTTTACGGTGGTACTAAGCACATCCCTCTGTACCAGCTGAGTGACTTCTATGGCAAGGGTCCATCACCTAAGCAGTTTATGGACATTTTTTCTTTTCGTGAAATGACACTTCTCTCTTCAGTCATTGATTACATCATAACTCATGGCATTGAGTTTGACCAGGTGCATCTTCACAAGGATATATCTGATGCTATTAGAGATGTACATGTGAAAGGAGTAATGTACAAATGGATTGAAAAAGATCTGGAACAGTATATTCTGCACAGGCATGAAATCTGTGCTGTGCTAAACCACCCGGTGAACCACAAGAAGAAACTCTACCTCACTACATTTTAGTCACTTACTTATGGAAACCATGAAATGATACTGTATGAATGCTGGAGAGGGAATACAACAGCCAATTTTGTGGCATTTTCCATACATAGTCATGGACTGATGCTCCAGTGACTCATTCACATGGCATTTTTCCAGATCTGATAATATCCTGGACTCTGAGCAACTCTCCTAGCTATGCAGATCTTTTCTTTTTCTTCTCAAACATATTTCATGCACCTTTGTGCATAACACAACATTGCTGTGTATGTAACTGCCTATTCTAGATCTCTATCCACTGTTTCTATCCTTTGCTTACGTTTGCCTTGGCTTACGATCCTATCAGGTGCTGAAAGCTAAGCAGGACTGATCCAGCAGGACGGGTCAGCGCTTGAAAGGGAAAACTCTGATTAAAGCTGAGTGGTGACAGCATCTGGGGGGGGATGCGCTGCTTTCAGACAGACAGCTGGTTGGGTGGGACACTGGGCATGGGAGCACCATCTTTGTTATATATTTGACTTGTGGTCATCCAAGTCAATCACCAGCTGACACTGTAGAATTCTTCCACGGGATTTGCAGTTTTCTTCCAGGTTGTGTGTTGTCAGCAGGCAGGGGGAAATTCATGGGCATCAGGGCTGCTTTCACCAAAGGATATCTCTTCATTCCAAGAAATAGATGCGTATTGAGTTTGCTAATATCATAGAATCATAGAATCTTAGAATAGTTTGCATTGGGAGGGACCTTTAAAGGTCATCTTGTCCAACTGCCCAGCAATAAGCAGGGACATCTTCAACTAGATCTGGTTGCTCAGATCTGGTTGCCTGACCTGGAATGTTTCCAGGGGCGGGGCACCTAGCACCTCTCCAGGACCCCGTTGCAGTGTTTCACCACCCTCGTGGTAAAAACTGTCTTCCTTGTATCTGGTGTGAATCTCCCCTGTTAGTTTAAAGCCGTTACCCCTTGTCCTATTGCTCCAAGGCCTACTCAGATATCTTCCCGCGTCTTTCTTACAAGCTCCCTTTAATTATTGAAAGGGCACAATAAGGTCTCCCCAGAGCCTTCTGTTCTGGGGGCTGAAGAGCGGCGGCTCTCTCGGGCTGTCCTCATAGGAGAGGCGTTCCATCTCTCTGATCATGTTTGTGGCCCTCCTCTGGACCCGTTCCAACAGGTCCATGTCTTTCCTGTGCTAATGCAGACATGTAAACAGAATACTTTAGGCTTTGACCCTGGGTTACAGATTAGGGTCAGTCTGTTAAGAAATTAAAGGTGATTATGATTTATTAACCTCTGTTTCTCAGTCTTGATTTATCTTATTATCCTGTTAGCAAGTATGAATCAACAAATGCAAATTATGAACATGTTTTTTTCCTTGGTGCTGACAACCTAGAACAAAACATGTTTTTGTCACTACTGGCTCATATCTTGCTCTGTGCAGATGCTGATTAGGGCAGGATGTCTTCCATCAGGTCGTTGCCTACGGGTATGAAGCATTTGTGATGGATTATTTTGGCAGTGCTTCCAAACAAGTCAGAGTCCAGGAAACATGGGCTAATTGTACAACTGAAGTAACAACTAAGCAGGACTTCTCCAAAGCTCTTGAACAAAAATACATGCTTTGAGAGTCCAGCTGCAGTCCAAGAAGACTGTTATGAAGCCAGGCATCTGTCTTCCCCTATACAGCCCTGTGGGTACATACAATAAGCATGCTGTACCCCACAAAATTTTTGGTCATAATATTTACTCTTTGCTTCTTCTAAGGTGGTTGCAGGTGTGGGCTTAGAAGAGGTCTTGTGAGTTCAGGGCATTTTGTCCCCAGTTTCCAGGCACCACCAGCATAAGGGAATGGGTGGTTGGATGGGACATGGCAAGCCCCATGGCCCTTGCAAGGGAGTCAGGCCCTGCTCTGAAACTCCTTTCCCCAGACCACAGCTCACACATGTACCAGGGACCAGAATAACTAGGAGAGCGAAAGGTGTGAGTCTTCACCCTGGGCACAGTGGAGGGAGCCCAAGGGAGTCCTGCGATGCTCCCATGGCTCTGGCATTGTTTTTTCTTGCCCAGGCTCTTGCTGAGTGTTGTGTGACTGCGGTGTGGTGGTGCCGTGTCCAAAGCTGCTGTCTCATGTGGCTGTGCAGAAGGGACAAACGCAGGAGGTAAGACGGTGCCTGTGCAGGGGACGAGGCAGGCGAGCAGCAAGCAGGCTCTCTGCTCTGTTAGTTCGTGTTCCCCTGTGAAGCACTGTACAAACAGCAGAGGCAATAAAACATGAGATAAACAAGACAAAGTCAGTTGTTTACTGCCCTAAAGCAGGGCATGATTGTTCCCCATGGTGAGTTTTCAAGTGCCTTTTGCTTCTAGTCTGCTTTTAAATGACTCATGTGATGTGGCTTCCTCCAGCTCCTGGGGGGCAGGAGAAGGGAGACTCTACCACACTGCAATAGACCTCCCTCTCCCAAAGCTTTTGCTGTAACTAAAATGCCATTGAATTGCTGCACTGTTGTGGGCATTACAGTAAGCGCTCTGGTGAGCAGAGGGAGCTGTTCTGCTGGCTTGACAGCGCGTGTGAAAGACACTCCTACCTGCTCTTATGACCACTGGCATCACCAGTGGTGAAGTGGAAGCTGAGACATGTATGTCCTCTGCTGTCCTGGGAATGGGAGAGGTCGCTATCTGCATTGCACAGAGGAGAGAGCAAGGAGGAGATGGATGACTCAGGATGACCCAGGGTCTGATGGCACTTCCAGCACTAAGCTGGGGCAGGTGTTTCAGTAGAGATCATGCAGCATGCTGTAAGCAATTACAAATGCATCCTCTGCCCACCCCAAGCTGCTTCTGAACGAGGTGTCTTGGTCACACCCTGGGGATGAGGAACTGGTCAGGGAGGAGAAGTGGATGCTTGGGGCTCACACTGCTGAGCAGCAGAGCTGGGAGTATCTTTCAAGTATTCTCATGTCATCTCAGGACAACTGAGCAATTCCAGAACATGCTAGTAAAGGCTACTAGTCTTCTGGTCCTGTGACTGAAGTGGTGGACGTCCTATTCTACTGGACATCACAGTCAGCCAGGCAGTGGTCACTGAGAGAGTCTGGACCCGTGGAGGAGACCCTAGGTGTGATGGAAGAACAGTGTGCAAACAGAACAAATGTATTTCCCTGGAATTATTTTACCACCTCCAAAAATTCACAGCTCAGGGACCACTTGTCATAGAGAGGTGTCCATGTTTAATAGCCATGGGTGGATTTTTACCTTCATGAATTTGTATAACCAGTTTTAGATCCCTTTTTAGCACCTGCAACATCAAGGAAGTCTAGAGATGTACCCCAGTGCATGAAAAGCAGTTTGAGCTTATTGTGAGGGTGAGCAGTCAAAGCCATGTGAGCAAAGCGGTGTATTTCCTAGTAGAGTCTACAAACTGGACCAGCTGCTCCTGTAGGTGAGAGCTCCAGCCAGGCACTTGCTGTGCCTAATGCTGCAGTTTGACATATGCATGAACAAGTCAGGTGCAAAAATCAACACCTGTAGCTTCACAGACCTGTTGCGATTTGAATATATGTTGCCCTTGTGGCAGAAACTGGAGGCTGTGTTGCGATCAGAGGCCCATCATGTCAGGTCCTGTGCAAATACCCCCCTGAGGCGGTTCCAGTGAGCTCTAGTTCACGTCAAGAGCGAGGGACAGACCTGCTGCCCTTCTCATGAGATTATAAATAGTTATCTTGACCCCAAGGAGGTTCCTATGAAGTCAAAATTGGGAAGTATGTAACAGCTACTTCTTCGCTATGAAATGGGTGATATGGATGTGTGTGCTTGTGTGTCTGTGTCAAAACAAACATAAGGACAATAAAGACCAGAGACAATACTTAGTATTTGCCATGGGTTAGGAACATCTGCACTGCTGGTGATGGTTGATGTGTGGTGGCCTGCGCTTTGCGAAATAGACTACATGTTGGTGCTTTGCTTAATATGGGCTCATTTGTGAAGTTCCGGCTTCTTCTGTCATGTAGGACTTGTGCTGGGAAACTACATGAACAAGAAAAACTGACTTTGTTCAGGTGACACCAGGGGATGGATTTTCAGCTTCTCTGGGTTTCTCTGGGCCAATAGATTTTCGCATAGGAGCTGATAAGATGGGAATGCCCGGGGAGCCATCCAGATCCACCACACCTGGCCCCTTTTTCCTGTCTCCCAAAACAGCACAGGAGGGGCCAAAGAGGCTGGGGAGGCATGAACATGACAGGGTCTGGCTGACAGTGGAGAAAACCTCCACCCCCACTGAAATGCCTATGGGCCTCCCTGGGGCCCCAGGAGAGGCTGGGCAGCATTTGAGGGGATTTGCGCACGTGTCTGCAAGGAATCTGTGGCATCTCCTCCCCACCACGATAGCGGGAGCTTATCTGGGGTTTCCTTCGGATGCCTTCACGTATGCACCAGCAGCAGCCTTCTGGGTTGGAGCGACTTGGTTCCAACAAAGCCAGCCCAGCTGCCTGCATCCTGGCTTTCTTCTCCCCTGCAGAGAGAGCAAGGGCAAATCCCACGTGGCAGGCATTGCTCACTGCCAATGTGAGTCATGCCAGCTGCTGCATGGTCTTTGGACACCCCGTGGCATGTGTGATATGGGAGAACACAGTCGTGTGGCTGACACGTGGGGTTTGGGTAGTTCTCTGATTATACATATGGATACTGATTAGTGTCACCAGTTGGTTCCTCACCCCACAATGTGTCTGTGTCACAGCTAGAGATGAAGATGGTTCACCTATGGGTTTAGCATCACCTCTTGAAGGGTTTATTGGTGTAGCTTATGTGAGTGGCATGCATGGGTGCAGCCCACCCTTAAACATCTGGTGGCTGTGAAGGACTGAGTTGACTATTGGCTCAGTCTTGCTCCAGCAGCACAGAGGGAGCTGGCATAGGGGTGATCACGTTGTCGTCCCCTGCTCTGGTTTTGCCCTTTGTGACTGTTAACACAGGCTCATCCCTTTTCGGTGCTGCACAGGGGGATACTGGGCCGGCAGGTCCTGCAGACTGTCCTGGACTGGAGTGTCTGGAGGAGGGATGAAGCAGAGGAGATGGAATGAATTGAAGCGTGAGGGGTTTTGTTGGCGGCACCATTTGTAAGAGCAAACTCATTGCGTCCTGAGGGGAGGACACAGCCATGCTGTGCTGTCTCCTGGGTGCAGTCAGAGGCAGGGAAACGTTCAGATCAGCATGCTGACTTCGTTAGACTCTGCCACTTCAGGACCTCATTGAACTCACCCAGTGCCTCCCCTCCAGCTTGCAGCTTTTCCTCTTTAATCTCTCCTTTCAGAGTGCGGGTGTTCACTCTCCTCCAGGAGAAAGCCTGGCTCCTCTTATCTCCAGGGTGATGATGTCCTGTGAGCCCTGTGGTTTCCCTGGCTTCCACCTTATCTGTGGATTGAAAGCAGACCTGAGCAGGCGGCTTGAACGTCTGCAGGAGCGTTTGCACCCACAGAGCCCACTGTTGTCTACCTGGCTCTGGGGGAGCCCCTCAGTGGGGTCCCAGGGCAGGCAGGGGGATGCTCCCACACACAGGGGGACTGTGGGAGCCTAGCTCTGAGACAGTCAGGAGAAAGGATGCTCACGGATCAGGGACAGGGTAGGGAATGCGGGATGACAGCAGATGAAGAGCTGATAGGACCTCGGTGGAAATCCCACAGGTACCCCAAGTCTCTTATGGGACCTGAGGTGCCCCTGTGTGTTTCTCTCTCTGTTAAATGCCCTGGGTTATGCGTGGGGGAGACCTTCCAGGGCTTTGCCCAGATGGAAGCCAGTGAGGTGCCTCGGAAACCATTATGCTTTGCTGCATATGAAAACAACCCAATCCTGCCTGGAAATCCAGATGGAGGGCAGGAGGGGAGGGTGGCCCAGCGTGGGGTGGGGTAGGTCCCCGGCCGGCAGAGCCCAGGCGCCCTGCATTCTATTGCCCAACAATGGGGCCAGCGCTGCCCCAGACAACCCCTTCCTGGTCAGCCCTGCTCTGCCCCTAATGACCAACAAGAGCCATATAATTCCCCTCCTGCTGACACTGCCGCCTCGCGGATTACGTCCGGCTGAGCGAGCTTTAGCAGTCTGGGGCAGTGAGGCACCATAGCCCTGGGGAGCGAAGTGGAGGGCTGCTGACCGGACCAGGATCCCACCATCATGCCACCACATCCCTCTGCCGATCCCTCCGGCTCCCACTTCTGCCCACCATGGTAAGACCTAGCCTGGTTTTACTGGAAAGGAGCACGTGCAGGTGATGGGTCTTTGGCCAGCTTCTGGGCAGGGGATGATGGCACGCAGGGTGAGCTGAAAGGCTGTGGAGGATGGTGTCCTGGGAATGGGGAGTTGGGTAATAATATGGAGAGCAAAGGCATCTGCTGGGAGACAGATATCTGGGGTGTCTGTGACTCACTCAGTGCCTGCCATCTGTAAAGGAGAGGATGAGATAGACCATGAATGTTAAATGTGAGACCATGGGGTGCGGGTGTTCTAGGTATGTTGAGTGGGGTGTGTCCTGGGCAGCTAAGGTCATACCAGTGGTGTACTGATCTCTCTGACCTGGCTTTGCTTCCTGAAGGGGCCCGGAGATGTCTCAGTGTCATGTTCATTTGGTCTCATGGAGGAGCAAGCTGTCCTCATCCATGGTGAGGAGCTCCTCTGCTGTGCTGTCTGCTCATGTTCCTCTCAGCCTTTGCAGAGAAGTTAATGCTTCACCAGCAGGGCTGAAGCTAGTGGAGTGGCGATGTTCCAACTGTTGATTAGCGCAATTAAGAGATAAATGAGCTCCTGAGTGCAGAGGAAACATGTGCACTGTCAAACTGAGTCAGAGAAGTTATTCCTTGCAGAAGCACAACTGACCTGGAGTCCCTGGGAGCTCATCCTTCCCAGGGCTGCTTTAGCAGGATCCAGGAGAGTTGTTCCCCTGGCTCTTCAGTACCATAGGTATCAACACCAGCACTACTAGTGGGCTTTGACTATGCTAGAATTTTCCTCTCCAAACTGAGGATTTATTACTAGTGCTGAAAGCACACCTGCCTTAGGGAAGAAAATGGGTTTGGTTTAGCAGGTGATGGCTAAATGTGCAGTGGAAAACACAGTAAAACCATTGTAGGGTCAATGTTGAGTGAAGTTTCAACATGTGAGCAAGTCAAGGTAAACATCAGGAGGTGGTGCAGAATTAAACATGAGCAGCTAACGCTCTTCTAACAAACCTTATAGGAAAAGTTTATGGGATAGCACCTATAAGAAATGAGTTAACTCATGACTGTGATGGGATAATGTTGGCACATGAACAAATGGCTTCAAGAATTTGGCTGGGATTTGAAAATTTCTGCTCTCCAGAGAAGCAAGTTCTGGTAACAGGATTCCAGCAGAAATGGTTGGGGCAAAAAGCACTTATCCCTAAATTGAGACTGGCCCGGTCACAAAAGGGATGTGGGGTGGCTGCTTATGCTAGTATGGGAGTGTATTTGGTGATCCTAGAGATCCTTGTCAGCCCTGCAGGTAAGTGAAACCATGCAAGTATGAACAGGTCATGTTGGGCAACTGGCAGATCTTTGTGCTCCAGCCCATGGATGACTCACATAGTTGGCTGCGCTCACTCAAGATCACCACATCTGGATGGAGAGAGGAAGGGCGCTCCAGCTCAACCGGTGGTAGATACCTCCATGTGGGTTTGCACGCTGGAGCTGATTATTCCACATCCCTGGTGCAGACGCTGGAGGGAAGCTGCCAGCATCCAGTGTGTCTCATAGGTCTGTCCTCAGATGCTAATTTTAGGTGGGGATGAACTGCCCTTTGGAGATGCCTGGTTTTCTCTGCTGGTTATAAAGTGGAGGGTGACAGAAACCGGCTCACACATTTCAGTTTTGTGTGCTGTCAGAGCAATGGTGCTCTGCCCTACAGGACTCATAGAAAGGTGGTTTTTTGTTGTTGTTACACTCCTTGGATGTTGGTAGATCATCTTTCTTTAATGTATAAAAATGTCCAGAGGAACCCTAAAACTGAAGGGTTCTCACATTTTCAGCAGCCAACAGAGAAACCCATCTGAACACTTTTAAGGGAGAAATTAATGTCTCAGTGCCATCTTGTGGAATGACCTGTATAAAAGGACAAGCAGTGGCAAGATCCATGATGCCATCCTAGAAGCATGCTGGAGTTTTAGGGAATTTGGTGGTAATATCAGGAATTCTGCTGCAAATATTATCACCAAACCAAGGATTTCTACTGCAAACTGGGACTGCCTTTTTCCCTGAGAAGACTGCAAGTCGGTGGGAGCCTCGTGTTCGCAAAAGTTACCTGTCCATTTTTCAGCCCAAATTAGAAAACGGACATGCCTATAGTTAATGCTTGAACGCAGGAGACAAAGCCTTTCAGAGACACAGCAGCTTGCTTGTTTGCCCACGCGGGAGGAATCCACTTGGAAGGCTCCCTGAGATCTGGGAGCGAAAAACTAAGTTGTAATTCCTGTTGTGGGGGATACTGACCCAGTCACACTTAGTCCATCTGAGAAAGGCTGTGAGGTCTCCAATACACACTGATGCCAGGACCTCAGCTTTACATGTCAGCTGGAAATTACTACGTGCACAAGAAACTTGAAGCTCTTGTCACCACACTGACCTGGTGCTCCAAGGCCCATGTTTGTGTGCTCCATCAACAAACACTTGCATGGCAGAGAATGAAATGACCTGGAAAAATTTATTGGCCACTTTTTCTTTGCCACAGCATGACTCAGAGACTCAGGACAAAAAAAACCCCTTCCTACCTAGAAACATGCTGTAGGAACAGCCTTGCCAGCACCATGATTATCTTCCTTCATGATTAGATGCTCCTTACTATCAGTGACAGACTCGTAAATTACTGCATATTTAGCCAGGCATGCACTGAGGTCAATAGCTAATCTGTCACTGGAGGAGGGCTTACCCCAGTCCATAAAACCCTTCCCTGCCACAAGATAGACAATTGCCTATGGAGCAAAGAGAAGAATCCGCTTCCCAGGTTCTTCCATATAGCTGCTTAGTGTCCTATGTGTGAAAGAAAATCTCATGAACTTTTGCAACGCAGAAGTGCCAGAGGGAGCCAACACCAGGGGCAGCGTGAGCAGAGTGCTACGTCCCCATCAGGGCAGCTGCTGGTGACCCCTCCAGAGCCACACTGAGAAGCTGCAGCAGGCTGAGAGGAAGGTGAAGAAAACCAGCAAAGAACCAGACAAGGCTCTCAGAAATAGGTCTTGAGCATTCAGTGGGTTTAAGTTTTTCGGTGATTAAGCAAAGGTATTAGAACCTTTTCACAGAGGAGAGATAAGACCACCTGGTGAGGAGGGAGATAAGCAGAGGGAATCAGGAGATGGAGGAGGAATCAGGACAGTGAGGGCTTTGCTCTGGCAGCCAGATGAGATTGAAGGTCTCTGGGGACCATTCCTGAGACTGGTCTCACCTTGCCCCACATAACAGGACAGACCGCGGGGCTGGTGGGGACGGTCTCTGCTGGTGATGGGAGCTGTGGGCACAGGCGCATTCAGCAAAAACAAATATTCAACCTGCAGCATTGCTCAAGGCACTGTGCTCTTCCAGGCTGCAGGCAGCGATGCACACCAGCTCCAGGCAGAGCATCCTCACCACAGGCTGGGCATCCATCCAGACAGTCCTGCAAAGTACAGGCAAATGGTCCTGACCCCACCTGCTAAAAAAAACAGAAGGCACCAAACCACTAGCCAGTGGGTTACAATGCAGAGCACAGCCAGAATTCCTGTTCAGAGCCTGTGGAAAATGTTGTGGAGAAAGACAGAGGTATTAGGAGCACCCAAGGCTATTTATAGCTCCATCACTCTGGGGATAGGCTGCTCCTGGGCAGAGGCGCAGAGCTTGCAGTGCCTGAGTAGCAGAAATATTGCATCCATACCATATAGTTTTTAAAGGATGGCATGCATACGTGGAAAGACTTTGAAGCTAGCTGCTACTTTATTGGCTTGTTCATCGTTAACCAAATGAATGAAGGTGTCTGGGGGTGAAGGGAGGGTGCCAAGTTTCAAAGGGTAACTTAGCTCAGCGCAATGAAGTGTGCTGTCACAACAGGAGCTCCCGTGGCTGCGGGCTGGAGCCGGAGAGCAAAATGCTGAAGAAGATTCAGAAGGCGCTCACGATTCGTAGTGGCACCATGAGGGAGCTTCTGGCAGAAGCACTGGGGATGTTCATCCTCATGGTAAGGAGGAGATGGGCCCAGAAGTGTGTGTCTGTGCACATGAGTTGTGTGTGTGCAGGGTGAGTGAGATGGTAAGTGTTTGCAGCAGCAATTTGTAAGGTCAGTGGTTTCCTACCACATCCTCAGGGTTCCTCAGCAGCTGGTTGCTGCTGCTCACCCCTCTGCTCTGGTGGGGCGGCAGCTCCCCGTTGGGCAGGCCATCTGGCAAAAAACTTTCTGGAGAAAAAAAGCAATGTGGAGGGTGGGAGGTGGGAGCTGGGAGAGGGTGAAGCAGGTGGGGATCAGCTGCTGTTTCAGTTCTCCTCTAGGAAAAAAATGAGGAAGAGTCTGGGAATGAAACCAAAGTGCAGTGTCTGGATGGGGCAACATAACACTTCTGCCAAAAACCCTGAAAGGTCCTGTGCAGTGAATTGGGCTTTTCTTCCTGCTGTGCTAGAGGCAACGGCGTGGCTGGGGGGTCCTGCAAAGGTTTGGGAAGCAGACCCTGACTGCTCTATCACTGACAGCCTCTGTGAAAGGAGAACGGCATTCATCCATCTTCCTCTTGGGGTTGCCAGGGTAATGAACGCCTGTGAAACTCTCTGGAGCCACAACCCACCGTTAGAAAACATAATTACTGGGTGTAAAGCATGCCAGGATTTTGCTTTTGGTTTTCTTTACGCTGGCAAATGAATTGTGCTTACCCAAATCGTACAGAAACTCCCCACTTGCCTGAGGGATCTGTTTCATGCAGAAAAAGCAAAGTGGTTTTGGGCTCTCGGGCGGCTTCAGAGATGCTTGGGGAGAGGGTGAGGAAAGCTTTGCAGTCAGAATTGGTCCCTGGTGGGGGCGAGGTGCCCACCAGGACCAGAGCCTTTGTGCGTTGGACCAACATAACAAAATGAGATTGTGTCTCTGAAAGGGTCCAGCAAGTGTCTCTGCCAACTTACTACACCTGGATGTAGTTTCCAAGTGCTGCTGGGCTGAGAGAGACACTTCGGACTGGATAGAGGCTGGCATGGAAGGGCTGGGGATAATCCAAATAATTCGTACTTGGAGATTTGCACAGGAGGAAGATAAGATTTGTGTAAGCATGGGGACCTTTTCACACAGCTGTCTGTACAGATAAAGGTGCTTATTTTCAAGGGCAACAATGCATGTGCAAAGGATGCTTGCTTTTTATGACATCTTACTGCACATCCATCTCCTTGAAGTTCACTCCTTACTACACAGGTACTTTTGCACGCGCTGGAAGTCAGAGTACAGACATCTGTGACTTCTCAGCAGGAGCTGAGCAAACCATTTTCCTTTTCTGTCCCCTTCGGTTTTGGTGGTGGAAGTTTCCAGATGATAAAGATCAAGTTCAGGGGTGTCCTGCCAGGGCTGTCTCTGGGAAGCAGCATGAGACGGAGACTTTTCTCTGCACTCTGGCAGTCCAAGGCAGATTTTGGAGCCTGCAGCTTATGTTGGATCCCCATGAGGGAATAGAGTAGGAGGCGGAACACTGCACATGGACCCCCATCAAGGGCTGGCTGTAAACAGCATCCAGCACCTGAATGTAGCATCCAGCATCCGACTCTTTAGCAGCCCCCGGCCCCTTACTGCAACCGGGAATGTGCTGGATGCCTCTCCGGGATGCCCGGCTGGCTGTTAGTTGGATGGTAGCACTCAGACAGGACCTCTTGCTTTAGCAGACAGGCAACGTACATAAAGGAGGGAACCAGGCAGCGGAAGTAAACAGCACAATGAGTAAACAGGACAAGGAGCAGGGAGGTCGGAACGAAAAAAGAAAAAGGCTATTTTGGGACTGTGAGAATAGAGGAAGAGACCAGAGGTTTTGATCTGTGCGGAAAAACAGATTCTCTGGCCGGTCCTGTGTTTTTCTGAGGATAGTGTTGCTCTGCTGCAATAGCCATGTCTCCTCTCTGCACCTGCGTGCTGTCCTGCAAAACCTGTGCCTTATGCGTTTGGTTTCTCTTGGATGTGGCTTTGGAAAAGCTCAGAGATGAGCAGGCAAAGTTTTTGTAAGGGCGCTGCAGATGCTGGGGGACATTCCAGACACTGCTTTTAGGGGCTTTTGCTGAGGCAGACTGAGAGAAGGGCTCACACCATGCAGGCTGTAGCTCCGTGCAGAGCACAGAGTGGGGTCTGTGTACATGAGAAAGATAAGAACAGTGTCTCTGGGGAACAGGGGATCTTGGTGATGTCTGAAAGGGAAGAGGGAGAGCAGAGGCATGAGATAAAATTTGGATCCAGGCAGAGCAGCCAGTAAAGATCCAAGTCAAAACAGAACAGGCCAGAGCAGAAGCTTAGATGCATACAGACTCTTTTTGTCTTGGAGGGACATGTCACCCTGGATAAATATCAGTGCAGTCCAAGGAACAGGATACACTGTCCAAGCCCTCAGTGGTTTGTGAGGCAGAGACTTCAAAAGCAGCTTTGTCCTTCTCCAGATTTCAGTGGAAGAGCTGTGCAAAGAACTGATTTTTCCACCCTCTGACCACATTAAAAAAGTGAAATAGAGTTTACTTTCAGGCCAGAGCAATTTCTTAAATGTCTTTTCCTGATGGAGAGTGTTTACTTTTTTTAATTTTTTTTTCCTGTTTTCCCTTTAGTCACTAAAAAAATATTGATACTTTTGCTGTTTTCGAATTGAAAGTATATGTGTTGAAAGGAAAAGTAAAACTGGAATTTCCTTCCTTGTTTTTTGCTGGAGTAAGTTACCAAAATTAGAGTCGAGCTTGGCAAATAGCTATGTGCTGCCCATACTACATCTTTAGTCAATAAATTGCACACCAGGGAAAGAAAGACAACAAGAATTTGCCCACCCTCTTTCCATTGGGCTTGGGCACTGCCTCCGGGTGGTCTGCAATGATGCTCCCCTGGCTCATGTTCCCAGCTTCAGGTGCAGACGCCCTTACCACGGCTGTGTGAGTGATCCCAGTCGAGCCCAGGACCTCGGTGTAGTTCTCTGGGGTTTGTCTCCCTTGTACCCACCCCAGAGCAGAGTGTCTGGTTTGGTGTGATGGTCACCAATGAGGAATAATCCAGTTATCTGCCCAATTTTTGCAGTAATTATTCCATCTCCTGACCATGGGTACATTAGAGTCTTCCTGTCTTTGGGAGTTAGTATTGTAGGAAAAGTAGCAAAGAAGCTCAGTCCACCAACAGCAATAACATTACTTTTAACACCCCTTTCTCTCTTTCTTTTTCCATGCACTAGGTCTTTGGCTTGTCTTCTGTGGCACAAGTGGTATTAGGAAAAGGAGACTTTGGGCAGCATCTGAGCATCAATTTGGGATTTGGCATTGGTGTTACCTTGGGTATCCATGCAGCTGGAGGAATCTCTGGTGAGTGGGACACTTGAGCACAGGACATCTCTATGTCCCATAAAGGCCACGTGCGTCGGGGGCAGCAGGACTGGGCTACAGAGGAGCGGGTGATGGTATGGCAAAGCAGGGCAGTGCCCTCACCAGAAAAAAAGGCAGTGCTAGGGTCCCCAAGCAAGAAGAGTAGAGCAGGTCTGGTGACTGTAACCAGGGGCAGCCTTGTGACTCAGTGACCACAGCCAAGTCTGCAGGGGGGGTGGTGGCAGGTCTGAGGTCAAGCCAAGGAGTTGCAATGGCACCGCAAGGTCAGGAGAGGCAGGGGAGAAGGCGGACACAGCATACCTACAGTATGCTGACCCCAAGCGTGTGTCCTGAGCTGAGACAGGGGGGCATGCCAGACAGGGAGAGTGGCAGAGGTTTGGCAATGCGCTCCTGCTGTGGTCAGCGGAGCCAGATTTCAGCAGTGCCCCCGTTAGGCGCTTGGGATATGCCATCACAGCCCAAGGAGATAAGGAGCTCCGAAAACATGCTGCCAATCTGACCCATGAGTAAGTAAATCATTTATTGCAAAGGAGAGCTTACTGCTGATGTTGCAACAAGGAATGGTATGAAAATTTTCTCCTTATCATGCACACCCATGCGCACACGCCCCACGCGAACGCAGGAGGTAGTGTTTCAGGGCAATGGGGTTGTACCTCTCACATGACAGACCATTACAGCCTTGTGCAATTTCTGCATTCATTTGCACCAAGAGAAGAGATTAAGGGCTCTAGTGGGCAGAAAATTAAGGCAAGTCCTTGCTCTTGAACTGTCAGAGCACAGTGATGTCCAAGGCTGGGGACGGCTTGGAAAGGAAAAATTTTCCATGCGAGCAGTCCTCTCTTGGGTCTCCCTGTCCTTTTGGAGCTGATGGAGACATCCTGGGGAAAGTGGGCTAAGGGAAAGTAGGTCCCTGCAGTCCAGGTGACATTTGAGATGGAACTCATCTGCTGAGGGCTGGAAGGTGGGAGGAAGGGTCTCAGCTCAGCCAGCAACAGGCTGGCTCTGGAGCCAACCTGTGAGCTTCGTGGCATTGTGATTTGGCTTCATTTGTGTCACAAGATGTTTCTTGTGATCTCTGAAATGGCTGGTCATGCCTGCAAAGGATCAGAGGATAGAAGAAAAAGGGGTCTCCCTCCATTTCAGTTGTGGTTGTGGGACTGTAGCAGGTGGTACACGCACTTTCACTTCACTCTGTCTTGTACTTTGATGAGATGATGTGTGTCTGGCTTTTACCCCTTTATGAGTCTGGAGTAGGAAAAGGCCACTGCAGTTGGAATACTTATTAACCCCCAAAAGTTTACACCAACTAGGCAAGAGAAAGCAAATATTTCCTTTGGACTCACGGGGAGATGAGGCCCAAAGAACAAACGTGGTTTGCACCGAGGGCACCAACCCTGGATCCACTTAGTCTTTCCCTAAAAGTACCATTGTGATACCAACTTCCTCCACAGAAAGTGTCCCCTCAAAACAGGGAAAACTGGTCTTGCACTGTGTGAAAGCTACGTACTAGAAGATGTAAGGAAATGCAGTCCAAGATTACAAACTCTGCAAGGGAAGGACAGGGTCTGCTCCACACTAGTGGGAACAACCATGACCTGGCTGGGATTGACCATCCTGGTAACCCCTTCTCAATGCAGTGACATCTAAGAGCTAATTTGAGTCCCTACCAACAGCCCCATGTAGGATTTGCTGTGCAGACATGAAGGTATGGAGCATCAGTGGTTGACTTTGCAGTTTGTTTGCCCAGCGTCTTGTGCCTTGCCTGCCAGATGTGCTAAGGGCCCACAGCTCTCATCAGCTGGGGTGCTCAGGTCTGCCAGGATCAGGCTCTCCTTGTCCATCAGATGTTTTCAGAAGGCCTTGAAATTGTTTGGGACACGATTTGCCTTACCTACCTGTAGCCATATAAAAGGTGGGTGATGAGTCTAAGTTCTGGGCTCACTTTAAGCTGAATTAGAGGGAAACTCATAAAGAGAAAAACTCATGCCTCAAGAGAGGTGGCTCTGACAGGTGATACGACTGAGGCAGCCTGTGGTCTACAGAGTAAAGTAGGGGTTGTCTAACTTTTAGAGGACTAAAGCTAGGACTTCTCTGCTTTGAATTGTTCAGCTGCCCAGGGAAAACCGGTCAGTTTTGAGTCTATCCTGGGAGAGTCTTTGTATTCTGGAGCAAGGTCTGGGTGGTTACTGCGGGGTGTGGGACAGGCTCCAAAATAGCTGCATCGGGGTCAAGGCCACTTTCTTTTTGCTGTGATTTTGCAGGAGCTCATCTGAATGCTGCCATCACCCTCACACACTGCATTTTAGGAAACCTCCCCTGGAGAAAGCTCCCAGCTTATCTGATCGGCCAGTTCCTGGGCTCCTTTACAGCAGCAGCTACTGTCTTTGGCATCTATTATGGTATGGTTCTGTCTTTATCACAGGGGTTGCCGTGGGCATCGTTTCAGTCTTAACTCACTGTTCGTCAAAAGTATTTCCTTTTGCAGTACCCAGCACGATGCCTGGGTGAGGAGGGTGAGCTCCTGGCTTGTGGGACAGACTTTCATAGCTCAAGGCCAGAACAGGGCCCAGATATCTCTGGGAAGGATATGCAGTTGTTGGAGAACACAGCTCGTTTTGCTCAGGGCATTCCCACTGCCAAAACCTGTCCTCAACTCAAGGCCAGTTAGCTGCATTTTGTCAGAAATTTGTTTCCAGGGTTTGCAAGGGCTTGAGTTAGATGGACTACCACGTACTAGGTACAGCTGGAGCTCTGGGGCACTCTGCTGGTCTGTGGAAAACAGGACAGCAGTCATCTGTGGTTTTGAGGTGTGAGCAGAAGACCCACCGCCCATTGGCTCCAGCACGTCTCAGACTCCGAGGGGCAGAGGGATGGAGGCCTCCAGTGCGTGCAGAGCGTCCAGCCTGCCCCAGGCTGGTAGGCATAAGGAAGCAACTGCAGACCAAAGTCTGCAGGTAACATATCAATGAGATCATGTGCTGTGAGGGGTGTGTCACCTCCATCATATCTCCCATTGCCTCTCTTCCTCTTGGTGTCCGTGCTGGCTGCAATGGGTGGCCTTGTGTACGTGCCATGTGTAATTAACTCTGTGCTAACTCCTGTAATTCCCATTTTCCCTAGATGCTCTGTACGACTACACCAAGGGGAACTTTACAGTGACAGGACCAACTGCCACGGCGTCGATCTTCTCCACTTACCCCGCTCCCTATGTATCCTTGCTGGGGGGCTTCTTCACAGAGGTCAGTGGGGACTGCTGTGGTGTGCGAGGAGAAGGTGGGTGGTAACGGGCGCTACTGCAGGTCTGCAAGAGGGGACTCACAGTGCTCCGTGTGCAGACACAATCATAACCTCTACTCCAAGGAGCACACCATCTAGGCAGGTGCCTGACAGGTAGGATCCGAGACACCTTGGTGGCTGAACCTAAAAGATAACACCTGCAGGCTGTCTGCAGCGTGGTCTGAGTGCCCTCCGAACACCTTCCCTGCATGCAGCCCAAGCAATGGGAAGTGAGAAGTTGAGCTTTATCAGGAACTATCTCCTCTGGGCTGTGGGCAGTTCCCGGAACTGTTCTTCCCCTTTTTGAATCCTACATCTGCTCCACACTCCCAGGTAACTCTGCTGTCTGCCCCTCACTGGCACAGAGGGCCTGGGACTGTCTTCACATGAACACAGCCTGTCTGGATTGAACGTCTGGGGTTTGAACAGCCCAAATTAGACTGCATACAGTTGATTCCCAACATACAACACAATGTCCAGATGCCCAGAAATAGGAAGGGGATGCTTCAGGGGGCATGGAGCACTGGGACACCAGAGAAGGGAGATTCGCTTCCAATTCAAATCTGCAGAAGCCTGTGCTTTTGTCTCTGAGCTGACAAAACTCTTCATGAGGAGGACGGTGAGAGCTGGAGAGCCTACAGGTTGGGGGGACCTGATCACTCAGCCTCCTGTGGAGCATGCAGTGTCCTTGCTGCACAAGACAGCAAATGACAGTGCGGTGCCAAAGAGCTGCAGAGTTTCTGCTTTTGCTAGCGTCTCTGCAAGCAGTCCGAGGTTCTCCAGCTGCATTTTTTCTGAAGCAGAAAGAAACAGGAGTCATCGCCTCTATTCAAACCACAGTTCCTGACGTCTTGGGCACTGCAGACCTACAAATGCCAGCTACGTACTGTCACAGACAGGAGACTCAATTTCCCAGATGAGGATCTGGTGTCTGCTTTTAGTCCTGAAAGGGCTAATGTAACAGGCTATATAAAACATCACTCCCTCTAGGGAGGATCAGGTTTGTCTCGTTAGGAATTTCTTATGGCTCTGCCTCTGTTAGATGAAATGTACTTAAAATAACCCATGTCCCTAACTTGAAAGGTGGAGGGAGAGGACAGTGCTGGGAAATTTGTATCAGTCCTAGAGCATTTTTGGTGATGAGGTGGAGATGTTTTTGCTGGGAAATGAGTCAAGACTTTTTTTCTGTCCACCTGTGAGGAGGGAATAACATTGGGGTCCTCACTGACTTGATCAGACCATGAATCCCACCTGTGCTTCCATTCTGAGAAGTCTCTTCCTCTCTGCTGACTGGGATCCACCTGCCTTCCCCATTCTCTCTCCTGACCTGTTCCCCCTTTCCTCCTCCTGCAGTTTACAGCAACGGTGATGCTGCTGCTGGGCATTCTGATCATCCATGATGAGAAAAACAATGCAGCCCTGAAAGGCACGCAGGCCCTGCTCACGGGTATCCTGGTCCTGGGCATCGGCCTGGGGATGGGGTTGAACACAGGCTACGCCATAAACCCCTCCCGGGACCTTCCCCCCAGGGTCTTCACGGCAATTGCCGGCTGGGGAATGGACGTCTTCAGGTGAGTGACCCGTTCTGCTTTTACACTGCTCAGCTCGCAAGGAGAGGAGATAAGCCCAAGATAAAATGGTCATGAAGCCTTTTTCTTTGGACCATGTGATGGTATCGCTGCAGAGTGTGTTCTCCGTTCTCAGAGAGCAAGGGCTGTGCAGACAGCAGCCCCATGCATCACATACACACAATTTGGGGTACACTAATTCTCCAGCATGGGATTCATCTTGACCTTCAGATACCTCAACTCGGGCACCAAATAGGCTACCTGTTAGCTGGAGATCTAGCTGGTTATTTGCAGCCAGAGAGCGATTCAGCTCACCTGAAAGCAGGTACTTAGAACTAGATAGCTGAATAGCCCTCCTAGATTTAGATGTCCGAATCTGGAGATGAAACCCTGCCTTGCCGTATCTAGTAAGATGGTGCCATGCTATGGCTTTTCCCACGGTGAGGGCATTAGCAGAGTCTCCAGTCCTGGCTGCCCATTTTCATTAAATTTCCAGAATATATCTTTGAGAGCTTGGTAGAGGATGTGCTGATGTTATTGGAAATCTGGTGGGAAAAGATCAAGGGGTGCGTGTGTCTGTCTGACAGTCACACTCACCAGGATCACACATCAGAATCTCCTGTTTCGGTGGGAGAACAAGAGACCTGCAGACAGTGCAGAGCTGCTCTCCTAGGCCCATGGGGTCAATGACACTCCCTCCAGCAATTACGCTGTTGGATAGAGAATATATCTAAGCCAGTTGCAGGGTGCGGTATGTTAAGTGGGAGTAGACACCTCTGCTCACACAGCTCGCTCTTGCCCCAGCAGATTCTGCTCCCCTCACCCTGTGCCATGCCGTGGCAGGGCAGTGGTTCCAGTCTGGCTCACCAGCTGCTGCTTCTGTGTTTCATTTTAGGGCTGGACATCACTGGTGGTGGGTCCCACTCACAGCTCCGATTCTGGGAAGTCTCGCTGGTGTTTTAATCCACAAACTCTTCATTGATTTTCACAACCAACCTGTCCCGAAAAGTGAAAATGAGAAAGGCCAGCCAGCGGTGGAGACTTCTACGCTGTGACGGCCACATGTACTGAGGAAAGGGTGTGACAGCAAAGCTTAGGTGGATGCATGGACTGACAGCCAAAGGGTAACCAAGCGGGTAAGGGCATGGGCAATGGTGCTGCTGGAGCACACTGTTTCTTCATCCTGCAGGTGGAGAAATGAGGGACTAGTCTTCAATAAACCTACTCTGCTTAACCAGACAAACTGGGTCCCTGAGCCACTGGGCAGACCCAGGTAGAGCTAGACCTGTCTGTGACCTGAAGAAATTATTTAATCTGTGTAAAAATCTACAAAAAAAAAAAAAATCATCGCATTCTAGAGGAAAGCAAAGCAGAGCTGCAGGAGTCCAGATACCCGTATGTTCACAGAAATCAAAATACAGGATCCAACAGTGGCAGAAACAACTTTACTTTTAGAGAAATTTTGATCTGGAATATTCTTTGGTAAGAGGTAGATATTACAGTGATGGATCGGAGGCCCAGGCTTGCTTCCATTTGCTAATCTGCCACTCTAACAAAGACCCAGTTTGGCAGAGCGCAGAGGACACAAGAGCAAGGACAGTCTGAAACAGAAACCTGAACCTTATAATATTTTTTCTCACGCCTGGTTTTGTTTTTTGGTTTTTGATCTGAGCATTCAGGAAGCACCAAAAAATTAGTAAACTAAACTACAGGGTCTCCTGAATCCTGGCACAGCTCTGCTGGAATACGTTGGTGTCATGGAACCATGTGTGCTACTAACAGACTACACTTCAGCTACCACCATATGAAAAGATACAGACAACTTCTGTGGCAGTATCCCCAAACGCTCAAACAAAAAAATATACCAAACCTTTTCTCCACTCTGAATGCACAAGAAATGTGGGAAGAGGCTGGCCTGCTCCTGCAGGAATTCTGCTGCCTCCATCTGAGGAAGTGGGCCTGCAACAGCCTTACAAGTTTGAGGTATCATCGGGTTAAAAGTAAAACAGTATCAGAAGCTGCCTGTTCCCAGGGGGTGACAAGTCTTAAGTTTTCTAGAAAGGGCTTAAGCAAGTATGGTACGTATGTCAAGCACGTGAACTGCAGTCCCAGGGCTGGGTACCATGAACACACAACAGAGAGATCTCCAAGAGTAGGAACTGACAGAACATCACTACCGCACAGAATTATAGAAAATGGCATTTACTGTCTTTAATGATCATTCACATCTCACTATTAATTAGGAGATTAGGATTACTAATGTATTCCTGTGGCACGGGGTGGGGTGGCAGGTACTGACATCTCTGCTTCTTCATTAGAGCTGACCTTATATTAGCAAAGCGGCTACAGCAGATCTTCACCCAGCACCAGACTCGCATCGGCTTAAGAGGGCTGAAGAGCATTAAAGGATTTTCTCTCATTTGGGGGTGGCAGAGGGCAGCTGCTGGATAATGCAGCAACTTCACCTGAGGGTGGGCCCTGGGCCATGCTGGGAGCCACCAAAGCATGTCACAGCCAGGGCTGATGGCTGCAGAGATTTTTCAACAGTGAGTGCAGGACAGAATTGGCACAGTGGTCACACAGCTGAGTCTTTTCGTCTGTGTAAACTAAAATGGGAACTTCAGAGTAGCTCAAGATGGGATTAGCTAGAAGACACTGTGACCCATCTCTTCTCAGTAAGAGATCCTCCAGTGCATTAAAAAAAATCCCACACAATCCAGCCTGCATCCTGCTCTTACCATACATCCTTGTGCATGTGCTCCCAAAAGCATCTTCAAATACCCAATCACTCCGGAGGAAAATATGCAAATCTTTATTAAAAT
The DNA here is from genome assembly GCA_003993805.1 of Himantopus leucocephalus. NCBI lineage: Eukaryota > Metazoa > Chordata > Aves > Charadriiformes > Recurvirostridae > Himantopus > Himantopus leucocephalus. The sequence continues at coordinate 6,987,520 of RSEF01000031.1, forward strand.
ACTATTGAGCACTTACAGGGCGGCTTCGTCTTTCAGAAGGCCATACAAATACTTGTGAAAGCCTCACAACATCCCTGTGAGGTAGGTTTCTCTTGTGTAATTTCGTGACTGTTTCATAAATAAAAGATGATGATGTTTAAATAATCAATGCTTATTTGAAGATGGTTGACTTTGATTTCCCTGCTTAGGCATAAAATGTGTTGGTTGCTACCATGTTTCCAGCACACCCAAGAAGACAGAATGGCATAGACAGGTAATGGAAACAACCAGATGTAACTGAAAACCAGCAGTGAATGGGTTAAAGTGCAGTTCTAACCTGAAAACTTACAGTACAGAAAACAGTCTCAGGGGCTTCTAAGGCTGTAGGATCTCTTCGGCCCCTGGTCAGATCCTGGCCAATTGAAAAGTGACAAAGGCTTTTTGAATGGTCAACTTTGCAAATGAACGTATGACAAACCAAGGGGTCCTCCTGGCTTATGGGACTCTTAGTTTTAACACCACTGACCTGCCCTGGCTCAGCAGTTCCCGCAAGAGGAGAAAGCAGAGGCAACGAGGGATACTGCAGCTTCTGGCTGCCTTCAGGCTTAGTGGTAAGGACAGCACACAGATGTCACTGTCTGAAAAGACATGGCACAGAGGCCAAAAAGTGGTCTGGGCTGTAGAACAAGAGACTAGGCCAACGCAGAGACATGGAAGCCCCAAAGTCCCTTTGTACCATGAATCTCGGAGCAGAAGTTGGAAGGAGCAAAGGGAAGTGCGGAGTTTGATTCTGTCTGAAGCAGAAGATTTTTCTTTGTTCAGTGGGTTCCATCCTCCTCCCATACCATGCAAGGCAAGGTCAGGACAGGTTTCTTTCAAAGGAGACAGCAAAAATATCTTCATGTGCTGTATTTCAGCATGGGTCTATTAAAATAACAGTGACTTACATTTGCCTTCATTTCACTGCTGTAGTTGCACAGGAACAAAAGCTTCTGTACAGAGCAGTGACATCAAGGGCTACTTCATGCCCTCTGAAAAGTACATGCTGCAGGCTGCGGAAGGGAATAAAATCAACATCTCAAGTTTTTTTCTCAGAGTCTCTGGGAACTACATCTCTCCTTTGTCAAAGCATATCGTGGGTATATTTCATGCAAATCCTGCAACATGTTTGCCATGGGCACATCTATTCATGCACAAGGAACTTGGTCTGAACCACTGAGACTCTGCGTCAGAGAACATCAAAGCTTACGGCAAATGCTGACCAGGGCCAGATCTGGGGGTCTCACTTCCTTGAAGAATTCCCAGCTAGTGAGGATGTCTTGGAGGAGGTCATGCTCGTGTGACTCTTTTGGGAACCTGCTGGCTGAGAGGGTGTTTTCTTTTTGATCACTGGAGTTTTGTTCTTGCTTTTAAATACCTTATTGGGATCCAGCTTGTTCACAAAGGAATCAGCTTCTTCAGAGAGGAGAGCTGTGTTGATGGTTATGGGTTTATACATGTTAAACCATTGCTGAAAGGCAGGATGGTGGAGAAGGAAGAGGTTAAAATCAAACTGCAATTAGGCATTTCCACCCTGTTCCCCCTCACACTTGAGATCTGATTTTAATCATACACCACTTATCAGTTTGCCGTTTACAGGACTGCACAGAGTGCCTTGTGATAAGGATACACAAGGCACAGCTACAGCTACAGCTACAGCTAGAGCCCTGAAACTGCCCCACATTCCAGATGGGGAAGAGGAGAAACAGACACAAACCTAACACTACCTTTCCTGCAGTGTAACTCCTATCAGGAGCAACTCCTGATTTAAACCACAGGAGAAAAAGCAAAGGGAGGGGATGACACTCAACTACATTTGTTTAGATTCAGAGAAGCAGAAAAGATTACAAAAACTTGGAATTTAAAAGTGCTTATAAATTGGAACCAAACTTCTCAAAATATAGCCTCCCTCTCTTCACACATACAATAATGCAGGTTTTTTTTAACTCTTTACACAAAGGATTTTGTGTTTGCTTCTCTTCGGCCTGATTTTACATCTAGAAGTGACCACAATAATTTTTTTTGGTTCCCAGATGCCACCACAATGTTATGCCCTGCAGTTCTCATCTCTTAGTGTTTTTCCTATCAGTTAACCATTGACATAGCCAGCAAATAAAACTTAGGGGTTATGGTATTACAAATCCCAGTGAAACCATCAGCAAAGTGTTGAAGAAGATAAACAAAAGATCAAAACCAAAACGTAGATGGCAATCTATTCATGTACTGCTTAATGGAAAACAGCTTTAATATACCATCCTTGAAGACCTTTAAAAATGATAATGGTTAACATACTAAGAGGATTTTAACTAACAGAGGTTGCAAATGATTAGGGAATACATAAATGATTTCACTAAGTTTTGTGAATATACTGGACATAATAAAATATTCCAGCAGGAAAGTTTTAGAATGGCAGAGCACAGGCATATGCTAGAGTACCATGTACGCAGCCTTGACTGATAAAGTAGAGCACAGTATAACAGGGAAGACACCAGAAACACACAGAACCAAATTCTACAGCCATTGATAGATGGGAATTCAGCAGTGATTTTAGTGAGTACTTCTGATGTACGCACAGGACTGAGGCAGGACCAAGGAATGTCATGCTGGTAAGACAGCTGTCATATCTGGGTGAAGTGCAGGACACTTGCTGAGACCCACCTTGCCAACAAACACAGACATTGCCCAGGCTTATGTGCTGTGTTTGGTAATACTGTCATGTCGATTCCCCGACCTCTCAAAAGGTGAAAACAGGGTTAGTGCTGAAGGCCGAGTCAAGCACAGAGGAATGGCAGGAGCCTCTAATACCAGGGTTCTGGCAGAGCAGAATAGCAGTTTTAATAATAATAAGGGGCTGGAACTGTCATGGGGATGTACCTGTAGCTCTCCTATAACTACTTATAGGACTGCTGGCATTTAAATTGCCCCTTTTGGGGCATCATTTTTGTCAAGGCATCCCTTCATGACTGAGAAGGATGCAAAGGAATTAATATTTTTGGCAAGGCTCAAGCTCATAGTCTTCCTCTGGGCTTCTGCCTAATGTGTACCTGGACCTTCCCCTCCACTCAGAGAGCAGTAGGTTCTTGTTCAGTGCTATGCCCAGAAAACTGATCTGGACAAATCTTATATGGCTGTGGGGATGAACAGCTTTACATCTCCTCACTTGCCAGGAGTCATGGAAGCAGTGGTTAGCTTCAGAGTCAAGAAAGCAAAGAAATAATTTGGTTCCACCAGCTGCTATTAGAATTTAAAGGCAGAGCCCAACTCAGGTGAGAAAAGCAGGGCTAACTCAATGTTAGTGAATTCACTAACATGAACAAATGACTGTTAACACACTATAGGGGAAAGACTCACAGCCCCTTCCATGGCTCACTATGGAGGGTCACCTGAGCCTACAGACTGCTTGTCAAAAGGTACAAAGATGTTTTCCAGCCTATACTTATGCCAGATACCGATGAGCTGGATCCTGCTGCTGTCCTACCTTGGCCTGGGGGCTGACCCCATAGCTGGTGAAGGCGTACTGCCACTGTGGGAGACCCAGGTGGGTAATGAGCAGGCGGTAGTAGGCTGTGAAGGTTTTGGTGAGGAAATGCCAATACAGCGCTCTGTCCAGGAACCATATCTCCGTGTCTGGGGAGACAACTAGAACATACCAAACACAACTTATACTGTTGCTTTCCAGTGATAAGATCAACCCCTGGCCATTGTCAGGTGGGAGACACAACATACTTATCCAAAAGGCTGCAGCTTCTAAAACACAGCATCCCTGACTAACATAGATGATTATCCAGAGGCAACATGGTGTAACGGTTAGAGGATGGGGATTGAGAAGGACTCGGTTCTGCTCCCAGCCTTACTAAAAATACTTGTGCAATAGCCATTATATTAATTTTCCCCACCGTAGAATGGACGCAATGCTATTCCTTCCCAACCTGGGACTGATGTTCTACATGGAACAGACTTGGACATCAACAACTTTGTAGTGTCAGTTCAAAGTACAATTATGGCAAACATTTATCTACCCCACAAAGTAAAAAGCAACTAACTCAATTGTCAGTCATCTGGATTACTGAATAGAGTCCAGAGTCTGGAAGTCATGGCAGTGTGTGCTGCCAACAAAAACACATTTTGCAAAATCTTTCCACAGTGATTAAATATTTCTCTGGTGGTGACACCCTTTCGAGCATAAAAAAAGTGATTTTACTTGGGAAACTGAGATGCTGAACATTGTCAATTAAACACACCGCCCCCTGTACTGACATCAACATCTGTAAACAACGCTCCCTCCCCTTGCCCTGGTTACCCACTGCATATTGCGAAATCACTAAGCCTGGAAGGCAAGAGGACAAGTAAGAAGTGCGTTGGGCGTTGTAGTCACACCCAATGAAAGACACAAGATAACAACCAAAGGGTTTTCTTAAGAATAGGTATATCACAATTGCACACCCCCCCACAGCGAACATACAGGTATACACATACCCCTAGTGACCTGTGCACTGTGTCAGATGACAACTGCTGTACAAGTGACTTGGGTATTTCACTAATCCCTAACTGATAGCAGCTTTCAGTGTATCTGTCAGAAGCAATAGCTCAACTCACATCTTTTGCTCCCCTGTTCAACCTTTCCTGCCAGATTTTGACTTAGTTAGCACCTGGAGGCTCTGCATCCATGCATAAGGTAGAAGAACCAGTCTAAGTCTGCCTCAATCAGCTAAGGATCTTTTTTACTGTATACTTTTTGCTTCTAAGCAGCATTACACCCTTTCTCTTTAAAATGTACGGGAATTGTTCCAAGACATGCAAGTAACCAGAGATACGTTAGTGGCTGAGCTCTAGCCTTCTGCATTATTTCAACATGATTGTCTGTAGGTTATACGTGAATGCTTTCCTGTTTCAGTATGCAAGTATGCTATGCATGCGGAAATCTTAACTCAGACTCAAACATTAAAAGGAGGGAAATTGTTAGCTACAGTTAAGTCTCTGTAATGTTTAGCCCCTGAATTCAGTGGAGACAGGGTGTCCCAGCAAATGTTCACCTACAAATTGCAAAGAAGATCAGAAATGTAAGATGATTCTACACATGTGGCATCAAGATACAATCCACAACAAGAGATAGTTAACTTTGCTCTTTTCAGTCTTACCTGGTTTAGCGTGCTTATAAACAAGACAAACTTTGCCATTCCCATTGCATGGGTCTAATTCAAAGATAAGACTACGAGAATCAAAGTGTGGCCTCTCTGGTTTGTCTCCGTTACCTGAAAACGGAAAAAAGTCTGCATGAAACATATTTGGAAAACTGACTTGTGACTCAGCTGCAAACAGTCAATCCGTTTGAAACTTATTAATAAATCAGCTGAGGAAGAACTAAATCAAACTCCTATATTTATACTTCTTGAAGAGGATTTAGTTCCCTGTGTTAAAAAAAAAAAAAAAAAAAA
>RSEF01000031.1:6996679-7034965 GCA_003993805.1 Himantopus leucocephalus
GATCCGGGTGGGGTTTTGTGGCGGCGGCACAGGGGGTCTGGGAGCTCCGTTGGCCGGTGTGGGGGAGCTCGGCCCGGGGGGAGAGGTTGGGTATGTGCCTGTGTGCAGGGAGTGGAGGGTTATGTGGGATTTAAAAGCAAAGGTGGCCTGCAAGAGGAGGGGGGGATTGGGTGTCCGCCTTCTGCGTGACCTAGCTGTGAAGTCATGGGGGAGGAGGTTATCATCTAAGGAAATGGGGGAGCTGCGTTCAGCTTGTGGAAACTCGCAAGGGAATCAAGAGAGAAACAGGCTATAGGTTTAACAGGCAGCAAGAAAAAGATGTGTCTTTTGTGACTGGTGACTAAGCTTGATGACAAAGCATAACATTAGGGTGAGCCTGTGGGGGACCTGGAGGCAAGCTTTTATCTGTGAGGGACAAGTGGGAGGCTGTGGTGGCTTTGTCTGCAGAAGACATGCAAGCCCCAGTTGTGGGAGACTACATGAGGCTGGATACACAGATGGAGTAGGTGATGGTTGTGGTGTTGGGGATCCGGCCTGTAAAAGCCTGGCTAGAGAGAGATGTGCTTGCATGGTTCAGAGAACCAGAAGGAGTTGGCGTTGATGTTTGGTCTCACGTGGCTGAGTTAGAGGCTCAGCTACCTGAAGACATTAGGGTGGAACTGGCAGTCTGGCATGGTGGAAATTTAGGAACTGACAATTTAGCTGTAGGTATGAGGGACTTGAAGTATTGCTGTTGCTTGCACTGAGAGTGGGATTCCAGCAAGCTGGAGTATGTGTGTGTGCTCTTGTGCTCTTGTATTTAGGTTTGATTGCACACCCACTGGAAAACAATGTACAAATGAAATGGGCCACCCATCCAATGGACTGTTTAGGGAACAAGTTATTATGAGTTCCCGTTTGTATTAAAAAAAAAAGAAAAAAATTGCCTGCAACTTTCTCTGTGATGTGATAGGGTGAAGGTTGGTAGTCACACACCAGATTTGTTACCATGCTGTCATTACTTTGCTCAATTGTGGGAGTGCTGATGGAGTTACAAAGACAGTATATTTTTATCAATTAACTACTGGGGTGACAGCTTGTTGTCCATGAATAAATATGGTTTCTTGAGTCCAGCAGTAGCCTCATGCATCATGATATTCCAAGGAATGAGGCTTTTCCTGACAACCATTTCCATTTTACATGTTTTTGCAAGTAGGTAGTATTGCTTGTGGTCTTGGAAAAGTTTAAATACCTGGAAATGCATATGGCACAAGAGCAAGTAATAGTGGATGCTTTCAGTAAAGGGAGGTGGAGGTAGGAAATTTGGGAGATTTGGTAATGTTGGTTTAATAGCTTTGGAAAACTGAACTTCTCTCTATAACTGATGAATAGCTATAGCATAGCAAGGCAGATGCACTGTTGCTTGCTGTAGGGGAGCCATACAGCATTGTAAGGTGTTCAATTTCTCTAGTGCCTGTGATGACTGTCTCTGCTGTTGCCTCGATCATTGGCTGTGGTGGTACAAGGTTTATAATGTGTGTGGTCACCTTATTGGGAGCCTTGAGAGGCATGTGGCTATGGATTAATGTTAAATGGTTGATGCTGGTACTGTCCCCAGTCTTTCACTCTGAGACAAAGATGTTGGACCTGTTTATGAATCAGCTCCTGAGTCACTGCAGTTTTCAGTCCAGCTGATTAAGGTAACCTGATCTGGCTTTGTTTTATTCTAATACACTAGGCTTCAAACCTTCACAAGAGAGTGGTGCTGGTAGCTGGGGGGAGTAACAGCACCAGCTTTGACTAATTTTTTCATCCTGCTACTGGGTATCTATCCACAACAGTGCCAATACTGGAGGCAAACTTCAAAAGCCAGATGTTGGTTAGGGAAACCTGTTTTTATTTCCTATAGCTATGTGTTGACACACAGATTAACCATATGTCAGTTGAGAAAGCAGTCACCTGTGCTGAAGTTTGTTGTTTCCTGTAGTAGTATGAGTTGAAGATACTCTCCTCAGTGCCCTGGTGATTGCTGTTGCAGTTGTGCTGAGACAGCTGTTTGGGCTGGGCTGTGATCCAGGCTTGGACTTTTGATCTACCGTGGTGCCTTTTGGAAAGAGGGGACACAGCGCTTTAGTTTCAGAGTTTATTCTGCTTCCTCACCTGCTTCATGGCACGACCCCACAATGTGTTGTGACAGCTAGAGATAGCAGGCTACAGCTTACAGGTGAGAATAAAAGTGTTTGTAGAGAGATGGCTTTGACAGTAGTACTAAGTGAACACAGTCTCAAACTGGTGTGAGACTGATGAGTGATAATTGCTTACAAGTGGTAAAGTGGATCAACAAGATCACAAGTGAGCCTGTGATCAAGCCCTTCCAGTGTGCCAAGTACCAGTTGCGTGGTGGATAATAGGTATTGATTGAATTTGAAGTTGCTGTCCACAGGGAGAAGCTTCTAGACTGTTGCTAAATTTCCTCACCATGTGGTAATTGATTAAATTAACTTTTTGAGATGGTACTATCAAAATAAAATTTTAGTTAGGGCAAGAGTTTGTATAGGTTAATTGAAATTTTTTCACAATTTGACTTCATTGTATGAAGACAGCTGCGAAACCTTAAATGCATTTATCTGTAAACAGTACAGAAATTACATAGTTAAGTTAATTGGCCAACCTTAGAAGGCTGGGGAAAGTAAAGGGGTATAAAGAAAAGAGAGTGGAGCAGAGTTTTGTGCCCTGTGCTTTTGTTTTTCACTTTTGTGTAATGTCAGTTACTTATGTGGGTATAAAAATGTTTAAGTTCAGCTAAATGAAACTGTCGCCTTAAGGAAGACACTATAGTTTACACCCTTCCCTGAATTGTGTCGAGTCCTGTGATTAGTGACTTTTAGGAGGCAAGGATTAAAGTTCAGTGACTGACAACATAGCACAAATAATATGGTGCCCAGTCCTTTATGATTTTTAAGTGTTTTTTGCAATCAAGTAATTTAATAGTTAAAGTTCTGGGTTATTTGAAAGTTCTTGAAACTTCTTAAAGAAAGCCAGTCCTCAGGCTTTCATCTGTTACTCATCATGTGATGATCAGATGAGAATGACCAACTTCCTTTGAAACCTTTTGCGTTTATCCTCATTTATGTTTCTTCTTATTATTGTACAAAATGTATTTCATCGCAGTATGACTATACGCTATTTTGGAATTTATCTTGCTTACATATCAAGAGGTTCCTTATATAGTGATAACCTGCTCTAATTTAAATAAATATTGTTACTTCATTATCTTAGTAATTGCACTTGTAACGGGGGCTGGTCCCTGGGATCTTTTGTGAAGGTGTCCTCTAAGATAGTCTTTACAGGCTGAAAGTTAATGCACAGTGAAGGAGTAGTTCTTTTTGTTATAGCAATCTGAGTATTGTTTCTTTTTTCTAGTCAAGTTTTACTTACTTTTGGTGCTCCCAAAGTGTTGCCAGTTCGTTTTCTTATCAACAATCTTTTAAAATTAAGAGTCAACATACTTATTTTTATAGTTCTGTTTCAAGGGCCAAGCTTGCTCTCTTTTTGTTTATTGCCTTTAATAAAGTCACATGCAGTTTCTGATGAAGAACAGCCAATGGTATCTGTTTCAGGTATGACCTTCTAACAGCTGTAAACAAAGGTTTTTCCTGTGAATGATAAACTTTGCAATGTCTTTTCAGGTACGTGGTTTGTGTACTTAAGTGTGTAAGGTACAGAGTCATCACAAGTTGTAATGGGACATAAAGGATTATAACAGAGGATTTATGCTCTGCTGCTTAGACAAACGTATGGTGTAAGGTGAACAGTTTCAGGGGAGTTGTGTGTGTTTCAGTTAGAGCATGGTTTTATCCAATCTGTAAGGTAAGTTGAATTTTTAATGTGGTCTCCAAAGAATGTTGAAGCATTAGAAATGCTCAGGTCTTTTGTAGATTTTGAAGAGAACAATTAAAGTGAAGATTCATTGTGTAAAGAAAAATCAATTTTTTTTTTTTTAAAGTTCTCTTGACCTTGATTTACTGAGTGCATGCTTGTGTACATCCCCGTGGAAAAGTTGGGTGTTCTTAGGCCCCCTTTGGAATTTTCTAATTGTTTTCAAATGCAGCTTTTACAGTGACACCAGGTCCTGAAAACGTATCTGGGGATGATTAACTAGTAAAATTGTGTTTATGTCCAGCAGTTATAAGTTTTGAGGAATCGTACTCTAGGTTTGGGGTAGCATGTTTACCCTACAAAACTACTGGCCAAACAGCTCTATTAAAAATCTCTGCGTGTTGTTTTGTAGTTAGCATAGTTCAAGCCAGGCAATGTCAGATCATTATACTCTGTTCTCTGGAAAGAAAGCGATGATCCTAAAATGATGGAAATGGATTCACTCTGGGAAATACTTTTCTACATCTCTGGAAAAGAATTTCAGAAACGTTGTTTTCCATTGTGTATGAGTGTGGAGATGTTAAAGCTTATAATTTAGTCCTTTCATTTGAATTGCTGGTACACATCTGGAATTCATTACCCAAATAAATGTAATATGGGCAAGTATAAAATCAATATTTTTTGTTCAAAACTTTTCGCAGTTCTGAACAGTCAAAACTCAAACCTTGGTGCAGTGCCAAGAAGCTATTTGCTTTCAATTGGCCCTGGGAGGTTTTAGTGTTAGTGTAAGTGTTGTCACTTTATAATTGCAGCACTAGGATTTTCAGTGCTTTCATGTTGTTACTGTTGGTAGTGGTCAACTAATTCTAATTATGGCAGAAAGGTTTTTACAGGTGATCTGTGGAGTGTGCACTGCAGTGTTATGTTACTCATATACCTGGTCCTGGAAGGAACAATTAGCCTGAGCAATCAGTAGGTTGGCTGTATAACAAAACAAAGTTACATTATATCGTATGAGTGGTACTTTTAACAGCATTACTGGTTCTTGGCTCCTTGTTATCTTTAAGCATCAAAGCAGAAGCTCAATTTTTTGCTTTTGCATTAAACCTCAGTCAGAACGCAACATGTGCATTTCAGAATTTACTTTGGTGTTGAATGTGGTGTGTGCACTTCAGTGCCGTGCACCTCGTTTTCTGCCGATATGTTCATCTTAATAAAATTTTGTGTGGAGTGAGAGGCTGGGGGGAACTGCAAACATATACCTGAAACGCTCATTCTTTTGAAAAAGGGCTGTGAAGGCAAGGATGCCTTTGTGGAAGTCCTCTTGTAGGAGACAAGAGAAGGGTCCCTTTTGACCTTATAATCTGTATATTCTGCTTGTCTTTTATCTACAGGAGTGTCTACAAAAGGAAGTTTAAGAACAAGGTATTTGACAAAGTGTCAGAACAGTAAAACTGAGCTAAAGGTGCCTGTAGCTGTTGGTTCTGTTTCCATGGATCCTGTCAGAAGCACAGGAGATCTGACGGGGCAACAGGTCAGTAAAGGCAAATTTTTCTTGCTCTTAATAGTGCACATAGGAGAAAAATGGCAGAAATTCTTTAGATTGAAAACTTTTAAACAGTTTTAGAGTACTACTATTTTTGCATTCTTTTACACTTGTTGCCTGCTTACATGGTGGCTTGCTGGCAAAAATTACTTTTCCACTGAGATGGCTTGCCCACCTAAAGAGAGCAAAGGCTGAATGTGCTGATTTATGTAAGCAGTATGTAACTGGGGCTATGTAAAACAGACTATATATATTTCTATGTGTGTATGTGTACGGAGAGAGTGAGTGTAGCTTTGAGCAGCCCCTAATCTATGTGTTACTAGCCAATCATGCAAGAAGTTGTATTTCGGTTTATTCAGTCTCATTGCTCTTGTCATATCGCTTAAAAACAAGGCTTCTAAAATTCTTTTTAGAGACCTTTTTGCTGTGGCTGTTTATGTTAGTAGGGTAAAATAACTTTCTGATATTAAAAGTTAAAAATGTATCTGAGTAGTAGGAGTAGCTTTGTCGTTGACATCTTTGTCTCTTCTTTGAATTGTCTGGTTTACTTCTGTGACAATACGTGAAGCTTTTCCTGCTGTTAAAGCATTAGAAATTTCAAAGCAGTAGGGTTTCCTTTGGAAGGTTATTCTGTATTGTGAGAGGTATTGTGATATTCAAAAATCTGTTGAGAGATGCCATTTTTCTAACATGATTTGTATAGTACAGCGACTACATCATTTGAGTACTGTGAAGTCTTTTGCCTAGTAGTCATCTTAGGCAAGTCTGTAAGTCACTAGGGTTTGGTATCCTCCCACTTTACAGGCAGGATCTAAAACTTTTGACTACTTCTGAATCACTGTTCTATTATTATGCAGCTAAATCTTGTTCTTCATCTGGGCTAAGATGCCCTTCTCTGTCTTCTGTGTGCTAGGTAAATGCTGTGTGCCTCACGTGTACATTCAAAACTGATGTGAAGACACATCACTCAGTTCTCATTGCTTTGACAGTGTCATCGTCCTTCGAATCCTTCAGCATGACACTCTGATAACTAGTATTCATTTTTAGGGCTCCTCCTGGACTTGTCCGTTTCCGTTTCTCTGTTTATCAGTACTTGCTTTTAGGAGGCTGGTATGTACCTCCACATTGCAAATGGTGCTGTTAAGTGACATGCAGAGAAATTTCACAGGTAGCCCCCATTATGCAGGATCTTTATGTAGAAGCATCTCTTCATAAGTATCTACAAGCCTGCTGCCTCATAGATGCCTTCGTATGTCACATTAAAATCTGTTTTGTTGTATGGTGTGTTGTTTGTATTCCTTATTTAGAGAATTTTTACTTTTTCCCTGTGAGAGCTGTTGGGGTAGAAACGGTCTTTGTTCTTTTTATGTAATGCCTAATATATGAAATCTTGATTGGAGACTCAAATATGCTTTTATAATATTGACAATAAAATGTGTTCAAAGCTCTTTCTCTTTTCTGTGTCTTTTAACCTGTTTTTCTCTCACCTTGCCAAATCCTCATGGAAACTTCGTACTCTAACTTTGAAGATAAGCTCTGAATTACTTGAAACAAACAGAACAAATCCATTTTACCTGTTATGGAAGAAGAAGGCTTCCCAAAGTTTTTTGCAAGGAGTTTTCATCATTAACACATCTCATTTTCTTCAAGGTGGTGTGTGTGTGTCTAGGGAGAGCTGATCGCTTTACTTTAACATACTTCACACTGTTGTACTTGTAGGTAGCTCACCATTACTATTTATCAGAATGCTCTATTGAAGAAAATGGATTGAATTTTGCTCTAGTATGAATCTTGGCAGAACTGATTTACCTTTTCTTCATTCAGATAGAGTTGAGTACCACAAAGGAGGATGAGAGTTTTGGAGAAGACTTCAAAAAGGTCTTGTTAGCCCTGGAGCTTTTCTGGTACTTTTGATAAATCTGTGATTTGCTATACTGGTCTTGACCAAAACTTCCCATCTTCCTACTTCCCATTTGACAGAAATTGTCAGCTTCTGTCATGCAAATGGTCATCTTCCGAGGTGTGGTTTATGAAGTAAGAGAATCTTCCATTTATGTAGTACATTTAATCCAGAAAATACTGAGTTACAAAACTGTGTTCTACACTGAGATGGGTAGAAAGGACAGAAATATGGAAAAATGAGATGATACAGTCTTGGTCTCTGTCTCATTCATCATCTTGTTTTGATGGTGGAGCTGTCGCTGTGTGTAATTCCACAGCTCCATTTTGACATGTGTTATGGTGCAAGTCTGCCTTTGAGAACTTTTTGTGTGTGTCCAGGTTTGAGGTAAAACAGGACCAATTTTGTTCAGTAACTTTGCTTCTTAGCTGGGCCTCTTCTTACTACTGAAATTGGCAGGATATTGTGCAGACACTGTTCACTCTCAGAGTGGCAAGACCTGTGTTTACAGTTGCTGCCCAGGCATGGTATGCAGAGAGGCTCTTGCTTGTACTCATTGCTATAACACCCCAGGCCAGCTGACTTTATTTGCCCTGTTGGAGGGTCAGAAGCGGAAAAGCATAGAGGGGTCCCACCTGCGGGGAGGAGCGGACAGGACAGGTGACCCAAAACTGACCAACAGGGTATTCCATCCCATCTGCCTCATGCTCAGTATAAAGCTGAGGGCTCAAAGGGTCAGCTCTCTTTCTGCAATGGGTGACATCTGAGGAGGACTCTGTCTGTTCGTCTGCCTTTGATCCAGTTCCCGTCTGTCCCTGAGTCCAGTCTGGGACTTCCCCAGTGCCAGCTGGTGACGTGATCGTCATCTTGGGAGCTTGACATGGTTTTGTATATATTTCATTATTTTCTTTTTATTTTATTATTAATATTTCATTAAAGTAGTTTAGTTCCTTCTAAACTCATAAGTCTCTCTTTCCCTCCTCTGCCTCTGTCTTTGAAGAGGGGTAGGGGGGAGCATCTGTTGCTCACCCAGTGGCCAGTTTGGTCTAAACCATGACAGTGTGCAATCTGTCCGTATCTGTGGGTGATACAAAAAAGTACAGACTAACTTTTCAGATTTTCCTTTTCATTCCACAAGTGTTTGCCTGACAGTATGTACATAGGTTTGGGTAAAAGCTTGAGGTACATTCTGTTAACATCTCTTTCACTGATGTGATCAAGCTTCTGCCTCTTTTTTGAGTGAAAAATGTCCTGTAACTTTTAATTTTTCTTAAAGAAGTTCCATCATCTAGCTGCTAAAAAAAAATAATATTTAGGTGTTTTTAGCATGGGAAATGGGAATCCTTGAACCATATGTTTAGTTGAAATTAAATTCAGTTAAGTTAAAGGCATTTTCTCTTCGTTTGTGTTACTGTAAATAGCATATGTTTGGGAAGGAAACTGAAATCAAATGTCCCCTTGAAAAGCCCTGAAGTCTAATTTGCCTTCTCCATTTATTTATTTATTTACAAAAATACATTGAAGTTAAAATAGGAGTGTCAGGTAGGTGTAACATGAATCTGTATAAAATCATCACGTCTTTCAAAAGCAACATAGTCCTTTAATTGTTTCAAATCACTGTTCTAGAAGCAATTAGCTAAAAATGGAAGGGAGCACTTCCTCTTTGATATGTGTAGATCAGCTGCCATTGCCGCAGAATGAGGGGAGAGAAGCCCAGTGTTTGCTTTGTATGATCAGAGGTTGTTCTGTGCTGTGCTGTGTTAACTTGGCCAAACTGCAAGGCAGTTGGTAGCTTTCTTGTATCTCATGTTGAGCACTGTGTGCGCTTGGGGAGGTTTGTAAAAGTCTAGACTGAAAATAATTACGTCATTAAGAGTACATATCTAAACTTGCCAAAATCTTGGACAGAACATCATAGCTCTTATCGCTGCTTTCATCTTGGCATTCTTATTTTGTGCTAGCACTGGAGAACTGAGTCACCGATGACAGAAATTTTTGATAAATAAAAACAATTTAGAACTTAGAACTGTTTCCTGCTCGGAAACACCAGAAATGGATAATGCTAGTAATCTCAATAATAAAACTTTTGCAAACATCAACAACAATATGCCCTCTGGTGGACATTGATTAAAAATACTGCACTTCTCAGTGGCATAAAGGAATGTGTTAGAAGAAGTGAAGTAGTGGAATATGTTAAAGGCTTGTTTTGAGGAGGAATAGTAAGCATGAAGGTAGCACAGAAATGATTAAAAACAAACAATAGTGACATGTGAAGGGGTGTGTACTTTTCTGTGTAATAAAAAAAGCCTTTTGAAATAAGGACTTACCATCTATTAGCAATAAACTGCATACCTTTTTTTCTGTTTTGTATGCTTTGGTCATAAACACTAAGGCAGAATGTTTTTTTCTTACTCTTTATTTTAGGATCCTAATATAATAAAGTTTGAACTTGGATTTGGATATCATTGCACTAGATCTCCAAGTCATGAGAACCTACTGCCCTTTATCTACTGTGAATCAATGAATACTGTATGTTTTAAAACTTTACCCAACGTATTTAGTATTGAAGCTAGCAGCTTGCATTTGAATTACAAGTCTTGTAAAAGAATTCTCCACAATTTGATAAATGTATTTCACTGAACTGTACTTACATTTTAAAAAAAAAAAGAGGATTTTTCTTCCCAGTTGGAATTTCGCTGTTTCCAACTTCTAATTATTAGGTCTTGAAATGCTTTTAATATCTTATGAAATATTTGTTCTCCTTTAAAGAGTACTTTCTAAAATGTTACTTTCAATTTTCAGGTGACTAATGAAGGAGGAATGAAGAGTGCTTCTTTAAAGGATTTGTGTCCTGAGGACAAGAGACGCATTGCGAACTTAATTAAAGAACTTGCCAGGTAAGAATAAGCATCACCTGAAAATGCATTACGTTTAAGGAGAGTCATTCCTCTAATTAACATCAAGCAATGTAGAACTGCATTATGAAACTGAATATTTGCATAAGATATTTTTTCTTACTGGAAGAGGTATGAACAATGAAGCAGCCTGATAGCTTTTCCCTTGCTTCCTGACCCCAAATCCTCTAAATGTATTGAAAACATGAACCAAAGTTTTGTGAACTGCAGTAGTTCATCCATATAAACCTAGTCACAGGGCTAGGGTTTTGTTTGCTGCTTGTATCATGTGCTTTAAATAAATACATGTTGTCTTTTGGAAATGGCAAACTTTGTTGATGTGAAACTTGTAGTGCTTATTTGTCAGGGGTAGGCTTTTATGTGGAATGCCACGTTAACTGTGGATTGGTGATCTTCTGGCTGAAACGTGTTCATCAGTATCTGCCTGTGTTAGTGCATGTACAGCAATAAAGAGTCCAGTGTAATTTTAACCTATCTGGCCAAACTTTCTTTGGCTTTGATTCATTTAGGTGGGTTCTCTCTATTCTTTGAAAGGAGAGGCAGAAATAGTGCAAGATTTTCAGCTTTAGCAAAAGGTTTTTTCTAAAGTTTCATTCTAGTGCTAGTTGCATTCACAAAGGTAAATGATACGAAAAATAAGTGTCCATAGCACTTCAGAA
The DNA here is from genome assembly GCA_003993805.1 of Himantopus leucocephalus. Taxonomy (NCBI): domain Eukaryota; kingdom Metazoa; phylum Chordata; class Aves; order Charadriiformes; family Recurvirostridae; genus Himantopus; species Himantopus leucocephalus. The sequence continues at coordinate 7,007,558 of RSEF01000031.1, forward strand.
TCTCTGAAAATCTGCTTCTTACATAGTCGCTGTAAAATTGAGAAGGAGCACACGGGACTTTGGCAGGCGTTTGCACATCAGAGGGAAAAGTCTCATGAGATGATATTGGGTCCTTTGGGTCAGTGTCCATACTAAGAATTTATAAAGGCAAAATTTTTCTAGAACAAAATGCAGGTTCTCAGGTATTAATGAAATGCTTTTTGCCATAGATTTCATATGTCTGTGCAATAATTGTCAAACATTACTGTCCTTTTTTCTTTTTATATAGGAAAATTTGGGCAGAGAAATTAAGTTAACTTGCTCAAGGTCATGCAGTAAGTCTCTGGTGCAGCTAGGAATATTTTCTCTCTGATTATTCTCATCCAGTGGACCATTTTGCCTGCTAATAATTTGTACCAATATAAGATTTCTTGCTATGCAGTATTTTAGTAATTTCTGAAGTTCTTCATGCTTGCAACTCTATTTTATCCTACCTCACGTGTTAGAAAATGTCTAGTTAAGGCTGTCATAAAGAGTAGATTGCTGGGAACCGTGGTTACAAATTGTCAGATGTTGGAGCTATTCGGACACTGTTGCCACTATTGATATATAGAGGTATATTCTAATATTAAAAAAAGCCTTTTATTACATTGTTCCTCATAATACACTGCTCCCTAGTGAATAGTAGTACACTAACTCATTTGAGCATGGGATTCTTCTTAAATCTCAGATGCTGTGATTTTTCCCTGAGGACAGTTTGATATTTCTGCCTGACATTTCTTCGAAGAAAAATAGAAGGTGCAGCAACATTAATTTTGGAAAGTAAAATTAGTGGAACACTATTATTTTATACTTAGTTCTCTTTTATTTTTAAACCTAATCATATTTTTATTGGATATAATTAAAAGTCCTTTGCAGAGTAATAGGGAAGTTGAACTTTAATTCCGCTCACCTCGTCACTTTTTTAAAACTCCCCATAATTTTCATCCCTAGTTGTGCAATGATGATGAGGGTTTTTACGTGCAGTAGAACATTCTTTGCTGTTACAGAGAAGAAAAAGAATCAGTAGAATGCTGAAAGTTTTCCAGGAAGACTGTCCTGCAGTAAATACTTGGAATAATAAAGATCTCACTTGACCAGAGCTATACTTCACTGTTCCTTATTTTGCTACTATTTATGAATGAAAATGATGGTAGTTGAGACTAATGCCTGCACATTTATTGCAGGATGGTGGACAGAAATAGATTGGTCAATAACCGTCTGCATGAAGGCAGCTGTAGAGTGGTAAAATTATGTCTGTGTGGAAACCAGTAGCAAAATATGATTAACTCCTGGGGCTTGAATTTCAACCAAGTCTTGCTTGAGCAGCTCAGGATATTGGTCTTTCCCCTGACTTCTGCAACTGCTGAAGGAGAGCGAATGTACTTTTCTTTTTCTTCCTATTTTTTCTTCGCTTTCTCCAACTCTCATTCCCAATGCACTTTTGAACATTGGGGAGGTGTGTGCCTATGCATTAGCTAATGCTGCAGTAGCAGATTTGGTCTTGGTGTGAGTGAATTCCAACGCTGGCTATGTTATTATTCTTTCCTTTGAAAAAATAACAGTTACTGGGCTGTAATGCTCTGCTGCTGGGGATTCCAGTGGCTGACATCACGTTAGATGTTAGGGACTTTATGAAATTGAGTTTTGAGACAGGGTCAAAAGAAAGAACTCAGCTGTATCCTTTCTAATCCTCCTTTCTAGGCTAAATAATCTTAGTTTTCGCTCTGTGCTGCCACCTGTAAAGCTAACCATTATTTTGCCTTTCTTTGAACATATCCAGTCTATCTTCCCTCTTAAGATGAAAAGAGAGACACAGACTGGATCCAAAGCTTAAAAGACTCAAATGTTGTAAATTTGAACTTTTTTATTGTTGTGTCAGCAGATTACTTTCAAATTGTTTTTGTAGGGGAATTTCTGAGTAGAATGAATCATGCCTATGGATGCCAAAGTGCTTTTTGAGTAAATGGGAAATTCTTGAGTGTGGTCAGCCATTATTTCTGCAAATAACCAGCATGGCACCTTTATGTTTTCGGCAGGGTGCTGTTGGTGCGGTGGTGAGAGTGGCAGGCACAGTAAGAGCAAATTTTAGCTCCCCCTACAAGCAGAGCCCTTGTAAGAGACACAAAAAGCTTTCTCTGAGCTTTTATTACTTCAGGCTACTCCTGAAGCAGTCATCAGCTTATGTAATGAAATGAGCAGTGACATGGTGAAGTCGCTGAAAGATTCCTACCCTCGTGCTCCACGCCCGTGTCAGGACACATTAGCCTCTTCCAAGGGGGAACAGCACAGGGTCCTGTGGGACCTAGCCAGTTGACTGCTGAGCATTAAAGACTTGCTAGACGCCATACCAGGAATGATTACAAAGTATTATAGAGGGAAATATTTTAAGTGATAGGCAGATTTTGAGAGCTCTCTCTGTCTTGGCATTTGGCTGTATGGAGAGGGTCATAACTTCCTTTGCAGAGAGAGAGTGAGTGTGTGTGTGCTTGCAAGCATTCACCTTGCTCCTAACTAATATACAGCCATAGTACAGTGTACATTGTAAGTACTTCTTCCCTCCCTGCGCAGTTCACATATGCCTGTACAGCTTACACATGCCATTTGCTTTTGAATGAATAGAGGCATTGACTGCGTGATGTAGAATGGTTCATGAAAACTTAGTATATTTTTTTTAGTGGTGAGAATTGGTATCTAACTACTTGTATTTTTTGTTTCTTCAGATAAGATAAGCGTGGAGAAAGCTGGCTCCCCGTAGCCTTTGCAAACAAATCTCTGAAAGCTATTTAGGTAGACAGACATCATAGTGCCCTTATCCACCCAAGGGAGGGACTGATTGCCCTTTTCGAATGAGATAGAAGATGGTTTTTGCTATCAGATTAGTCTTTTTCTTGCAAAGACTGCTGACGTGCCCAGGATGACTTGTACCGAGCAGCTAGTAAAACAGCCTTCAGGCAGCCCTTTGTCCCTCATTGAGAATATGCTTCTTCCTTCCCAAGACCTTAGATTCCTAAACCCTTTGTGGGGTGCTGGCAGTCTGGGATGCTAGTCTTTTCTACTGGCATTGCTCTATGTGGACTTCTGATCCTGATACGAAGATGAAATTGATGAACTAAAATTGAAGTTTTCCAACAAAAGGTGAAAATGGGAATCAAAACAGAAGGTTAATTTGGTTACAGAACTAGAAACCACTACAAACAAGGGCAGTAAAACTATTACAGCGTATATCTGCTGTTTAAGTGTTTTTCTTCCAGCACTTAGGATCTTTGAAGGACAACTTGCCTGTGGAAGCCCACATTACAAATCTACAGTGTTTGTCCTCTTGGGTTCCCTTCTCTCCTGGGTTATACTACCTCCTATTTAACCAAATTGTTACCTGGCTTTAAATTCAGTGTCAAGATCTTATCTTTTTTTTTGTGTGTGTGTGCTACTTTAGGAGCAATATTGTGCTGCAGTTCTCTTAATTGGTCAGGTGGTGAGACTGCAAATGAGATATCCCTAAGCTTGTCTGGAAATTAGTTCTTTTTGATAGGTAAAGCATGCCTAGGATTATTGTATCACCAATCACACTTACCTTTTGTGATTAAAAAGTCATTTGTAGCTATAAATCCATGCTGTGAGATCTGATTTTGTATTTTGCAAGTTGCGTATCATAAAATTTATCCATTGTGCAGCAATTTCAATTATGTTCTGGTATCATTGGAGTTTTTTGTTATTTTGTTTAATTTATACAAACTGCCCATGATACTTGAGTAAAATGTATCAGATTTGTGAACAGTGCTCTTAGATGAAAAATGCTACTATTGTCTCTTCCTGCAGTGCTGGTATTAAAAGTCACTTTGTTGCTCTGTTCTGCCAGAGGCATGTTGTGATTAACTCTGGTATGAAAACTTCTTGCTTCATCTTTTTGGAGTGCATCTTTCGCTTGGAACACCTGATTTCATTCCATGATTTCTGTGTGTGCTGGGCTCTGCACGATGCTCTTATCTTGGTCCTTGCTCCATTTTTTCCTCTCGCTGTGGTCTTGCCTGTTCCAGTTGCCATTCTTTGCTTGGAATTTAAAACTTGTGGGTTTTGAGAATGATCACCAAAATACTTTTGTCTTTGCTAGTTAGTTGGCAGACTAATATCAGGTGAGTGTTCCCAATGAATATAGGACTGATCAGTGAAGTTTCCAGTGTCCGTGCCTCTGCTTTTTGTTTATTTTGTCTTCTGTCTTAACTTGCTCAGCCACAGCTCAACGCATTCAGATTTCCCTTGGTAAAAGCTCAATTTCTTTCTAGCATTTTTTAAAAATAGAAAACAGTAATTCTAATTTGCTTTTTCAGCTCTTCTTTTGTTTTGTAAAGACTGTAAGTGCCTTCAATCTGGAAGAGTTCTTTTGAGTTTTGTCCCTAGTGTAGTGTTGATGTGAGTATTATCATCACTCTTTCTTGTGCACGCCAGTTTTTCATTAGACAAATAAAACTTGAAGTGCTGTTGACCTGTGCAGTGCTTCAAAAATTCCACCTGGAGACCATCAATCCTGCCTACTCAGTAGAATGAGTCAGTGTCATCAGCAAACTTGTTGATCAATTCCTTCTTCAGATCAGACAGTCAGAACTGCTAGTATCAGCAGCGGACTTGGGAGAACACCACAATAATTGGAACTGGTGAATTAGGAATTAATTTTAACCCTAAGGCTGATGTCCTAGGAGTGTTTTTTGTCAATATATCTACATTATGAATTTTTCTTTTCCTACAGAGGCCCCTGTAAAGTAAAATTAAAATCTTTATTTAGATGTGTCTAGAATTACATACGCTTTGAACTGTTGAATTTAAAACAAAACTTGAACAAAGATGGTGCCTATCCTATGACACCAGATAGGTGAATATAAATTGCGTGCAAGAAAATGTTGCAGACACTGAACAGCAGGAATAGTTCTACTGATTTGTCATCTTCGATCTCAGCTGTCAGTCCTCTTATATAAATTCCTGGTAACAACAATAATGGAGCTGGACACCAGCATGTTGCCCAGTGGAGCAGTTGTGCTCTTTGTAGTTTTGGTGCCTTCATTCTTTCACTGCTCGTTTCTGACCTCAAGCAGATGAAAAACAGGTGAAAATCCTTTTGAGAAGCATTATGAGCCTTGTAATGTTTCTGTTTGGCCTTAGCAAAGTCCTTCCTGGTTCTGCTAAAAATCATCTGTTCTTAACTGCCAGAAGGCAAAGAATAAGTATATAAAAAAAAATCTCACTGAGCTATATATAGGATGTGACATAAATCCAGCATAATCCGATGACATTCTTGTATTCCTTTTCTTTAACTTCCTTTTGCCACCTCCTGTGAGTAACTGTCTTTTGTATCTCGCCTGCCCTTTATGGGCTGTCTCCTGCTTTGTGATACATAAACACATACTGCCACATTTCTTCTAAGATCACTTACTGTTCTCAGTCATTTACTGCATAAGATATGTGGCACAATATACTCATATGTCTGGGAGTATGACAGCTTGCTGTGATCTGTGTTAAATACAAACACAGCACATGAATGTGATGCTGACTGATACAAGCAGCAAATCACAGTATCTAGTGATGGTAAAACCTGCTAGGTTTAGTCTATTTCCTCTAGTTCTGTGTTCTTTCTTACCTTATCTATTTTTCTTATGCTGTTGTTTGATTTTAATATTCTTATGTGCCAGCATGTCCTAGAGTTTTACTTGTCCCAAAACTTTTTCTAATGCAGTTTCTAACTCCTGCAGTTAGTAAGCAAGCATCCTTCCTTATATAGTGGCCTGGAGATGATACTTGTCCTTTCTTTCCCTTCTGATCTTTTTTATTTTTTCCTTGTTCCAGTTATCATCCTGTCTTTCATCTACATGGTCATTGCTGTCTTCATTGTCTTTTTCTAATTGATGGGGTTTATTCTCTGTTCTCTAACTTATTGTGTTTTTTTTTTTTTGTTTTTACACTAAGAAACAGGAAGCATTCTTGTGTCTTTCACTGATTATGTGAAGGAAGGTCATATGTGGATTACATGAAGGAGGGTGATATATGCTGTAGTCACTTACCTGATTGCTGTAGGTTCAGAGGAAACAAGCTGGTTGTGGTTAGATGCAAAAGCTTGGGTCTGCAGCCTGTGGCATGTGTACTGTAGCTGTAACTGCATTGGGGAGCAAGGACGTATGGTAGATAGTTTTCAAATGTTAGTTGCCTGTTTAACTAAGGAGTACATAGGTGTTGGGATGGATCCAGAGTTAATACAGCTGATTCCCTTTTCATTGTTTATTTTCTGATGTGTGCACACCCCTTCTGACAGCCTTTGAGTGGAAGGAAAGTGGCCTAGGAATGAGTTGATGAACACTGCCAGGGACAGGATTGTAAATGAGACCATGGGCATATGAGTAGTGGAACATTTTTACGCTAAATCCATGTATTTTTTGTGTAATTTAGAAACTTTCCAATTAATAGTTTGTTCCAAGCTTTCAAACTGCCCTAATTTAGAGAATTTGATTATATGCTATATGTTATTTTTCTCCCTCCAGAGAAAAGGTGTGAGTTTCAGTATTATTAATTATTTCCAACTTCATGCAGTCTGCTTCAGCTGTTGTTGGAAGGGCTGTGGGCTCATCTTAGAGTTGGGGAATACTGCCTGTCTATAGTTCACCGTAGGGGGTGACCCAATTGTGGTATTTATGGATTTTGCACTGGAATATCAAAACAAATTTGTGCCCTCTTAAGGGAAATGTCATGATGTCAAATGGATGTGTCAGTCCCTGAATGGAGTTCTCTGTTAAGAATGTCAGTGAGTCTGATGGAAGGAGTGGAAGGCTTAGTCCAATGCCTAGATATATATATACGCGTGTATATATATTATATTCCCCCCCNNNNTTCCCCCCCCCCCGCCCCCTTCCTCTCCCAGTGGGATTGTTCCACTTAAAGGAAGTTAAAATTGAAGTTTTCTAAAAGTTGTACTGCTTTGGCCTCCTGTCACCTGTGTTGTGGCAGCTGTTTCATCATCATAAAAGACTGAACTTTAAGAGCCTTCAGCAACAGAAATTGCCTGAGTGCAGAGCAATAATATTTATTAATCTAAGCTCATTACTTAATATTTTTGTCAAGCTTTTATAGAACCATGGTTTCTAGGCCATGGTTTTTAGCATAGTTACAGGATCATCTGTGCATAATGGTCTTCTTGCCTACATGATACCAGAAAAATTGTTTTTACAGCCTGCTCTTGAGGTGAAGAATAAATGATCATTGCTAAACCTTTCTCACACTGTCATATTTTAATCTTGATGCAATTATTTACACTAAGCAGCAAGATACAGGATGTCAGGGCCCGGACAGAAAGGAAAATTTACTCCTGCAGCTTAATATTTTAAAGTCCCCAGAAGAGGACAAACTGTTTTGTTTGGAGAAAACTAACAAGAAAAGTGATTCCTTTCCTGGACTTCTACTTGACCAGTAAATGTGAAAGAAGGGTTAGTTTATAGATTAAGAAACAGAGAGTTTTTTCAATTTCCTTCCTGTCTCAGCAGCTAAGATCTCCAATTTGAGTTTTCTGTGTACATGCCCTAGGCTTGTAAGGATCCCAGTGTGTCTTCATTATGACTGCAGGGAGTCAGACTGCAGAAATCTAATTGTGGGTTCAGGTCCTTACTTTGTTTCACGCTGCCCATTAATGTGCATGTACTCTACTGACACTGGTGTCTTTGGAAAAAAAATGTATTGCATGATGTCATATGCATCTTCCAATGTAATATAATAAAATAAACATTATGAGGAACTAACCTGTTTAAGGGTGGAGGGGGTGATATCCATTTACCTGGAAAGCAGAGGAGTTGGAAGTCAGGCACTGTTGTTATGGACATATATTTTATTTCTCTCAAATTTTTTTCAGGGTAAGTGAAGAAAAGGAGGTGACAGAAGAACGGCTGAAAGCTGAACAGGAGTCATTTGAGAAGAAGATCAGACAGCTAGAGGAACAGAATGAACTTATCATCAAGGAAAGGGAAGATATCCTTTAAAAATATGTGCAGGGGCTCACTGTCTGAGAAAAAAAGTGAACTACAGAGAAATAATTGTTCTAATTTATGGCAGAGAATAAATCTGCATGTGCTGCCATTCAAAAGCAATCACAGAGATGACTTGTCAGCATGTGATGCTGGTTCATTTGAGCTTAAAACTGCCATCCAGCTGTTCCTATGATGTTGTTTTGCTATGAAATAGATATTTGTCAACTAAAAATGACAATAAGGAATTTATGCATTAAAATATGGTTATAGATTATTTTTTTTTTACTTAATCCTGTTAGGTTGTTGTAATTGAGGTCTAAAACTTGCATGGTATTCCAGTGCTCTCCGTATCCAGAGAAAGACAACTTACACTGAAGGCATATAAATTGTATATGTGTACCAAGAGGTTTAGACAGTTCAGACTTTTTTTGGTGTAGCTTCTGTTTGTTTTTTATATAAAGTTAGCTGATTCTCTTTTCTTGCAGGCTGTGACTTCCATTTTTGTTAAGCTGTGTGTGCTTAGTTCCAGTCCTGGAATATCACATGAAAAATTGATGTTGCAGGAATTACAGTTTTCCTTAATGTGGTGTGATAGACCTTTACAAAATTCTCTTGTTCATTTCTCTTCCAAATCTTTGAGGCTTTCTTGATTAATTCCTCAGAAGGCTAATGGTTGACTGCAGTGGTATATGGAAGAGACAGTGCTACAACTACAGCAAAAGCAAATGGAATGTGATTTGTCAGGAGCTGTATTTCAAGTAGGGAGGATACTAATGCTATTTTAAAAAGCATTGATGAAACCTAGTGCACAATACTATTTTCAGTCCCGAGTCATTCCTTGTGCAAGTAAAAAATGAAGTTAGTGACAAAAGTTGTGGAGAAGGGCTACTTAAGATGATGGGGGGGCCTGGAGAAGCTATTTTCAGAGATGAGACTAAAGTGTGTGTGCATATCCTTATGGATAGTGACTGGCCGTATAGAAGTAGGTCAAAATGGTGGTAAGGTGAATAGAGGGAGAGGCATTGCTGAGACAAAAATCTGTGTTGAAGCTATAGGCCAGTGCTGGAACAGAAATAAATGGAAATAAACAATCCACAAACTTAAACATGAAGTTAGAGGAGGGTTCTTGAAAAGTGAGCAAACATATTTCACAGTTTAGCACTGGAAGGCATAACAAAAAAAAAAAGCTTTTTTTATGGTGGAGCTTGGTTGGCTTACAAAAGGAATTCAAAGGAATTCAGTGATACGTTGGCTCTCAGCAGGGGATTGCCCTTGATGACCCAGAAGATCCCTCGTAGCACAGTGGCACTTGCATTGATATAAAGAATTTGGTCTGTTTGTACCAAATAATATACATACCAATAGCTTAGACAGGCATGGAACAGTTCCTGGAAAATATTAAATCTGATGTATTTAAGAGCCATTGGATGTGACTACAACTCTTTTACATTGATTTCACTGAAGTCAGTATTTTGTTGTATATTATGTCTTGTGTATTCAGTCAGCTCATGAATGTGGGTGAGATGTATGTTCCTGATTAATATTTTTTAATTTATGCACATAAAGCTTTCACTAATTCATCTGAGGTTTCTTTGGCTACTGGGAAGTAGGCATGCTTGCTTGTTTTTTTTTTGGGTTGGTGGGTTTTTTTTTTCTTTTCCTTTACTACAAATAGCTTGCACAAGCATGAATACTTTTTCAGAAGTCTGGTAGACGTGGCAGAAGGTTAATGCATGCAATTTTACACTTCATAAAACTCTGTAAAACCTAGAAATATAAAACAAGGTTATAATTTAAACCAATATAATTTTAACTACTGCAATACTTGCCTATCATACATGAATGATTCAAGATCCTCAACGTACCTCTGATCAGTTAATTTTTTATCTTTAAGCTTGTTGCAGAGACAAGAAATGGTAGAAATGACTTGCTGAAGTTGAATAAAGATTCTGGCTATTTTCAAGTACAGTAACTTGAAATTCTTCAAGTTCTTCTGAAATGTACAGACTTCAGTTGCAAATAAGATATCAGGGATATAATACCATAAGAAAAAACTTCAAGTCTGGTAAAAATCAATTTTACTTACCTTTTTTTTTTCCCCTCCCCCAAAGCTAATTTAGTCTCTATAAAATTACTTTATCTAGCCCAGTATTTAAAATTACCCTACCATAATAAATCGGTGCTTCTGGTATAACAGAAGCTATCAAGTGAAGTGTGATTTCAGCTTGATAGAGGTTTAATTTGAATAGCACAAGGAGTGTGGCTTCAGCAACGTGTTTTGTTGTGGTTTTTTTTTTTTTTCTCAAGACTCTTGCAGCAAAAATATGCTTTGTGTGCTTGAAATCACTACTGTAAAGGCAGATTTTCCTCATTTTGTTGTGGTTGATTTTTTTTTTTTTGAGAAGCAATGTGGATCCATCCATTTGAATTCATTGCTGATGAACTATGTATGAGAAAAGCTTTGGGAGGTAGGGCAGTAGGTGGCATGCAGTGATCTCACTGCAAAACTTTCAGTCACTTACCAGTATTGGAAAAAACAGTATATGTCTGCAGCCTAAGCTTACATTTGCTTTGAAATTGGGCAGTGCTGTCTGGGTAGGGAACAACAACTAAAATTTCATGCAAACTTAAAAGTACATTCTACCCTTCCATTGCAGTTGAAACTTTGAAATTTGAGTAGTTCTTACTAGGGCATGCAGTTAATGGAGGACAACTCTGATGAGCATGCTGTGAATCATAAACAGGCCAGCCTGTTGTCAGGGTTGCCAAATACTTATTGTCACAGCATTAAGGAAAATTAGGGATTTCAAGTAGTCTTCTGGTCTGCTCCTTTTCCCTAAAGTGGTATCATTAGACCTGTCATATTATCTTATACTTTGGTCAAAAGTAGATATTTTGGCTTAGTTCTTCACAGGGTGTTACTGCTGGAAACTGACTTTTTTCAAAAGAAACGTGATCTCGAGTGTTTCAACCAGTTCTAGAACCAAAATAGGATCAAACCTTTATTTATCTATAATAAACTCTTGTAGCCTTTTTTCTAAGAAGTTCTAGTGCTGCTGTTCTTCGGAGATATGATGCTTAGTGGTGTAAGGTATGCATGCTGTGACAACATCTTTTGCTGTTCTTACTAAAATCCACCCAATTGGGCTGAACTGAAAAGTCCAGTAACAGGTGCTCCCATTCTTTTGATGCCCTCCACAATGAGAGCATCTTACAGCTATGAGGATGAGAAAAGTGGTGGAAAAATTAATCTTCTGAAAGGAAAGGCCTTAAGCAGGAGGTAGAGGGGAAAATGTAAGTGGAGTCTGTGCTGGGGAAGAGAGAACTAGGACTTGGCTGGCAGGAAGTACTTGGAAAAGGAGGTTGGGCTGGGCATGGCTGATGTGAAAGAAGTACAGCCTGTGACTGACAAGTTCAAAAGTGTTTGGGATAAGCAGTCGTGGTAAGGAAGAGCCAGGATGAAGGCAGGTGGCCTAAGATCATTCAGATGATTGTGAGACAGCTGCTGAAAGCAGGGATGTGTCTATTCAGTGTATTCTAGCACCCTCCAAACTTTGAAAGAGAATTTGGGACTAAGTTTATGTGACAAGGCTCACCACGTGTAACCTACCTTCATGTCTTCCTCAGCGTCCACTCTTAGTATTTGTCTTCCCTCTGCTTCTGTATTCTGAGATCATGATGGATACATACCGGGTGACTGAACTGCTAGCGGCAGTGCTTCTAGTGGCAATCTAAACTTTGGCATTGCCTTTGGAGTGTTTGACTTGCAAGTTTAATGTTCTTATTTTTGTTTCGTTTGCATTTTCAGAATAAGGGATGAGCAGCGTGCACCACATTATGCTCTTAGGCTACTTGCACTGCCACTTCTTCCACTTCTGCTGGCAGCTGTTTAAAGAAAAGCTCCTGGCTTTCCTTTTGTTTCTGGCACATTTTCAAGGACCTATTATTTATTTAGGTCCCACATATGATTTAATTTAAGAAACAGGAAAATATCCTTTGTAAGATGCCCCAGTCCTGTCATGATAGATGTCTGAGGAAAAAAATGATGATAATGAGATTATTAAGAAACAAATACTACTGTTATTTCAGAGCCCAAAGAAATTATGTTATGGTCTTTAGCTTTTCTTGTTATCACCATTAAGGATTTTTTCATCTAAATTTGATGGTGTTGCATAAATGAAGAAGCAAAACAGCCTTAACATTTCTGTGAAGATTTATTAATTGGAGAAGAGAGAACTTCTTAAAAAAAAAAAATTGGTTATTAAATTCTAAGCTATGAAATTATAATTTTGGAGACAAAGAATAAGGAGGTAAATGGAAGAAGAGATTCTGATTATTACAAACATTTTTTTGTTTTTGGAAACTTAAACTTATCAGCCCTACTAAACTGCTGCATTGGTTTATATTTGGAATGTACCTGGGTCACTTAAGCTTTTTGTGGGAATTATTTCCTGACTGAAAATGATCTGTTGATTTGAAGACCCAGCCAAGTTCATACAACAAATCCCATATGATTTACTTTGCCAGTCTTAAAAATGATGACAGGCTCTGTTTACATATGTCCTTAATATTATAACTTAGGACTACTTAATTAGTTGATTTTGCATTCAGTTAACATGAATATTAATTTAACGTAAACAGTTCATTTGCTGGTATTGTTAGTGAGACACAGAATATTAATTTGCTGGAAGAATAATGGGCCTCTTATAAGCATTATCTAGAGTCTTCAATAAAATGCTTTTAGTTTTGCCATAGTACTCATCATTGCATTACTCTTGCATATACTCATAAATTAGTGCTGTTTGCATATTTTCTGCTTTTCTTATCTTTCTGTGCTAATGTAGAATTAGTATTATTTTTCAGAAGAAAAATAGTTGCTGACTTGCTTAAGGCCAAAGAACAAGATGATGGAAAAGCAGGTAGCAGAGTAGAGAATTTACAATTTGCTTGTTTGTTCTGTGATACTTACTTTTCTCTATAGCGTTGAATTTGCTTTTCTGAAAATGGGGAGAGAAATAGGCACTTCTGTTTCCTTTCCTTTTTAATCTAACCCACAAAGTTGTCATCACGGATGAGGAAACAAAGTGCAAGGTCTTGCACAGAAAGCCTTTGGCAAAGTATTTTGTTGAATGTGTGGTCCTCATGTCCTGCTTAACAGATATATGCATGTGTGCCTCCCCAGGGCTGCCGTTTGCAGGACAGTTAGTCTGAACTCACAATGACAACACAGAGTGTCATAGAGAAATGGGGTATGGAAATTAACAGTGTAGTTAAGCATGTATATATGAAAGTTGGATCCCTGCCTTGTTGCCCTCTGCCTGCCCCTCCACCCCCCCCCAAAAAAAAAATAAGACGTGAAGAAAATTTCTGTAGAGAGCAAAATTTGCAGTTTGCAGGAAACTTGTGCCTACTGCTTTGGAAAGTCAGGCTATTTATTTAAAACTCTGTAACAATTTTAGAGTTTAACTTTAGTTAAGTCTAAGGGTGATTTTTGCTTTTGCTATAGTTTCTGCAGTACAATTCCTGATAGTATAGTTTCTGACAAGTTATGAACTGAGGGTTTGGAATGACCATCATAGTTTTTCTTTTATTTCTCAACTTGTCTCTCTCAGCTTATTGTTTTAAATTTTTCCCTTCCTATTTTTTTTGTGTGTGAGTGCATACTATGTATCTTTTTGTGCATCATCATTTGTTTGAAGGCACGTGAGGAGAATGGAAAAAATAGTATTTTGCTCCTTTCTTCCATTTTATCCAAGGTGTTTCCCTTACTGTTATTATAGGTCTTCTACTGGTAAATGTTTCTAAGCAACCATTATGGTCTATTGAATAAAAGCTGAACTTATTAAAAAGTCCCTGAATATTTATATGCTATTCTGTAACAGCAGTATTGGCTAAATAATGTATGTATTCAAGAACTTCTTAAATGTAGAAGAATCCGTCAAGGACTATCGGGTAAATAAGATATTTTGAATTTTTCATGAACTTTTAAACTAAAACAAGGTGAAACATATTGTAATGTTGTGTTCAAATGGATCAATGACTGGAGATTCATTTAAAGCTCAGCTTTCTATGTTTAATCCTAGCTAGTGCCTTAGAGCACAAGCTAGCCACATTGTGCATGTTATGAAATTATCCAGAATCAACAGGCAGCATCTAAACAGTCAACATCAGCCTCCGTAGAATATGAGCTAGATAGGCTTTTTGCCCTAAAACTCCACACTCAGTGGTGCAGAATTGTTTGTGAGATGCTAGTCTCAATACAGAAGTATAACTGTGGGATAAGAGGAGTTGCTTTGTAAGTTATACTGTAAAGTGTGGAACGACATTGTTCTGTGTGTGCCTGTCTGAATAGGAGAAGACTTTCCCACCCAGCAGCTCTGGTGTAGAATTTTGGAGGCTCACTGAGGTGAGTGTTGAGGGCTAGTAGCATTCTTGCCATCTCTTCTGTTTCATGATATTTTTATACTGTGGTGATCTGTTTCTGGTACTAGAGACTTGATGTCTGCTAGCTGCAGTCTTACTGGCTGAAGAGCTAGAGTTCTGCTCTGCCAGGTTGTTGATAGCCACTGGTTAGGCATATGCTTCACGGACAGCCTGTCTTCTAGCTCTGGAGGATCACTGGTATCTTAAGCACAGACATGATATTACCTGTACTAACTGTGTGGTGTGGATCTCAGAACTGGATATGATGATGAGTTGCCCCTGTCTGAACTTAATGGGAGAGACCTGTCGTTAGGAATGCATCCTCAGCCATGGCAATCTCATATGTCAACATCAGTTACCATAATGAAAAAACCTGAAGGTAGAAGGTATTTCTCTGTAGAAGTCAGGCTGGTGAGAATGGCTGTGTCTCAGGTGAAAGGCAGATCTTTCTTTTTTTCAGGCACTTAAACTGACCAGGCTGCTTACCTGACTGAATCTGGCCCCTGCTTTTGTGGCTATTGCTGAAACATCTGGCTTTAGGCATGTGAGCTTTCAAAGCGACACATTTTTGAGTTAAATTTTCCTTTATGACATTTGGCTTATTTGAAAACAAAGACTGAGATCTCTTAAAAGGAGGCATAAATGGGAAAATGAGATCATTAATTGTTGAAGATGGTACTGTAACAAATTGACTAGAAGTGTGGATTCAGAGAAATTGATGTACTTTATCCTTCCAAACTAAATGAATTCTCCATCTGCTTCAGCTTCTCAACTATAATGAGGACGTTGGGCTGACTCTGCTATTGGTTTCTCTGTCTTCCTGAACTATTTTGGAAAGTTTAAACATTTCTTGCATGATTAAATACACTTTCAATAAATCAATCTCATAATAATTGTTGTTCAGGAGAGTTCATTATTCAGTTTAGTCTTTTAAATTACTGTTCTTCTTTAAAGGATTCTTCTGACGTAATGGCTTCTGCTAAATCCATTTGCCATGCTCTGGCTTGTAATTACTTTAGATTTGAAGAATAAAATGAATGGCTTTATTATTAATCAGTAGTAAATTTATCTTACTGTTTTTAACCTTAGAGTGGCCTTCGCTCATGAAATAGTTTTAATGGTCTAGATAGCAAAACACTTCATACCTTTCTTTCAACAGAGATTTAGTGAAAGCAATCAGACAGTTTTGTATTTTTTCTTCCACTGCCCGCCCATTAAACATTTGTCACAGTGACTGTGATCACATGTGTGTTTGCTGTTGTATGCTGTTAGCTGCTGGCCCTCTGAAAGCCTAGTTTTGCTACCTGCTTTTAGATTGTATTTTTTTTCAGGCTGGCATAGCCTTTATTTTTGCCTTATGCTGTGGAGACCATTAAACTTAGCATTAATTTAACATTGGCTATTATACTGCATTGGGCCATATGAACCTAGTCACTGTCCATGCATGATGAAAACTTAAACTATTTCTTTCCTTCTTTCTGTTGTTATGGGGTTTCATAGTTCTTACTGACAATGCTTTTGTAGTCCAGTGAGTTGCCTGCCTGTGCTGTGACTTTTAGTAGCAGAATCCTGTCTTGGACTGAAGTTTTACAGCAGCTGAGACTGGACAGATAACTGTCCTATGTAAATCTGCCCATTTGGCATCAGTTCTCTGTCCATATTCCCTTATAAGGGTGTTCAAACCCATCCTTAATTTTAAACTGCCAGTGAATGCAAATTAATATAAAAGCATTTTCAGCCTTGCTGAACTTCTTAGGATCTAGTGGATGTTACCTTAATATCTCATTTTCAGAGACTGCTTAGAAAATGAAAGCGCGTTAGCTGTAGAGTTATAGACATTCAATAAATCTCAGCATTTAATTTCTGTAGGGATTTCATTGTTATAACAGCACTGTGTTGGTTTTGTTTCCTCTATCAAGTGTGGTGTTTAACCAGGGCTAAGAATTTCTGGAGTAATGCTGAGGAATTGGAGAAAACATCCAAAGAGGAAGGAACAGTATCCTTGAAGTCTTAATTCCGTGGCTCTGTAAGAGGTCATTAAAAGTGTAAGTGTAAAACTGAATGGAATTTATCATCAACTTCAAATACAACAACTTCATAGAAGACTTCCATCTCTACCTTTTATCCTTAATTCTATTTGTATTACACCTCCTTGCTCTAGTGTCAGGAATTGTAGTTTTTTCATTTCACGTCTACGTTTTTCAGTTCACATACTAGTGTGTATATATTCATTTAAATGTATGTTTAATTGTGAAAATGGTAAGTTTTTACTGATGGCAGTATGGTCACTTCTGTTGCATGTATGTCAAGAGTTTTACATAAGGTTAGCCCCTTCTTGGGGCAAAAAATACCCCAGGGTTATAGCACAGGGACTACAGTTGTAGTAATAAAGATTATGTTGCTGATAAGTTCCCCTCAAGGCCCCATGATGGTAATACCCCTATATTTTGTCTTTAAAGAAAACTGCTGAGAGCCAATAATTTTTTTGTATGTGTCCCATTTTCATTAATGCATGGTAATTGATGGAGTTGCAGTGACTTGTAACAGTAATGAGTTCTAAACATAAGAATGCACTCCTTTCTAATAAGTGAGCACTGCTGGGGTTTAAAAGCGTACTAAATCAGTTGCTTTAGTATGAATTTATTAGTTTTTTTCAGCATTAGCTTTAATAGTAGTTATTTACATAAGCGTACATCCCATTAACCGCCATCAGGGCTGGAAAACATGCTGAACTGTTCATATTTTCATATAATTATTGAACATAATGGTTTCATTTGCATTTCTAAACAGTGATGTTTCTGTCAGGCTTGGAAATAGTGTCTTTACGCAGTCCCTATTTCACATCCACTTATTTGACATCGTTAAATTTTATGCTAATGTGCTTCCCTAGAATATCATCAGTAGGACAGATGCTTGCGCTTTAATATACAAATCAGAGATGCTTTTCCCTCCCCCCTCCCCTGAACTGCAAAAGAAATAAAAAAGCATATCTGCACTTTTTAGATATAGTTTGTTTCATTCTAAAGAATCTGTAAGAAATTAAACTTAGCTTTCACCCCTACTAGTCACTTCCAAATGTTGTAACAGATACCTTCTTTATGAAGGATGGGAGACAATCCTCCATGTGAAGGAGGAAGCGTCTTCTAAAATTCAAGTTAATGATGTGTTAAAATAAAGATTGTAACCTTGAGATTGCCTCATGTGTAAGGCATGGAGCCTTATATAGCAAGTTGCCTATCTAGGCAGTGGTCCATGGACTGGCTTTCCTGACAGCAGACCATTGCTGCAGAGAAGGTTCAGGAAGGTTCAGGTTCAGCTGCTAGACTTGGTGCTTGTCAGCAGAAGTGCATTTGGAATTGTACATTTTCAGGTTTTTAGTTTTACATTTAAAATACTTTTTTCCGTTTTGTAGTTTTGCAAACAGGCAGAGGTATATGAGCCCTTGCTAAGTGGGGGGGGTGGTTGTTGTATGATCAGTGTTGCTTTGATTCTTCATATGTATGTAAGAGCTTTGATACTTGTACAGAAGGTAACAGTAGAAGCAGAGCATCAAAAACCTAAGAGATAGGGCCAGTAATTGCATTTCTGAATGTGGAAATGATGGAATAAAAATAAATAAATAATCCGCATCACTACGAAAACCACACTGCTTTTCTTCCATTTAAAAATGAAATTAATATATCACATCTTGTCCTGTATGAACTTTATCTTAGGATAACTTGCCTACAGGTGTAAGTAGAGTGCGGAAGGTAGAGCAGATGAGTGCAACCTGCAGTATACAGCTGTGGTCACAGGAAAATGCGAATATCAAGAGGTATAGTATGTTGCTTACGAGCCAGATACGGCCCACATGAATGAGCATGGAAACCCAGTTAATCTTCAATTCAGTTCTGTGCTTTTACTGACTTACCGTACTGACTTACTGTACAATTCTGTTGCCTTCTCTCCTACTTACCTATTTAAAAATTTGGGGTACTGCTTGCTGGCCTTTGTGGGACATGAAAGGTTAAATGTATGCACGTTGCTTTGTTATAGCATTTCACGGACATCCTCAGCCTTGACCAATACAAACATTGTGTATCTTGAAAATCTTAAATAAAACCAAAAATGTTAGCAGCAAGCAAAAGACTGAGAGAAACGTGTCACACAGATTTACCATTTTCATTGTGTTTTATACATAAAAATAAATGTTAAAAAATGCCTCTCTTCTTGGGCATGTCATAAAGATTTGAAGGAGACACCCAAATGGAAAAGGGTACTTGGACTGAAATGAAAAGGCATATTTTATGCATAAAGGGCCGTGTGAGCAAACTGGAGATATACTCTGATGGGTTCTGGGCTTATGGTGTCTTTAATTATAGATGATTAACAATTTGGTAGTTGCTTTGCAGACAAGTATACAGACAAAAACCCCTGCTGGGAAATGCTTGCAGTCTAAGACCTCATTCTGGTGGTGTGTGTAGAGCTATATTTTAACTCATGAGAAGTAGCAATATTAAAACAACAACAAAAAATTTGCTTTCATTATCTCAGAGAGAACTGTTGGCTTTTTGAAGTATTTCTATTACAGTTTTGAGCTTGCAATACTGCATGCAACCAGTTTATAGGAAACACTTTGGAGCAAGGTGCTTTTAGGTAAACCTTTTACTCAGGGTTAAAATAGGATGCTTCAAAGTGGGGTAGCCATTGGTGAGGTGCGCTAATTTCAGCTGGTAAGTACTGGGAAATTTAAAGAGAGCACCTCTGGCACGCAGAGCAGACTGTTGTACTGCAGAGATTCTGAGCTGACCTCTTGTCAACTTCTCATTTGAATCCTGAAAAGAAGGCTCTAGGTAATTGGCAAGTATCCTTATTTTAATATGCGGCCATAAAAAGTTAAAGTATGATGATTTTTAACATCAGAAGATTAACATTTTACCTTTAAATAAAATATGATTAACTGGTACAGAATTAAAAGTAATAGAACTGAAATATTCAAACTATGACTCTGTGGTGTCAGATTATGCATCAAGTGTGACAGTTTAAGTACTGAAGTGATTTAAAAATGATCCAGCTGAAGGATGTATATCCCAAGTATCAAGAATAAAATGGAATAAAACAGTCGTGGCTATCAAAACTTTCTCAAACCCTCCTGGCTGCAGGAACCAGGAAATCAAAAAGTAGCCGTGTTTACAGTGACTGTGTCTTGCCCGGTGCCAGTGCAGGTGCAGCGAGGGAATACTCTGCATGCTGTGACGGCATTCTAAACTGTGATTTTAAGTGTTCCAGATGATGATTATACTTAAATTTAATTGCCAGGCCAAGACTATTGCTTCTGGATCCATCTACCAGCAAGGTTCAAATGTGATTGATATAGCAATGTGTCTTTTCTTTCAGCAGTTTTCAGTCAGCCAGGCTTCTTATTATCCCTGCACAGTTTTATTTCTGGCAGATTGGCACATGTTTTGATAAATGAAACCACATATTTACTATCTGAACTACTTAGTGTTACTGTTTGGAAATCTGAAAATGCCACTGTGAAGGTCTGTCATTTGACTTCTGCATATTTTAAGTCCTTGTTAGTAAAAATGCTATTTTCCCCCCCACATAGTAGTTCTGTAAACTCAGCTTGGAATTTGACAGTAAACTGGCATCTTGCTGTCTTCTGAAGTCCTGTAAATGAAGTTTTTGAGTAGAATTTGGGCATTTAGTAATTCTCTTGTAGACATTGTTTTCAGCAGGTTTGTGCACATTAAACTATGACACCTTGAAATTTTTTATGAAGCATCAAGAGGAGGAGTGGAATGTGGCTCATGTTCCAAAATGCAAAAATAAAAGAAGTGGTAAATAAAATGTACTGTGGTCACAATAATGTACTGTGGTCACAATAATTGGCAGGTCTAATTTTGTTTATATCCAGGGAACAGGGTCCTGAATTAAGAGGGTGTTGCTTTCATGTAGTTTCTTCAGAGACCAGAACTTTAGTAATTATGTAAAAATGCGAGCAAAGCACTTAACAACCTTAATAGTAGTAAATCTTGCAGTTACACTGCTCAGGTGCTTGTGTGATTTCTTCATATTTCATTATCTTCAGGGAGAACTTTCTTGGTTGCTATAAGTATTGTTAGCCACATTGATAAAACATCCTTAGATGCTTTTAAAGATGTTACTCGTCATCTCTTAACAGTGCAGAATAAGACTCAAGTGAGCACAGCTCCTAAGGTCCAGCTGTCACTTTGGGTAACCGCACAAGTCCTGTGAGGCCTTACTGCTCTGTTTCAATGGGAATAACCATATTTAACTTGCCAATGCGCTTTTCTTTAATCTGCCAATAAATCTTCTAAATAAATTTGTCCTAAGAATAGAGGGAAATTAAAAATTAGAAATAAGTTTCTGATTATCTGCAGAGAGAGGTTATCGGAGCCAGTAATATAAACTTATCTTCAGGACAGAGTTTGATTGTGGAAAGGATTACATGGTATTATCTCTGGTACTGTGAGACTAGATTTGGTAACCCTGAAAAGTCCCTTGCTTTCCCCAGAAAGCCATCTTGGTACACTGCCTTAGGTACATCTGCTGTGAAGTCTGGGGATCTGTGCACAGCCTGTGAATCCTAGTTGATTTTAATGAACTGTTTATATTGACCTTGTCTCATGTTGGCAAGGTTCATGTTGTGTATTACACTCCTCTTTCTGGAAACAGCCACAGGGCAGTCCAAGAATTTATCTGCTATATAATTGTATTGTTCTGACTGAACAGTGAACGCATCGGAGGTTCTCCTGGCTCATTTGCAGGCAAGAGGTGAGCATCAGGAACATTCTGGCCCACTCGAAGAATCCTCATAACATGTTTCTGTTCATAAAGCTGTAAATATCTGCCTTGGTGCACTTGTTACTTTTCTCCCCTGTGCCATTTTTTGAAGAATCATTGTTTTAAAAGATCTTCTAATGTTTTTTCAACACCATTTAATTTCCAAGCTAGACACAGTCACAGCTAGCTTAACCATGCTTGTTCTTGTGCCAATGTTTTGCTTAAATAGATCTTCCTTCTATTTAATGTTTATGGAGAAGGGATTAGAGCAGTGGACGTTCCCCATCTTGAAGGGAGAAGAGAGGACAAGATGAGAGAGGTTTCTCTTTCATTTGGATGCATGTTGTATGAATGATGGGAACTGTTTGACTTCTGGATTTGAATAGGCTCGGAATTGTGGTGAAATGGTACAAAGTTGTGAAGAATTAAATGACTGAAAGGTCAGGGAGCTTAGCAAAGTCAGAACAGTAATGTGTACTAATTGGGATTTGTTTGTTTTTTTTCTTGCATATAGAAGTTGTCTTGATAAAGTTCATCTTTGCAGAGCTACATAGCAAAACTTCTGGTTGGTGTTACACAAGGTCCCCAAATGTCAAACTTAATCGTAGCATATGCTACGATTAAAGTTTGGTGCTTTTAAGTAACTGAGATGACTGAGCGGACAAATTACGCTGTGACTTTAAATGGGCCTTTCGACTTCCACCATGGCAAAGGTGTCTTGTCAATTTTTCTCCTTAAGAATCCTGTTCAGTCTTGCTTTATCATCAGTCAGGGAGGATGTGGGACACCACTGCAGGTGTTCTTTTGGTCGTTGTTCAAGGAGCTGTTGTGAATGGTTTAAATTTGGAGAGAAGAAGCATCATATAGCTGGATCTGCATGAGCCGTGTCGCTACTGGTGTCTCAAATCTGTTAATGGTGCTGCCCACAGTAAAGTCAATATTTAGTCCTCAGCATCATGATGTTTTGCTTTTAAATGCCATTAATAAAGTAGTCAGAAGTTTGGAATCTTGATCTGCATCAGATTTATATTTCATGTAATGCATCTAGTGAGTCACATATTTGCTTTTCATGTTGTGAATTTTCTTCACTGGGCATGAGGAAATAAACATGTGGCTGAAACCATTCTGAAAGAAAATACAGTAAAATTGATTATTAATTCAGAGTTGCTAAATGCTGTCCTTGGGTGTTTAGTTGGGCTTGGTCTTTGTCTATGTCTACCCCTCTTGGGGATGAGTTGCAGCCCTTTTCCATTGACATGTCTGTTTCTTTTTGTAGACGCTAAAATAGATTCTTAGCTAATATTTCATAAAAAAACATATAAAAGGAAAGTTGTGTAATTTATATCTTATTGAGCAAGCCATTATTTTCTGCAGCTGCTTCAAAATAGATAAAGTATCTATCAAACTCTTGCATTGCAGAAGCTTTGCTTTGTAGTTCATGGTTTTGACATAAAATTATTGTGGCCATGCTGAATCAGTGGTATTTTGTCTCATAAATCCTTTGGCCTCAAGAGCAACCAAAAATGTGTTTGTGAGCTGCAATAAAGGGTGGTTAATTCTTTTTATAATACTGCATTGCTTAAGGTGTTCTCTACTTTCTTTTTCTTTCAATGTCAAGAATTTTATTTTAATAGGACTTGTGAAATCTGGAGACTTATGGAAGATTAGTAAATCTGCCAGAAGTTTATAAGAGTCATGAAGAAGAGATTATACATAAAGTTAAAACTCTTCTTCACTCTTTGGATCTACTTGCTAGATGATGTGAAACTTCATTCCCTGGGAAAGAGGTTTTCTATTCAGGAATACAGTATGGTAGACATATTCTCTGAATTTTCCTGGAAGGTAATTAGTCTGACTGTCTTTGAAGTGTGTTTCCTAATGTGGATCTATATTTCAATGCTAGATCTTTGTTGAAAGGGTTGTGTTGTGTATTTACTATACATTGATTCAGTAAGGCAGATATGTAAAACACCATATTTGTGTCACTTACCTATATTTTGTATATTTTGGAATTTAACATCTTAATCACACACCTTAAAGTTGGCTGCTTGTCACTGGGGTGAGGAAGGCTTTTAGTCAGGAGAAATACAGATGTAGGAGGGGGCAGGATGTTTCAAGAGACTTTTTTTTGAAGCCATGTAATGGCTTTTCTTGTCACCTCTTTTAGTGAAGCCTATAGGAAGTCTTGTGCAGAACCCCTCCTGGAGTTTCTCTGGGCAACTGCATGAATAAGGATAAGCAGTTCTTTCCCCTGCAGACTGCAGTTATGCTGTTATATCACATGACAAGAACTAGAGGTGACCTTTCGGAGTTTGTGCTCCAGACATTCTGTCTGCATCGTGCCTCTGGATATATATCTTTAGGACTTTCTGATATCCCTGCTAAATAATAAAGATAAGTCATGACCCATTTACTGTCTCTGCAGTCTAAGATCCGCTGAACTCACTGGGGAAATGCATTGGAGCCCAATTTGCTCATTCTTCCCCTTTGCCCTTGGTACCTTTTGTCTTGTCCACCTTGATCCCAGCCATGTCTATGATCCAGCGCTATGGATGGTCCTGCAGTCAATGTGTTCAGAGATGTCTTTTGTGTCTGTAATGTAGAGGTGTCCAGAAAGTAGTGCAGTAACCAGTCACAATGCAAATCATGAGTGCAGCACATGGAATCCGGGGTTGGACTAGATGATCTCTGGTCGTCCTTTCCAACCGCTAGCATTCTGTGATTCAGTGAATCATTCTTCTCTAATGAGGAGACTCACCTATAAATCGCTGTTGAATGCACACCACACAGTATTTCATCTTTCCTGCTTGTCTCCCACTTTTTGTCAGTCATGTAGAGTTGAATATGCAAATAATTGAGAAAGCAGAAATTAGTACTAGTCTGTTAGTATTAGATATATTTCCCCTAGCATTTGTTAAAGTTTGCTATTCCCCTTTGTGATTTGGGTTCTTGGATCTCGATTTTGTCTCAAGCAGAGTGAGGCTTCTAGAGCTTGTCTGCGTTTGTGGGTAATAGGCAGTAGTTCTTCCATGATTGCAAACTTTCATATCAGAACTATCATCATCATGACACTTTTTTTTTAAAAGGGCTGTGAACATAAGAGTTTCGTATTTACAAAGCTAATTTGAGAATCAATTATAATATCAAGCCTAGTGCCAAGGTAAGTCTATGAAAACAGGAGAGTAATTCGCTCTAACATTTTCATACATTAAGCTGCACTGGACGCACATTAATAAAACAGATACATAGAGAGGATGGTGTCACACTGCAAGATGTTTGTCTGGTTGTTTTCATTGGCCTGACAGAACTCCAGTATGAAAGGTACAGAGTGTGGACAGACTCTGTAATGAACTTGCATACCAAATCATCTGTCAGAACCCTGGTCAGCTGGGAACAGACTTGCTGACAGACATGAGACTCCTAGTATAACCATGTGGTGCTTTATCTTTTATTTAAAACTCAGTTGGCTCCTTGTTCTGTAAGTTTAATAGAGATGTAGTCTCCATTGCCGCAATGTCAATTTTGCTATAGTTTTATCATGCGGAATGTTGAATGCTGTATGCCTTGGTCTGTGAAAAATGATGCATTGGGAGTCTTCAAAAACTCAGCAATGCTACAAAACAAATTTTGATTGTGGGAAATGCCTTCTGTAAATGAATCTCAGTTTTTATGGTCTTGAACCAACAATGTTTTGGCGAAATAAACTGTTATATGCAAAAATAACAACAGAATTTATAGTGGTTAGACAGTCTTGGTGCAGTGCTAGAAAACTGTTGTTATTTGAGCCTAACGTTGTATTATGATGCATCTTGAGTAGAAAAGAAAACAACTTCTAATATCTTAGAGATTGTGTTCTTTGACTTTCAGTTGTTTTGTAGATCAGGAATAGAAAACTGTTGGTAGCCTTTTTGCTTACGTAATATTACTTCCTGAGCAGCCAGTGAAAATAAAATAAAAGAAAGCAACTATTTTTTCATTTAGAGCTGATCAAAATTTTAAATTACATTTTAAATTTCCCTGTTTTGCAGGGGTTGTTAATACTTTGAAATTCAATTTTGTTCCACTAAAATGTGTTTCAAACAAATTCAAAGGCTTTTTGTGATGCCATGTTTTGGTTTGATGTTCTTTCATGACATAGTGAGAGGTGCATGTTGTGATCCTGCTATTCTGATGATCGTGCTCTGACATAATGGAAGTGATCTTTTTTTTTAAAAAAAAAAAAAGTGTGACAGTCTTTCATTGCAACATACATGGTATGTCAATACTGAACGTCAGTCATCCTTTTAGACTTCCAGCTACTGCCATATCAGGACTTTTTTTTATAATGAGCAAAATGTGACAATTTCTATATTTGATGATACAAAATCTCAGCAAGGAACTGAGCACCTGATGCAAAGTGAAAGTTTCCTCTTCTTTAAAATAGAGAGGATTTTCTTAAATTTCAGCAGATTGGGTTTTTTTTTCCTTTTCTGGTGGAAAAGTGGTTTTGACAAAAGGTTGATGTTACGTTAGAACCATACATTAGAAAAACAGACCTGAAAGACACCTTTAGGCATCCTATTCTTTCCCAACAGAGGATGGATCACAGCCTGCCTTTCTCTCTGGCTTCTAGTTCTTTCCCCAGATAACCTGAATTTGAAGTTTAGATTTTCATTCCAGTTTGGAGTTTTTGCCATAGCTGTAAGCTTTTCTCTAGGCTAGGAATTTGAATTGTTTCTCACTCAACAAATTAAGCTCTGCAGTGTCCAGTGCTGATAAGCCTTCCAAGCTGTCACAGGTTTGCTCTGTCCTCACTTGTGCTTTCTGAAAGGTATTGCAGTTTGGGTACCCATCCCACAGGTTTCTGGCAGAGTTCTCAGAAATAGTGAAGTTGGGCAGATTACAAAGGGCCATGAGTATACTGTGGGGAAAGTGATGGGTATGCTGTTTGATCAGCACGAACTACAATGCCAGTAAACCTTTAACTTAGCTGGCATTAATGCAGCTTGACTGAAATAGCGNATGAACTACAATGCCAGTAAACCTTTAACTTAGCCAGCATTAATGCAGCCTGACTGAAATAGAATTTAGAGTTAATGAAACTAGTTTTAACAGTATCTGCAATGCTTTCTGTGTGTGAACGTGTGACATTTTACAAGTGCATTGCAAAGACTAAATTGATTCTTAGAAGAATACATTTCTCTAGTCCAGACAAGACCTAATAGATCTTTTTTCCTAGATAGCAGACTTAACTTTTTCTTAATTTTCTCTCTTGATTAAAAACCTGAATGGGGTGAGGTTTCTACAAAATGTCTACTCAAAACAAGCTTAGAGAAAATGGAATGTCAGCCTTAAAAAAGTCACTTTCATGTGGTTTGACATGATAAGGTCCTAAAAGTCTCCTAACGATAGATGTGCAAGTATGCTTGCTGTATTTGGAATCAGTGTGTGTAGTAATGTATATTCACAAAATATTGATGACACTATGCTGGGAAGAGTGCTTGGAATAAGGAGCACTGGCAAAGCAAAGAACTAACTGGCAAACCCAAGATACAGAGGTGGATGAAAGGCAACTGAATATTCAGTACGGAAGGTTAAAAAAAAAAGTATTAGACTGCTGGTACAAAGAAGTATAACTCTTTAATAAAAGGGAAAGATAAAAGATTTCTCATAAACAATTTGCTTATTGATATTTAGATTTTATAAGTGAAATAGTGCAATTCTAAAAGATATTTATGCTTTTAGGTGTGAAATGGAAACAAATTGCGGTGCGTCTCCATGTATGTACACAAACACTTATATTATTCTAACCTTTTTTCATAGTGCTGACTATGTATTTAGTACAGAAGATATTCTATTCTATTTTCTTATTCTGCTGACTTCTCTTTTATGTCTAAATACTTGACTGATTATTGAATTCCATGAATTTATGAGTACATCAGAAGTCTTATTTAACAATTAGCATATGAAAACCAAGGAAAGGCACATGTCATGCATGTGCCACATATTTAAATCACACTTGAAAAAAAAGCCATCTGTTCAACACTTCATTTTTAGGGTGTTCTTTATTCTGCAGAGAAGTGTACCCATTAATAAGGAGGGTTCAAAACCAACTTGTGTATCTATTAGGCATGGTGTTAATTTTATTTTCTTATATATATGTTGTCCTGGTTTGAGGTAAAACAGGACCAATTTTGGTCAG
>RSEF01000031.1:7035065-7052125 GCA_003993805.1 Himantopus leucocephalus
TTTTTTTTTTTTTTTTTCCTTAATAGAAACAGTTTATTTAAAACACTCTGGTACATATATTTATAAGGATTGTGGAAAGCCATAAATATAAATTGAAAAAGAACAGGAGCGTGTTTTATTGTTTTGGGGTTTTGGTTTGTTTTTTTTTTTTTAAGAAGAATCTATCTGGCCATACNGGATAATACTCCTGAAAACTGTTTTTTTTCTTTACAGCCAGAGCTGCATTGCCATTCTATATAGACAGCAGATGGCAGCATTAGACAATGTGTGCCTTGTTCAGGTAGCCAGAAATCAAATGATTGCTTTTTGGGTTTCTTTTGTTCTCCCCCTTTCCCTTTTTTCTTTTATTTATTTGTTATACAAAGTAACTGGAGCTCCAAATTTGAACAAACTGCGGGTTTCATTGTTCTGTTAAAAAATTAATTTGTGAAAGTATCTGTGTTTGTGCACGGTGCAATGTGCTAAGAAATCATTCTCTGGAGTGAAAAACGAAATTTCTTTGCAAGAGGGTGCAGAGTGAGGGGAGACACTGCTTTTCTGCTGGACTCAGGAGGTTCTCTCTTATCCCAAATCACATATATCTGTCCTTCCTCTACCTACTTACAGTACAAAATGTCATCTGGAAAAAAAAAAAAAATTAGTCATAATGTAGCGGCAAAACTGTTGCCTGGAGAGTGTGCCTGCTGAGAGCCAGACGCAATTTGGAAACAGTAATAAGTTTCCCTTGATATGATTATTTTCACTCTGCTTTAAGGGGGAGAGAGGATGGAGAAGTGTTTGTTCCTAATGGGAATGCCCTTGAAAGAACAAGTAGGCGCAATCAAGGGAAAAATATATATATTGTGCTGTTAAGATTGTAGTTCTTAACAGACTAGAATAGATTCTAGTTAAATTAGAAAAGAGGTGGATTATGTGCTGAAGTTCAGTGCAGCAGTACTACCCCTGCAGCAAATGTCAGCATCTCAGCTGTGATGAGTGGTGTGTGGTGTTTGTGGCATGAGATTACTTTAGGGTGGTTAGTCAATGTCTTTGTTAATATAGTGAGAAATGCAAGACACTTGTACCAAATGTGTGCTATCCTTAATGCAAAGAATGCATTAAGCACTTTTTTTTTCAATACTGCTTCTTATGAGTAAGACCCCATCGTTTTTTTGGGAGCAAAATGAAAAATGTACCTATGCAGCATTACCTACACTACATGTTGAAAGTAGTCTTCTGTTTTTGCTATTTTCCTGGGTAGTATCCAATCCCACCTGCTTTAAGGAAACTGAATAAAATACTGCTGTCCATTTGTGGCAGTCTATAAATAAGGTCGCTGGAAAGTATGAGAAAATTCTTCTGATGTCCTAAATTGTGTAGTTATGTATTTTTTTTTTTAGTGTGTAAAGGGTGGTTGGGGTAGTTCCTTTTGTACTTTGGAAATACGTCAGGACCAAAATGGTAGGCTTTGAAAATGGTTTAGAAGCTGTGAAATATCAACTTCTCCCTTCAAAGAAAACCCAGGTAGATTTGAAGTGAAAGAAAACAAAACAAAAAAAAAGGAGATAAACTGAGTGATTTTTAAGCATTTATTACTTGTTCACAGTGTAAATTCCCAATGCTGTAGGTATGACACTGTCAGTATTGTACTGGGCCTGGTGGTAATGAATGTAGTAACATCTATATTTGCTTTTTTGTCACTTATTTTATATCTTTTTTTTTTTACCTTAAATAATTCCTGATGAGAGAATTCTTGGTAAATCGGGGCTGCGTATTCCAAGTTGCCTATTACATTAGTGCAAGTCTGATGTATTATTCAAGCAAATCAGTAATAAAAGATTTAAGCCTTTGTCAGTTAGCTGTAACGACTTCTAGCCAAATTTCTAACTGTAGTTCACCCAATGATGTGCTGATCTGTCTTGTCCCTTCCTCTAATATATGGAAGGGTTTTCCCATGAAAAAAGAAAATAAGAGGAATATGCTTCCTGAGCTGTTAGGCAGGTGGCAGCAGTACAAGTGGATTCTGAAAGGGTTTGTACTGATTATTTTAGTCTAAAAGGAAAGCAAGTTTTGGCTTTCAGACTACTTTGAATTTGTCGTGTGGGGCACTAGGTGGCCATCTACGATCCATTCCACTCTTGATTAGCCTGATATATAAGTAAATCTGCTTCTGCTTTGGATACCTGCCGCAGAACTGCCAGCCTCCATACGTTTTCTCTGGCACGTCGAGTTCCCCACAACTTTCCTGCCAAATGCCAGATCAGGATATGCTGTAACCAGCAGATTTGGATCACTCCCTGTTTGGGACTGAGGTTCAGAAGTCTGTCCTGGAAAGCATTTATTTTGTGTCTGCAATGCATTTTCTGTTAGTTGTAGTTTGGCCAAGAGTTAGATGTGCCCATTTTTAGAGTTCTGTCATTGCCTGTATGTGTTTCTGCAGGATTTTTAGCATTTGTACGTTAAAAACAGTGTGAGAGTATATTATTCAAGATCAGTGTAAGGTTGGCCAAATTAGCACGGGTTCAGTTGTATATTGCCTGTATATACTGAACTTTTAAGCATATGATTTTTTTTTTGCTACATTTTCTGTCTATTTCAATACAGGCTGCGAGAAATAATAATTTTTAAAAACTTTTTCAACTAAGGTCAGTCTTTAGTCAGTCACGATATTCTTTTATGTGTTTTGTTCTGCATTTATGGCTTTATTGTTTGTGAATCTGTTATCTTGACTCTTGCTAGGAAAGAAAATATTATTGCTAGTTCTTGACTCTTGCTAGGAGAGAAAAGATTATTGTTAGTTCTGTGTTTGGGCTCAGACTCTTCCAAAAATGTGATCATCTTTTTGCAAGGGTGGGGGATTTATGAAGAACAGTGAGGAGAATTTCATACTCTAGGTAGCCAAAAGAAATATGTCATTTAAATGAGAATATATAAATCTGCTGGATTTGAGCATGATTTGATGAATTTGGTTTCTGGGTTGCATGTTACATGAGAAAAGCTGCAAGGACTGACATACCATTGACATCAGAAAAGCTGGGCAAACATATTAAAAAAAAATCCTAAAACCCCAAATACTAATACTTTCCCAGTGCAGCAGTATACAGACTTACCAGTGTCAATGAATATTGTTCTGCTAGTATATTTCTTATTTCATGCTTCATTTTCTCTTCTCCCAGAGCTAGAAGTGTCATAAAGTGTTTTGCATTATAAGTACTAGGGATATTGTGTAGAGACAGTATTTGCCATGTTCTAAGAAATAGAAGGTGCACAGTGAAATCTAAGAAATTGAATAGACAGTTCCACCTATACCATTTTCCAAAAGAAATCGGCAGGAAGTAAATGTGTGGGCATTGGAGAAAAGCTGTATGTGTATGTATGTCAAAGCCTTTTTCTTTTTTTCCCCTTTTCTTTTTTCCCCATGTAACAAAACTGGTAGATGCACTTGCTATAGATAGGTCTACACATAGGCTGTGCATATTAGTGTTCACAGTGTTTTATGATATTTAGGTTCAGCCTAGCTATCAAGAGGCGGGGAAAGGAAAAAATACGGTAAAGTAGTGGCTTGGCTTCTCTCAAATGGGTTTTAATTGAGCTTTTTGTGATGAAAAGCTAATGCTATCTGTTTCCTAGAGATGACTAATTCTGTTTTCCAGTTGTAAACCGAGGAGATTGGACTGTAGTCAGAGAAGGCTTGTAACAAAATATGGGCGCAGGCATTTGGTGGTTGACTAAATATTTTAAATACATGGAGTTATGCTGGCGGAGGAAAAAAGCTACCTATTTTTGTTACAGGTTGTACACTTAAGGGTAACAAATAGGAACACTATGGATGGTGCTAGACAAATATTTTTAATGGGGTGTTTCCTGCTGTAGTTCTTGGAAGAGGAAGTAAACATCTGTATTGGAGAGGATTTGCTATTACCACTGATAATTGTAATGATTCTCTTCTATGAAAGCTACTTAACTCCAACAAGATATTTAACTACGTATTTTAACATATTTGTATGGTGTGCATACAAATAAGGTCTATTTTCAGTAGTATTCTATACCTCTTTTCTGCATTGATCAGCTGTAGTACATTCTGAGTACTTCTGTATATCATTGAAATGAAAGATTTTACTGCATCTTAAGAATGAACATTTATGCTTCCAGCTTCTCACATTTTTTCCAAGGTTTCTTTGATCTAGATATGGTGAGGTAGAGAAAAAGGATAGTCCCAGAGACCAATGGTGTTCAAAATAACAGTGTCTGAAAACGTTGCGTCAGATTGGTAAGCTTATTCAAGCAGAACAAATGAGAACCAAAAATGCAGATTCCATCAATATGTCTGCACTTCATGTCTCCCTGAAGCAGGGAACGTTAATAGATCTCCTCATGTTACTCTGTCTGATTAGCTGTATCTGGAAAACATGAGCCTTTCCCGCTGATGAGTTAGAGGTACGTGCTTTAAAAGTCACAAAGGAAATGTGAAGAAGTTTGGCAGTGTTTTCTAACTATTCCTATTGTTTATATTCTCATTTGAGTACATTTTAAAAGGGTTGTAGTGTTTATTTGTGAATACCTTGTGCTTAGAGCTGGGGAATTTCTCTTCTCACAAGAGTTTCAGGGTAGGAAGTTGTAATATTGGCAATAGTGCTCAATTTGTTCTTGCCCTCCAAACTAGAACATATTTACCTCCTAGAACACCACTTAAAGTGTGGGTTTTTTCCCTTCTCCATTTTACAACCTTGGAAGCTCTGGCAGACTGCTAGGCTCAAAACAGTCACACAAGAGTGCACCTTACTCAGTGTAGTGTAAATGGAAGGGCCTCTGCTAGTGAAAAAGCAAAGCACAAAAAAAATCTTTGTATCCGTTCTTACATGGCTGAGTCTGTAGTGAGCTTCAAAGGTCTTGCATCTGAGGAAAGTGATGACATGAAGAAAGTTTTCAGTGTGAAAGATCATGTAGAGATCAAGAGAATTGGAAACGAAGTCAGCAAAGTAATATTTCTAAAGAAAGGCTTGTATAAGAGAGAAAATAGAAGATAAGTTGGAAACTATGTCTAGTATTAAAGGTTTTAGGAACAGAAGGCATGAAGGTGAGAGCTGAAGGAGGAACCAAAAGGAACAGTTAAGACCATAAATATGTGATGATGACTGCAGCAGGATATGAAGTAAAAGAGAAGCTGGATTTTGTAGGACTGAGTGAGGAGCAAATCATGAATTTCTGCGTAAGGTACTGGGCAGAGCAGCATTACATGACTGACACGGGCTTCATCTAGCATGTGTGAAATCCGAGGACATACATTTATACTGGGGGCAGTTCTGCTGTTACGTTGAATATTTCTCTAAGGGGTGTGTACACGATCTTTTTGATTTGGTGCTGATTTCAGTAGAGGCTGCTTTTCTAAGTGAAACTCGGAATCATCAGTCTTGCTATGAGAACCAAGCCTTGCTAATAGATCTATTTCTACCTCTTCTAGTTGTGAAGAAGGTGGCCCTTCCTCTCTCAATCAGTATGCTGCTGAGTTGCATGGCCTATGGCTATGAAGACTGAAAAAATATTGAATAAGTCTGAACTTCAGCGTTCATTTTTGAGAGGTGACTAGACTTCCCTGCCTCTGTCCATCCGTTTCAACAGCAGAACTTCCACTGAAAATGAAAACTTGTCTTAAACATAATTCAGAACCTGATAATAAAACATGTCATGTGGTTAACCTTTAATACAATGTAACATTTAAAGAATAGTTTGCATCTTTTGCTGGTAAATTACTACATAAATATTTAGATTAGGTGCGAGTAGGAATGTGGCATTATTTATGGATCCATATTTCTCTGGCATTTCAGATGCATGGTTGTTTCGCTCCTTAATAAATGCAGACATTAAAAGAACAAGCACACATGAAGTGCTAATTTTAAAGCTTTGCAGCTCAGAGGAGAAAAATCTTCACATGTTTTGTTAGAACTGCTTGTCTCCTGTTGCATGATAGAGAGAAATCATTTAACACACTTGCAGTTGCATTAAGCTCCTTTATTCCTGATACTTGTCATGGAGTGACATGTCTCACCTGTTAGTGCAGATTGGTAGCAGAGCAACCTGTCAGATCTGAAGATGTTTTGGTGCTGTCTGTTCCTTCTCACTTCAGAGGCAGATGTGTTATGGTACAGTTACTCCTTTAATTTTTGCCCCTATCTTGCTTCAGTTCTCTCTCACCTTAATCCTTGGAAGGGGAAGGCATGAATTTATGAAATGTCTTACTAGTGAAAACTGTCAAAAAAAGAGGAAAGTGCAGGTTCCTTTTTTTTTCTGGTTTAGCTAGAGATCAGACTGTTAGGGAGACTGACCGCAAAGCTGCATCACCAGTAAACGGCACAGCAGTTCAGAAAATGGTCCTGAAATAATAGCATCGCAAGCTGTTGCAGAAGCATTCTGAGATCTAAGACACGTGAATTCTCTTACTTGCACTGTGCAGACTTCTGGGAAGTTAGGTAAATCACATACCTTCTCTGTAGCTCGCCTTCCCTTTTATGAAATGTGACCTTCCTTGTAGAGTGAGCATACAAGAATGATGACATAAGTCCGCTGATACTGTGAGCTATTCAGATACTGCAATGACAAAGCTTCCTAGCTATTAGAACAGGAGTAATTTTCCATTTGAGATGGAAAAGGTATGGGTATTTCCTTCATCTGTTGAAATTAAGGAGAGATACTGAGCAGCTCTGCTGAGGTCTTACCTTTCAAAGCGCAGGACTAATTTAGAAGTCAATTCTTTGGGGGCTATCACTCCTCCATGGTCTCCATGATGTTTGTCAATGAGAATACCTCACTGAATGTTCATGCTTTTGTGCCTTGGGCTTGGTGGAATTATCACTTGAGACTTGTAGGATCTTGTATTCCAGTTCACTAAACTGTTCACTGAAGTTTCCTGTCTTGGGTTTTGAACTTCTGTGAGGAAAGTAGCTCCATGGATTGATTTATTTATGGTCCTCTTTTTGAAAGCCAGACACTTCTAGTCGAGGCCCCTTGCAAGGTGTTCACATGCACTAATTTTCCTTTCCTAGTTGTTGGCAAGAAACAGGTGTTCCCATATAGCTCGGTGTGTAGGTTACCTTGATGACCTGTTGGTCTGGAAAATACCCCTAATTTCTCTGATTTTTAAAGGCCCCTATTGTATAGAATCTTTTAGTGATGAATATTTTTCCCCTATTTCTTTATGGTGTCTTTGGTTTGATGGCATGGAAATTTATTATAATCATGGGTATGCATTTTACAAGAAGGCCTTGTCAGTATCTGACTTGACTAAGCTCTTCCGAGCGCTCATGGTGAGCCCTGCATTATCTGCAGACTCACTGGATCTCAGATTTTTCTGGTTTAGTTTTCATGGAGAGTGGCTGTATGCATGGAGACATCTGACTGTGATTGTGACTGTATTCCAGTAAGTAAAGAATTTGCCAAAGAACTATTTTCTTACTCAAATATTAATCCTGTGAGAGGAGGATATCTGAAAGTATCATTTTCTTCCTGCCAGTAACTGTCTTTATGCAAGCTCTTTTCAGCTATTTTTTCTTTTGATGAACACTTCTGAGTTTAGATTTCAGAATTCCTGTCTTCTGGAGTAACGGCCCTCCAGCACTGATATCCTGAAGGCTAACACTTGCCAGTGTTTCCCTGAGAGTAATGGAGAACTATAATAGGGAAAAAAAGTGATAGCTATGGAGAAGAGGTTCTGTCTCTTCCCCACCAATACATGAGGCTTCCTTGGTTTGTACATATCCAGCTGGATATGTAAGAAGCCAAGAAGACCTCCAGAATGCCAGCTGTTCATTTGTGGTAATAAATGTGAAGATACAGGGATGAGATTAGTGTTTTTCTTTTAGGGGATAGCACTTGTTATACTTGAAGGCATGTAAACTTCCAAAAGGACAAAAGTAAATGTGAATGGGTCAGTGTCACTCTTGGAATAGGCCTCTCCTGGAACGACCTTTTTTCTGGTACAAAATTAATCAGCCAGAGTACACATCTTTATCTCCAAGATCAGTAGAAAAATCCCAGGATCTGTATGTTTGACTCCTGGAAGTGAAGTCTTTGCTATGAATACTTCCCAGCAGAATCATTCCATGTCATTTGTTTCTTCCTCTTCAATTAATATTAACCATTTGATTTGGAAAACGTTTTGTTGGCATAGGGTAGCTTCAGAAAATCAGGTGTGAGGGAAACAGAATTTTGTTAACATGCTTTCTAACAATTTATGAGTGGTAACAATCCTCTTCAGATGGTTGGAGAAGAGGTATCTTCAGTATACTTAGCAAGTTTTAATATATTTCAAGTGTTAATTGTAGTATGATGAGAACATAGAATGTCTGTACTGTGTCAAACATCCAAGTTCAGTGTTTTAATGCTGACAGTAGCCACAAGCACGTGGCGAAGTGCAAGGAGAGGATAAGCAAATAGTAATACTTGTCCCCAAAAGTCTCCCAGTGTCCAGAAACTTGTAATTAAAAAATGCAGTGAGAATATTTCTCTGTGTTTGATAGCACTGGATGGATTTTTTTGTTGTTGTCAATTTGATTACCTGAGTCCATGTACACTTTAAATGTTTACAGCCTTCTGCAGAGAGTAGTCCCACAGCTTAGGGGAACTCTGTGAAAAACCTCCATTTATTTTTCTGGAACTTGGTTGGTAGAAGTACAGGAGAGCTTGTAAACACCTGAATCTGTTTGTTCAGTTGCTGGACAAATGCATATTCTCTGTCCTGAAATGCTTCCAGTAGAAATTTTCTGTCTTGCTGAGTCCTGTATTTATCTGGCTCATAACAGTTCTGTTTGTGCAAGAATAAGGGCCAACCTGGTCCCTTTGGTCTACTGAGAACATAAAAAAAGTGTATTTTTCCTTACCTGATTTCCTTCCCTTCATATAATACTAAGGTACATTGTTCTGGTCTGTCCTGGTATACCTGCAGACACGAATGTATGTAAGCTGGGATAGTGTTGTACTGTTTGTACCATACAGCTTCCTTTTTTTCTGATGATCCAGATCTGAAGAATTTTAAAATGCCTGATAATTTGAAGAGCTGTGGTTCACTTTATCTACTTCTAAAGCTCAAATTGTCAGGAGGAAAGAATATCATTATTCATTAGGTTGGGAAGGTAGAAGTTTCCTGTCCTACAATATGTGGATGTGTCACCTTTTGGTCTGGATGTGAGGGAAGGGAAGTCAAGGAATGAAATCTGGAGTGTTGGTAAAAGAAAAAATAATTCTATTTTTAATTTCAGTTTTAAACAGCCATGTTTACTTTACCTAGCCATGTCTTCCATTTTGAGCTGTGAGGCTTATTTTTGAGTACTGTTATTGCAAAGAGAGCCTACCACCAGGAAGAGCAGCAGAACACACCCTGTTTCAGACAATACTATTTGGGACCTTAGTGCTGTAAATGATGTAGAAATGTGCATGTATTAATGAGGGGTATAATAGGTTTCAGTCAAAGTGGGAGATAAGATGTGTTAATCTTGTATATTAAATAGTCCTACAACAATGAACCTTATAATGAGGCTGTTATTAAATCTTTTCTTCGCTGGCTTCAGTTCAGTCAAACCAGTGCTTTTCACTTTGGCATGTTTAAGGACAGTTTTTACAAGAATGGACCAACTTTTTGAGGCCCTTGATGTCATTCTGAAATACTTATCTAATTAGAGATGTGTATAGCACGTGAAGGAAAGGGAAATCTCTGGAGCACTCTGACATGGAATACTTCCCTTTTTTGGGTTTGGGGACACCTCCTTTAAAATTAGTGTTAGTGTGCTTTTATGGAGTTTGATTTGACCTCAGCTGCCTTTTAGGAAAAGGAGCATTGCATTTCTCTCATCAACAGCGTGCAAACAGATTGTGTTCTAACAAGGTTAGAAAGACTGTCAAAATAGCAATAGTTTTAAAAGAAAAAATTTTCTAGAATGATCTGTGATTTTTACATACTGTGCTGTTCTAGCTGTAGTGCTGAAGGCAGTTCCATAAGAAGGGCAAGATTTCTTGGCTTGCTGGTATTTACTTTTTTTCTATTTCAGTCCAGCAACATTTACAGATTTTTCATCTCGCCGCTTGCACCACTTGCGGATAGTCAGATTAAAATCTATGGGCTTCTGTGTTAGTATGTTCTAGTTTAAAAGGGTGAAAAAAGAAAGTTGAAATACCCAAGTCTGATGCGGACTGATCTCTGATACAGAGAGGCAACCTCCTGAGGAAGCGGCAAACAAAAGAATTTGCCATAGCAGCCAGGTTTCCTTTCCTGTATGGACCTGAGCGAGGAACCTCTTGTTCTGAGAGCAGTGGGAGCTTGGCTGAAGGAGGGTCTGCTTTTCTCCATCAGCATTATTCCCAGCTGAGGGCTGTGAGGAAAAGGTTCAGTGAGACACATCAAGTATATAAAATTAAGAGTGGTGATTGATTGTTTCCTGCAAGGAAGCAACAAGACAGACACCACTGTGTATTCTCAGGTGATCCCCATTCTGATAGTAACCGAGACCAAACCTGATTAGCTTTGTTATAAAATGAGTTGATGTTTTGTGATCTTACATTCTCATTCCCTGCAACGCAGACACCTTTGTGATTTACAATGCATGTTCTTTAATTGAGATGGAGGTGCTGTAGCTCTGCTCTCCCTAAGTTCAGGTTTTACATTCCATTTCTCTTTTGCCTCTTCATCCCCTTTCCTGCACGCATCTGACTCCAAGCTCACATTTATCCTGTTAAATAACTCCTCTTACTGTGTCTAAACATAACAGGCTGAGCATCCTTTCTCAGATACCTCAATTCCCATATAGGCTAAAAGCACCTTATCTCTCCTCGGGCTTCTGCCAGGAGCTCTGTTGTCAAATTAGAGTAAAGAACATGGCTGTTTTAATATCGAGTAGTACTGATATGATAAATGGCTTTGTGTAAACAGTAACGGTGGCTACTGTGAAAGATTTTTTTAATTCTCACAAAGGCCCGCAACTAAAGCAGCGAGTATTTCCAGTGGTGGGTATTTTATGTAAAGCTGTGACTGCCTGTGTGGATGGACGGGAGCGCAATTTGAGGAGGGACAGTAGCAGGAGGATTGCACGGCGGATTTTCATGTTTCAAAGTGATGTGTTAGATCCCTCTCTGTAACAAAATTAACCTCAAAATTTGACAAGTGCTCTGTGCAAGTTGTTAGGCGAGCGGTAATACGCAGCAAGGTCACTAGGTGGAGCGACAGGTCCATTTTTTTTTGTCGCAGGGGCTGACCAGTGCTTTTGTCGGCTTTGCAGATGCACATATGGTAGAATATTACCATTTTATGGTTACAATTATGAGCAATTTGATAGAAAATGAAAGCTAAATTATGCAGTGTTCCTTTTATTTGTTTAATTTTGCACTCTAAATATGTAAAAGGAAAAAAATAGCATTCTTTTTGTGTGGATGGTGATAGGTGCATTACCTTCTTTTGGCTTCATATTTTCACACAGCACAGGTTGAGATTATTTTCTGTCGTACATGATGAAATGTGTGGTGTTGTTCTCGGATGCTGGGACTGCTTTGCACAGAAATTGTATATGGGTGAATCTCCAGGCTCGCTTTTTCCATAAAAAAGTATCATACATTTACTGGCTGATAGACAAATACATAAGTAACAAGTTCCTTACCAGTTTCCAGTGGAAGAGGCTGGGTAGCTGTGCTGTCTAAACAAATGCCAAAGGAAATTTTTAAATCCTGAAAGTCACTATAGTCGTTGGCAGAGCTCCCCTAAAAGGAGTGTGTTCTGAACAAAGTCTTTCTTGCCAGTGAAGGAAGATCTCCTGTTGTCGCAGGTCTTAAGCCAAAAGTAAAAAATTGGTGGCCCATGCCAGGACCAGTAGCCTGTTATGATGATCTGTGGGGTCTGTATTTTGTGTACCCAGTTTCTTTTCTGTTATCAGATCCCTTATGTTCTTTATTATGAAAATGAATGTTTTCACTAGTGTGTATAGTGGCATAACTTGCTTTTTGTGTGTGGCATTCTTCCCTGCTTTTCACTAGAAGAAAGTTGTCAGCACAGCCAGGCTGCAGGGTAAACCTTTATTTTCTTTTTTCTTCGCTTGTAAATATTCTTTTGTTTGTATTAATGAAGATAAGGCTGGAGATGTGTTTTCCACTTGGAATGGAAAGTGCAAGCTCTAAGATGATATTTGCATTTATTGATCCAGGCACATCTGCTGGCATATGATGGCGTGTGGTATTTTTGTCCTTACCCACCTTTGAACCAGAGAACACAGCAGATAAGCTGTCCCGTTTGATTGGCATATCCTGTGGAAAGGGTTTTCGATACATAGGATCAAATCCGGTACCCTAAACATCTTTTGCATTTTGAAAGTACGATAGAGACTTCTCTGTGTTCCTGTGCTGTGTTGGACATTAGTTTTAGGTTTAAATGCTTTCTTTGCTCTCTTTAAATCATACTAGCTATCTTTTTGTTTGGTCAATTTTAGATGCACTGTATTTATATTGTGCATTTCAATATTTTTCAGTATCTTTAAAGCGAACTTGGGAAATTTCATCATCTGGGTGGTACAGAGCACCTTAGTAGATGATATAAAACTCAGGCTATCTGTAAAAGAAATTAAAAAAATTACAGGAAATAGGAATAAATCATACTGGCAAACCAGAGTAGGAAATCTTGTACATTTTACTGCCTTTTTTTTTTTACGATCAATTTTAACAGTTGCTCTACAGGTGGTATGGGTGGAGATGGAAAGATTATTTTTTGAAAACAACTCATTCAGTTGTTTAGGAAACTGCATTTTTTTTTTTAATCTCTGTTCCCACCTGACATCAGTAAGTCCACAGATTAGATTTGAATTTGATGTTTTACATATGCTTCCTGAAAGCTCCAAAGGACTGCCCTGGCTTTGTCCCTAACTTTGTTCTTAACTCTGTAGCTTTTCTTCAGGTAGGTAACCATAACTTAACTAATTTGTATGCACCATATGCAGTCTTGGCTCACTTCAAAGTGTAATCAAGTCATGAACTAATTACAATACCATATTCCCAAAGAATGTAAATTTAATTTCCCTTCAAACAGAATGGGAATGTATTAAGCAATTCCTTTATATGAGAGCTGTGGCATTCAACAACATAATGCTGATGCTTCAAAGAGAAGTGAAGTTCTTAACTTTTGTGGACCTTGTGACCTTTTTCCCTATGCATCTTCCCTTTTTATTCTTGTATCTTGAGTTAATTTACTGCCTGAATAACAACATTAAAATATTCAAGTATAAATTAAAATGTAACTGTTGGGCTTTAGATTGGAGATCACTCCATCTTATTGTATGTGACTTGCTTCTTTATAGTGTTTTCAGAAATGTGCTTCCTGAGGATTTTGGAGCAGAAAGAGATTGTGTTTTGAATTGAAGGCTCATAAGGTTCAGACCCGCACCAGATTTCTTTAATACATTGAAAACTGGATGTGCAGAAACTTCCCTACAGGTTCTTAGCATCACTGTGCCAAGGAGTCCACATAAACTCAGTTATATAAGAACGAGTGAAGTGAAGTTGTTCATAAAACATTTTATTACCTTCAGTCTTTGCAGCATCTTCAGAGTTTAGATAATAAACCTTCATAGAAGTTACTAGTCTTTACCCTTTCACAGAACAATGATTCACATAGGTTCAAGCCACTTATTTTATTTCTTTTAATTTTAAAGGCAGAAGGAACGTGTTAGGGTTGACTTTGATCTGTGCCTGGATAGTTTGATTTCCAAAATGCAATCCTCTTGTTGCTTTTCTGAGATGACATTGTCAAAGCGCAGGACTGTATGTGTATTAAAACACAAGTTGTATTTTAAAATTAAATGTGGGTCAGCTTCCAATGAAGTAAGTAATTGTTTAATGCTAAAGGAAAGAGCTTAGAATATCTTAGTTTATATTTTAAAATGTTCCTTTTAGATGTTAATTCATTAATACCAGCAGCTTATTTTTATTCATATGACTTACATTCATATGTAAGTAGTTGAAGCTACATTATTTTAATCCTTTCTTTGGTTAGGAAGAAGAGAGCCTGCAGGTGGAAATCAGAATGACATACATACTGCTTCTTTCCCAAAAGGCACAGTATCTTTCTGCTATTGATATGCAAAATATTAAGGTAGAAAATAAACCCCATTGCCTCATGTGTCAAAATACTGAAAAATATATGCTTGGGTGATGCATGGAAAAATGTGGGCCCGCTTCAGACTGAGCACACTTGTAGTGGAGTTTGCCATGAGGCTGTCGTGGGCCTTTGAGGCTCTGCAGATTCTGCAAATTCTGTTCCCTTGGATTACGAGCGTTTAAATGTAGCCTGAGCCTTAGTTGTAGATACAGGTGTAGTATTATTTGGACACCCAGCTATGTTGGTTCTTAGCCTTTGCTTGAGTTTGGTGATATGCTTTCTTACTCTTGCAGCAGCATTTTAAGACATTTTTAGGCTACTGAGTAACGCTGCAGTGGGATGCCATAGTAGTACAAGGTGACAAAGTTATAGATGCAGAGGTGTGTCTATTAAACAGATGTGATCTTTCTTTGAGCATTGTTCAAGTTGCCGGACAGTCCAGCCACATTCTGGAAATGGTGTAGTGTTGTTGCAGCCAAACTAAAAAACCCCACAGAAATATCAAAGCAAGGTAAATTAGATCAGGCATGAAGTGCTTGATGCTGTGTACTGTGGCTGTGCACAGCTCCTTGAATAGGTCTGCCTTATACAGACCTAGTTGGAGGGCAGTCAGACAAGCTCAGGTCTGCCTGCAACTTATCTGAATAGATTTTTTTCTTTGGAGACTGAAGACCTCTCTTTCAGTGTTCAGCCTAGATTCAGCAACTTAGTGTCAGTGGTACTTCTTCACTGTCTCCTTCTTAGTCTAGTTTTTTCACAGCCTTTGTCTTGAAGGGACTACCTGAGACAGTGAAGAAGTTTGGTCTTTGCTGAAACTGCCAATATGATGATAACTAGTC
Organism: Himantopus leucocephalus; assembly: GCA_003993805.1. Lineage (NCBI taxonomy): Eukaryota > Metazoa > Chordata > Aves > Charadriiformes > Recurvirostridae > Himantopus > Himantopus leucocephalus. The sequence goes on from RSEF01000031.1 coordinate 7,050,003, forward strand.
AGGTTTCTAGATGCATGTCCTTAAGCAGGGATTAAAAAAAAAGGCATTTGTGTCTACTACATCATGATTGCAGATGTCAAAAAGCTTTCTTCATCATGTGCTGAAATCATATCCCTAAAGGTTTCCTGTGTCTCTACCACAAAGTGTAAGTTATTGCCATCTTGTTTAAATTTAAATCCAACTTGTGCGTGTTTGACTTTTTCCTTCCTTTGCTTGCTTTATTCATCTTTGCATATCTCTGTAATAGCTCTGACTCTCTAGAGAATCTACCAGTTGGATATAGGGGCTGATGGGACTGGAGCATCTGGTTGCTGAAGATGGAGGTTTAGCTCTTGTGTTCTCTTCTGGACATGGATCTGGGTATGCACCGTGGAATGAAAGGACGGTCCAAGTCAGAGCTGCAGTCAAGGACTATAGGAATGAGTCATCCCTGGGCATCTTGTTCGATGCTTGGGATGTCTCTTAGGGCTTGCCTGCATGGGTGCCTGCAGGCAAACTTGCACTCTAAGCTAATCAGGTGCAAGATGAAGCTGGTCTGTCAGTGCTGTGCCTGAGCTGTGCTAACTTTTCCCTACAGCTGCAAGACTTGTGTACTGGAGCTGGCTTGTGGAGCATGGGACTGCTGGGCTGCATGTGTGTGCACAGACATGCCTGAAGACTCCCTGTGCCACAGCTTTTCCATGTGTGAAAAGGGAATACTAGAGCTTATCCCTGTCTCAGAAATGTTTGTGGCAAGCCATTGAGGAAGGAGTCAGTAGGTGAGGAGTTCTCACAACCCCTCTGAAAATACAACAGGGCCTTTGTTATTACTTTAACTGCCTAAAAAATCTTGTTAATTGTGTTATCCTCACTTGAGGAGTTTCTACAAAAAGTTTTCCAGCCTCAAGTTCATGTGATTGGGGACTGCTTTAATTTTTTTGCTTCTTTAAAATAAAAGGAGGTAAAACCAAACAATTCTTCTTGAATGACATAGGCTGGAAAAACTTCTCTCTAAAGAAAAAGTCCTCTACCTTTTCTTTTTTTTCTTTTTTTTTTTCCCTGTTACAATAATTGATTTGAGAAAGGCAGAACTTCAGGAAATAGACCTTGCAGAGTTGCCTGGCATTGGCAACACTTTTAAAACCTTGCCACTCTAGATGAGGAGACCAGTGGGTGTTTGAACTGCTGCAGCGTGAACATTGCTCACAGAAGAATGTGGAGGCTGATGTGTAGAACTCAAAAGCTTTCTAGGAAATTGCTGGATGCTCGAAACCAAAACACTTCAGATTTTAAGCTGGACTTCACTTACAGTCACAGAGGCAGTGGAAACAGTGTACTGGGAACAGTACAGGAGGTCATTGGGTATGCTGGAGATTAGCACTTTTTCCTCCCACCTTCCCCCCCCCCTCCTCCGCCCCAGATTCTGGGGAAGCAAGGAACTGTATCTGTCTGTCCTACTTCAGCTTGAGAGGGCTAAAAATATTTCAGCAATGAGTAAACTGGAAGTAGTTGGTGTAGACCTAAAAGCCTGAGGCTTAAGAATGGAGCTGGAGAGAGAGTAGGGTTGAGACTTTGTAAGGTGCATGGAACCTACCAGACAGGTCGCTGCTGCTGGAAGAGGTGTCCCCCTCTCCCACCAGACTATTCTGTCTGCCTGCTTCATGCCAGCTCTTGTGCTTAACTGACCCTTTCTTTGCATTGCTGGGTCAGTCTGCTGAGCCCTCGGAGTAAGAGGTTTGGGAGACCTGCAGAGCTGGTGCAGATGGAGGCAGTGAGACTCTGGGGGGTGAGCGGGAGCGTGCCTTTGGCAGCAGTTGAGCATTCAGTTGGCTGTGCCTTCTCATGAAACCTCACCTTTAAGAAAAAGCTCTTTGTTCCCTGCCTAACGTCCTTCTCCCTGGAAATCTGTTCCTGGCCTCTGTAAGCGTGTCACCACTGCATGCTAGCAGTCCCTCTTCTCAAAGCCAACTCTATCTCCACTGAGGTTAGTATCTCTTAAGAGCCATAAATGAAGTCTTAATTCTGTGACTTACCTTCAGTGATGAAATTAACTAATTTGTTCTATAAAATATATAGTACTTGCAATATGACATGTAAATGTGGCTGTTGAAATCTTAACCTTTGCATTTCTGATTTTTTTTTTT
>RSEF01000031.1:7053974-7066800 GCA_003993805.1 Himantopus leucocephalus
CATGAGCAAGGGAGGGAATTACACAATGACAGGTGAAGAGCAGATTTATCTCCTGTTGGAATTTCAATGCTGTAAGCAAGGCAGGACACTGTTGCTTGCTAATATCCTTGCAAACACCACAGTTGCTGCTTCTCCAGATCACTGTCCAAAAATCATTGCTGGTCTCTGAAAGGCCTGCAGCGCTGCATCTGCGGCTGTGGGTTTTGGAGCCGTTGGTGCTCTAGCAAAGAGATTGGATTTGGGTATGTGGGCTGGTGAATCCATGTCTGTGCTTAAAAATGGACTATTTACTTACTTGGCTGGCTATTTATTTATTTATAAATAAACACTGGTAGTGTCTGGCTTTGCTGAATACAAATCACAGGGTTGTAATTGTTCCAGCTGAAACAATGTCATCACCTGCCGCCTGCTGCTGTCCCTTTTCCAATGACAAAAGAATTTGGTGCAATCCTTTTTGTACTCTCTGAGTAGAAAGAAGGTTGTACTTGAACATTCATCTCTAGGCAGATTTATCATCATTAGGTAGTACTCAAACACACAGTATCTGTTTTTTAAATTGAACTTCTATGGATCTAAATCAGATTTACACAGAGTAAGTTGGTATATATTCGACTCTTAACTATTTGGTAAAGAGTATTTTTTCCTTAACTTCTGATGTCTTACCTCTGCAGCAGCAGTACAGGGAATGCCAGGAACTTTTGAGCCTTTATCAGAAGTACCTAGCTGAGCAGCAGGAAAAACTATCACTCTCCCTTTCTGAACTCAGTGCTGCCAAGGAAAAGGAGCAGAAGGTAAGCTCTTTTCTCCCATTTCCTTTTTTTTGAAGGAACAAAACAAAATCTTTGAAACATCTTTTTTACTAGAACTGCAACTTCCAGTGTGTTGTGTTGCATTATACAGTGTTGAATACTGTGTTGTGATTGGCTTCCTGTAAGTCTTTCATGGATTGCAAGAAAACAAAAAAACTCCTCATGTTTTGGGTCAATAAAATGGGTGAAATTATTGACCATGTTGTAACAGAGTAGGAATCATAGGAACCCATGGCTTTGCTAAGGAAAAAGTTAAGATACTCTTCTGTTTTCTGTCCTGTTTCTTAAACAGCAAAATAATTGCAGTTTCTATAGATACAGCCTTTCAAATTTTCCCTGCGGCTTTTGATGATTGAAAAGGACATTACAGATGATGTATTTGGTCAATAAGTGCTTTCTCAAGTCTGTAACACAGCCCGTCTGATTTGAACTACCTATAATTATATATGCAGTTGAAAAACAGAAAATGTTGACTAGAGATACAACCTGTTAAATTAAGTGGTAAAATGCTTCTCAGATGCATGCGCCCAAAGACTTGAAAAGGCTGCTTGAGAGTTTATTGTGATAGTTAGATAGTCTTGATTTGCGTCTCTACTGATAGCGGATTATACCCTGGAAATGAAGACTGCTTATGCAAGTGCTCTACCTGATGTTCTTCCCTGCTATTCTCTTTGAGCAGCTTCTATCTGCAGATCTCCAGAGTCTACCCTACCTAAGACTATGCTTTTTTTTATAGATTGGGCCCTTGATCCTTTTTTTTTTTTTTCTGGAAGAGACTTAAAGGCTTATAATAGGGCTAGAAGTAAAGTCATCACCACCGAGTAGCCAGAAGGTGGCCTGATTCTGGCTTCTCAGTGATTCCCTACTAACAACATTGCACAGACAGATCCTTCATCTGAGGAGCCTGTGAAGGAAGAGGTGCCTTTTTAATGCTGTTCAGGAAGCTGGTAGCAATACTTCTCTGACTTCATCATCTTCAAGAATTGTATTTTATCCTGCTGTTTTTTTTTTTTTTTTGTAGAACATGATGTTGGATGTTGAGGTGTTTGTCAGGTTTTTAGCCTTTATAAACATTTTATTTCCATTCTTTTGTACTTTATCTGCCATCCACTTTGTGATGGCATTGAGTTCAACACAAGAACCTGTTGCTCTGAGAATGAATGATGCCTGTGTTATGCAGCTTGCTGGGGATTTTTGTGGAAAGCAGTCTGGAGGAGCCCATGTAGTCCAACATGCAGTCTGTGGCAGCTGTGTTTGGGATGATGCCATTACTTCTCTCAGGTTTTGTGGTGTTTAAGCTTTCACCTTTAGCCTTTCAACTTTAAATACACGTATCTTGTTCTAGGTTAGCACCTAGTATAAAGGTATCCGGTGTAATCACATCTACAGTGCTACAGTATAGAAGCAGATAATATGAAACCTTCAGCCCATTAACTGTCAAATCAGCATCTGATGGTACAGCAATCCACCTTCATCTCCTCTGTTTTTTCTGCCTTCCTAATCACTCTATTAATGTGTAGAAAGAGACTTCTCTGAACTTGTTTTCTGATTCCATGTGCAAAGTTCTATCAAGCTTACCTTTGATCCCATTATTTCTTTTGTCTATACTTAGAGGTACTTTTGTTCAGAAATACAAATTCAGATACTATATCAAGGTTTGCCTTAACATTTCATTTATGGTTACCTAGTCTACAGCTTCAGCCTAGCAGGTCTGATATTACCCTAGCCCTCTTGCACTGTGCAAAGCTTTGTAGGCATAGCTAAAAACCTGTCAAAGCATGTTTCAATTGTTTTTTCTTATAGCTTGCAAAATATTTCTAATGTTTCTAGCCTTTCTCTTCAATCTTTATATGCGGTCCTGGTAGGCATAGAACTGTTTGTATCTTGAATGCATTTGGCTTTATAAATTGTTATTTATTTTCCAAACAAGCACTTCGTGCTATGTTTCTCCTCATAGCTCAGAAACTGTGGAGAGATTTGCTGGATTGTCTCATTGCATTGGTTCTTTCCCTAACACACTGCTTCATATGATAGCTACCAAAACTAAAGAAAAGTCACTGGGCTGCTTCTTGTTGGACTGTTTTGGTACCTTCACACACTTTTTTTGTTACTGTCTTTTTGTCTCTTGCCTTAATACCTGAACTGCAAGCTCATAGGGTTGTAGTCGGTCTCTTTTTGTTCTGTTTGAGTGTTGTCATAACACAGTAGTTCCGGCAGGCGTAGGGGTTGCATTCTGGTGTCTGCCTCGATGGGGAATGCCACAGGGGAAAGAAGCAGGGAGGGATTTTTGGGAGGGAGACAGGCTCAGAAATCTTGAGTGCTGCCTATGCCAGCTTTTTTTTCCCTGCTGGCGCTTTTATGCTCTCCCTCTTTTAGTTTTAAGCTGGACTTTGAAAAAAGTCACCCTGTTTAAATACTAGGATAAAGGAAGATTTCCTGAGTTTTGTTTGAATTCTGATCATTGGAAATCTTTTCTCTATTGTTTGTTTTTGACTGGGCTAAGGAAATCCTGGATACGTCTGGCTTTAAATCAATAGATACTAGCTTGCTACCTAGTTTTCACTTCTTTGAACTGTCTAGGAGAGGTAATCAGCGTTTCCTATTTCAGGTGACTGCTGATGTTACCAGGGCATCTGTGCTTCAATGTAAGATGTCTTTCTGATTTTTTTTCCTGTGTCTTCCAGAAACATGGGACTGCATAGTTACACTCTGTACTGAGGCGCTTCTTTGTTCTGCCTGTTATGAGCTGTTCATTCTTGTTTCTGTTCATTTTCCCGTCTTTTTCTTACTTGTTTGTTTTGATTCATTTCTAATGCTATACCTATATCTTAACATCACCTGCTTTTTGCTTCTCTCGCTCCCTCATTCTTACTGTACAATAACGCTGACCATGAGCTGTCACTTTGCCCTGGGCTTAGACAGGTATTTGAAAGCATCTCCTTTCAGTCTTTTAAGTGCTGGTCTTTGTGTTAGAATGAGACAATTAACAGGTCAAGAGAACTACAGCCTTACCTAACATCTATGGCATTGTGGCAAAAAGAGGTGGAGTTGTATGGGAGGCAAACGGCTGCAGTGGCTGTGTTCATGTGGCTGAAATGCAGCCCTGGCTTGCAGCTATATTGAACTAATGCAGCTACTTTGGTGTTAACTTTTATTTTTGTATGTTTTAGCATCACGTAACGGTAGCAATAATTCTGAAATCACGTTTTCCTCTTACCTAATATTGCTTCTTTATAACAAAAGCCAGCCCTCAAAATTTAAAGAAGCTTTCTGGTAGCAGTGAAATAAAATTGCTGGGAAGATGGTGGCGAGATGATTTAAGACAGAACTCTCGTGGAGTCAATAACCAGTAACTGGAACATGGAGCTTCCTTTTTTGTGAGATAAAGTTAATTCCATTTGAAAAGATACTTAAGGTGACATGAATTGAATTATTCAAACTGGCCTTCTCAGCGTTAACTCTAGGTTAATATCTCATGATGCCTCTGGTTTCATTACAGGAGTTTTAAGTACATAACTTTTTATAATAAATTCAATACCTAGAAGCTGAACTGAAATTGGTTTACCTTCTACTAACCCATAAAAAGAAGCATTAATTGTAAAGTGAATATTAAAGTGGTCACTAAAGTTGACTCAGGCAGATTCCAAGAGATAGCTCTTGTGTAAAGGAAGTGAAGAGCTCTACTGAACAATAGGCTGCTGCCCTGATGTTAATAGAAAATACCATCCATATTAAAATGTACTTAAACTTCTTCTATCAAAACATTTTTGGATGTTCTGTCTGCAGTTCCCGAATGTTCAGTCTGCCATTTTCATAAGCTTTACACAGAGATGTAAAGAAAGTTGCCCTTGTTCTAGGTAATCACGTCTGACCTAGTTACATAGTCACTGCTTCAATACCATCTCAAACAGTGGCTATAATCCAGTTTACTTTGGCAAGTCTATGGCTGATGAATCTGTAGATGTTCTGCAGTGTAGGGCAGGACTTGAGTCGCAAAAGTTGGACAGGTGGCCGAGTTTCTGCAGGACTGGGATTCTTGAACTGCTTCACCTAAAAGAAAGATAATACCTGTAGTCTCAGCATTGCCTATTAATGTTAATCTTTGTATTTACAAGTACAGCTGGCAGCTTTTGTTTCTTATTTGTTGAAGATTATCAACACATCTGCTAATTCCCTTGATTTACATAGATTCTTGTTGTGTATGTGTTTTAAGCTTGGATTCTTCCCCCCTGTGTAGAAATGGCTCAGATATGGGATGGGATTGTAGACAGGGGAATATCAAGAATTTATTTTCAATGGGATATCTGCTCTCCCCCTTTCTCGTGTATTACGTTTTCTGCCTCCTGTCTGGTGTTTATATTTCAGTAATGCCAGAGGCCCTCATCAGGAACGAGGAACTGTCGTGTACTAAAGCACTGTGCAAGCATACTGAAAGACATGGTCTGCTTTGAGAAGATTGTAAAATCTTAAGAAGATTAAGTTTTGTGGGGAGGATAATATTTTTACTTTTTTTTCTTTAATGTTACTACTTCTCTTGAATCACTTGTTCATCTTAAAAATTGTTGACACAGTTGTGGTGTCATTTCACAGTAAAGTCCAAAGGAAGCCTTTTCTGGCAAGGACTATAAAGCCTTGTTTTCTTTTAATGTCAGTGACTAAAATTCTGGTCCATATCATTGTCATTTTTTGCCTTAATAAGGGTGATTACATACTAAAGCTTCAAACATTGGTTATTTGATTATTTTTTTTTCCCCTTGAAAAGAATATTGAAACAAGACAATCTTCAGAAGCCCTTACTTTCTGATTGTCCCCAAAGTTTCCCGTTCCTCTTTTTTTCAACACAGGTCACCTTTAAAAACATTCTTAGCTTGCCTAAGAAAAAAAAAAAGTCACATATGCAAAGGGTTTTGAATGCTATGCATGATAAAATTGACTTTGTCTGTTTACCCAGCTGTATGGGAACAATGGATGAGCCTACATGAAAGATACTTGAGAACTGGGATAATAAACAAAGAACTAATTTGACTGTAGACCCAAGGGTATTGGAATAATTTTATGAGGCCAGACAGAGACAGAGTTTTAGCATGAGTAAATATCGAGAATAGCCTTGCCTTACCTGTGTTACTTTTGTCAAATCCTCTGATCTCTCTCTTTATGCCTTTCTTATCTGTAAAAGGGAGATAAAGTTTTTGTCCTCGTTCTTTCTGTTTTCTACTGAGAATGTCAGGCTTTGGGTGCTTCTTCATGTGTGTTCAAAGTGATTAGAGATGATATTTCAAACTTAGGGTGGTCTGGAGTAGACTACCTTGTAATAGGATGAAGAAAAATCATGTTTTTTCCTTTCACCTCTAGATTACCAAGTCATAGTTAATTTACCTGTCTTTTCTAAAAAATGCTAACACCAAACAGTAATGCAGATGGACATAAATATTTCAACAAAAAGGAAACATCTGTATTGAAATATCTGCGTATTGCTAACATTCACAGTAGAATTCCACCTGCGCTCAATCCCCTGGAAATGCGTGCCATAGTGGAACCGCTTGGCTCACATAAAAGCCCCGTCTACTTGCATGCTGTGAGTGATGCTGTATTCGTGGTGATAAGCACTTCACTCTCAGCTTACTGCTTAAGCGAGGTGTGAGCAGTTCACTGCTTAACTGAGATCTATGCCAGTTCACCATCTCTTTGTTCTATTGTCTTTAATCAGCCTTGTCCCTAGTCTCTTTGGGGTCTTTTGATTTTCTTTTTCTTTTCTTTGAAGATGCCTCTTACAGTTTTCATCCACTTAGCTTTAAAAACTATCCCTCCTGTGGAAATCTTTTCCTTAGGTGGACTCCCATGTCTGGTATGTATTTTCCTGTTGGGGAATAAATCTGGAAAGAAGACACTGCCTTCCTTTCCAGCAAAACATTCTCGTGGTCTTGCAGACTTCTGATGATACTGTTATTGTTGTGAAATGATATGTCTGCATCTTTATGAAAATTTAAGAAATTCATAGCAGGACTGCCTGTCCTTGAGAAGCACTTTACAAACTCTTAGATTAGATACTGCAATTTCTTCAGTATAACCCTCACAGTGGCTCTTGGGAGAGACCATTGTGACCATACTCAACAGCATCCTCTCAGTCTCCCTTTGAAGTGAGAGTAAGACTTCTTCAACGAATGCAAGGCTTCATAAGACTGCACTTGCAGTCAAAGATTTTGTATCAAGCTACAGGTCTTGAGAAAGACTAAATATAAGGAAGAAATCTTTTACTGTGAGGGTGGTGAAACACTGCAACAGGTTGCCTGGAGAGGTGGTAGAGATGCCCCATCCCTGGAAACGTTCAAGGTCAGGTTGGAGGGGGCTCTGAGCTACCAGATCTAGTTGAAAATGTCCCTGCTCAAGGGAGAATGGACTAGATGACCTTTAAAGGTCCCTTCGAACCCAAACTACTCTATGATTCTAAGAAAACCTGTTCTACCCTTCACTTTGTGGAGTTACCTGTTTAGCTGACAATTATTAGAAGTGCAAACATCCCAGCTGCCTCCCCGTATGCTGTCACTTTTGGTTGTATAGTCCGTTTGACCTATGCATAAGCCCTTTGGTGCCGCTGTCTTTGGCCTTTTTCAAAAGTTGCATTTCTCATGTACTTCCAGCCTCCTTGATTCACCAGATCCTGGTAACAGACTTCCTGGATTCCTCTAAGTGTGGCAGGTCCTGTATGTTGTGATTAAGATTACTTTCCTGAAGTTCCTGACTTGTTGAAAACCAGTGCTGGGGACTTTCAAAGCCTAACTGAACAAGCAACCTAATGTAATTTGAAGGTTCGGACCAGATAACTAGCAGAGTTACCTTCCAACCTGATTTTTTCTGTGACTCCATTGTGTATGCTCTCTTCACCAGCCCTATTCAAGAGAGATCATCTTGTGAGAACCTGTTTTGGTAAAAAGTGAAAATGCTTCTAGGCCAGTAGGAATAGTCCAACAACTGGACCCTTATTTCTTAAAGTGGAACCAATTAGAGTTGCTATTTCTTTCTATTGGAATGAATAGAGGCTGTAGACTAATCTAGGACTTCATAACCTACATACATATCAGTTTAAATTCCAGATAGCCTGATATTAGTGGTTATTATATTGAAGGATAAATTACTTACCATCTCTTGCCTGCAAAGCATACATTTTTGTGTGTTGTTCAGGTTGTTTAATTAGAAGTGTATTTAATGAAAGCCAGGTGATTATCAGTTCAGGGCACTATAGGTTGGTCTTTGTATGGCAGAAAGATTTTTCATGAGAGCCAGGGCTGTAATTTTCTTTCAGCTAAGAAGGTGGGAATTCGTTATCTGTCTGTACCAGGATGATTGCCTGCAGAAATATCTCTCCGAGCTAGTTCTGAATACCCTAAGATTTAGCTTGAGTTTTTCATTTTGAGCTGCAAAGAGTTCAAACTTAAAGTTTTTTCTGATGCACAGTTTGCCATTTGAAGTTTATAAGGACTCTCCTGGAATTTTATCCACCATAGGACAAATTTGTAAAGTTTTTGAGACTGCTGGACTCATTTCCCTATATAAGCAGAATATATCTGGTGAGGTGGCATCAGCACAGATTGTGCAAATACGGCATTCATTGCAAGATTGCGTACACGTTGCATGTGCTTATGGTTTAGAACAGCCTGCTTACCTGTCTCTGATCCAGTTAATGCATTAAATATCATTGCATAACATTTTTTTTTTTTGCCAACTATTCATGGCAAATGCCAGAAAATGTCCGAAATGTCCTACTTTCAGATGTATAGTAGTATACATTTTTCTGCATTTTGGAAATTTGCTCTTATGATTTCAGAGCTTGGGATGTGGGTAGAAACAGACCATGCAGACATTCAGGACTGTCATGTGCCAATGATGATTCATAGTACCATCAATACAAACAGGGATACATGAGTTTCTCTTGTCTGTGCAAGAAAACTGTCCATCTGAAACCAAATTATTCAAAGCTAACCATGTGGTTTCTCAGCCTGGCCGAGCTACTTCCTAAGATTTAGAGTAGGGGAAAGAAAATGATGTCCTCTGACCTGTCTTGGAAGTCTGGATTACCTTGAGGTTGCCCTCTTGCTTGAAATAAAGTCATTTCTAGTCAATCTGTCATAGACGTATTTAATTCCATGTTACGTCTTTCCTCATCTTTTCACCTCTCCGTAAGCAGAAGCAATCCTGTTGGCTGGAGCAGGGCAAACAAATTTTCAGGACGTCTTCTGTTTTCTGGTGTGTAACTTCAAAAACTTCTCTCACTCTCTGGAGCTCGGTCATGAATGTCAGTACCTAAGTTGGAGACAGTTTATAGTGCATCTGATGAATGTCTCTGCTCTAAAACTTCAGAGAGAGGACTTTTCTCAAAGAAGTAAGGACCTTGGTACCTTCTACCGCTAGGTGAAGGACCCACTCTTGCAGGCTAATGTCACTTTTAAACCTCAGCAGAAAAGGTTTTACAGTCATATCAAGAATGTCATTTAAGTCAGGAACCATTTATGTTCATGGTTACAGAAGATGAGACTGAAAATTTTAATAGAGAACTTGTCTCATTAAATAAGCTCATGAGACTGCAAAGGTAGAACAGCCTGTGGGCAACTGAGGTCACTCTTCTGGATTTCAGGTGACAGCTGTGGAGACCACTTCTTTTCCGGAGATCCATACATTCATCACGTAAAGCACAACACTCCACTGCTAAGACAGCTTCTTAGCACAACTCTTCCTTTTGGCTACTTATCCTTCAGTGCTCATTCAGTTAGGCAGTCTGGAACTCCTTGTGTTTTGGAGTATTTGATAGTGTCCCTTGTAATGAGTGTGTACGTTCAGGCATGGGGTTGATGGAGACAGAGTTATTTTGATCTGTAACTTTTGCATTAGGTGTGGGTACACTGCCTTGGAGTCCCTAGAGATTTTGAGGCTGAGAGGAGCAGAGGACCTGGGATGCACCGTACTGCTCATATAGCAGCATGCATGTCCATATGTGGGAAGGACTTGCTTGTGTATCTGACCAACGCTGCTAATGCAAAAATCCTCCTGGTCTGTGTGCCTGAGAGCATGTGCAACCACCATGTGAATGTATAGACAGACTGACCTGTAAGTAACTGCTTGTTTTTCAAACCAATATGTAGCATCTAGTGAAGACACAAACCTATGGCTGAAACATCAGCACAAATTCAGCATTCACACTTGATTTGATATACATGTAAGCCAGCTTTGAATATAATGCTGTCTCTGGCTGTGAAACTATTATTTTCTACCTTTTCTAAATCTTAACACAGAGATAAGTGCCAGTTTGATTTTTTTTTTTCAAAATTTAATTTATTTATTTTTCACCTGAACATTAAGTTAATCAACAGATGTCAGCCTTTTGACACGTTATCTTAGGTGTTTTGTGTAGATTCTGAAGGTTCAGGTAAAATCAGAGGCAGTGGTATGTCTGGAGAAATTCCTTTTTACTTGAGGAAATGAGAGCTCAGCCACACATGCATAAAAGTCTTTAAATATTTAGACCTTTGTTTTTCATTTTATCCATGGGAATGTCATTAAAGGGACATGAAAAGTTTTGGTTAATATTTTGCGTTACTTGTGCTGACCCTGAGAATTCTGCATACAAGTGTGCTACTGTGACTGCTGCTGTGGTCTACCAAGTAGGTGAGGGCTGGCAAGCAGATGAATTGGGATCTGATTCTGTTCTGTTACGGTCTGGCCATCAAGTTATTTAATTGCTTTCTGCCTTAGTTTCCTGCTCTTTAAATAGGAGGTGATGCCCACTGTTTGTTAGAGCATGTAAACTTGTCGAATTTAAAATGCTGTGTAAATGGAAAGACGAATTGTTGGTCTAGTTATAAGGTACTGAAAGAAGAGCTCCGTTGGTCTGGGACTTCTCTGTGCATAAGTTAATTCTTGTATAAAAAGGTAGTCTTTTTGAGTGTGCTGGGTTACAAAGAACAAGTACTCAACATGGGGGGAAAAAACGTCCGATGCTGTATGACACGAGGCAGATACACATATTACATGAGTCATTTCATGGGCATGTTTCTTCATCAGAGGTGAAAAGGATCATGTCATCTGAAATGAAGAGTCTGCAATTCTCTAAGTAAAACAAAAGAAGAAAACACTGGAGTCCTCTATTAGATAGACACACACCTATGCATTCTTATTATCTGTTTCTTTAAGCATTTTAATGGTATTATAATGGTTTATCCAAAGTACTTTTATTGTATCAACATGCTTATTTATAGCTGTAGAAATAAATGTAGAGGATGACAGATTTTCTCTTTAAAAGGTCTTTCAAAACTTGTAGATTTTGGTTTTTTAGAGCCTTGTTAGTTAGGCTATGTAACGCAGTGAACATTAGCATATTAGAAAGTTAATTCCTGATTCCTTTTTCCTAACGACGTGTGTGATAGGACCCTCAGTCACTCTTGGGTACCTCTGTAGAAAGCAAGAGTGAAAGTGCGAGGCACCTCCAGACAGTGACTCAAGTCCAGCTGATGATTCAATTTAGAAGAATCTGGGCATATTTTTTCTGAATTCCGCATTGTTTTATCAAATACCGAGATACTCCTTTTACTTTTTCATGAGTGATTAGATGGCATCATCGTTAAGATGATCAACACTAAACACAAAGTGTACAATCCTAAGTAATAAGTAAGATCATATTTTTCTTGGCGTGGCTTGTTGATTTTCAGACGTATCATTACTGCTATTTACATGCTGAACTAATCCCTTGTGTTAATATTAGTAAATACTGTAAGTATTCCTTTTAATTTTTCTTCAACCTTTTGGACCCACGAGTCTAAACTGCTATGTGGGAGCATATTCCATGTGGCAGGCTGCCAAACAGACCTGGCAAAAGCGGGGATGTTCATTATGCCCTTTTAACTTTTTTTCCTAATAGGAGAAAGTTAATACATTGAAATAAGAGATGAATACTTCTGTTACAATAAACTAGTAAGAAAGAGTTTAAGGATATTATGGAAATGTTTTGAAATGTCAGAAACACTGTAAAATGGGGAGCTGGATGTTTTCTAAACAAACGCCCAGGAAAAATCTCACCTTATCCAGTGAAGGTGCTGGTGAAATCACCAAATTTTTTTCCTCTGTGTTAGTGAAGGAATCTTTCTGTATCATGGTTCGACAGACAAGGTGACTTGAGATGCTTGAGTGAGAACTAAAGTGAGACTTGTTAGGCATCGTGGTAGATGAACTGTTTCGCAGTGGTAGAGGGGAGGAAAAAAAAAGTGCATTCTACTGTATTCTGGGAGCAAATGAGGTTCAGTTATTTGGGTGGCAGATACTGCCTGAAGTAGCCAACATCTCACTGTCTGTGCTGGCAAATGTGAGCCAGTATAAGATCAGAAAGTTGCTGGTATGTGTGACAGCCCCTCTGGGGCCAGAGGCCACTGTCCTCTTGGTGACTGCACGAAGCCTGGCACAGAGCTGCGAGCTGCTGCCACCAACACGACCATCACTGCCATGGGATAAAAACATTTCCTTTCTGTGATGATCATATTCAAGTAATGAAGACTTAGACACCCTTAATAGAAAGCTGTTCCTCCCAGAAACTCGTCCTCACAGTTATGGTTTTTACATGTATTTATCCCTTTTCACAAAGGGGCAATTAAATTCCCATAAGTCTGCCAAATTTATTACATTCTGTCTACCTAAATATTTCCTGTCATTTCAGTTGAATGTGGCATTTTCCGGTTCTTTTTATCTTGCAACTGCTTAACTGTCACACTTTCTCTCTGAGCTGGCTAAATGTCAAGGGTGGAATAAATAATTACTCACATACTGTTATTTGTACAACTGTAGTATTTGGGTTGGGGACCAACTCTTGTACTAAGTAGTCATCTGAATCTGAATAATGGTCACTGTTCCAAAGAAGTCAAGATGTCGATGTGTTGAAGCATTTTTTTTTAAATCGGTTGGAGATGAAAGCTCCTTTAAAAACAAATGTAGGATGATTATATTGAGTATTACTTACTGATATATATTTCTTGCATAAA
>RSEF01000031.1:7072805-7093277 GCA_003993805.1 Himantopus leucocephalus
CCCCCCCCCCCCCCAAATCAAAACAAAAAAACCCACACCAAAAAACCCAGCTCCAACCAAAACCTCCAAAACCCCTCTCCCAAAAGTTCAAAGATACTGTTAAGCAGAGGAAGTGATTTGCTCCTCTGTTCTCTTATCATCTTCTACCTATGGAGCTGAAGCTTTTCAGAAAACATTGTCTCACAGCACTTCCATAAGATGGGTAAGTATTAAAATGTTGCAGATGGGTATCTTGAATCATAGATAGGTTGAGTGATTTACTGTTGAGATATCAGTGGAAGGACAGATGAGTGACAGCATTCCTGCTCATGAACTCGGTAGCTCTTTCCCCTTCTTAAGATGTTGAAATGTAATGAAACTTAAACATTTTAAACAACTTCCAGATTAAATTTTAATAGGAATGAAAAATGAACAATATTCTTACAAGTAAGAAATGGTCTTCATTATTTTTTAAAGTCCGTATCATAAGGAACAGCACCATTAATAAGAGCCCTGAGTTTTTTTTATATTATGTACACTGTTCAGATAGAAATTTAACAGGGAATTTTAATGAAATGATGGCAGAAATCACATTTTTATTACATCCCTTTGCAGAATATTTCCTGTGAGACCAAGATAGAGAGAGGCCAAAATTAATGGCTTTTCATAGGAACTGAGTGATAAGTTATGGAAAGCTTATAGAGATAATAATTTTAGGCTGCTGTTTGGATAGCTAAACAGCCTTATGGAGAATTGCTGCTTAATAGACATATCATGGGAATTAAAGACATTTGGATGTTAATTTGTATACATATTTTTGGTATAGGACCATAAAGAGAAATTCATTTTACAGAGACTTTGTTTGCAGCTCTGTGGAGAGACGGAAAGAATTCACTTACTGGATAGTTCCTGTCATTTGACCACTTAAGAGAACATGGAGAGTTTTCACGGGGCTGCCTCTCTTTTCCTTTTTCTCCCCTCTTGTGGTTTTTAATCTGAACGTAAGAGAGCATGATAAGATCTTACCATGGTTTTGTTCTCATTAAAAATTAAAGAAATTGTTATTTTGGGAAATGAGAGTTACGTTTAGAGAAAATAAGCATCAAAAATATTTATGAAAATCTAAGCAATCTAGCATATTATGTTGACTTAGAGTTGAGCTTGTATTGCCCACTTGGCAAATATATTTTACCATATTGCCATACAACTATAATAATAAATGAACGAACATATACTAAAGCCCCCTGTCTACTATGGCAACTGGCATTTTAAAAGCACTTCACGTGCTTGGTTTCCTGTATTTTAAATGCAGATGTTCATCCAACTTTTAATACCAATGGGAGGCCCTGTTCAAAACCTGCATTAGAGTGAAGCACAAGGTGGCAATAAACTTAATTTGGGCTTTTATCTTTCTTGGTTCCACCTCAAAGCTTTTAAATATTGCAGTTCTGAAGTGTGAATTTCTTTTGTGTTCGTCATTTCTGCGAACACCTGTGAGCGGCTGGGTTTAATTGGCCTACAGCTGGCGCTGATTGTGTGTGCAGGGGCTGGGGGAGGCACTGCCTGATCGGCTGCCTTCGCGGCGGGCATCATTATCTCCTCTCCTTCCTTTTCAGCTCCTTTTTTTTTGTTATATGCAGGTTAGAAAGGTTTAGGGATTAGGGACTGAAAATAGAAGGGTGTCCGGTGAGATTCGATGCCTCTTGGATGAAGTAATTTCAGCAAATATATCTGCATGCATCAACACCTTATTGAACAAGTCAAGCGCAGATTTGCTAATCTTGTTAGTCAATTTGCAATACTTCTGTAGCTTTCATAGAGGTGACTGTGCCAAGAGCCAGGGAGGCTGAAGTGCACAGCAGTGACAGGAGCGCGGAAGAAGGGAGTAAAGATTTTAAGTCTCCTCTCCATGTCAACTGTTAGCAGTCTAATAGAAGGTGTCACCCAATGTATGGTCAAAATGAAACTAACACAGGTTTGCGTATAGATGTTTTTGATGGGACAACGTTGCTTTAGTCATTGGTGGTCTCATCTGCCTCCAGACTTGCTCGATCTCAATAACTCAGTTTAAATCAACAGTCTTTTTGTTTCCTTACGTGTCTTGTGCATGTCTTTCTGCTTTGGAGCAACTGTTGCTCTGATTTATTACTTTTTTTAAAGTTGATTTCAGAATTAGGCACTGGCATTACAGAGCCCCTTACTTCCTTTGAGAACCTACTGCAGACCACTTGTTTAGAAAGTATGTATTTAAGAGGAAATAAGTAGTTCTTTACCCGTTGTTGCTTTGTAATAGATTAGTATGCTGTTTTCTACCTGTAGGCTTCCCTAGGCTTTGCAGATGAAGATGAATTATCTAACCTTCAACTGAGAAGGAACGAGGGAAGGGAGAAATGCAGCCAAATCACTTGAACCAAGCCAGAATGTCCTAAAGGTCATACTTGCCAGTGCTAAGGGGAAGAAAATAGTCTCAATATGGAATATTTTATTCACAACAGGAGCGAAACTTTTTAAATCTAAATTGAAAGCTGTGAACAGCTGCAAGCCTGTATATATGCCTTTTGGATTATAATAGGCCTCGTAGTCTTTGTGTGTCCCTTACAAATAAATTGTAATTCAGAGAACCATGTAATTTGTGAATGTAGTGTGTTGCATCCTCTCTTGCCAGGTGTATTTCCATTAGGCGTTCATTCTGTGTGGCTTGTAGGGGCCCTTCACGCCACTGCATTGTGAATCCTCTGTGCTTTGGGGCTTAGTGGTCTTCTCCCAGGTGAGTCTTACTCTAAAGCAAAAAGATTGTTTAAGAGGCCATGAAAAGTAAGGAAATGCCTTTTCACTTTCATATCAAGGCAACACAGGTCTGACTCTAGCTAAATTTCTCCTTTTACATGGGCCACAGTCTTGTTGATGATTGACTTTGTTCCAGCAAGAAGCATACGAGTCTTTTATTTTTGAACAAGTGGCATTTCAAAAAATAAATGCATGCGGGGTGCAAAGCGAATACCGGAGAAGTAAGGTAATTTAATATCCTTTCCCAACTTTAATCGTGGTTTTTTCCTTGCTGCTGTTTATCTGGGATTTCACTTCTGCTGTTTATGTCGAGCTTGTTGCTTCCCTTTAAAATGCTTTTCTGTGCAGCTTTAGTAAAGTATGCTACAGAAAACGGCATTACTAAACAGAAAACTCGACGTACACTGGAAGAAAGAAATGGCAACCGCTTTGTGACTGAGTCTGTGTCAGGTACTCTGTTCAAATACATGGCCAATATTGGTGAGATAGGTTGGGGAGAGCTTAGGGAATTTTTTCAGTCTGACTTCTGTATAATGTCTTGTATCCTTCAAGTTTTCTGTTAAACACAGTCAATGTGATTGACTGCATGCCCAAGAAAGTGTAGCAGCAGCCCCCTAACTTCAGTGCAACTTGTTCAAGTTTCCTATTTGTGTTACCCAATTTTGTTTAATTGGAATACATTAATATAACAGACACCTTGCCTTCCTCTAACCAGATTTAGGGCTGAGAATGAGTGGAAAGGTCTTATCTTAATGAAAATGAATTTTCTTCTGTCTGAACAATAATGCAATAAAATGATCAACCTTCTTTTTTTAAGCTGTTAATTGTCTGCATGTGCAATGCTACCTAGCAACATTTCTAGCAGTGCTGTGCGAGGGCCCTGCTGCTGGTCAGAGACTTTTGGAGAGCGCTGAAAGATAACATTATTAGTAACAATTAAGACAAATGTTTCTTTTGTGGCTTGAAGAAGGCTCATTTAGCAAAATCTCTCAAAGGCGAGGCACTGAACATTTGCATAGTTTTATTTATTTTGTAGGAAAGTAAATTGTTTGAGGGAGGGGAAGAACTGGAGTGCAGGTTAGACCCTGCGTAGCAGCAGTCAAAGGCATTCCAGCAACGGTACCAGTGCGGGCTTGAGTGTGGAGCAGTGGGATGTGGATTTCATATACTGTAAGGGGTGAGAAACAGCTACCTCGAATATTCTTCTTACAGTAACTGCAAACTTTAGTTCCTGAATTAATTAATCAAAGGCCCTAGACTGCAATGTCATTATGAATAGTCAGAACATTTTCAGCTTGGTGCTTGGCTCATCAGTCTGGCAGGCACTGAACTCTGTCAATCCCTATTGAAGTTGTGCCAATCTTCTTAGATGAAGCTGATTGATGTGAGCCCTTTCCTCACCATTCATTTGGACAGCCAGACTGTGTGTGACTAAATTTTTGGCCATCACAGACATTCAGATGAATTCATTTTGATTAGTTCTAGTTGAGACTTTGGGGAAACATGAAAACTGAATTGCCATTCTTTTCCTCCCTTTGCCCATGTCGTTCTCAAGCTCTTCCCTTGTCCATCCAGAACCGCTATGCTTATGCATGTGTGCATGTGAATACACATGCAGACATTTCTGTTGCTAGGCATTAATCCATGGGTCCAGGCAGAGTTCAAGAGCTTTTTTATACTGATTGTTTTTTACCAAACTATTTCTTTTCTCTATACAACACAATATTGGAAAATGGTGCTGTTTTCTCAGTCGCAGCATTTTAATGCTTGCCTTGTCTTCAGTAAGTTGCTTTGCTTTTTTCTGCTATCTGGTACAAATTTAGTGTAAATTAAATGACCGGTTCATTTTTTGCGCTCCATAGGCTGCAGCAAGTAATAAACAGCTTATGTAATCTCCTAATCATGAACTCAGCCAAAAAATGTCATAAAACTCCGCAGTATACAGCACCTCGCAATGATTTCTGTAGCCTGCAGAAACTGTATATTATGAATATTGTTTGCTGTTTTTTTTCATTTGAATCGTCATCATCCTCCATTTGCAGGAAAGAGAAAGACTTTCTTTTCTTATTAGATGTTCCGCTTTGAATCCATATTTATTTCCTCTGTGCAGCTGCTAATTCTACTTGGAGGTTTTTGCTTTCTTTCATCAAATTGGAAACATGATATAAAAATCAGAAACATTAGAGACAAAGAACTTCTCTATCCTTTTCCTTCTCTGTCCCCACTCTCAATTTTCCGGGGTCCTCCCAGATTTCCAGTTTTACTTTTGGTAATTCATCTAATCCTGGCATTCTTAATCTATGTGTGTGACCAGACATTTTCATCTTCCCCTCCTTGCTCCCACTGCAGGATTTTTTTCCTTCCAAGTAATTTTTAGATTTTTTTTTTTGTCCAGCCTAAATAGCATGAAAGTTGGCTTCCATTGCTTCCCATGGAAGAATTCTTTTGTGGTTTTCTATCGGATAGCATTTTTATAGTCCTTATTTCCTGTTTCATCATATTACACCCATTTTTAGTATCCTGTATAACTGTTGCCTATTATTTAGTGTTAACCTGTTAGTGCATACTATGATGTTTCTCTTCTGAAGTGTTTGTCTTTTAACCAGCTCACTGGTGTTGTAAATTACTGTCTATCATTGATACATCTTAATTTTTTTCAATGGTGGGACTTTGAAAGAGCATTATAGAGCAGCATGCTCTCTTTCAAGCTCAGTGATATGAAATACAGTATTGAGCATTTTCTTCTCAAACCCTTTTAGAGGTAATTTTTCACTTTTCATGGTGCTGTCATTGATGCCAGCCATATCTCAGCCAGTCTTCCTTAGTGCAATGCATTGAAGAGAATTGATTTGAACAGAATGATAGATCTAGTCTAAAAGTTACTTTGGGGAAACTTCTTAGGGTGATCTTACAGTATCAGAAGGGTTAGAGACAGGTTTGTGTGCCTTCATGTGTAAGGGAATATTGGCTTGGGATTCTTCTGAAGGACTTCTTGTTAGCCCTTAGAAGGGTGATTTACTATTCCTTTGCAGGTGATCCTTTGCCTTGGGAAACTGGCCCTTTTAGTTCTGTTCTATGCACATTGCTGTTTTCAGTTATATTTGTAGCTTACTTTACATGTTTAAATACATATTCTGGTAAAGTGATTTGACATGGGCTTGAACTAATACTGCTGATGCTGAGTGTTCTTGCCTCTTTGAAATTGGCAAAAGCTGAGAGCACTCAGCTCCTCAGCACCTTTCAAAAGTGCTAAGTTGCTTTAATGCCAGGCATGTGTTTTATATGGCCAGCAGAAACTGTCTGTTGGTGATCTTTCTCCTTTGTTTATAATTTGAGCTAAGCAATTGCTCAGTGCCATTTGATCAAATTGTAGTGAATTATGGTATTTTTAAATGGCAACTGCATTTTCAGGCAGAACCATTTCATGAAGGGAAACAAGCTTTTAAAATGAGCTGACAGGAGTCTGAGATGCAGTACAGCATTCATCCAAGAGAAGTAATGCAACATGCATTGAGGAAGAAGTGTAATGGGAATAGTTTCTGAGAAGGAATTGCAAATTCCTGCCTAATGAGAGGAGGGAGGAGAGAATCCTGGGTTCTCTTCTTGTGGTGCTGTAGACATCAGCAGAGAAATCCACATACCGGTTTCTGGGTCATCATTTCCTATGGTGCTCCTGCTAAGTACCCTAATAGAACAGTGTTTGTAAAAGGATACAATTTTAAATGCTTTGGTAATCTAGAGAGAAATATTGAAATGGGGAAAATGTGGGTGTTCTACCTACCTACAGTTTTGGCATCCTGTCTGCTTGTTTAATAACTGCAAAATGTTTGACATTGTTGAAAACTTTTGAGGTAAAATCTTTGTGTGTATTTTATATGGAATGATGTCTTTTATATTTTCTTTTCTGGATTGATCAGTCATTTTTAGGCTTGACTGCTGTAATACAGCTGTTGGTTATTTTTCTTTTTAATGCTTAGCACTTGCCAAAGGTGCTTTAAGGGGAGCAGGAATAGATCAAAATAATAATTTTTCTTCTCCTAACATTAAGATAAGAGTTTTTAAATGACTCAAGCCAATTTATTGCAGGGTAGATTCATTGTGAATACACTCAAAATCTATTGGCTTGGTTGACAGTGCTGTTCTATTGACATGTCTGTTCCAAAAGAGTATGTGGGATAATAAGTTAAAGATTTGATGAATATAATTTTATTTAGCAAAAATTATATTTTGGTGCATTTAGTATATTTGTAATGTAGGGAAGACTTCGAAAGTTACCTTCAAAATGTGACTGTAGGAAAGCTTCCATTGCTGAGATCAAGCCTTGTGGGAATGGAGGGTTTTGGCACCACTCCAGTTCCAGAGAGTTTCCACTGCTGGAAAAACACAAGTAAAATACATCTCTCTATGGGTTTTGTAATCTGAAGGTTAAAAAAAAAAGAAAAACAAACACCAAAAAAAACCCAAACCAAAAACTTTAATTTGAACTTTCTTTCTAAAAATGTTTCTAATTTTTTAAGTCTCTCTTATAAGCAGTCAGCCTGGCTCACTCATTGCCCTTATAAAGTGGAAGATGATCCTAATTTGAAAATTCTTCCCATTTATGTAATTATTTGTGTAGCTTTTATGAAATAATACACTTTAAAATTAGTGGAATTCCTTGAAATCACATGATTTAATTCCTGATAACGCAGGTGAACTCCTAAAATTTACAGGAAAATAAGCTAATTAGAGTCCCCTCACCACTGGTTTATTGAATCACCTCTTTTGTCTCTACTTGAGAGGCAAAAACTGTTGTGGTGGATAGCATGTTGAAAGTTCTTTTTGATCTTTTCCACATTAGTTTTACTTTCTGAAGCACAACATCCCCAAGTTTAAATCTGAGTTTGGAGCAGAGGCATATTCTGAGTGCAGCAAGTAAGCTACTGAAGAACGAAAAGCTTAATTTCCCATTCTGTCTCCTTTATGGTTAATGTATGGCAAAGATAAAAGGCATCTCCCAAATTTGGTCTTTTTTAGAGGTGTTTGTTTCACGTGGTTTTTGAGACAGCTTGCTGATTCCCAGGATAAAGCCTTTCTGTCCTTGAGCTTTCCTGTATCCCAGCGAGCCTGGCCTGGCATCCCAGCGAGCTAGGTTAAATTGGCTCTAGGCTCTCCCTTCTGTTTTGGGTGGGGGGCTGATGTGATGCTTAGGGGATGGGAGAGGAGTAAGAACCAACTGTTTCAAAGCTCTTTACTTGGCCGTCTGTTGGGTCATTTCCTCTGTAGCCTTAATTTCCAGGGGTCCCTAAGCTATGGCTTACTGCAGCATTCAGACCTCGGTAACTGATCAGCCTGGGGTGGGAAAGAGAAAGCTACAGAAGCTGTGAGGTTATGTTAGCAAGCAGAGAGCAAAACTCTTGCTCTATTTATTATGCACCTTCAAGAAGCATTCAGTAATAGCCATAGTTTTGTCCAAAAATAAAAAATTAAATAATTGACTAGATGAGATTAAATGACTTGCATCAGATCCCCTGTGAAGTCTGTCAAGTTAATGCTAAAATCTAGCTGCTAAACAGGCCCTGTGGTTGAAGCTTAGACAAAACTTGCCCATTTTATGCTATTTTGCTGCTTATCACAAATGGGGTAAAAGTAACTGGAGGAATGATTCTGATAGCAAGCTGAGGTGAGGCAAGAGCAGTCAAGGGGCTTGCAAGGTAAACTTTGAAGGAAAAGCTCAATTCTGGGTATCTGTTCCGAGTTTCCTCTTCATGTGATTATCATAATTATCATATCCTCAATTAACATAACCTCATTTATTTTCCACCCAACTCTGATAGTTTTCTACGCTAAAAGAAATTCTGACTATTACTTTGGTTATTCTACTTGGGTACTGCCATGAATAGAGTACACGCAGGTACCAGTTTTTTTCAGTTGGAGAATTGAATTCAGAGGTTGATATTGATGCAGTTGTACACATACAAATTTCAGTACAAAATACAAGACTCTTAGAGTCTAGTTAGTTGCTTTTGATGAACAGTAATAAATTAATATTCTCTTATTAAAAGCCCAGAGAAGAAACTGAAATGCAACTCTGTATGCATGATTCTTTTTTAAAATGAAGGCTAAGAAAATCCCAATTGATACACATAAGACATAGCTTTTTAATTTATTGCTGAAGCATATGCAAAAAAGGCATTAATTTTCAGTAATATAAAATTCTTGATATGTAGTGCCTGGAGCTATGGTTTTGAACCTAAATTGCATGTATTTACTAAGCCATATAGCTCTGCAACATGGAAGATGGAAAGTGTATTTCAAATGTGTGCAGGCATTGCCATTACTAAAACCGGTTGTAATTTGTAAGTGAAAAGAATAAAGCTTCGGATGGCAGAGGAAGAGACACCTTTATTGACTCCATATGCTTGACTGCACGAGGTGTGTTCCTGAAAATGGGAAGCAAGTGCCATATTTTAAGGAATTTCAGAAGTCAAGCATCAAGGGGTAATAGAGTTGACCTCTAATTTCAGAAATCACAGGCTAACATTTGAGAGCATTTCACTTCCAAACTTTATTTAAAGCTCTGCTTAGCAATCAGTTTTATAATAGTAAGGATTTTTGGCTGGGAGGCACATCGGTTATACTGTTACCTAGCAGACTTTTTCCCTTGAACAGCAGATGCCAATGGCCTTTAGGAATGAAACGCTGCTACTTCAGACTACGTACAGGTGTGGTTGGACTGGCCTTCTGTCCTTGGTTTCACAAGTGTGGTTGTGCACCCTCCGTTCTTTCTACCTTGCGCAAAGTACAGTGTAGCTGGTCACTTACATTTCTAACAGGACGTTTTTTCATTCGTAAAGGTTTACTGTCTCCTTGGTGTTGAAATATTTCAACTGGCATTTTTCTATCAGCCTTTTCCTGGAGTATCCATTATCCATGGCAGCTGTGTGTTTTCTAGAGGCTGTGTCTTGGAATTCTCAGCGCGTGATTCTCAGCACGGGTGCTGCTCACCTTACAAAGGTGTTAAGGAAATAAAGGTTTTGGATGTATATTTAGTGTAGAATTGATTCCACGCTGTGTTCCCTCCACCTAAAAATAAAGATTCAATATGAACAAAATGTTGCTCTTTCCAAAGTGATAGAACTTTTGCTTTCAGTACAGATTTGTAAATTCGTTGAGAAGTGAAAGTTAAAAGTATCAGTGTCTTCCCATTAGATGAGAAGCTTCGGTACCAGTGAGATAAAACTATGATTTTGACACTGCTTGCAACCTGCTCTTAACTTGACCATGTTCTTGTATGTCTGTTGCTTTTGGTATGAATAGAAAAAGTTTTGTGAGTGTGGTAACTGCCACCAATAAGAGACATGAACACGGTTAAATATCACTTTGCGCGTTCCCAGTGTTTACTAGCATAACAAACTGCCTGTCATACTTTATAAAAAAAAAAGGAGGGTGGAACTTATATGTATTTTCTGTAAAGCAATTTTCTTTAGTTTATTCATAAACATCCATATCTGCTTTCTGAATATGGACTTTCAGCCTTATTAATACATAATACATAAATTTGTACAAGAGCAAAGCATTGTTTTACCAGCTGGACTCTGAAAGCGACAGGTTTAAAGATGATGCTTAGAAACACTTTGTGGATGAATAAGGCTTCTAGTTAAAAAAAAATACAGCATAGGTATAAAAGTGAATGTGGGACAAGATTTCTAGGTAGACATAATATCTTTTATTAAATTGGGCTGGTATGCATGGGAAAACTAACAAGGTTCTGGGCAGCCAAATTTTTTTTTTGAGGTGTGAAATGGAAACAGCAGACTTCAAAGCTAAATACAACTTGAGAGCAATTACAGTTTGGTTAATATCTAGTTAGGATATTTAGGTGTTTGTCCATCAGGTGTAAAATCCTATGTTAGCCTCGAGTTATTCAGCATCTCGTTTACTTGGAGGCATGAATAAATGTCATACATAGTGCTTAGGTTTTTTTCAAATGTAATCGTGTTGTACAGATATCCAGAGTACTATGTGTTGTTAGCAGCCTGCTCTCATGCCTGTTAGTGTTTAAAAGATAGAATGCTGTTTATAACTGTGCTTGTATTTGTTTCAGATTTGGAAAGGAGGGGGGGGAGGGGGTGTGCTTCCATGATACAAGGTGATTATTGACAAAGCCAAGAAGTTTTTTCTACTGAATAAACTCCTTTGACAAATGGCACATTTATTTACAGGGAGGCTATTTGGACAATTCAAATGAATTTGAAATAGTCCTGATATTTCAGCACCGTAAATCAGAGAAGGAAAAAATAAGAGGACAGAGGGCATAATTTTTATGCTGAGGTTCCTCCCCTGCTTTACTGCTGAGGAAATGACCTGCCACATCTGCTGTGCTGGGACAAGATCTGGACAGGATATGTCCAGAAGACTGTATGGGAACTAGAAAACAGGCAGATGATGGAATTATTTGAGCTGTAGGCTATCTATGCTGTCACATTTAATGGCATATGTTCAGCATCATCACAGGCAATAGTGAGGCAGAACACAAGTATATGAAGCACCACGGTTTTTTACTCTTTCCACAAATGAGTTTCTTATACTTATTAATTAGACTGCTGCAGAAACATGGATTTTTTTGCTGATATGGGTATAACAGCAGTGCCAAGAACATGGCAATTTAACCAATTTACAATTTAGCACTGCTTACCCAAAGCTGAATAAAAGAAGATACTAGAAATGGAACCAGAAGAATTTCTGAGAGATGGTTTTTGCAGCAACACTGCAGTGTGAGTGATACCAGTGTAGCTGATTGGATTTCTCTTTACATACAAAGACTGTTGTTTTGGATCTGGATTGCAGTTTTGATTTTTTTATTTATTTTTTTAGTGACTGCATATTGGCATTCAGATTGATAGCTAGAATCAATTTGAGACAGATTAATTTATGAATGATTTTTTAAAAACATAAAAATTGTTCATAATTCTCTTAACTCTTTGGAACTGCTAAACCCAGAGTAACCCTCCTCTAACAGCCTCCCATAGGACTAACTGGAGCTGTGGGTTTTCTGTTCCTCCAAAATTTGGGCCACTTCAGCTTTGAATTTCTTTGAATTTTCTGTCTTGAGCAACCTGATTGTGACTAAGATTCAGGGAGGTCCTGTGTATTCCTTGACCTCAGTGTCTTTGTCTATAGAACAAGTATAACAGTGCTTAGTTACTGCCAGGAATATTCAGGCATAATGTGTATAAATACCTCTAAAGGTTACAAGTTCTCTCAAAGTGCCTCCTATTTCTGCTGATTTCTTGTTAAGTAGAAAACTGTGTGTATGTGTGCTGGTGGCGGTGGGGAGGGTTCAATCATCAGATGTCAAGTCTTGTTTTATTTTTGTAACGATTTATGCAGTTGTTAATCAGCAGCTGACTCCTCGGAGGAAACTTCAGGGAGATCATGTATTTAGAAACAATCCAGCTTCTAGTATTTTCTCTCCATTGTATTTTTCTTCCTTTGTTCTTTTGTTCTCTGTTATGAAGGACATTTGCATGAAAACAAGATTTTTGTTTCTGAAGAGTTCATCTGCTCCTGCTGCTTATTCCCCACCTGGCCATAATCCTCCGTTTGTGACATCTCAATTGGTGGCTGTGCAAATGATTATGATGTCAAAGACAGGATTATGACTTCAGGTGAGAAACAAACAGCAGGAACTGGTGAACTCAGGAGAAATACACATCTAGATTTTTCTCTAACCATTTTTATGCTAAAAGCACAAGAGGAATGCAGGCAACAGATTATGTATGCATATATGAAATAACTGATGTATAAGCAAATTGTATTGTACTAGTGAGTAACATGACAAATATATTCTTCAAATTGTCTTCAACTGTTCGTATTCTCCAGTTTCATCTACAGAAAATTACAATATAGGATAATATCCAATGACAGTGTGATTAGGACAGAGTTATTTGGTTTTTACCATGTTACAGCTCTTGTAAGAGCCATGTTCTGTACCCCTCTGTTGTAACACGATGTCCTTAGTTTGATTATAATAAGGTTTGATTAAAAGCACAGAGTCAGACCCAAACTGCGGACTATCAATGAGTTAACTTGGGTCCCTGGTGAGAGTGTGGTTTTGGACCAGATCAAGCTGCTTCGTGATGCAGTGGGAGGTTCTTGAAAACCCCCGAGTTCTCCTGCTTGGGTTTTTTTCCTCCTATTTAATGTTGCACTTGCTTTTTGTTCCTGATGAACCCCACCCCACTCTGCCCCTGAAAACCGTTTCCCTAAAGGTTTTTTTCACGATATCTCCTTTTGAAATTTCTTGTCTGCAGTTGGAGTTCTACCACAATAAAGAGCTTGTATGGCTCTGCAGTCATTTGCTGCTGTGTATTGAATAGTGGAAGAAAGATACTTGCTAAAAAAGTGTTAACAGGTATGAGAATGCAAGGGAGGAGAGTTGTGTAATAACACTGGTTGATGTAACTAACACCCGAGATTACCTCTTCAGTAAAGTTAGTGGCGGGTTCTAAAGAGACTGCTTAACAGAAACCTCATCCAGGGCATCAGCTTGTAGACTTCTGCTGTTCAAGTTGTTACAGTGGTGGTTGTCACTTCTGCTGGCTAATCCTAAGGTCATTAAGTTGACAGTTTTGGGTTAGGAAATAATTTTTCCCCTTCTGCATTATTTCAGGAATACCTACTTATAGATGCATTATGGGTTTCCTTTGAGGTATTTGGCATTTTTTTTGGTGTAGTTTGTCAAATGAAATGGAAGAAATTGTGTTATCCTATATGCATAGAATACTGTCCTGTGTCAGGATGAATAGGTGAAAATAGGAGGGAAGAGAGGAGTTAATAATCAGAGAATTAAAGACATTGAAAGTCATCCAATCCACAAGTTTGATATCTGAAGTACTCCCAGCTTCAGAGAAACCATGGGGAGTGTTTTTTTTTAAACAGAATTGAAGTAGTTATCTTCAGGAACCCAGTAATTAAAATTAGCAAGTTGGTAACATTTTTATTGCAGGCAATTCTAGTGGTGAGATTAACATTAGATAATCTTATCATAAAATAACCAGGCGCCCTATGATGATCTGACACATGAGGGGCTGCACAGAGCTTCTGGGCCCCCAAGGGCTCTGATTGTTTTATGGTTTTATCTTATGATAACTGTGCTTTGGTTTTGCCCTTTTCTAAGAGTTTCATACAGTACACATTTCCCCTCCACCCCCCTGTAAATTTGTAATTTAACACCACTCTAGGAAATGGCAAATCAGCATGAAACTATTAATCTTATCTCGTATCATGAAACAGACACTGATCCAAGAGATCTGATTACTTTGCTTCTGGTCATTATCCAGACTGAAAGCTGGTCTTGGGCATTTGTATCATCAACAGTTCTGTCATCAGAAAGCAAAAGATTTCAAAAACAAAGTGAAATTCTACAATCAATCCTGTTTAACGTTTCATGCCAAAAATACCGTGTGGCACCAAACTCCTTTTACTGGTCATTTAGCGATCAGCTGCGGTATTAAAGCCCTCATTTCTGCCCTATGTCTACAGCTTCTTTTCCTAGGCATTTAAAGCGTAATAAAGGACCTGAATGTCAGGCATGAGGGCTTTAAATAATCTGTAGTGATTTTAATGAGTTCAGTCACAATCGTCACAGGTTTGTCGTGCTTCATAAGTATTTCTGAGATGGAGCTTGCAGTCAGACTCTCTGCTGCCAAGTTGCTTTTCGGTCTTTTGAGAAGGATGGAAACTGGCTCCTGTTCAGTCCTGCAGAACTGAGTCTGTTTTAGCTTGAACTGCTCTGGAGATAGCCAGCTGCATCCCCTCCCCTCCAATGAATATATTGTGAACAAGAAATTCAGTTTTAATTTGTATTACAGTTCAGCTAATTAAAGAAAACCATTTTAAATACCTGACCGAACCAATGTGATTTGGCTTTCTCCTTTTCTTTACTCTTGGCCCTTCTTCGCCCCTCCCGCCCCCGTTCATCTGAGTCCTTGCAACTTCATATTCTCTCTCCCATCAAGTTCGTGGTACTTGAAAAGATGCACTCATTTAATATGTAACTGTGAGGGAGGCTCAATCTCTTTTTTGCTTCTCCGGTAGAGCTTTTCAGCTCTACAACACTATTTGGAAATAATTTTTTTTATTTTTTATTTTGTTTTACTGTTTACAAATCCAAAGGTACTTTACAGATACGGAAATACGTGGTGAGAATTTCTTGTGTGTTCAACCGGATGGTTCAAGTCTGTTCCTGGAGGAGTGAATTTTACTGTTGACCTAATTCTGCTCCTGTTAAAGTTGGCACTGAGTGGTTTTAGAGATTTTCAGCCTCAAAGCATTACTATTCTTTGTTGAATCCAGAGTTTAAGAAGGAGAGCTGAAGTGCAGCTCTTTCAGATGGAATAAGGAAGGCTTAAGCCTGGTACTCAGAATACATTTATTAGCTAACTCTATCCAGAGAAGTGGCCTGGGAACCCAGATAGAGGCACCTTCCACTCTGCATTAGAATTTTGTTGGAACTTCAAAAATTCATACCTTTTGGCATCATAGCCTGTCTCTGCTTTCTGCATGATGGGTTGTTTCTGCTTTCTGCACTTGTGCAGACTTGTCGTACAGATCGACTTCACAAATTGGGGAATGATAAACCAGAGCAAAGGTGAAATATAAAAATACAAACTTCTACAATTTTCCCTGGGAAAAAATTTCCCTTCAAAAATTGGTTCCCTACTTGAGAACAATTAATGTCAAATTTTGGATGTCTTATATCTGCTACATTAATTGTTATCAAGTAGGGAACAGATTTTTTTTTTAAATGGACAGCTGTTAGGGTACTGGTTGGAAAGAGCACAGAAGAGGTATGTAATGCGTGCTCATAGCTATAGAGCCAGTGCTCTTAAATTGGCACAACACAATAAAGTAATGGTTCTCTATTGAAAGGAAGGTCTACATATCTATTCCAGCTTGGGAGAGGCTGTACTGTAGGGCTTCATAGTTGGAAAGTGTTCCTCCATGCCCCCTGTCCTTCAGCTTGTAACCACAGCATAGTGTTTTGCTAACTATTAATGTAAGACTAAAAGCATATATTTAATTCTTTTGCATATTTTTGTGTGCTTATGACAAAGACCCAGCTTTGTGCAAGGCTTTCCTTTCAGCCCATTCCAAATGCTGACATGTGGGAGCTCTTCTGAACTGAACTTGCTTTAATAGACCTGTGGGTGGGTTTTACTTGGTCTGTCTGTCCAGACTGCAGTGTCTCAGAGCAAAGGCGATTGCCTCACAAGGTCACTGCTGCCCTGGAGTAGTGGAGGGCCTTTCAATTTATGCTTGGTCATGCCCTTTTAACTTAATGTTCTCCTTCACACAAGCTGGTAGTGATGGATGTCCATTCAGACAACCTAATGGCCTATGGTAACTATAGAAGAGCCTTTATATCAATATTCTGCAGCTGAGACCCATCACGATGGGCTGTCAAACTGCTCTACACCATGTCCAGGGCCATTTTATGCAAATAATAGCTGTGATACCATTGCTATACTTTATGGTGTCAAGCAGGACTGTAAAAGATCATTTCTATGGGTCAAGAGGAGGTTGACCTTTGTAGCTTGATATATCAGAGGTCATTTCTGTAGCTGTAGCTGTAGCTACCTTCAACAGTACTAAACCCACTGCAGAATGACCTCAGCTCTTGTGGAATCTCAGCCATAGACGGAAGGTTTTCTGGGACATCCTCAGTGGCATTTCAAGTGTGGTGAGAGTATTCTGAAATCAGCTTCTTCCTGGTGAGCTTCAAAAGGTAACAGCTGGCTTACCCCCAGGGAATGAGAGATTGCTATTTGCTCCATGCCTGCTCCTATCCCTTGATTCGTCTTTTCCTGCAATCTTTCATTAGTTAATTTATCTACCTGTTTGAGATACTGCAAGCCTGCCAAATAGAAAACATTTCCTTTCTCACTGAAATCACAGCCTGTATGCCAAGAGGACCTTGAATTTTTATGTTGAGGGAGCTGAGGCTTCCAGTTTGTCTCTGTTGCTGAGGGGACTCTTGTCCAATGTGGAGACTGTCAGATTAGGTAACACGCTATGAGATACCACACTGTGAATCTGCTTAGGTGGAACTTCTCCAAGCGTTGTATTTTGCACACAACTTCCAGCTACATGTGTTATTAGTCAAAAATGTTCACGTCCTTTCCATTTGAGGAGTGCCATTTGCACTTCCATGGACTTCCTATGTAATTGTAGACTACGATGTTGACTTCTGGTAAGAAACGGACTGCTTGCTAATGCAAGAGAATCTGACAGAAGTCTCATTAAACAGGTATATGAAGGAACTGTGGAAAGACTGAAGCAGGAACTGGAAGCACAATATTTATGTAATATCTGCCACCATTCAGAGAAGACTCAGTGTTTCAAGCACCTTGGTAGCAACTCCAGTGCTACCTGTCTACCAGTTCATCCATCTATATGTTGCATTTTACCCTTCAGTGCGTTGGGAGTATACATGTTTTTTCAGTATTACTGTGAAATAGAAATAGTCTGTGCTCCCATTTCTATGTAGTCTAGCAGGTTAATTTGTAATTTCCTCACTCCCTTATTTAAAGAAGTTGTTCCTGGTAATTTAGTCACCTTGGCATGACAGCAAGTTTCATCATGTCAACTGCTTTGGCCTGGCTGTTTTATCTCCTGGCTTCATTCCTAGTGACAGAGACATGTTACCCCATATATGCCATGTTGTGTTTACTGTGGGTTAGTGTGGCGTAAAAGCATGCAAGCTGTAATCTCAAAGCTGATGAGACCATGAGCAGTCAGTGTCTAGGACTTTAGACAACTGCTTTCTAATAAATGGTATATATCCTTTCTTGAAATATGGAGAGGTCAAATACCATGATTCTGACTTGATTCTTCTAGAGGATTTTCTTAATTTTCTGCTACCAAGACTATTTAATAATTAATTATGGGGCTGCCTGTTGTTCTGCCTTGCACTAGCATTTGGCCAGTTAATGCAAAGCTACGTACCAGTCAGATGTTAGTGTGTTAGTCTTGTTCCAGTTTTTTTTCTGAAGAACAGCATCACTACAAAATAAGAGTCTTTCTAAAAAGCTCTTATTTCTTATGTGAAACTTTTCTTTGACAAGATGAAGTGAGTCAGCCTGTCTTTAATGGGATTGCATTGAAATGTCTGCTTACATGCAACTCCTGTTGTCATTCCTTGGCATGATTGTTACTTGAGGGGCAGATTAGAGGTCAATCAGGCAGAGCCACGGGGGTGCCCACGGCTAGCCTCAGGATACTCCCTACAAATGTAAGATCAAAAGGGCAGGCACATGAAAATTACTGTTTACTTTTTATGAATTATTTCCCAGAGATGGCATCATTAGCAGAATCTAAATGCTGGCTGGCTCTTAATGCAAGGACACTCCTGACAGAACATGCTCGCTTGGGCACACCTTTCCACTTTTAAAGTCAAAAGATTTTCTGGTTTTGCTTTTGTGGATTTTCTGTATTATTGAAATAACTTTCTGGTTGTTTTTCCCCAAAATACTGTCCCTACTTCTCAACACGCTTTTAATTCTTAGATGTTGTCCATTTCTTTTCTTTGTTTGCGCTGCAAAGGTATTTCAAACCCTACATCCATACCCCAGGAACTCTGCAGGAGACACTTAACTTCTGAAGGAAGTAAAACTTTCTGGTAATCTTTCTGAGTGAGCAGTGGCTGTTACTTAAAATGCATTGCTGGCCAATGGGTACTACAGTTATCCCTACTGTAAATACAGGGGAAAGGTGATATTAGCTGTCATGGTGAGGTACACGTTGGCAAATGCTGATTCAATGTCTACTCCTGCGGTAATCTTCACACATCAAACTCTACACGTTCTTATCCACATAAGTATCTGGCTTCTGTTTGATCACAGTAATCAGGGCTATTTAGAAGGGTCACGGTATATTTGCCCTTTTGTCTTGTGTCTAGAGCTATGAAAGCATGACTTTGGAGCAAATGTTTATTGAATTCTAAAGAGACTGGCAGTAGCCAGGAACATGTGTAGCCCCTGATATGCTAAACCTGTGATTCCAAGTAGAAAACTGTTTGCTTTTTAAAATAACTTCGAAAAAGTTACCTTGAAGGACCAAATACATGGTGGATATTACTCTTTAATGAAAACCAGTATGAACTTCCCTCTTATCAACCAACATGTTAGTACCCTTAATGTGAAATAATCAAATGCAGCCCGGCACAGGAATGAAACTAAATCTGGCTGGTAACCAAAATAAAATCCCTTACAGCTATTTTTGTATGTTCTTAAAATGTGTGCTGAGAGATTAGGCAGTTGTCTTTTTTCCCCTCTCTGCTATTTTTCTTTAAAAGTTTAAAATAAATAAATAAAAAACGCTCTTTTGCAGCCCCCTCCTATGATAAGGTTGCAGGATGATAAGGTTGCAGGGCAAAAAATCCAATGTAATGTTCTTTTATCTAAATCCTGATTCTTCCTAATGTGGCTAGACATTTTGGATAGGTGTGTTTTTACTTATTTGGCATGATGTTTTCTCAACATCATTTTTTCGGCATTCATCTTGACAACAGTAGCTAGAGAACTTCTTGCTAGTGTTTAAAAGGATAAACTGAACATCGCCCTTTCCATCTCTTCCTCTTGCTGTTGGATAGAGCTCAGGAAATTTTTTAATCCTTGCAAAGCAGTGAGAGTGCAAAGGAAAGTGTGTGTGGGTGAGTGGGGTCACTGGGTCCTCCAAGACAGGGGTCTGCAAGTGACCATCTGTGGGAGTTGGTCTGGGATTTATTGCAGCAGCATTCAGAAAGTTGAGGCACAGATATTATAAAAATAAGTCAGTTGGTGCTAGGCACAGTTTAGGCTTGCACTGAGCTGCACCCGACCTCAAAATTTTTCCGCCATATGTCTTGGAATTCTTAGGCTAGATTAGCAGTAGATAGCGGGGTCTGTACATCTCCCTTCAGTCGTGAAGCCATGCTCACAAGTTCATGAGATATCGGAGGGCAACTGATTCAGAGACAGGATGGGGCATGCTTGCTGTGCGTCGTTGCTTGTACACTTTTCACTGAGGCAGAATCAGGTATCTAATTGTGCTGTTCGTCTCAGTTACCTTTGCTGTTGATATCTTCTTGTTCTTCTTGTAGTCATCATGGAAGACAATGATTTTAAGATGGCTTTTATTGCATCTGTGCTTCGGTGGTGGTCAGATTGCCTTGCCTTTTTTTTTTTTTTTAAATGGGCTGCCAAGGTCCTTAACCCTGTCCTGTGAAATTGTATGTACCCAAATCTGGATGGGTTTCTAGAGCAGGTCTGCTGTTAGAAGAATGGTGGAGGTCCCTTCTCCACCCAATTGCTAAGGAGTGGAGGTACACCTGTCAACTGATAGCTGTTAAATTAACATTTCCATTTCCCTGTGTGTAGCCTTATCTTTACAGACAGGTGTATATGTGTTGGGAGAGGGGCTATTTTTGGCTATACTGTAGGAGAGCCCGAAGGTAATGAGTTGTGCATAGTAAATCTTGCTTACTCCATAATTTCCACTACATTTCAAATTAAGGGCCTAAATTAGGGTTAGTGTCAGACTTGCTCTTTTGCTATGTCCTAATTTTGTTTTAAAAGCACATAGCTAAGGACTTTAATATGCTTTAGATTCAGTGCTTGTAAGTTATACTAAAATCCCTAAGGGAGCCAAAATAACTTATTAAAACCTTGCAAATGTTTTTGA
>RSEF01000031.1:7093377-7104656 GCA_003993805.1 Himantopus leucocephalus
TGTGCCTGCCCTTTTGATCTTACATTTGTAGGGAGTATCCTGAAACTAGCTGTGGGCGCCCCCGTGGCTCTGGCTGATTGACCTCTAATCTGCCCCTCAAGTAACAATCATGCATGAATGACAACAAGAGTGACATGTAAGCAGACATTTCAGTGCAATCCCATTAAAGACAGGCTGACTCACTTCATCTTGTCAAAGAAGAAGTTTCACATAAGAAGAAATAAAAGCTTTTTAGAAGGACTCTTTTATTTTGTAGTAATGCTGTTCTTCAGAACAAAGACTGGAACAAGACTAACACACCAACATCTGACTGGTACATAGCTTTACATTAACTGGCCAAATGCTGGTGCAAGACAGAACAACAGGCAGCCCCACGATTATGTGTTAAATAGTCTCGATAGGAGAAAATTAAGAAAATCCTTGAGAAGAGTAAAGTCAGAAATATGGTACTTTGCCTCTCCACATTTCAAAAAAGTATATATGCCATTTATTAGAAAGCAGTTGTCTAAAGGCTTAAACACCAAATGCTCATGGTCTCATCAGCTTTGAGATCACAG
Organism: Himantopus leucocephalus; assembly: GCA_003993805.1. NCBI lineage: Eukaryota > Metazoa > Chordata > Aves > Charadriiformes > Recurvirostridae > Himantopus > Himantopus leucocephalus. Next base: position 7,093,935 of record RSEF01000031.1, read on the forward strand.
CTTGCATGCTTTTACCCCATACTAACCCACAGTAAACAGAAGATGGCATATATGGGGTAGCTTATGTCTCTGTCATGAGGAATGAAGCTAAGAGATAAACCGGCCAGTCCAGAGCAGTTAACATGCTGAAATTTGCTGTCATGCCAAGGTGACTAAATTACCAGGAATGACTTCTTTAAATAAGGGAGTGAGGAAACTACAAATTAACCTGCTAGAGTACATAGAAATGAGAGCACGGACTATTTCTATTTTACAGTAATACTTAGAAAACATGTATACGCCCAACACACTGAAGTGTACAGTGCAACATATAGATGGATGAACTTGTAGATAGGTAATAGCAATCTTCCATTCCCTGGGGGTAAGCTGGCTGTTACCTTTTGAAGCCCACCATGAAGATGCTGACTTCAGAATAATCTCACCACACTTGAAATACCACTGAGGATGTTCCAGCAGACCTTCCATCTATGGCTGAGATTCCTTAAAAGCTGAGGTCATTCTGCAGTGTGTTTAGTACTGTTGAAGGTAGCAACAGCTGATAGAGTGAAATGACCTCTGATATATCAAGCTACAAAGATCAACTTCCTCTTGACCCTTGGAAATGACTTATGCTTGACACCATAAAGTATAGCAATGTTATCACAGCTATTATTTGCATAGAATGGTCCTATATGTGGTGTAGAGCAGTTTGACAGTCCATCCTGATGGGTCTCAGCTGCAGAATATTGATATAAAGGCTCTTCTATAGTTACCATAGGTCATTAGGTTATCTAAATGGACATGGATCACTACCAGCTTGTGTGAAGGAGAACATTAAGTTAAAAGGGCATGACCAAGCATAAATTGAAAGGCCCTCCACTACTCCTGGGCAGCTGTAACCTTGTGAGGCAATCGCCTTCACTCTGAGACACTGCAGTCTGGACAGAGACAAAGTAAAACCCACCCACAGGTTTATTAAAGTGAGTTTAATTCAGAAAAGCTCACAAGTGTCAGCATTTACAATAGCCTGAAATGAAATCCTTCCACAAAGCCAGGCCTTTGTCATAAGCACACAAAAATATGAAGAAATTAAATATGTGTTTATAGTCTTACATTAATAGTTAGCAAAACACTATGCCCTGCTTACAAGCTGAAGGACAAGGGACAGAGAGGGACAGTTTCCAACTATGAACCCCTACAGTACAGTCTCTCCAAGTTAGAATGGAGATGTAGACCTTCCTTTTAATACAGAACCATCATTTTATTGTGCTGTGCCAATCTAAAAGCACTGGCTCTATAGCTACGAGTAAACATTACATATCTCTTTTGCTCTCTTTCCAACCAGTACTGTAACAGCTGTCCATTTTTAAAAAAAATCTGTTCCCTACCTGATAATAATGTAGCAGATATATGACATCCAAAATTTGACATTAATTATTCTCAAGGAGGAAACAAATTTCTCTCAGGGAAAACTGTAGAAGTCTGTATTTTTATATTTCACCTTTGCTCTGGTTTATCATTCCCCAGTTTGTGAACTCAATCTGTACAATAAGTCTGCACAAATGCAGAAAGCAGAAACAGCCCATGATGCAGAAAGCAAAGACAGGCCATGATGCCAAAAAGTATGAATTTTGGAAGTTCTGACAAAATTCTAATGCAGAGTGGAAGGTGCCTCTGTCTGGGTTCCCAGGCCACTTCTTTGGATAGAGTTAGCTAATAAATGTATTCTGAGTACCAGGCTTAAGCCTTCCTTATTCCATCTGAAAGAACTGCGCTTCAGCTCTCCTCTTAAACTCTGGATTCAATAAAGAATAGTAACGCTTTGAGGCTGAAAATCTCTAAAACCACTCAGTGCCAACTTTAACAGGAGCAGAATTAGGTCAAAAATAAAAATTCACTCCCTCCAGAAACAGAGTTGAACCATCCAGTTGAGCACAGAAGGAATTCTCATCACGTGTTTCCATATCGGTAAAATCCCTTGGGATTTGTAAATAGTAAAAAATAAATAAATAAAAATTTCCAAATATTGTTGTAGAGCTGAAAGTTCTATCCTACTGGAGCAAAAAAGAGATTGAGTCTCCCATATTAAATGAGTGCATCTTTTCAAGTACCACAATGATGGGAGAGAAGGTATAAAGTTGCAAGTATTCAGGAAAACTGAGTGGGGGGAAAAAAAAGAAAAAAAGGAAGAAGGGCCAAGAGTAAAGAAAAGAAGAAAGCCAAATCACATTGTTTTAGTCAGGTATTTAAAATATTTTTTCTTTAATTAGCTGAACTGTAATACATATTAAAACTGAATTTTTTGTTCACAGTATATTCATTGGAGGGGAGGGGATGCAGCTGGCTACCTCTAGAGCAGTTCAAGCTAAAACAGACTCAGTTCTGCAGGACTGAAAAGGAGCCAGTTTCCATCCTTCTCAAAAGACCAAAAAGCAACTTGGCAGCAGAGTCTGAATGCAAGTTCCATCTCAGAAATATTTATGAAGCACGACAAACCTGTGATGATTGTGACTGAACTCATTAAAATCACTACAGATTATTTAAAGCCCTCATGCCTGACATTCAGGTCCTTTATTATGCTTTAAATGCCTAGGAAAAGAAGCTGTAGACATAGGGCAGAAATGAGGGCATTAATACTGCAGCTGATCCCTAAGTGACCAGTAAAAGGAGCTTGGTGCCACACAGTATTTTTGGCATGAAATGTTAAACACAATTGATTGTAGAATTTCACTTTGTTTTTAAAATCTTTTGCTTTCTGATGACAGAACTATTGATGATACAAATGCCCAAGCCCAGCTTTCAGTCTGGATAATGACCAGAAGCAAAGTAATCAGATCTCTCGGATCAGTGTCTGTTTCATGATACAAGATAAGATTAATAGTTTCATGCTGATTTGCCATTTCCTAGAGTGGTATTAAATTACAAATTTACAGGGGGGTGGAGAGGAAATGTGTACTGTATGAAACTCTTCATAAAGGGCAAAACCAAAGCACAGTTATCATAAGATAAAACCATAAAACAATCACAGCCCTTAGGGGACCAGAAGCTCTGTGCATTCTCTCATGTGTCAGATCATCATAGGGTGCCTGGTTATTTTATGATAAGATTATCTAATGTTAATCTCACCACTAGAATTGCCTGCAATAAAAATGTTACCAACTTTCTAATTTTAATTACTGGGTTCCTGAAGATAACTACTTCAATTCTGTTTAAAAAAATACTCCCCGTGGTTTCTCTGAAGCTGGGAGCATTTCAAATATCAAACTTGTGGACTGGATGACTTTCAATGTCTTTAATTCTGTGATTATTAACTCCCCTCTTCCCTGTTTTCACCTAGTCATTCTGACACAGGACAGTATTATATGTATATAGGATAACACAATTTCTTCCATTTCATTTCACAAACTACACCCAAAAAATGCCTAATACCTCAAAAGAAATCCATAATGCATCTATAAGTAGGCATTCTTGAAATGATGCAGAAAGGGAAAAATCATTTCCTAACCCAAAAATTGTCAATGTAATAACCTTAGGATTAGCCAGCAGAAGTGGCAATCACCACTGTAACAACTTCAACAGCAGAAGTCTACAAGCTGATTCCCTGGATGAGGTTTCTGTTGAGCAATCTCTTCAGAACCCACTACTTACTGAAGAGATAATCTCAGGTGTTAGTTACATCAACCAGTGTTATAACACACACACTCTCCTTGTATTATAATTCTCATAACTGTAAAGCTTTTTAGCAAATATCTTTCTCACACTATTCAATGCACAGTAGCAAATGACTGCATAGCCATACAAGCTATTTATCATCATAGGACTCCAATAGCAAACAAGAAATTTCAAAAGGAGATATCGTGAAAAAAACCTTTAGGGAAACAGTTTTCAGGGGCAGTGGGGGGTGGGGTTCCTCAGGAACAAAAAGGAAGTGCAACATTAAATGGGAGAAAAAATTCCTCAAGCAGGAGAACTTGGGCATTTTCAAGAACCTCTCACTGTATCACAAAGCAGCTTGATCTGGTCCAAAACCACACTCTCATCAGGGACTACAGTTAACTCATTGATAGTCCACAGTTAGGGTCTGACTCTATGGTTACTCACTCGTATGATATAATTTGCTTATACATCAGTTATTTTATATATGCATACATAATTTATTGTTTGCATTTCTCTTGTGCTTTTAGCATAAAAATGGTTAGAGAAGAATCTAGATGTGTATTTCTCCTGAGTTCACCAGTTCCTGCTGTTTGTTTCTCACCTGAAGTCATAATCCTGTCTTTGACATCATAATCATTTGCACAGCCACCGAGATGTCACAAATGGATGATTATGACCAGGTGGGGAATAAGCAGCAGGAGCAGATGAACTCTTAAGAAAGAAAAATTTTGTTTGCATACAAATGTCCTTCATAATAGAGAACAAAAGAACAAAGGAAGAAAAATACAATGGAGAGAAAATACTAGAGGCTGGATTGTTTCTAAATACATGATCTCCCTGAAGTTTCCTCTGAGGAGTCAGCTGCTGATTAACAACTGCATAAATCATTACAAAAATAAAACAAAACTTGACATCTGATGATTGAAACCCCCCACCGCCACCACCACACATACACAATTTTCTACTTAACATGAAATCAGCAGAAATACTAGGCACTTTGAGAGAACTTGTAACCTTTAGAGGTATTTATATACATTATGCCTGAATATTCCTGGCAGTAACTAAGCACTGTTATCCTTGTTCTACAGATGAAGACACTGAGGTCAAGAAATACAAGGGATTTCCCTGAATCTTAGTCACAGTCAGATTGCTCAAGCCCAGCACACCTGACACATATTAAAAAATTCAAAGCTGAAGTAGCCCAAATTTTTGAGGAACAGAAAACCCATAGCTCCGGTTACAGTCCTATGGGAGGCTGTTACAGAAGGGCTACTCTGGGTTAGCAGTTCCAAAGAGTTAAGAGAATTATGAACAGTTTTTATATTTAAAAAAATCATTCATCAATTAATCTGTCTGAAATTGATTTTAGCTATCAATCTGAATGTCAATATGCAGTCACTGAAAAAAAAATTAAAATCAAAACTGCAATCCAGATCCAAAACAACAGAATCTTTATATGTAAAGAGAAAACCAATCAGCTACACTGATATCACTCACACTGTAATGTTGCTGCAAAAAACATCTACCAGAAATTCTTCTGGTTCCATTTCTAGTCTCTTTTATTAAGCTTTGGGTAAGCAGTGCTAAATTGCAAATTAGTTAAATTGCCATGTTCTTGGCACTGCTGCTATACCCATACCAGCAAAATCAGTGGTTTTGTACCAGTCTAATCAATAAATATAATAAATTCATTTCTGGAAAGAGTAAAACCCCATGGTGCTCCACATACTTGTGTTCTGCCTCACTATTGCCTGTGATGATGCTGCACATATGCCATCAAATGTGACAGCCTACAGCTCAAAATTTCATCATCTGCCTGTATTCTAGTTACCATATAGTCTTCTGGACATATCCTGTCGGCCCAAACCATGACATCTTATCACAGCACAGCAGTTGTGGCAGCTCATTTCCTCAGCAGTAAAGCAGGGGGGGAACCTTAGCATGAAAATTGTGTTTTCTGTCCTCTTTATTTTCCCTTTTCTGATTTGCGGCGCTGAAGTATCAGGACTATTTCAAGTTCATTTGAATTGTCCGAATAGCCTCCCTGTAAATAAATGTGACATTTGACAATGGAGTTAATTCAGTAGAAAAAAACTTCTTGGCTTTGTCAACAATAACAACTGCTAACAACACATAATAGTCTGGATATTTGTATAACACAATTACACTTGAAAAAAACCCAAATACTATGTATGACATTTGTTCATGTCTTAAAGTAAATGAGTTGCTGAATAACTCAAGGCTAACCTAGGATTTTACATTTTGATGGATAAACACCTAAATATCCTAACTAGATATTAACCAAACCGTAATTGCTCTCAAGTTGTATTTAGCTTTGAAATCTGCTGTTTCCATTTTAGACCTCAAAAAAGGTTTGGCTGCCCAGAACCTTATTAATTTTCCCAGGCATACCAGTCCAGTTTAATAAAAGATATTATGTCTACCTAGAAATCTTGTCCTGCATTTGCTTTTATACCTATGCTGTATTTCTTGAACTAGAAGCCTTATTCATCCATGATGTGTTACTAAGCATCTTCTTTAAACCTGTTGCATTCAGAGTCCAGCTGGTAAAAAAATGTTTTGCTCTCGTACAAATTTATGTATTATAGAATCATAGAATACTTTTGTTTGGAAGAGACCTTTAAGATAATCAAGTATTAATAAGGCTGAAATTCTGTATTCAGAAAGCAGATATGGATATTTATGAATAACCTAAAGAAAATTGCTTTACAGAAAACACATTTAAATTCCTCCCTCTGTTTTTTATAAAGGATGACAGACAGTTTGTTATGCTAGTAACCACTCTGAAGTGCAAAGTGATGTTTAACTGTGTTCATGTGTCATTGGTGGCAGTTACCATGCTTGCAAAACTTTTTCTATTCATACCAAAAGCAACAGACATCCAAGAACATGGTCAAGTTAAGAGCAGGTAGCAAGCAATGTGGAAGTCATAGTTTTAACTCACCTGTGCTGAAGCTTCTCCTCTAATGGGAAAACACTGATACTTTTAACTTTCACTTTTCTAAGAATTTACAAATCTGTTCTGAAAGCAAAAGTTCTATCATTTTGGAAAGAGCAATGTTGTGTTCATATTGCATCTTTACTTTTAGGTGGAGAGAACGCAGGGTGGAATCAGTTCTACACTAAATATACATCCAAAACCTGTATTTCCTTAACACCTCTGTAAGGTGAGCTGAGAATTACCCACTAAGAATACCAAGACACAGCCTCTAGATAACATACTGCAGCAATGGATAATGGATATTCTAGGAAGAGGCTGATAGAAAAATTCCAGTTAAAATATTTCAACACCAAGGACACTATAAACCTTTAAGAATGAAAAATCTCCTGGTAGAAACATAAGCAACCAACAACATTGTCCTTTGTTCAAGGTAAAAAGAACAGAGGATGCAAAAACATACTTGTGAAACCAAGGACAGAAGGCCAATTCAACCACACCTGTACGTAGTCTGAAGTAGCAGCATTTCATTTCTAGAGGCCATTGGTGTCTGCCGTTCAAGGGCAAAAGTCTGCTAGGTAACAGTATAACCGATGTACCTCTGAGCCAAAAATCCTTACTATTATAAAACTAATTGCTAAGCAGTGCTTTAAATAAAGTTTGGAAGTGAAATGCTCTCAAATGTTAGCTTGTGATTTCTTAAATTAGAGGTCAACTCTATTACCCCTTGATGCTTGACTTCTGAAATTCCTTAAAATACGGCACTTGCTTCCCATTTTCAGGAACGCATCTCATGCAGTCAAGCATACGGAGTCAATAATGGTGTCTCTCCATCTGCCATCTGAAGCTTTATTTTTCTCACTTACAAATTACAACTGGTTTTAGTAATAGCAATCCCTGTACACATTTGAAATGCACTTCCGTTTTCCATGTTGCAGAGCTATATGGCTTAGTAAATGCATGCAATTTAAGTTCAAAACCATAGTTTCAGGCACTACACATCGAGAATTTTATATTACTGAAAGTTAATGCCTTTTTTGCATATGCTTGAGCAATAAATTAAAAAGCTATGCCTTATATGTATCAATTGGGATTTTCTTAGCCTTCATTTTAAAAAAGAATCATGTATACAGAGTTGCATTTCAGTTTCTTCTCTGGGCTTTTAGTAAGAGAATATGAATTTATTTTACTTCATCAAAAGCAACTGACTAGAACTCTAGGAGTCTTATATTTTGTACTGAAATTTGTATGTGTTCAACTGCATCAATATCAACCTCTGAATTCAATTCTCCAACTGAAAAAAAATGGCATCTGCATGTACTGTACTCATGGCAGCACCCAAGTAAAATAATCAAAATAATACTCAGAATTTCTTTTAGCACAGAAAACTACAGTCCCCATATCAGAGTTGGGTGGAAAATAAATGAGGTTATGATAATTGCTGGAAGGGGGGCACAAGGGCTAAATAATGCTTTGAAGCTGTTCTCTCTTGGAGAACTCAATTCCATCCTGAATTCTCCATTGTCCTGTGTACATGGGGAATGGAAACACTCCTGGCACTGACTGCTCAAGGCAGCAGGAGACTAAGGAGGTACTCAGGATTTTCTTAGGCCACATGAAGTGGGAACTTGGAAGACATAATTGGAATTGGGCTTTTCTTTCCAAGTTTACCTTTCAGGCCCCTTGACTGCTCTTGCCTCACCTCATCTTCCTACGAGAATCATCCCTCTGGTTACTTTTACCCCATCTGTGACAAGCAGCAAAATAGCATAAAATGGGCAAGTTTTGTCTAAGCTTCAACCACAGAGCCTGTTTAGCAGCTAGAATTTAGTGTTTACTCACTACAATTAATCCTGCCTGACTTCACTGAACAAAAGGCTTTTTTCCATTAGTCTTTCAGCATCACCCAGTATTATTCAACATTATCCTTCCTGTTTAACAATATCTGAAATAGGTTAGTTTCTCTGCAGTTAGGGCTACATCTACCACCAATGCCTTCAAAATGGGTGCAAATCCATAGCTGTTTGTGACCTGAACCTTTGAACAAGCCAAGGATAATCTGGCTCAACAGTTTGTTCAGGAATATAAAAACTGCCATACCAGGTCAGAGCAAGCATCATTCCAGCTGAGTAGCTAATTTCTAGCCTGGTGCATCTCAGCAGCCCCAATGACAACGAGGGGGAGCTGCTCTTGGTATAGAGGTACCACTATCCAGGGGACTGCCCACAGTTCCCGCGTGGCCTGCCAGCCACCCCGGAAGAGTGCTGCTGGGCTGAATCATGGGGCCTTGCAAATATAATCTGGTTTATATAACTGAAGAGGAAAAAAAGATATAAAAACCCAAACTCAGTGGGGCTTGGGACACTGGAGAACTAGCTACATTTCCTGCCTAGATGACAGACTGCACATGGGATCTTATGCAAGTCATTTAATCTGATCTGGTCAATTTTTTTTTAGACAAAACTATGGCTATTACTGAATGCCTATTGAAGGTACATAAGAAATAGGGCAAGAGTTTTGCTCTCTGCTTGCTAACATAACCTCACATAACCTTTCTTTCCCACCCCAGGCTGATCAGTTACCAAGGTTTGAATGCTGCAGTAAGCCATAGCTTAGGGACCCCTTAAAATTAAGGATACAGTGGAAGTGGCCCAACAGATGGCCAAGGAAAGAGGTTTGAAACAACTGTTGGTTCTTACTCCTCTCTCATCCCCTCAGGCATCACATACATCCCCCCACAATACAGAAGGGAGAGCCTAGAGCCAATTTAACCTAGCTCGCTGGGATGCCAGGCCAGGCCACAGGAGACTTAGGGACAGAAAGACTTCATCCTGAAATCAGCAAGCTGTCTCAAAAACCACTTAAAACAAACATCTCTAAACCAGACCTAATTTGGGAGATGCCTTTAATTTTTGCCATAAATTAACCATAAAGAACACAGAATTGGAAAATCAGCTTTTCCTTCTGTATCTTACTTGCTGCACTCAGAACATGCCTCTGCTCCAAATTCAGATTTAAACTTGGGGATGCTATGCTTCAGAAAGTAAAACTAACATGGAAAAGATCAAAAAGAACTTTCAACATGCAATCTAATACAACAGTTTTTGACTCCCAAGTAGAGCTGGAAGAATCAATTTGATAAACGAGTGGTGACTGGAATCTATTAGCTTATTTTCCTGTGAATTTTAGGAGTTCACATGCATTATTAGGAATTATACCATGTGATTTCAGGGAATTCCACTAATTTTAAAATGTCTTATTTAATAAAAGCTACAAAAATCATTACATAAATTGGAATAATTTGAAAATAAGTATCACTTTCCACTTCATAAGGGCAATGAGTGAGCCAGGCTGCCTGCTTATAAAAGAGAGAGATCTAAAAATTATTGACATTTTTAGAAAGAAAACTTTAATTCACTTATGTTTGAAAGGAACACATAAAACTTGTATAAAAGTGAGAATCAAATTAAAGTTTTGGGGGTTTTTGTTTGTGTGGTTTTTTTTAAACATCCAGGCTGAAAAACACAGAAAGATGTATTTTGCTTGTGTTTTTCCAGCAGTGGAATCTCCCTGGAACTGGAGCAGTGCCAAAACCCTCCATTCCCACAAGGCTTGATCTCAGCAATGGAAGCCTTCCTACACTCACCTTTCTGAAGATAACATTCAAAGTCTTTCCTATATTACAAACATACTAAATGCACCAAAATATAATTTTCTCTAAATAAAATGGTATTCATCAGATATTCAACCTATTATCCCACATTCTCTTTTGGAACAGACATGTCAAAAGAACAGCATTGTCAATCAATCTGATAGATTTTGAGTGTATCCACAATGAATCTACCCTGCAATAAATTGGCTCAAGTCATTTAAAAACTCATACCTTAATGTTAGGAGAAGAAAAAATATTATTTTGATCTATTCTTCCTCCCCTTAAAGCACCTTGGGCAAGGGCTAAGCATTAAAAAGAAAAATAACCAACAGCTGTATTACGGCAATCAAGCCTAAATAAAAATGACGGATCAATCCAGAGGAGAAAATATAAAAGACATCATTCCATATAAAATACACACAAAGGTTTTGCTGCACCCTCAGCAAGTTTGCTGATGATACCAAGCTGTGTGGAG
>RSEF01000031.1:7111216-7121610 GCA_003993805.1 Himantopus leucocephalus
CCCTTCCAACCTTAACGATTCTATGATTCTATGATTCTATTCAGCTCTGCTGAGTTTGTGAAAGAGTTTTTTCAGGAGATAGAAATGATCATGTAATGAAACTCAACATACTTCTTTTAAGCAAGAAAATTTTGCATGTACAGTGTAAGAGAGCTTGAGGCTCAATTTTCCTATCCTTTATGAACAAATGTTCATGGTACCATTTCAAAAACCCTCCTTTAAACAAAGTCTGTATATGAGGTTGGTTGGGAAGGGGTCGTTTTGTTTTGTTTTTTTAACTTGTAGTCTCTGCGGAAGTCCCTACAAGGTGGGAGATTTCTCACAAGCATTATGGAGGTTATAATTTGAGGAAAAGAGGCATCTTTTCCACTGCCAGTATGATTCATTTTGCTGAAGTTCTATGACTAATTGCAAATTCCAGAAATGTTGATTGCTCACAACTAAATCTGCATGGGAGGTGTTAGCTGTTCTGGACTGCACAGAGTAGGACTATACTTTACTATTTACAGTCTTTATTAGATAAGAATTTAACTATTCAGACATTTTTAAAAGGTGCTGAGAGTTTATTCAACTTATAGACAGAAGTACCGTAAGGACTGATAATGCTGTGATTTGCTGCTTCAGCTTTGTGTCAGACCATTACATCAACTCTTTCTGATTAATACTGCAAAGCATTTTTGGAAGCTTCCAGATGAAATATCCTAAAAATAGGACAGAGTTTACTGTGATCGTGATTCAGAATAGTTAACAGGGAGGAGTCTCCTCAACTGATTAAGCTTTATCCTATAGCTTTTGTCTAACCTAGGTGGCTTCTTTCTTCCATCTGGAAGAAAAAGCAATCCATGGCAGACTTCCTCTTTTCCTTATTAGTGTTTAATGGAGCTCCTGTCCATTCCTGTGCACATCTGTTAAACGTGGTCTTCAGTTTACCCTCAGGAAATTTTTACTATAACATTCAGGCTTTTAAGATGGAATTTCTCTTTCTTTTGATCTTGGATTTGGTTCAGACCTCTTTAGAAGTTGCACTTCTCTTGTTCCTAGACGTCTTCTTTGACTGATACGATATTTAATCTTCTGTCATCCCAGCTGAGCCATTGTGCATGATGAATTAAACATCCCTGCTGTTTTCTTTGATCACAGAAATAACAATTACTCTGTTATTATAATCTCTTAACTTGTCATAAGGCTTGTATAGCTTAGATGGAAAAGACTGGTTAGATCATTGATTGCACACACTCCTTTAGAAGCAGAATACATACAGACGGCTTATATTTGAGCAAGAGACAGGTCCCTCCGCCTTGCACCCACCTGTTTGCAATGAGACTTGGCAAAACGTCAGTCTTCTGTATGTTGGGGCCCTGCGTTGGCCAGAAGGATTACAGAGGTGACCTACTATGGGTTGGTTTTTTTTCCTTTTTTCTATCTTTAACTTGGAGTTTGGCTTTCTGGTGCTATGTTTTGCCTTTTAAATTATCTGACAATGTAGCAATGTATACTTCAATTAAAGTGAAACTTCAGGCTTCCTGAAACTGAGTGCTGCTCTTCCACCAGCAGAACAGATAAGGGCAACACCAGTGCTAGAATTAAAAGCCCAACACTGGAGATAAAAACCAAACCAAAGCTCTCTGGTGCCTGCCTTTCCCGTCTAGTGCACTGTGTATGTTTTACCAGAAACCAATTACAATATGTGTGACTGCTTTGGGAGCCAATACTTTCACAGCAGAGCCGGTCTTGAAAGCCCTGCATAGTGATCACTTCTACTCAACAGCCCTGTGTGCTGGGCTTGCAGTTCCCACAACAACAAGTTAGTAGTCTTTCTGGACCTGATCCAAAGTGAATGAAGTCAGTGGGAACTATTTCACTTGGCTGTAGATGAAGTAAAGCATTATAAAATAACTGCAAGGGAGACTGTTCTGCCATCACACACCTGCAAGAATAGCACTGTGTAGATTAGTATCTCACATTTATATAGCATTCTTTCCCATAAAATATTCAAGTGATTTTTATAAATGATGAGCTCAGTGCTCGTAACAGATTTGCATGTGTCCAGCTGGGATTCCAGAGAATTGATGTTTGCTCATTTGGGTCCCTTCAGCAGGACCAGATTCTGTGTCTGGTCAAACTCGCTGAATCCAGCACTGAAGTGTGCCCATCTTTGTGGAACACAGTTGTTAGCAATTCACAGCAACACCGCACAACATCTTTTGTCAAGCTGAGAATATCCTACCCAACTAAAACCACAGGGCATGCTTAGAAAGAATTGATTCATCTCTCTTTTAGAGTTTGCCCATGAACCTATGGTTGATTTTTCTATGAATCCTCTGCAAAAGATCACATACAGAATGTGTGTGTGTGTATATCTATAAAAACCACCAAAGGATGGCATCATGTGCAGCACTAGGCATCCTCATGCCAAGACATGCTAAGTACGGTTACACACAACAAAGGAAGTGACTGCTCAGTCACCAGCACAATGCTTGCAGTCATTAATGCCTTTTACCCAGCTGTCAGTCAGCTTAACTTGCAAAATTGTCTGTCTCACAGTGCTTGGTGTCACCAGTGCCAGCTGCAAACATGTTCCTCTTTCCCTTTTAGAGAATTCTCCAGGAGTTGCTGAGGTGACATTTGTGGAAAAGGAGCCAGCTGAACGCCACACAATCATTTCATGGGAGCAAGTGAGTATTTTCATAACACTGCAGTGAGGTCAGTCTAAATGTACAGCAACCCATGGAGAATGTGAAATGTCATGGCTACCTTTTGTTTGTTTGTGAGACAGCCTGCTACCATGTTTAATACACTGTGGAACCTAAACAGATTTTTATTTTTTTTTAATCTGGTATTACTCTGTGTTTTACGGTGTCGCATGCACCTGATCTGTTAGAGAAACTTCATCAGTGTGGATATATTCAGAATGACAACTCTTAAGAAGAAATCACATAACTGTAGTACGCAGCAACAGTGGTGACTCAGGGGAGAACAAACATTGTTCTGACTCAGATCTGAAACCATTTTACAGTACTCTTTGAGACAAAATGGAGAAGCTCTTTATTATTTATGGCCATTAAAGGTAAAGGCCTCAAGCTGGAAAATACTACTGAGCCACCGAGTTCATTCCAGTTACCTGTTTCTCTTTTCAGCCTCAGCTATTCACTTCCATTTCTCATAGCCCTTCCTTCCACCTCCTCTTTGGCTAACTAACCCAATCTTTTAGCCAAGGCATGTCCCATTGCCTGTTCTAGAAGACTGTGAAGGACACATGCTACCTTGACTCCACTGACCTCACTGCATCAGTGTGTGTGACCAGAGGGCTCCTGAATACTGTTGTGTGACTCTGGTGGACAGAGATGGCATTTAGGTCTCCTTTTTGAATATACATGTGTTTGTCAGTCCCATGACCATGGGGAAATAACTGCTTTCTAGGTATCACTCATATCTACGGAAGCTGTAGAAGCTGACTGGCACCTTTGGAAAGGCGCATGGCTGAGGATGGAGTTGAGTGAATCATCCTCCCTCTGCTCCAACCCTCGCTGTGCCCTAGCGCATATGCTCCCAGAGACTGCATTTGTTACCACTACGTAAAATAACGCCCCATTTGATGATGCCTTGTCATTTACAGTTTTTCCTGAACAGCAGGGAAAAATCTTGCACTAGTTTTGGTAACACCCCGTCCCAATTAATGGTATTTATCAAGGCTTTATAAATCCAGGTCAGAATGTATGTGATGTAAAGCTGCATTATTTACTGAACGTTGTACAGCAGCTAGCAACTGTGGTCGGGCAGAAATGTCCGTTTTTTCAGGTTCATGTGCACTGATTCCTAACATCCTGTAGCTATTGTTCAGGTGTCAGATTAACGGTGCTGGAAAGTCTGAGGCACCCTGACTGTGAGCCAGCTCAGGTCTGGGAGCAGCAGAGCGACGGTTGCTCATTCTTCTTTTGAATGGAGAGGACTGCTTCTCCTGAACACGGTATTGCTGTCATTTTCAGGTGCTGCTACTCCTCTGAACTAAATTGGGTTTGTTTCAAAATTGAGCTGTTCTTGTAAAGCCAAACTTTGAGATGCTGTAGCCAATGCACTTCACTCCAAAGATGCCAAACCAAAACTCCAGCTCCCCCAACCCCGCCCAATGATGGACTAAGTAAATTGTGAAAGTAAATGGTGAAAATTAACTAGATACAGTTGAGCCGGACTGCTAATGGTGAAGGACTTTGCTATCTATTCATTTGGTTTTGGTTCCAGTTGCATTGACAAAACTTGAAATTTGAGAAGGGAGATTAAAAGATAACCATTTTCCTTTTCCTTTTTTTTCTTGAGCTTCGGGGATGAAGTTTGATATCTAACACAGTCCACACAATTGCATATGTCTTGCAGTGATGATTAAGTGCAAAGCACTCAGCACCTCACAAGGCCCTTCCGGGATGAACTTGCACCTCACTTTTCCTCAGACTCATCTCACTTGAATTTGAATGCAAGTTTATGTGTACCCAATGTTCACTTTTATCGCTGTTTTTTTTTTTTTTCATAACCACTAGGTNCATAATCATTTCTCCAGGGATGTGATCTTAGCAAGATGTTGTCAGTCTGTATTTGTAACTCCCCTCTACATCATTGGTTATGAAAGTATTTGCGGGGCTTTTTGTGTTATGTAGGGCAAACTAGTCAAACTATTCCCAAAATTACATTCTTTTTGCCCAAAAATCCTCTCTTCATTGAGACTTACCAAATAAAATCTCTATTCTTAAGGGGTTTTTTTTTACGTTTTTTTCTTGAACCATTTTTTCCAGTCCTACTTCATTTTTACAATGGAAAGGTATTTCTTCTGAGAGAAAACCTATGGTATTCAGAAACTCTTAAAAGAAAATCAACCTTTTTTAATTATGAATGATTAAAAGTATATTCTTATAATGCTTGTAATATGCATTTTTTTGTCTCCATCAGCTGTGTTTCTTAAATTGGGCTGTGCCCATTTTGTGCTAGTATTTAACTGGATGCTACAATGGAAGTTTTAAAATCTTAGATCAGCTTGTTGGATGTCTATTAATTGCAGGAGAAGGCAAGCTTCATGGCAGGAGGCAGTGCAGTAAGACAGTAGGAGAGCAGAAGAGATTTTTTTCCGAGGGTTTATGTAGAGGCAGAAAGAGCTGTTAAGTCTTTATGCTTCAGGAGATCAAACCTGAAATCAATCCTGAATATTTTATTGGAAATCAGCACACTTGCAAAGGTATTTAAGGTATATGATTGTCAAGTGTTTAGATGGTAGCTTCGCTTCCCCAAAACTTTCAAGGAGGTAAAAATGTTTTAATAAAAACAAATACTTTTTTCACCTTTCCTGTTATTTAGACCTACCAAAATGTTATCTCGTCCCCAAGAAAATGAGACCAGCAATAGAAGGGGGAGTAAAGACAGAGGTAGCAAGTCACTGAAACACCAGTGCTAATAACTGTATATCATCCTACGAACCTGTGCCCACTCCTAAAATTAGGCTGGCAACTGCCCTCCTCCCCTTCACATGCAGTTTTTAAAAGTAGCTGTTATACTAAAATATTGCTAGGAGGCACTCTGGTATCTGCAGCGGCAATGTCTGAAACACATTTTCTTTTTGCTTCAACCAGAAGAGAAATAAGTCAGTCACATCATTGTTTTGGTTTGCAAAAAGTAGGAAATTGCGTTCTTTTACAGGGAGCTAGACATCCCAGAGCTCAGCACCACAGCAGGCAAGGCAAAATGAAGGGGGTCATTTTGCCTGTTCTCTAATTGGCTTGTTAACAGTGTCTGAACTGCCCCTGGCTGACTAAGCAATCCCTGCCCACCACGCTGCTGCAGCATTGATATTCTACAACTCTGCATGGGAAATTTGTTGTTTCTCCTTATGCACTTTGTCTACAAAGATTTATTTCTCTGTAATAAAATCATAAAAAGGCCCTCAAGCAGTCTGATGCTTTCCTGTTGTGGACTGTCTTAGGCTGCCAGATAATTTAGAGACTCTCTGCATGTAAATCTCAGTGGGAACTGCAGTGGTGGTTTCTGGCTATTCCAGACATCTTGCTTCTTGTTGCTTCTACCATACCTCTTTTTGATCAAAAGTATGCATGCAGGCATGCACATCCACAAGCGTCCTTCTTGCCATCCTCCTTGTAATGTCCTCCTTCAGCATTAGGTAAGCCTGCCATCCCTGATCCCCAGGAGCACAGGATCTGCCCAGCTTGAACCTGAGGAAAGGTATGTTTTTTCAAGCTGCGTAATGGGGGAGAGGCTGGAGGCCTTTTGGGAGGTGGACAGTGTTTCTCATACAGTGTTCCCCACCTGTGGGGCATCATAATATGCTGATTAAAAACTTTGCTACACAACCCTGTCCTCAAGAGAATTGCCAAATCCTGTTCTTTGCAGCAGGGGACAGGTCTACCCCAGCCCTGTATCTTTCGGGGCAGGAAATCCAGGCAAGGTGATCTCCTGGGAGCTTCCCCCCTGCCCCTGCCGGATGAGATTTATAAAAGGTGCAATGAGAATGTCTCAGTATCTTACATAAATTAACAGCTTCTGCATTCACTGGCAGCTAGGGCAGACCAGTCACAAAACAGCATGACATTGAGGAGAGAGAAAGGTAGCTGCTGATTTGCTCTGCTATGTGGAAGCCCTGAGAAGTGACATAAATCCCTTCCTTCTGTCCCCAGAAGTTGGATAAAACTTACTCAGTTTTTTTGAGAAGTCTCTCTAGAGCAATAAGCTTTGATTGCTGGCCATTTCTTTACTATATTTGCTTGGGAGGCATTGTTAGAACAGTGGTTTAAGTGAATTGCCATATGTCAGTGTTTTAGCTCTGGATCCAGCATTGATCAGGTCTTGGCAGTAAGGCTACCCTGGTTCTAATATTCTTCTCTTTCCTCAATGGACTGTGCTTTCTTGGGAGACTGTTTGGGGATATTATGGACAATAAACAAAAGAAATAGAACCCACACACCATATTGGGCGCTTGGGATATTTTGTTTTATGAGCTGATGAGTGTAACCAGATGACCGGAGTGAAAACAGCTGCTTGCCGGGGCTGTAGTTAAGCCACTTCTGGCACATTATTAGGAATATTGTATTTTACAGGGCTGGAGATCACAACCCTGGAAACTACCAGTTGAGCAGGCGGAGTACAGAGCTTGAGAAGCCATTTTTAAGATGTGGTAGTGGCTTGTTTCTCTGACTCTGCTGTCAGAAAACCACTGTTTTCAAGTCATAGGATCATGTGGCTAAGCATAACCTGACAGATTAGTCAATCCTTTCCATCAGATGGGAAAGATGGGTATTAGTAAAGCATTCTATATAGAGGTCTCTTCCTATAGAGCCCAAATTTGCTCTGGTACAGCATTTTCCACCCATGCATTTTGTACCATCATTTGGAAAGTCATGCAGAGAGATATGGTTAGAAGAATCAGAAAATAAAATGGGGAGGGCATCCGTTTGGAGAAATGTGCACATGTTCATCTTTCCATCCAGACAAAGAGTATTCAGAGCAGAAGGTCTATCCAGATGTGATTTTTCCCTTGTCTTAATCGGCTGTGTCTGTTAAATTGCGCTGTGCTCAGTTTGTGGTAGTATTTAGCTGAATATTACGGTGGAAGTTTTAAAATCTTAGATTTTGTCATCCCAATGGATCTGGTTCCCCTGCTTAGAGGAGTACACCCACTGAAGTCAAGAGAGCTGTTCCCATGTGTGTTTTTACTGCTGAGGTAGATTAGTTAAAACTGGGGGGGTTGAAATGGACTGAAAGTGCTATGTAAACATTTGTGCTCTTCTGAGACTTTGTAGCAGGTCTGTCATTTTATCTTCATAGTTTTTAAACCTAGTCACTGTGCTTACAGCTACAGCTTGAAATTGGAAGTGCTGAAAGCGCATCATGAAATTATAAATATTTAGGGCTGAGAAGAACCCACAGAAGAAGGTGTGTTTGTTACAGGCATTTGAAGAACTTCAGATATGCCTATGTGGTTTAGTCATCTCCTGAAACTTATGACCGTGGCCTTAGCTATCATCAGACTCTTATCAAAGGACGATAAATTCTTCCTGAAACAAAGTTTCTACAGTATCAGATTCTCTGCTTTAATACCTGTCGCCTATCAAGATTTTCCCTACCTGGCTTAGGAAAGCACTGTGCTGGCGACCAGGCTGCTGACGGGGCAGCTAAAATGACCTGCCCTATCGCAAGCTGCAAAGCCATTAGTATCTGGGACTCATCATCAGCAGTCTGTCAGCATAAATGGATATGCTTAGACAGTAAGTTAACATGCAGGACTGAAGGTTGTGGGTGTGTTAGAGGGTCCTGCACAGCGTATACCCCACAGTTTAGGGGACAGGGACTGTAACAACTCCAAGAAAGTGACTACAAATAAGGCTTTAACAGGCAGAAGGGCTGCCCTGGTCCTAGGGGAGGGAGAGGATGTGGGCAGGAGGAGGCCAGCACCTTGCCTTGCTTGTGCCAGTCACTGATGACCAGAGGCCAGCGTTGCAGCTGGATGCACAGCTGGCAGGTAATTCCTGCTGGATAGATGCATTGAGGCAACATCTGGACTGATAACAGGATATGCGCAAGTTGTAGACACAAGGAAGAATCTGATCAGCATCTCTTGAGATGGTACAAATTTGTGCCCTAAGTAAACCAGAGCTATATGAACTGCATGTGTGTGTTTCTTTTCCTTAACTACTGGTTACCAGAATATTCTTCTTTTATTTTATGAGACTTTGAATGTTAGATTTTCTAGTAGCTGTAGGGAAACAGTCCCAGAAGAGGCACAATATTGGAAAGCTGTTAACATTGGACTTCTCTGCTTTCTCCAAAGCAATTCCATAACTGCTCCAAAACCCAGCCTGGCTGTGAATTCCTGCCTGAATAATATCTTGATCTGTGCCAGGTTAAGCCTGTATGAAGGACACTAATACTGGTCTATAAATGTTCTTGAGTGTCAAACTCACTGCACAAAGAGCAGGCCATGTCCAACAGTATGTCTTTAAAACTGGCTAAATGAAAGAAATACACGTTTTTTGGAAAAGGCTGAAAATCCTCTCACAAAAGTACTTGAATTATCAGACATGCTGTGTTGCAAATCTCACATTATTTGTCCATTTTCCCTGTGAAACGTAGCTCCCAGAGTCCTGTGATTATCTACAGGTCTCAGATCAACATTTTAAAGAAATTATCACTCCTCCTGATTTAATGACAAAGCTTGACCCTCAAGGGGCTCATTTGTATCTTTGTTCCTGAGCAGATTTAAAAGTACATGGGACTGAAAAAGGCAAATGACCACAAGTTGCAACTTGGAGGTTCAGACTGCAGTTAGGAAAACTTTTTCACAAGGAGGGTGGTGCAGCCTTGGACAAGTCAACGCAGAAGTTGTGGAACCTGCATCATTGGAGAGTATCCTGAGTTTTGGGGTCTGATTCTTTTGGAGTCTTGGGTTTGAAGATATTTTAAATGTGAACTCATTTCAATATTTCTCAATCTGTTTTTTTTCTCTAAAACAATTACAAACAAAACAACAGATGTTTTAGTCATGCGTATTGCTTGGTTTCTTAAAACTGATAGGCTTCCATACTGTTTCGTGTTCTTGACACATCAACAGGAATGGAGGGTCACTGGTCTGCAGCCAGTCCTGTCACCAGGAGCAGTGCCTGCAATTGCCTATTGCTCTTTTGGCTTCCTGTTGCTTTGAGGGTTAAGCCTTTATCCTCCCTTCCTCATATTTGTTGCTTAGCTGAAGACTCTTTAGTCCTCCTTCCACAACCAAGATAGGTATAGGAGAAAGGTTCTTCAAAGGACTTTCACCAGCTCACTGGAGTTGCTTCTTTCACTTTTGGCTCAGAAGGAAGCAGGCCTAGGAGCCCCAGCCAAGTGCTGAAGTTTGGTGGGATGAAGCCAGACCAGCAGGTTTGTGAGACTGACTCTGTATTTGCATGCATACTGTTTGTGAAGTGAAACATCCAACCTGCTTGATTATATGAAACTTTTGAGTCCGTGCTTCTCTCACGTACTTGGAACTGAAACCCCTCAGAAGAAGAGAGTCCTTGTGCTAATATTATACATGCTTTAGTGGAACAGGTAGGTTTAATCTGATTTCACGTAAAGTAAAACTCTACCCTTGTAAACCATATATATGAAAAAGCTGACTGTTCTTATATATATGATCTTGGAGTGGCTCTTAGTGTCAAAGGACAATAAGTCATTTCAGTTGGGGAACAATCTTGTAATAATAATCTGATGATTGACTGCTTGCTCATTGTGAAATTTTCCCAAGTCATCTTTGTTAATATGGTAGCACAGACCCAAGAAATAGGCAGTTTTCTATCAAGGTTTTAGGAAGAGATATTTGAGCTGATTTCACGGAATCACGGAATCACGGAATTTTCAGAGTTGGA
>RSEF01000031.1:7155631-7166631 GCA_003993805.1 Himantopus leucocephalus
GAGACTTGGAACACTCGCTCTTTGCTACCAACCAATGATGAAGTGGCACAGGCCACTGGTCCCCCAGCTATCTGCCCAAGGGAAAGACGTGTGGTTCCCCAACCCCTTGCCATCCCCCAGCAGATACCCAGGCACCCCCAAAAAAGTGAAGGAAAGATGCAGACATACCTATATAAGGTATAGGGCAGGTATAAGACAGGGCAATATATTGCCCTGTGTCCATCCAAGGGAGGAACATGGAGGTCTATTTTGAAGGGCACAGGGGAAAGGAAAGGTCCTTGGCATGGGACTTCCAGGGGAAGAAGTGATGAAGTCCTGGTGCCCCGGCTGTGGGAGGAGGGTTACCCTTCTGCAGCCCCAGGCTAGATTGGGAGGGAGCCTGGGATTCAGTTGCCCATTATTCCACCTGGCTGAGCCTTTAGCAAAGCTAATCCCCACCAACAAGACCTAACAGCGAGAGCTGTCCTACCCTGTGCTGTAGGACACCCCTCACACTGAGCCCTGATCCCACTGGATGGAGGAAAGCCACCACCCCCTGCCCCCTCCGCTCGGCCTTTGGTTTGGGGGCTTGTCACTCCAGGATGGGGCTTGCTGCTCCCTGCTGTCACTATGGTCCTGGCTGCCCACCAGCAATAAGACACCCCTCACCGCTTGCCCTGTAACACCATCAGGGCCTCTAAGCATGCATGACACAGCTATCCCATGGCAGCATCTCCAGCCCATGACCACGGTTAACAGAAGGCAAGTCAGCCTTCAGCAAAACCAAGCTCAGCTACCACATGTTTTGGCAGGAAAGAGCCAGTGAGCTACAAACTCACAGCCCAGCAGAGCTGCCGCTGTAGTCGTCCTCCCAAACACTGCACTCCTCAATGCTTTAATATGTATAGAAACAACAGGCAATATAGCCAAAAGGGAGCGACTCCAGCTAATAAATCAACACCCTCCCAGGGTCCTGTCATGCCCTTTCTGGCACCACCCTCAGCCTTTCCAGGCACACCCAGAAGCAACATGAACAGGAACGGGCTGTCTGATACCTTCGGCAGCACAGGAGCCACCAGCGCAAGGCATGAGCATTTCTGTGCCAGCTCACAGCCAACACAAGACCTCAGCACCTTCATTAGTGACTGCAAATGAAGCCCTGAGGAGCAGATCACCCTTCTCTCGCTCTCTGGCGGGAAGAGGCAACGAGTCTGCTGAACCTGGTCATGATGCTCAGCTGTAAAGCGGAGTAACGGGGAGATGCATCCCCAGTTCATTCCCCTGCAAGAGCCCACCACAGCATCACCAGCCACACAGCACCTCCCCGCCATGCTCATGGCTGATGTTTATTTTTCTCCTAGCGGCTGCTGAGCCTTTAGCACTTAGGTTTGGTGCAAAGACTTCACAGCACTGGAGGCTGCATCCCTGCACCAGCTCACGTGGTTTAAGCAACTTGTAGTTTCCTCCTGCTCCCCCAGCACAGCCCTGGGGTGCCAGTGACCAGCAGCACTCACCCACTGCCAAACTGCCCGTTCTTTCCCAGCCCCAGTCACTTTCCAGCCCACATTTCTCCCTTTTCAGTTCCCCCACCTGACCTCGATTTTCCCTTCCCTGTGGTGCACCCTGCACTTGCTAAGTGCCACCCTCAGCCCTTGAGCAGCATCACTCTGCCTTCCCAGGGAGACCATGCACATCAATAGCTGCCACCCACCAGAGCCACTTCGCTACCGGCACTTGCCAAAAGCTGCTGCCTTGGCAAGGAAAAATTACTTCAGGTCCAGAGCGCTTTCCTGATAACAGAAACCCCAGCAAACAAGCCAGACCCCAGCCAACCAGCACGGTGGCTGTGGGAACAGCAAACTAGGGGAGGATATTCCCTTTCTGTGCCAAAAAACAGGCAACCACTCCTTCCCCAGCCAGCCACAGAAATTTAGGCTAAGGGTTTTAAAAAATAACCAGTGATTGTGGGTGCCCAAGCAAAATGTTCCCTACAAGTGCCTTTATTTCCAGGAGACACGTGCTTCTTGTCTTCAGAGGATCAGCCTGAAGTCAGCCAGCCACGGAGACCCCAAACCGCCTCTGAAAAGGTCTCGGCAACCCTGATGAGCAAGGGCTGAACAGTTCAGTGGGCAGGAAAACCCCACAGCACTCAACCTGCTCTGATCATCCCATCATCCCAGTTGTGCTTCATCAACTTGTTTCCCCAGCTTCTTTTCATAAATCTTGCAATTGCCACTCAAAACTACCACAGGCGCCTGGCAAGCAGGGGTCTGGTGGCAGAAGAAAGGCTCCATCCATCACCCCTTCTCCTGACCTAGCACCAGCTGCCTCCCAACAATCACTTTTTCAGAGAGCATCATTGCAAAGCATGGGCTGCTCCTTTTAGGAGAAAGCTGCCCAAAGGGTGGCAGAGGTAAAGGCCCAGGAGGACACACCAGCTTTTGAAAATGTCTACTAGAAAGCAGATACCACTGAGCCCTGTCTTGGGTGACCCCATCCATCTACTAAGTGCATCAACATCGCTCCAGCCCAGCCTCGCACTTTGAAACACCTCTCTCCTTGTGCTCACCCCTTGTGCATGGGAGACTCGCTGTGAAGAGCTTCAAAGGACCTTGAAAGGTGGCTTTGCAAAACCAACACAGTAGCAGTGGCAACACGTCAAAGCCCATTGCTATCGCCTCAGCTCCAGCGATTCCCTCCCTTTCCCCTTGTCTTGCCTCTTGCAACATGATAAGGCATGGGCTCTCCAGGGCAGCTCTGTGTTTGTACAGCTCTTGTTTATGGATGGGACCACAGCTAAGCAAACACCTGCAAGCGAGTGCCCACTCACTGCTCTGGAAGTGGAAACCCAGGCCCTACCCCGGCTTTCACAACAGAAATTAGTCACAGCGCACCAACAAAAGTAGTAAATCGGGCAACAGGAGATAAAGTTGCAGCAGAGACCTCACTTGGCCTCTCTTACGTACCTAAGATCTCCCTTTTCTTTGGATCCTGCCTTTCCAGACCACTTAGAGGCACAGGGACCCTCTGCTCCTGAGGCAGAGGTGCTTTGCATTTTGCTTTAGATACTGACCATTCCTCAAGAAGTCAGTCAGAGAGCACTAACACCCAGTCCCTAAGACCAACCCCAGGCTTTCCAGCTAAATGTCAAGATGGTTTTATCCACCCACCTTGGCCACAGGGATCTGACTTCTAGCAGAAGATAAAACATGACTCAGAACATATGCAATGTTTGACCATACAAACACGGGCTCCAGAATGGCTCAAAGGTGCCTTTAAATATTTGGATACTGTGAGATTTGGGGAACTGAGGAGTTACTCTTCTTCTGAAAGAGGAGGAAGGAGCCCGTGGATCAACCACGGCTTTGGCAAAATGAGGAGCACTGCAAGCACAGCTGGGATAACGTGTTACTTGGGTAACTTTTGATGTGATGTAAGCTGGGTTAGCAGTGGTCAGTTTTGCCAGTCTTAAGTGCATTTAATTTCAAGGCCTTTGCTGAGATACCAGTTATATGTCACCAAATCAGACCTTTACACCAGCAAACATCTGCAGCACAGGGCTGACCTAGGCTCACATCTGGCTGCTGAGCACAGTGGCGTTACCTTGTGAAACGCTAGCAGGTTGGTACTTGTACGAGGGTTTGGTTCTGAGTGAGTTCATTTATCATCAGTTAACTTGGCAACGTTATTTTTGCAGAAGGCTAGCCTGGACACCTCCTGGCCCTTTGCTGCACGCCACAAACGGCGGTGTTTTACCCAAGGATGGAGGAGCAGAGAAGAGATCCAATACAGCAGATTGAAGCTACACAGTTTTACACCTTTTTAAAGGCAAAAAGGAAAAGGAACAGCAATACAATACCTGACAGCGCAACAGAAGCAGATGAAAGCAGAGGTGTTGCAGGGCTGCCCCTACAGGGTATATCCTTCACACATCTCACAAGCTACCCCACTGTGGCAGCTGAACTAGGCAGGACAAGGCAGGGTGGATTATGGCACTGCTTAGCAGCAAAAAACCACCATCTTTCCATAAATATTGCCAGGCAGAGAATAAGCCAGTGAGGGGCCACAGTCCGTGACAGCCACAGGGAAGGGGGAGCAGGACCTTTCCATCCACCTCGTGCAGCAGCAGGGCTGGCAGAGTTCTGCTCCCCTGCGAGCTAATGTGAGCTTCAGCACACACCTTTGCCCTAGGGAAAAGCATGGGTGCACGCAGCGAGGAGAGCATCCTGGTCCAAAACCATTTAGATCTGCAACATACAGCACGGAGAAAAGCGAGGGCAGGATGGGCGTGGAGGGAACAGACACAAGCAACCAGTGCGGCAACTCGAGTGTTGTCCAACCGTTGTGCTGGCAAATTTACAGGATCCCAATGTCAAACTGCACATTGGTAGTGAAGGTAGACAGGCACGAAAAGCAGGAACAATCTGACTACTGAGGAAAATTACAGCCATCACTGAAGGCAGATTGGGCGATTCCAACATCTAGGGAATGATAAAACAGAACAAAGAGAAGCTTAAAAATTAATCCTTCATTAACTGCTCCTGAAACCTGTCGAAATCGCTGCCTGCATCTTGTTTGCTAATGGACCTGTCAGCAACTTCTTACGCTGCAGGGGTCATGGTAGCAACAGAAAGTGCTGCTTTGTTTTCAGGTTTGATATCTCTTTTGCCCACTAAGTGCTTTTGATGTTTTCATTTTAGGTGTACTCACAAAGCTCTTGCAAGCAAGGGATGGACAAAGAATTTTACCTACAGCCTGCCTCATCCACCAGCACAGGGAAGAGAGAAAAATTTTTCTTATGTTTTTAATACAGCAGATAACACCCATAGCCCAAAACCAGGGATGCTGCCCGCATGTAACTATCCCACAGAGTACATTGTGCCTCCAAACTCTGGGTCAATGGGCACTAGGTAGGCAGTATCTCAGCCCAGTGCTACATCTCTGCCACAGCCCACTTTGAAATGCTTTAGATAAAACATTTGAAAACCAAGCATGAAACTCCTCCACAAAGCCTCGGACACACTTCCAACAGCTGGAGAGGCCAGTAGGCCTTGAAGCAACAGATTTAACATCCCATCTGAAATGCTCCTTACAAAGCAACAACTGTCTAGTTATCAAACTACCAGAACATCCACCTGCCATTCCAAATTTTTTGGCTCCTGCAATATCTGCTGTCATCAAGTCTGCTTTATTTACTCTGTATGTGATTCACCCATGCTTTGCTGTTGGAACATGCCTGCTGCCTTCATCAGAAGAGGGGATGGAACTAGTGCATTTGCTCCCTCTTATTTCTCCCTCTTTCCCAATCGTTAGTCTCATGATCCTTTCAGTCAAGAGATATATTACAGAATAGCTGAGGTTGGAAGGCACCTCTAGAGATTGTCCAGTCCAAGTCCCTGCTCAGAGTAGGGTCACCTACACACGGCTGCCCAGGACCACGTCCAGTTGGGTTTTGAATATCTCCAGGATGGAGACTCCATTGCCTTCCTCAGCAAACTGTGCCAGTGTTCAACCACCCTCATAAGAAATGTTTTAAGTAGAATTTCCTGCATTTCAATTTATGACTCTCATTCCATCATTGGGCACCACTGAGAAGTGTCTTCTCTACTCCCCCATCAGGTATTTATACACATTGGTAAGATCACCCTGAGCCTCCAGGCTGAACAAGCCCAGCTCTTGCAGCCTATCCTCATATGACAGAGGGTCCAACCCCTTTATTTTCTTCCATGCCCTTCACTGAACCTGCTCCAGTGTGTCCATGTCTCTCTTTTACAGGGGAGCCCAGCACTGGAAACAGCACGCCAGATGTGTCTCACCGAGGCTGAATTGAGGGGAATAACCTGGTCATTTTTGAATGGCTCAGTATTTCTTTGGTTTTGCTAACCACTAGAGTAACAGCAGCTGCTAATAACTCTCTATTTAACTAGGAAACTGCCTTCCCAATGCACACTTCAGCCAGAATTTTCAGGCCTTGACATTTTCACTTGAACACAGCTTTGGTTCCTACGATGAACAGGAACACTTTCAAAAACTTTATCCCATCTTTATATGTTCTTCAAAATAAAAAGGCATTTGTATTCTTGAAAACAATAACAGGTCCCTTCGCTTTTCTGAATAAGGCATAGAAAGATAAATAGAGTAAAACACAGAGTTCTGGGATATAAAAAGCTGAAAGCCTTTTCTAGGACTGATTTATAAAAAGGAACAGTCCCAGAGTGAACAAACTCTGCTTCAGGACAGGTCCATCTAACACCTCTCAGGGGCTTCAGATAGTCCATTTCTCTGTACGAGCTTCCACGCTTTTGACTAGGCCTTCTCCCAAAACCTCGAAGTCCTCCAGAATTGCCTCCACGTTGGGAACGCAGACCAGCTCATTGTTCAGAGTTGTCACCATCCTTCCTTTCATGCTGGAGACCTGCAGGACACACACAAACATTGCCCAAAGGGGAGCACCTGCACAGAGCTGCTTCACAATCTCTGCAAGCCCCAAAATGGAGAAGTAAATTGCTCTCCTGCCTTGTCACACCCAACCCCTGTCATACCACTACATGTGATTTTCTAAGTTTTACTTCTCAACACCATCATTGCTCATTATTAGAGCTAATGAACTGCAAGAGTGGCCCTTCCAGCCCCTTTAAGGGTTTACCCTGGAGTTACAGCCCAAAGACCACAAGGGAGGAAGAGAAGCAATGGCCAGGAGCATGGTGGAGATGGGAAAAGAGGGTGCAGGTGCATGGCGGAGCCTGAGCTGGCAGAGCAGACTGGGTATGCAAAGAGGACCACACTGTGACCCCAAGTAAAAGCTGCCTGTGCTCTGCTGTGTTGTTGGGTGTCAAAACCTCGAGTGGGAAGAGATCTTTGGCTCCACCAGGGTGAAAAAAACCCTTTATATTTAATCAAGCCACACACAGCTCAGATGCAAGCATGTCCTCCTCTCATTTCACCACCGTGAATAACTGGGTTTCACAACTGCAGCTAGGCTGAATGGCCAATGCCCTCTGGCCATGAAGAGAAGGGAGATAAATCACCCAGAGACTGACAGCAGAAGAGCCTGGGCTGCCAACTCTAAGCCATGAGTCACTGGTTTCTTTGCGTCTTTCCTTCATAGAAAGCAGCATGAATCACTCCAGCATGCCTCACACCTAGCTTAACCACCCTCTAGAGTTTGCCAACCCACACAGTGTAGCTGGAAAATATCTCCGTACATCGAATAGGACTTGGGCACTATGAACCTAGGCTTAGCATGCCAGCATCTTGCAGGTTGGGTATTTCTGGATAAGACGACAAAAGCCATGGGACAACCAAAGAATGGGACAGCCTGCTGGGCACACCAAATGTCTTTGACAAATGAGACATCACCCACCTCCCAGAAGGGGACCAAAGAAGAGCACCTGGGACAGAGAGCTCTGTTCTGACCCATGATCATGGTGCTGGGGCTTGTCCAGGGATACATGTTCCCTTCTTAGCTCTGCTGATGACTGGGGGCACTGTGGCCACAGCCCTGCGTTGGTTTCACCCGTTTCAAGAAAGGACAGAAGCTTGAGCTCCATTTCTCAAAGGCTTTTGGACTGATAAGAGTTAGACAAAGCAACTACAATACAAAAAAAAAAAAGGCCTCCAAGCTTTCAGGGCAAAACAGGTAATGTGAAGCTTCAAGTAGAGTAAAAAACTCACCTTAAAAGGCTGAGGCTGAAAGCTCAAAGGTTTCCACAAAACTGCAATCACTTCCCCACCATGCTTGTCATAGAAGAACAGGGCAAGATCACTGAAGGCATCCTAGGGGAGAAAACAAACAGCTTGTGCCAGACATCCCAGAGCCAGAGCCCATCCCTGATTTAGTCTCCTTACACTTTGACACACAGTAGCTCCACACCAGCCAGTACCAAAGCTGCAACTCTTCCAGTGGATACCCAACAAGGAAAGCAACTGGCAGCCTACGGACAAGTCCTGGGTGCCTCCTGCTGCTTCTTCTCCTGCAGCCCTGATAGATACAGTGCACTGCCTCCAAGTTTTGCATACAAACCTCATCGCTGACTACCTCTTGCTGTCCCAGAGAGCAGAAACATGATCCACCACCTCCCACAAAGCACCCAGAAATCAGCATCCAGCTTCAGGACATTGGATCCCTTAGGCGACAACCCACTGAGCGTTCCTCACCATCATTCCCATCCAGTGGAACAGCCTTTACCAAGATGTCCTATCCCAGTGTCCAACAGCCATGTCCAAAATTCACAGTGCATCAGATGGCAAGAGGCAGGCCCTGCCCAGCAGACAATCCTGCCACAATATGTTTCACTACATGGCAGCAAAGACCAACCCCAGTCAAGGATCCTTCACTGGAGGCCAGCATCTCAAGCTGTGCAATCTGTGCAACAAAGGTATCAAAGCTCCTCCTTCCCTCAGGACAAATCCCACATGTGCTGTCAGCACATAGTGTCCCAAAAGGAAACATAAGAGCAGAAATTTTAAGTAACATGTAGTCCTGTGAGGTGCAAAGAAATGGAATGGTCAATGGAGGCACTGCAGGAATCTGCTCTCCTTGCCTCTGTGTTTCAGCAGCTGTGACAATGAGTACCTCCTTTGGTAGTGCTGGGCAGGAGAGCTCAAAAAGAGATCTTGCATAAAGAGATGACTAAAGTCCACAATCTGGTTTCCCCCAAGCCCACGCAAGCTGGATTCCCAGCACTGCAAGAATGCAGGGCATGAGCACTGCAGCAGAATTGAACAACGCTTTTTGAACTCAAAGGTCTGGCCCTACAGCTCAGCACCCAACACACTGGTACCTGGAGATACACACTCCCGAGTGCAGCTGACTGTGACAGACAAGAAGCTGCTCCCTGACACTGGCTCATCTTAGTGGAGTTTAACATCAGGCAACAGCCCATGTTTACTGGGCAGAGCAAACAGCCCCCAGCATCAGTATAGGACAAGTTCGTGCACATGACCTCACCAGCTTTGGAACAATCTACTGCAAGAAATACAGACCCTCTGCTCTCTCTTCATTCTTCTCCTCCATCCCCTTAGTCTCCAGCTGCAACTCAGCCACGCTCTTACAAAAAGAGGTCTCTGTTGGCATCATTGCATCATAAGGTTTTCATAAGGATGTGCATGAAAAATAATTAACATCAAAGGCAAGCCTGGAAGGGGTCCTGTATGGACATACCAGGACTGCAGCAGAAGAAAAACATGGATTGGGTTGGTATTATCAGTGATCCCGAAGGGTGGGGTGGCATTTTAAGGGTAAAGACCGATAAGCAGGGAGGAGTGGAGTTGCCTGCAACCTTCAGAGCCAGATTTATGAGTCTGGACTTGAAGTATCACAAACAGAGGGCAACATGATTAGGCCATCAAGCTGGGAAGATCCTCAGACCTGCCAGCTCATCCCACTTCATGGGATCTTCATGGGGGCAAGGCTGGTCAAGGCATTATCTCGCCAAACTGGCTAGGAAAACACTGTCTAAAAATACATTGAGAAAGAGGCAACCCGCCCTGGCATTTCTCAGCTGAGAGCGACAGGTTACACTCAGAGCCCAGACAACAAGGAAAACTCCTCCTTTTGCCGAAAGGCAAACAGCAGGAGGGAGGGAAAGCTCAACGAAGGGCAAGAAAGCTCAGGGCACGCTGACCGCCAACGTGCAGCTTTCTGAACCAGAAGGGAGCAGAACATGTGAGAACCTGAAAAAGCCCCACTACTCTACAGGGCGAGGTCGAGTGCCACGCGGTGCTCCCTAAGAGAAAGACTTTTTTTTACAGGCATGTCGTGCTGGACAGGATCCAGGAGCATTTGCAGGAAAGGAGCTCTCCCAGGCTCAGATCATTTCCCAATAAAACCACTGTTCAGCCTGATACCCAGCACCTTTTATCCACACAGGAGGGAGCAGAGGGCAGAGGTTAAAAGGATGGCAACCAGTTCAAAATCCCAGCAAAGGGCAAGCTTCTGCACTTGTGCTGCTCCCAGCGTCATTCTCATGATAGTGCTTTGGGTCAGCTCCACTGAGCTATGGAGATGCACATTCAGTTCTTGGGAAACTGGAGCATTAAAAGGGTCTGGTGTATTAGTCACCGCACTTATGTTTGTACAGAAGCTTGGGGAGTAAAAGCAAACAGACTTCACCTCCCTTTCCACATCCCATGCTCAATGCCCAGTGCCACCAGGCTTGCCTGAGCCTGCAAACACCTTCCTCAAGGGAAAGTTTAAGAAAAAAAGGGAGAAAAGGCAGGGAGTTCATTTGAACACATATTCCCTTCTCAAGCTGCTGTATCTTTCATTGCAATTCACCTTTAAAGGCACAGGGAAAGCTCTCCCTGCTCAGGAGGATCCCTTGCCATCAGGAAAACCTACAGCTGGTTCCCACATCGAACAGACACAGGGGACCTGCAAGCTCAGGGCTGCAATTCAGAGGAGCCTCATTGTCTGGGAAAGGGGTACATTGTGCCTGGAAGATTAGCTCAAGGTCTGTAAGGAGCCATCTGGGTTGTAGGAATGAAAGAATGGAGAAAGGTGGTGAGTAAAACAATACCCTGATCTAAAATGGGATTACTGGATTAAGCAGCTTGGGCTGAGGCATGGATTTTGCAATGAGGTAAGCGCTCATTGCTAGTTAAGCAACTACATCGTTGTTGTTTAGGGGTGGGTTTTTTTTTGGCCTAACCATTTATCCACCCATTTTTTCACTGCTCCTACTTATACCCAGAAATCAGGCTCATTGCATCACAGCTGCTGGAAAGAGAGGAGCTGTTTCGCGAGGTCTCTGCACCCGAAATGCGCCTAGCAGCTCTTCCTGGTGCCAGAGCAGTTCAAGTGGCAAATGCACAATCAATGTTTGCTCAGTGCTTGGAACATATTAAGTGCTCCCAGAAAGGGATATACCAATATAAAACCCTATTAAAGCCACTTACTTCCAACAAATGACAAAAGCGTTACAGGCTTGGGGAGGAATGGCTGGAAAGCTGCCCAGTGGAGAAGGATCTGGGTGTATTGGTTGACAGCCGGCTGAATGTGAGCCAGCAGTGTGCCCAGG
>RSEF01000031.1:7174525-7188906 GCA_003993805.1 Himantopus leucocephalus
GGGGAGGAGCGGGACCCCGGATCCGGAGCTTTCCAGGAACGGCCTGGGGAAGAGACCCCGGGCCGCTGCAAAGCCCCTGTGCCCTCCTAACCCGATAAATCCGGGCTGCGGCCGCTCCTGTGCTGAAGCTGGGTACGGGGCAGGGACAGAAGGCACAGGCTTTACAAGGCACCTAGCATATTACTGATATTTCCACCCTAATTCCTATTACTATCCCGTGCCAGGCTCTGTGCCTCTTTTACACCATTAAAACTGAACCCCTCCACCACATACCTGCAGTATGGTGAAAGTGTGACCGTTGCATCCCTCACCGTAGTGATTTATTGCTTATCAAAGTGAGGAATTAATGTCACCAGATGCACCCGGCTCCTGTCTTTGCCCAGCTTCGGGATGAGACAGGAAAGTTTATGTATGTCCTGGGAAAGCAAGCTGTCTGTGTCTGGAGCAATTCCAGTGTTGCAACTGCCTTTGCTGGTCTCCTTTCCCCCGGCAGATTGAAGAGCTTCTGAAGGAGGTGACATTGAAGGAGACAAAGAAGAAGAAGATCGATGCCTTCCTGCATGAAATTAACAGCCTGCTGAGTGCCATCCCGGAGACCCCAGAAACTGAAGTATGTTCCAGAGGGATGGAGGAGGTGGCAAGACCCCTGTATGGAGCAGGCTTTACTGTTGCTGTGCAAACAGAGGTCCTCATGGACTATCTCATTTAGGGACTGAAAAAATATTACTTTGCTTTATCTTGGAGGGGAGAGGCAGACACACCATCTTTAAGCCCTGGGTGCAGGTGCCTGCAGCTGTGTGGGGAGAGGGGTCTTGGTCTATGCACATCTGCTGTTAGTGATGCTCAGAGCGTTTTGTGTGTCCCATCTGTTCCTAGCTCACTGACCAGGCCTGGCTCCCCAAGGGTGTGAAGGTCCCGTTCCTGCAGGTGCCGTTCAGCGTAAAGGGGAGGTTCCGCTTCGTGCCCCCGACTGAGGTGAAGGTGGTGGGCAGCTACCTGCTGGGCACCTGCATTAAGCCGGAGATCAACGTGGATGTGGCAGTGACTATGCCGCCGGTGAGTCTGGCCACGCCTGCTCCTGAGTGGCCTAGGATGCGGCTGAGGCCCGTCCCCTCCTGTGCCTCATGGTCCCTGCCCTGCCTTCTCCCTTACTGAGGTTACAGTGTCTGGATACGAAATGTGGTTACTCCCACAAGGAGCTGGGGAGTGCGATCTCGCCACTCACTCAGTCAGAGCTTTCAGCTGCTTTAATTTTAGTTCCTCGCAAGGATCTTCCTTCTCTATGCCTGGGCTGAACCTCTTCCACATTGTCGGGGAGATAGATGCTGTCCAGCTTCATACCTCATTGCAATTCTGCCCCAGCTCCCGAGGCTGTATTACAGGGAGGGTGACATTTGCAGGCTGTTACCCCTCTAGAGCTCCATCCCTTTGCTTCCCAGACTTGCTCTAACGGGGTTTGAGACAAAGTGATGCTCTGTTTGGCTGCGTGGCTCTGCTCTGTCTCCTGTGAACCTAGAGCCTGGTGATCCAGCAGCAAGGTAGTGCTCCTGACTGACTTGGAGCTCCTTGGGGCTGTAGCCGCATGTCTAATATAGGGCTGCATGTGGGGCCAGGGAGAGTGGTGGGTGGTGTAATGCCTTGCTCTGGACCGGGCTCTGCATGTAGGTGAGGTGGGATTGTCCTGTCTCTCTCTTCCCAGGAAATCTTCCAGGACAAAGACAACCTGAATCAGCGCTACCACCGGAAGAGAGCTCTGTACCTGGCCCACATCGCTCAGCACTTCTCCAAGGAGAAGCTCTTTGGCAGTGTGAGGTTTGCCTACATGAATAGCAACCATCTCAAGCCCATCCTGCTCCTGAGGCCTCAAGGTAGCACCTGAGCCTTGCTCTGGAGGGGGTTGTGAGTGGGTACTGGCGTTAGGTGGAGGGTGGTGGTGGTCTCATACCATGTAACAAGTCCTTTAGAGAGGGGTCAGTCTGGGGCTGTCGTGACAGTTGGTGATAAATATTGGAACTTTGATGCTCCTGATTGTCCTCTCCCTCCACACAGAGCCTAGTCCTCAAGGTCTTTGCAGCTTTGCAGCTTGTCTGGGCTCCCCAGCCTTGGCCTTGCTGGCTGGCCCACCCTGTAGGTACTTCCGGGAGTAAAGCAGACCCTAGAAAAACATATCTGTTTCTATCACTGTCCCTCCTCCCTGCTCTCCCCACCCTTGCTCCCCGCCATCCTCTTGCCTTCCCCAGGCAGCTGTGTGCAGCCTGACTCTTCTCTGAGACGATGTGGGATGCATGGGCTGCTCAGTGCTGCTTGTTTCCACAGACCCCAGGTGATAGTGGGTTTGGGTCTGGGACAGGCAGTGGCGTGGCAAGGCCAGGGTACACAGGAGGGTGCTGGGGTATCAGACATGAGCAATGTGACCTCATTGTTGGCTCTGCAATGTGGTCACTGTCTGCTCTGAGATGATTTCCACTGCTGCTGAGCTTTGCTGGGAAGGGGCTTTTTTCTTTCCCCAAGCTGGAGATGCTCCGAGTTTTTTCAAGTTACTCTCTGACCTCTCTTCCTCCTGCACATCTACACCCTGGTGCTCACAGGCAAGGATGAGAAGATGGTCACTGTCCGAATTCATGCTTGTCCTGCCCCGGGTCTCTTCAAACCCAGCCGCTTCTATCCCAGCAAGAACAATGTCCGGACAGCCTGGTTCATGGAGCAGAGCACCCCCAAAGAAGGTAGGGCCTGAGGCTAAGGGAACACACGAGGCTGCTTAGTTCAGCCAGAGACTGCACACAGTGCCTGGGGGTGGGTTCACTGTAGGCCTTTTCTGTAGTTTGTGGTTGGGTCCAATGTGCTGTTGTCTCCCTGCACAGGAGCCACTGAGCCCCCAACCCCGCACTACAACAACTCCATCCTCTGTGACACAGTGCTGCTGTCCCACCTGCACTTCTTGTCTAGCGCAGCCTCTGACTTCCCAGGCATGAAGGATGGCCTGGCCCTTCTCAAAGTTTGGTTGAACCAGCGGCAGCTCAGCAAGGTATGTCCTGTGCCATGGGACAGGGCAGGCTCTGCTTGCCTGGCTAACCTGCCTTTGGCCTGCTCTCCCAAGGGGTGGAAAGGTGGTGGCTTGGTCCTGGTGGGTGGTGTGGTGGACTTGTGACTCTGATTTGAGTTATGTTAGGTTTCAAGGAGCTCCATCCTACCCTGTGGGTTGCAATGAGTCTGTGTGCACTGGACAGTCATGCTTCTTTGACATCCCTGGAATGATATATAGTGGGTTTTTGTTTGGGTTGGTTTGTTTGTTTGTTTGTTTTTTTAATTCATCCCATTTCCCAAATAACTTTGAGGTGTTGCCTTCCTGCAAGGGGATCCATATCTCAGTTCGTACAGGACTTTGCCTCAATGTCTTCCTCCTGGTGGGCTTGGGGGTTGCCCTGTTGGAGATGACAGAGGCCAGAAGCAGTCATGTGGGGTGGGCTCTGTGGCTTGTGGTGCCTTGTTGAGCTGTTGTTGACTTATCCCTGTTTTCACAGGGCTTGGGGTGCTTCAGCGGCTTCTTGGTCTCCATGCTGGTTGCCTACCTGCTGATGAAACGCAAGATTGTCAAGATGATGAGCGGGTACCAGGTGCTGAGGAGCACCCTGCAGTTCCTGGGTGAGTTTCCAGGGGCCTCTGTGGGCAGGGATAGGCTGGTGTCAGCAGAGTTTCTGCATGAAGCCTGAACATGGTGGGGGAAGGAGGAATTGTAGCTTTTGTCTCTCTGATGCTGAGACCCTGTGGATGAGAGGGACAGAAGGGGAAGAGGCAGCAGAGCAGGGCTGGATGGAGCAGCTTGCAGAGGACCGGGTAGGACTCATCACAAGGTGGAGGCCAGCATTGCATTGTAGTACTGTTAATGTGAGACCATGGTAGTCTTGCCACATAGCTGTACCACTGTCACCAGTGGGGAAGATGTGGATGGTGGTGTGACTTGTTCCTTCCTGTCTGCCCACAGCCACCACTGACCTGAGCGTGACGGGGATCAGCCTAGCAAAGGATGTGGATACCTCCCTGGTAAGCAACCCTCCAGGATGGTCTCATGGCTGTGTCTGGCTGTGCTGCCAGCGCTGCCCGGGCAGGGATGTGCCTGTTATAGGGATGTTGGACAGCAACAAGGTGGTGGTGCCCTGGTGTCTGTTCTGCGCTGTGGCACTAAGGACTGTGTTTATTCTTCCAGCCTGTCCTGGATGACTTCCACCAGGCATTTGAAGTGGTCTTTGTGGATCCCTCCGGGCTGGTGAACCTCTGCGCTGATATGACTGCCAGCAAATACCACCAGGTACTGAGCAAATTGTGATGGCATCCTGAGATGCTGTCTTAGGAGAGAGCTGAGGCAGGCAGAGGGTGATTAGACATCTTGGGAGGACACTGGATGTGGGGAAGGGTTCAGTGTTGCTTTTAAAGCTTTTAATATCTGTTTCCAGCTCTGAAGCTTGGAAGTGAATTTTAAGACTTGGATGTACTGCTGCCTTACCTGTCTTGCTTGAATGACGGAGGAGAGTTGTTTTCTTCTTTGTGGGCACCTCTGGGTGAAGCCAAGTAGCTCTTTAGCAAAAATAACTGTTTTGCAGCAGAAAAAAAACCACCTTGAAGGCAGGGATATCAATGACGGACTGTCTGGCCAGCAGTGACAGCTGTTGATGACTTGACTTCACACTGAGGACAGAGACTGTGTGAGATCAGGGTCTGCTGGTGACCATGGAGCTGGGGTGGCTGTGCCTGATAGGGGAGCGTTGGTGACCACTGCTGGAGGGATTTGCTTTCCTTCTCCCCTCCAATTTGTGCTTTTGCTCTGTCCTGTCTCCTTGCTCAGGTCCAGTTCGAAGCCAAGCGCTCCATGGAAATTTTGGATGATCGGATGGTGGACGGTTTTCAGGTGCTGCTCATGACTGCGAAGCCCATGCTCAGAACCTTTGACCATGTCTTCCAGTGAGTGTCACTGTGCTGGTGGGGTAATACTGGGGAGCCTGTTCAGAGAGGAGTGGGCTGCTTCTGGCTTTG
Source organism: Himantopus leucocephalus (assembly GCA_003993805.1). Lineage (NCBI taxonomy): Eukaryota > Metazoa > Chordata > Aves > Charadriiformes > Recurvirostridae > Himantopus > Himantopus leucocephalus. The sequence goes on from RSEF01000031.1 coordinate 7,179,554, forward strand.
GGCTGGGGTGGATTCAGACCTGCCTGGTGGGAGGTGGCCCTGCTAGCTCTGAGGCAGACACTGATGCTTCTTCCATTTGGCCATTCTGCTTTTACTGTCTACATAGCCTCCCAGGAGGAGGGCAGTGCTTTGGCCTTTGGGAATAATGACTGTCCCAAGGACCAGCACCTACTGTAGTGCATCCTGAGATGCCAGAGTGTGGTGTTTCTTCTTGTAGCCCGCATCCTGGGCTGGGACCCTCAGCTCCCCACTTTATCCGTCCTCTAGCATATCCCTCTCTTGGAAGGGATTTACTGGCAGAGATGGGTGACCAGTTTCTCTCCTTTTCTTGTAGCCTGAAGCATGTCTCCAAGCTGCAGGGTGCTTGCAAGAAGATGCAGCTGCTGAATGAGCTGATGGATCGGGGTGGGAACTACGTGGCCGCAGCCCTTCCCTTCATTGTCTCGCTGCTGGCTCGTGGGCTGGCCGGGAGAGCGCTGCTCGTGGCTCACTCCTTACCCCAGATCCCTGAGGTAATGCAAGCTCAGCAATGCCCCTGCATCCTTCACAGCATGTGGGGTCTCGTGTCTCCCTCATGGCACTGCTGGGCATGGAGAGGGGAATCTTTGCTCACTGGGAAGGAGATGAGCCCTTGTGGGGGATACAGGACCTGAGGCCCTGCACTGGGGTGTGGAGTGCAGCTGGGAGGCTTGATCTGTGTAGAAGTCCTGGCCCAGTGATGGGGCAGGGTGAAGACAACTGTTTTTTTTCATCAGGGAGACCTATTAAATGAGGCTTTCCCTGTCCATGCTTGTCCGGGCACCCAAGAGCACGTAGCAAGAGGTTCATCTAGCAGCCGAATATACCAGCAGCCGCTGCTTCAGCAATCTCATCTCTCCTTGTGCTTCATGTTCATTTTCCCACAGTGGCCAATTGATGCTGAGCCCCCAAAACACAAGGATATCGGGCCCCTGACATTTGGGCTACTGTTTGTCCCCGAGTTTGCCGCCAGCACGCTGGAGAAGGGACCACAGGCTGATCATTCTGAGGTGAGGGGGGAGCCCTGCTTGTGCGGAGTAGGGTGGAGCAGAACTGGTGCTATGCTGTGGTTGCACATGGCTGTGGGGTTGGCTGACAGTCATGGGAGTGGTTTGGCTGACCCCAGCAGTGACCCATGTCCCTGCCAATGTCTCCCGACAGGCCCTGGACTTTCGGACCTTCTGGGGGGAGAAATCGGAGCTGCGGCGGTTCCAGGATGGCAGCATCTGCGAGGCGGTGGTGTGGGAGGCCGACACCATCTGTCAGAAACGCCTCATTCCTGAGCAGATCGTCAGGCACCTGCTGAAGCTGTAAGTTGCACTGAGCAGCAGCCAAGTCTGGGGGACCTGCAGCTCTGTGGGGGTCACTGCCGCTCTCCTGGCTTGTGCCACATCCCTGGTAACCCCATTGTCAGCTTTGCGGTTTGGGGGATGTTGTGGGTTGTTTTGGCTCGGAAATCTGGAAATCATTTCAGTTGTTGTTCTGATGCTACGAGCTGCTTCCCAGGAGAAGGTAGGGAGGGCAAGCACATGGTGCTGTAGCTTGTGGTGACAGAACCATAACATGATTTGGGTTGGAGGGGAGCTTTAAAGATCATCTAGTCCAAAATCCCTGCCATGGGCAGGGACATCTTTCACTTGATCAGGTTGCTCAAAGACCCATCCAACCACAGCATGGTAATGCTAAGGGCAAGGAGGCAGCGTGGTCCTGCCCTTCTGTGCAGATGAGATGTTGGGATACTTGTTGACAGAGCTGGAAGAGAAGCTGTCTGGACCTTGCAGGATGTTTCATGAAATCCTCTGAGACCCTGTAGTGGTTCACAAGATTGGGTCTCCCTACAGCATTGGAAAGCCTCCCCATAGTAATTTATACCTTTTGCCAAAAATGAGACCCTGTTGCACAGAATGAAGGGGTTGCCTGGGCCACTTTATCCCGACTTGAGGAGTGGTCTTGTGAGGAAAGGCTGCTTGTTTTGGTAGCTTTGCCTTTGAATCCTGTGACGCTGCATGAGTTGCTGGGCGGCTATGGGTGGATAAGCTGGCACGGGAGGAACGCACAGAGACTGGTCTTCTCACCGTGACCTTCCTGTGCGGAGGGATTCCTCATCCTTGGGCTGACCCTTGCCTGTTGGAGCAGCATGCGGTGTCAGGATGGATGGGTTGGCGTGTCATAGCTCTAATACTCTGTTGTCGTCTTCCATGTAGCCACGCGGACATTCCTGAATCCTCCATCTGCTACATGGGCGCCCTGCTGGAGTCTGTGATCAGAACTGGGCAAGAGGTATGGTTGCTCCCTGAGTGGGGCTGTGGATATCTCAAGGAGGGGCAGTATGGGGAGGGCTATAGGGAGGTCATTTTAGTTTTATGGCCCTGAGGCAGCTGTGCGGTTCCCAAGAGGATAGTGAGGGCAAGGAAAATTCCTGCCTGCAGGGCTTCAGTCGGTAGTGTGTTGCTCTCCTTGGATCTGCCAAGCCTTCTGTGCCAACCAAGACATAGCCACTGAAGTACTCTTGCTCTGGCAGCCGCCACACCCCATTTTTGCCTGCAAGCATCCCACTGATCTTCTGTCTCTCTTTGTGTGTGCTGTGTCCATGTCATCTGAGGATATACCACTGTGCTCCTCCGGCTGCCCCTTTCTGGTCCTGCATCCTTCAGGACATGGACCAGACAATTCTGTGCCTTCATCCCATAGGTCCAGCTGGGAAACCCAGGAGAATAATCTTTCCTGTCATGATGCAAAGTGCTAGATCACGCTGACCAAGCCCTACTTAGTGCTTCAGCTGAATGTGCAGCTGAAACAAAAAAGCATCACTTTGAGACAGAAAAGATACGTCTTGGAGGCTGGAAAAGTCACCTTCCCTTATGTCTGCTCTCCAGCTTGTTAAATTAAAGCCTGGAGATAAGCCATGAGCACTCTGACACACTTTGCTGGTGTTTAAAACCAGGTTTTTACCTGGTTGTTGGATTGAGAAGAGAAATTGTTTCATTTCCCCTTTTTAAGAGCAAAGGGGAGCAAATCTGATCAAAAGAATCTTCTGTGCCAGGACCAATTGTGGTCTGGGCAGAGCTGCCTGTCAGGTTGGGATAAGGCACTAGTTTGTACAGCCTGTTGTGTGGCGAGGCAGCAAAATTTGCATGTGCTGTGTCCCTGCAAGCTAGCTTGGGGTGAGTAGGGCTGATAAGCCCCATGTAGAGAGGGGATGCACTTTCCTGGAGCATGAGGGATGTTTAGGGGTGTGATGCCAGTTCTCAGGTAACAAAGGAGAAACTCACTGTTGGGTGTGGGGTGATGGGTAGGGGTGCCTGTCTCTGCTCCTCCAGCTCTTTGTGTGCAGGCAGCTTGTGTAGTCTGTGGTGGTAGAGGGACATGGGGGACAATGCAGGATGGAGGTAGATTTAGAAGAGGGTAGATTTAGAATAGATATTTTATTTATTAGAATATTAGAATAAATTTTTCACTGTGGGGGTGGTGAGACACTAGAACAGATTCCCCAGAGAAGTTGTGGAGGCCCCATCCCTGGAAGTGTTCAAGGTCAGCTTGGATGGGGCTTTGAGCGACCTGGTCTAGTGAAAGACGACTCTGCCCATGTCAGGGGGATTGGAACTGGATGATATTTAAGGTCCTTTCCAACCTAAACCATTCTATGATTCTATGGACAGTGCAGCCAACTCTAGAGACAGGCAGGATGGGGGTTTGTTGTTCGCGGCACACCCTGCAGAGGGTGCTGCTGCTCTGCCACAAAGCCCAGGCTGGTCGGATGCGTGCGGCTCAAATCAGCTGTGTCTGAGCTGAGTGGTTTGGCATCAGTGATGTCTCCTCCTCCTCATTCAGGCTCCTCATTGAGGAGATGGAGTCAGCAAGGATAGCAGCACTTCTCTTTTCGGTGCTTCTCATCTGCCCTGACCTCCCCAGGGCTCCCGCAGTGTTCTGGATATTTTCTATTTTCTGTCTTTGCCTTTGCCATGCTTCACAGCTCTGCCTTGGCTAAGTATGTAGTCAGTGCAGTTTTCTGTTAACTGCCCCCTCTGTTGGCATTGTAGTAACTGCCAGGGAGGCAGTAGCAGAACTCTCACCCTGCCATAATGTGATTTGTTTATTCCCAAATCACTTCTAGCTTCTCCCTTCCTAGGTAGAAAGCTGGCAGTACAGCTTTTGGTGCTGTCTTAGTGTCTTACATAGGAAATAATTTTGCTTGCCACTTGAAATGCAGCCCTTGAGGATGCCTGTGGCTGCTGGGGAGCTGCAGACAGTCCTGCCCTTGTCTTCACTCTCTCTTTTACCTCCCTGTTTTGCTGAGTGCTCTTGCCAGAAGCTGCTCACTGGGGTGGCAGTGCTGGCTCCTCGGAGCTTGCCTGTGATGCTAGCCCAAGAGGGAGGTGAGGTGAGTGCCCATGCAGGAACGAGAGAGGTGAACAGAGAGGCTCCCTCTGTGTCCACAGGCATCGGGGACGGGCGAGGAGGCCATGGTCAGCGTTGTCTGCTCCTATGACGACCTGAGCCGCAAGCTTTGGAACCTGAAGGAGCTGCCACTGATGGTGACGGCTGTGCAGGGTGTCCATCCAGCCCTCCGGTACACAGACGTAAGTGTCTCTGGGCATGGCCCACGCTTGGGGGTCTGCAAGGAGCTAGGGCGATGCCCTGGGGTGAAGGGGGACAGAGAGAATTAGTCACTTTCTGCTTTTTTGGCTTCTGAGAGCCCTTGGGGCCATGCGGTGCCTCTTCTTTGCTGTCTTGTCCCTTGGGCTGGCTATGCACAAATTGCCTAAGCCCTCCATGCCAGAGGACTTTGCTGGGGTAGGAGGTTTTGGATGAAGGGGTGCATGGTGCCACGGGGTTCCCACTCCCGTTCTCAGGCCCCGGGTGGCTGTTCTTTTCTAGGTCTTCCCTCCCGTTCCCATGAAGCCAATTTATTCCTTCCATAACCGAATCAGGACCAAGAACTTCCTGCTTCCCTCGGAGGAGAAGCCCTGCCCGGCCTACATAGCCCCTTTGAAGAGTAAGTGGGGAGAGATGATTTGGTGGGGGGAAGTGGAGGCAGGCAGCGATGCTGGCTTCATTCTGTGTTGGTGTGTCGCAGGCAGGAGCAGAGCCCTGGCTCCTCCTGGTCTCCTGCTGTAGTCGCTAGTGCCAACCATCCGCATCCAACACCTCAGTTCTGTGTGGGGCTCACTGGCTTCCTGCTGTCCCTTTGTCCCTAGTTGTATGCCATATGGAAGGCAGTGGCCAGTGGCCACAGGACAAAGAAGCCATCAAGCGCATCAAGGCGGCTTTCCACCTCCAGCTGGCTGAGCTCCTCCAGCAGGAGCACCAGCTGGTTTGCAGACCGGCGGTCACCCACACCGATGTGTACAAGGTAAGGGAGTGATGGGGACCTTCTCCAGACCTGACTTGTTACCAAGGAGGCAGGCAGGGGCCTATGGCAGTAGTGCCACTGGACAAAACCAGGATTTGGATGGTGGGCCTAGGAAAGCATAGTGAGACTGTGCTGATGCCAGGATGCTGCTGTTGTGTCCCTGAGGTGCAGCGTAACACACCAGCCTCCTTATGTTACCACCAAGCTTGACTTCACCTTCTGCTCCTATCTCAGGATGGTTACGTTTTCCGTCTCCAAGTTGCCTACCACCGGGAGCCCCTGATCTTGAAGGAAGTGGTCACCCCGGAAGGGATGCTAAAATACCAGGACACAGAGGAGTCTCGGCAGCTGGAGCTGGAGACATTGCATCTGCCCTATCTAACCAGCTCCCTGCATGGGTAGGTGAGGCAGGGGGTGCCTGTGGGGGCCAGGACATGGGATGTGGCTGGAAGCCAGTGTGGAAGTGCTCTTGGACATTGGAGGGTGATGGTGGGAAGAGGAGCTCACTGTGGGAAGTGGCCCTTCAGCCCACCTTATGAAATGCTCTGCAGGAAGATGGAGGGACAGTGTAGGTGAGGATGGCACCATTTGTCCCTGTTGTCACATCTGAGGTCAATGGTATGGGGATACAAGTAGCAAAGAGCAGCGTGGTTAGAGAGCAGCATGTGACAGTATTTCCCCTTCGTTCCCCCAACTCTCAGCACCTGCAGAAGGTGCCCTGTGCTCATCATGCTGTGCCCATGTTCCTGGCAAATTTTTGCCCTCGCTTCTCTCTTGCCAAATGCCAAAAGGCCATTTTGGGCCCTGGGATGTGTGGGTTGATCCCTCCCTGTGCTTGTCTCCCTCCCTGCAGGCTCCAGCAACAGCACCCTGTCTTCGGCAGCACTTGCCGGCTGGCCAAGCGCTGGGTCAGCGCCCAGCTCCTGAGTGACAACATCTCTGAGGAGTGTGTGGATCTCCTTGTGGCATTTCTCTTCCTCCACCCGGCCCCCTTCACACCACCCAGGTGAGGATGAGGAGCCCAAGATGGCCTGATGGGGATGTAGTGTTTTTTTTAACCTGGCACGGAGAGGGATGGGATGCTGCTAGGGCAGGAGGGGCTGAGAGGGTGCACAGCAGCGAATGTGAGGCCCCTGTGATGCTAAAACATTGTCCTAAGCCCTGTTGGGAGCGGCTGGCTAGAGGAGATGGAGATGCTTGGTGCTGCAGGGTTGTGGCTTCCTGCACCCAGTGGGCTGCAGAGTGAGAGGGAAAGGAGGTAAGGCTGGGAGCAAGTGTCCTTGTGGCCTCTGGCTGCTGGTGGCACAACTGCGTGTTCTCTTGTGCCTTCTTGAGGACTGGTGGATCCCCTCAATGGCTAGGAAAGCTGGGGCAAAGGCTGTGTTGTGCTACCAGCATACTGGGGTTCCTGGGTTCCCTGGGAGGGATGTTATGGTGGTGCTGGTGGCTGCAGCCTCCCTTCCTCCTGGAGAGGACTCCCAAGGGAAGGGCAACAGGTTAGCCGCTGAAAGCTGAATTGGAGTAGCCCGTTGGTAAATAAACCCCCTAGGGCCAATTGCTTTCTCATCCCTGGCAGGTGGACAGGATGTGGCCCAGAAAGAGCGAAATGAAGTTAAAGGGAGTGTTTTTGCTCTGTGTGGAGCCAAAAGGTTACTCGGTTCTGCACTTAGGGTCTGGTTTCCTTCCCCAAAGTAGCAAGGAGTAACAGCCTGGTGCCTAGAATGCTTTCCTGTCTCTTTAAAATACCCTGCTAGCAGGAGACCCATCTTCCTAGCTGTCTAGCTTCGTGCACACGTTGTGTCACAGGGGAAGAGGCACAGTGGAAGCTTGGCTGGTGTTGCTCTGAGCTGTACCAGAGATGGCAGTAGGCCTCTCTCCACCTCCCTCTTACTCCAACCGCAGGACTCTGGGTTGGGGGAGTGGTAGGAGATGGGGTGACTGGGGAAAATGTTTCACTTTTTGTTGGTTTCTTTTACTTATGGAGGGGGGAACAAGGGGGAAAGAATTTCTCTGGGGATTCAGAGAAGGGCAATGGCCTCATGCTTGTTCTGGACTTCTGTCTTCCACCACGGACATCTCTTTTTGGGCTGTCTGTGGGCTGGGCATCGCAGTCACCCCTGAGCACCTCTGGCTGCCAAGGGAGCAAATGCTTGTGTTGAACCATTTTGTCTTGCTGGCAGCTCTCCCCAGGTGGGGTTCCTGCGCTTCCTTGACCTGCTGGCAACCTTTGACTGGAAAAACAACCCTCTGATTGTCAACCTGAATGCTGGCCTCACAGGTGAGCAGGCAGCATGTGGGAGGGCTGTGGCATGAGAGTCTTGAGCCCTCCTTGGTCAGTGTCTGGCTCTGGGGTCTTGGATACATGGGGGTGTCGTGGCTTCTGCTGGGGGCAAGGAGATTTTCCCCTCCCTTACTTCTGTCCTACCATGCTTTAGAAGTCCTCTACTCCTTGGCATCCGGCATTTTTGTTTGAGGCTTTGCCCTTGCTCTTGAGGGTCAATGCTTTAATTGTGCTGGGAGAGCAGTTGGGCTCCTGAACAAGAAGCTTCAAAGCCCCCTGCACTGTGTCTGCTTTGAGAGCAGTGTTTCACCACTCAGAACATGGGAATGATCTACTAGTTGCTGATGTCAAAACCTGTGAGGGAAAAGGGCTGCAGTCCTCCAGGCTTTGTTACCTCCTGAGTGTTGAGAATTTCCTGGTAAAGGTCTCTGTTTTCTGAAGGAGTATGTTGGTCCATCCAAATGGACCTGTGGCCCTTCCTTCTTCTGTGTGTTTTGTCTGTTGATAGTCTTTTGGATATGTGCCGTCTTTCTCCAGGAGCTAGAAGAGACCACGGGATTGTCTTGGCTTTGGGTGGTAGTGGGGTGGGGGAGATAGCTACACCCAGCTTTTAAAACTGATTTGTAAGAAAAGGTAAAGCTTCTTGGGAGTGGTGTGGGCAACGTGGGAGGGAGCAGCTGTTTCTGTGGTTTTCAGCACTCCCTCAACTTCTTCTTTTTTGAGAGAGAAGATTGGGTTTTGGAAACTGGTATTTTTCTACCCTCCAGCTTTTTGTAATGAACTGAATGGGAAGTGTTTTTGGCCAAAGAGCTATTTTTTTCTCCACTTGAGGGGGGAAAGAAGTCTAGGAAATTCTTTGGGTACAAACTATCATTAGCCTATGTGAGTTCCCAGCCCATGTCAGTCCCAGTGCCTGCCATGTCTTGCTCCATGTCTGGGCCCGCCTGTGTGGGTTTCGAGCAAAGGTCCATCTAGCCCTGCATCCTGTCTCCAAAACTTCCTGCACATGGATGCTGAGGGAAGTGTCAGAGCAGAGCAAGCCTGTGGTGGCAGAGCTCTGGTTGCATGTGGACTGTGGGATCAGAGGGTGGGAGAGGATAAAGCCTGTTGTACTGCCCTTTTCTGGGCTGCGATAACATGGGTGAGAAGCCTGGAGGGCTGTGAATGGGGCAGAGCATCTCCCCCATCTGACTGCCCTCTCCAGACGCTGACTGCACGGAGATCAAGAACAAGTTTGTGGCTGCTCGCTCTCGCCTCCCTGTCATGTTCATTGCCACCCCCAAAGATCAGTGGAACTCCATATGGACTCAAGAACGACCCTCAGCGCAGGTGAGCTGGACCCTCTGTCCTTGCCCCATGGTGGCTGCTGGCTTGCGGAAGTTCCCTGCTCCAGAGCTGGAACCAGCTCCAGTGGCCCCGTGGGTGAGCAGGGATTTTGCTACATCCAGGACTTCCGAATTTCACCCTCTGGCTTTCTTCTCTCCAGATCCTGCAGCGCCTTCTTGTGCTGGCCTTGGAGTCTCTCCGTGCCCTGGAGGAGCAGCTCATGGACCCGCTCAACAGCCAGGATGTGAAGGTAACCCCCTGGGGTGCCAGCGCAAGGGTTTTCAGGCTCTGGCAAAGCATACTGGTCTTCAGTGATGATTTCTGGGATGCGTTAGAATCATAGAATTGTTTTGGTTAGAAGAGACCTTTAAGATC
>RSEF01000031.1:7199710-7210617 GCA_003993805.1 Himantopus leucocephalus
AGGACAGAGCGCAGCCAACCGCGGTCCCCCGGGCCGGCGGCCCCCCCGCCCGACCTGCAAGCGCAGCAGGCTGGAGTGGAAGAGGTCCTCAGTCTCCTTCAGCTGGCTCAGCTCCTCGCTGGTGGGCGGCTTGTAGAGCTCGGCCCGGCTCAGCTTCGCCGGCTGCAAGGCTCCTGCTCCCGGCGGGGCGGCCCTCTTCCCGCCCCGCGCCGCGCCCCCGGCGGGGGGCTCCCGGCCCTGCGCCGCCGCCTCCGCCGCCTCCGGAGAGCCCTGCGAGGAGAAGACAGCACGGCTCGCCCCACAGCCCCGCAGAAGGGGCCCTGGGGGCGCCGATACCCCCCTGCCCCCGCCCCTGCCCCTGTCCCCTGTCCCCTCACCGCCATGGCCGCCGCCACACTCGCGCGCGTGGGCCCTTGTCACCACGTGCAGCGCCACGCACCCTGCCGGCGGCGGAGCGCCGCTCCCCATTGGCCGCGCGTCCCAGCGCGGGGCTCCTATTGGCCACGCAGGCTGTGTCCCGCCTTCCCGCCCCGCCCACGGAGACGAGAGACCCTTGAGCGGCTGCGGGCGGGGTGTGTTTCCTCGCTTTGCGGCTGGTCGTGCTGCGTTTTGCAGTAGTTGCAGGTGCTTGACGGCAGCGCGGTTACCGCCCCGCACGGCTGTGGGGAGGAGTGGTCTCCGCTGGGCGGCCGTCGCTCTCCCCTCGGGGCTGTGACGGGAAACACCTCAGCTCGTCCCGCTGAGGTGCCCCCTCCTGCCCTAGGCCCCGCAGGCCTCCGGCTGGGCCCCCTAGACGCCCTTTGGCTTCCCTCTCCCTTGGCTGGGATGGAGCCCAGAGCTGGCCCCGCTCCCTGTCTAGGGCCTGGTGGGCTGGAAGCTGAATTCACAACCTTTAGCTCCAAAATTGCAGTTCTCGGGGCAACCCGGTGTGGGCGCTACAAGCATTGTCACCCCACGGGATGAACCCGGCCTGGGACCAGCATTACCCCGCTGACTGGGGCCTACCTGTGGTGCCTCCTGGGGACCTTGGTTTAAGCGGTGCCACGTTTTTCACGTCATGTGCAAAAGGAACCTTAAAATAATTAGGGAGGGAGAGAGGAAGTATATCGGGGTTTAATAAGCATACCAGCCCTCAGTTTTCAGTCTGGTGTGACTTCATGCTCTAGACACAAGGAAAACTTGGGGCTGTTTGGGTGTGGGGCTTAGGTGGGTAACCAGCACATCAGCTGGGCTCAGAGCAGCTGATGCCGGCTGTGTATAAACACATAGTAAAATAAGCTGCAGTTTGAACAATACGCACAATTCTGTCAAACAGCTGAACCAGGTCTGGAAAATCATCCCTCTCTGGTTTTGAGCCTCAGGTGGCTCAGGGGTAGAGCTGCGTGTGTCTTCTGGGATGAGGATTTTTGCACAACCCTGAGCTACTTAGTATTTTCGAGACAAAGTGAAGACAGAAAAGCATTTCCTATACCCAGAAAAGAGCTTTGTTTTCCAAAGCAGTCAAGCTGCAGGCAGCACGGCCAGGTTGATCCTGGGTAAGGCAACTGTAGAACTGCCTGTACACCGCAGAGCTGGGCTCTGGTACTTCATGATTAATCGGGAGGACATCCTGTGCGTGACCTGCAGAAATACAAGGCAAAGACCCGGCAGCCTGACCTGGCTTGGCCAGATCCCACAGAGGCTGGAACAGGCACGGGGAGCGGGACTGGGCAAGCAGCAGCCTATGTGCAGATTGCCAGAGTGGGAGAAATATCCCGTTTATACATGCCTTTACATATAATATGCCTTTACAGAAGTAACTCCGAACCCCAGGTCAAACCGGATTTGGATCGTCAGGGTATCTAAAAGCCCATTCCATGTGTGTCTGTGAACGGGAGGTCATAGATTTGGGATTCAGATTATTACTTCTGTTTGCAGCTCTTTGACTGACTTTTGCATAACTGTAGACAGTTGATAATTCATTTCTCCGCACCCTGCCGTGAAACAGGGATGTTGTGACTGTGGTGGGACTGTCCTTTTTTAGAAGGACGCTGCTCTGAGATAGCAAACCCAGCCTGGAGTGTGTCATCTCCACGCCAGGTCCAAATTGTTCTCCCTGAACCCCAGCCACCCTCAGTTCAGGTTTTTTTCCTGTGCTGTGGGAACACTATAAGCAGGATCTCTTCAAGAGCAAATGTGTAGGCATGTTAAGACAGAGGGTAGAAGATCACATAGCCACGCTAACGGTAAATGTAGCAGTTCAGAGAGGTCCCCAGTGAATTGGGCTGAGCTCTGTCACCAATACAGGACCCCCTAAGCCAAATCAGCCCACTGCTTGTGAGCTGTGCTTCTGGGAAATACAAGCAGGTTTGGGGAAAACCAAGCAGGTTTGGGGGAAAAAATAAGCAGGCTGGGTGTTGGAGGGAAAAAAAACCCAAGCTGGGTGTTCAGAGGACGTTTGCAGCTGATTTTCCGTCTGCCCTGCAGGTCTTTGGTGCATCTGGCTTGCGATGGGGCAGGGCAGGCTTGCACCCTTACCTCTGCCAGGGAAAGCAGAGCAATGCCATGTCCGTTGGTGCCTGCAGCTGCCCAGCTCATTCCTCTGCCCTGCAGAGGTCATTTCCACACGCTGCCACTGCACAGCATCTCTGCCTGTGAAATCCCAGTGACACGCTCTTGCTTAAGGCTAGGCATCATTTCCATTCCCAAAAAAGGCTGTCATCACCCCATATGTCGCCACCTGACCTGCTGCCTTGCTGGTCATGGTCACCAGTGTCATTGCCAAGAGCCCCCTCAAGCCTCATGATCCCGATATTAACAACTTCCACACAGGATAACCTGCTGACAACCGGGTCTGAACCTTATGTCACCAGGGGACCAGGATGCCTGCAGGGGGGCGTTTGGCTCCTGCTTTCCAAGAAAGTCTCCCAAGAGCCGAGCTGCCCCGTTGTTACATTTGGGGACCACCTCCTCCACGCAAACGCTTGTGGTGGGGATGTGGGTGATGGCTGTAGGTATGAGATCAGGTTGCTGGTCCCTGTTACTGCTCATTGCAGCTCCTGCCTGGCTGCTGCATCACGGCCTCTCTAAATCCCAGCCACCAGAAGCAACATCCCCAACCCTCTCCAGAGCATCCCAGGAGAGGATTTTTACTCACTGTAACCTCCGAATGGCTTCTTCATCCATCTCAGCAGCCCAGGTTTGGTCCCATGGGCTGCCCCTTGATACAGAACCCCTTTCATTCATCCGTGCCCCTGCACGCACTGCCCCGCACTCTCTAGCATCCCAGGTTGTCTCCAAAATTGGCTTCTGGTTAGTGTAGATGTTTAACTCCTGTCTGGTTTTGCAAGTAATTCTTGTGCACAGCCCCAGTGACTGCTGAGTACGAATTACAGCATCAGCTCCTAACTTGGGAGGAATTTATCCTGCGTGTTCCCAAAAGAAACAGCTCCTTGGCCAGAGGAGGTCCTGTTCCTCCCCCTTCCCTCCCACCCCTGACAGGACCCCATGCTCCAACTCCTCCTCTCCTCCATTCCTGGTTCATTGCGCCCCATCCCCGCTTTGCTGTGCTGCTCCCCAAGACGTGATTCACTGCCCGACACTTCTGGGTGCTGTGGGCATACCCGCAGTGTCGGGCTACCCTCTGATTTAAGGTAAGGGTAATTACAGCCTTGCACAGGATTTTTAGGAGGGCTGGGAAAACCAGTTTCGTCATCCTTGGCCCCAAGGTCACGTCCCTGCACTACCTGAGAGCAACAAGGGAGGAGGGACTCAGTCATTTGGGCAATAGATGGCAGATCCAGGGTGGGTGCAAACCCCTCAGCATCCCCCCTTAGCCCCTGCTGTCCCCCAGACGGGGTGTGACACCTGGTCGGGGTGGCAGAGGGGCTTGGGGTCTGGCCCCAGGGGGGCTGAATAACGGCCTGCCACCCCCCAGCACCCTGCGTCCCACCACTTCCAGGCGAAAGCCCTCACCTCGTATCCTCCAGGACAGGGCATGTGCACACGCATACACACACACACAAATACATGTGCATGTGTGCACAAACACACATATAAATACTTATACACACATACAACTGCACACACATGCACACAGATGAACACATATGTATATATACACACTCCCCTACTCACACAATACCTCTAGACATGCATGCACACACACGTGCACACATAAACACAGGCACACATGTAGATACACACATACACATACATACACACATCCCCTCCAACCTAAACCATTGTATGATTCTATGGTATACACACACACACACACATATGCACACACACCTCTTACACACCCCTACACATACATGTGTACACATACACACACATATACACACACAAATACACACAAACACCCACACGCATGCACATACACACAAACCTACATACACACACCTACAGACACATGCAGCCCCACGTGCACTCACACACACAGAGCCACAGCAAGAAGCTACCAGCTCTGTTGGAGCCAGGGGTCCCGGGGACCTGGGTGTGCCGGGGACAGGTTGGCTCTCGGACGTGCCACCTCAGGACAGCCAAGCAGCCTGGCCAGCCCTGCAGCGGGAAGCAGGGCCAGTGATGCCTTTCCCAGAACAGGTTATTTAATAAAGTATTTCAGCACCTAGTGAGTCATTAATTACGCCCCATCCTACAATGCTAATACTAATACTAAAAAAGCATTTTACAGCATTCCACACCTCGTGCCTGCCCCTCGCAGGCGTCATGCTCCTCCCACCATACCACCTTGCCCAAAATGCCGCAGTGTGGCCCGAGCTGCCCGCCTGCTGCCAGGCTCCTGCTGCCAAACACGCTTCATCCCTGCCACCTGGAAACCCCCGGGGAATCAGAGGAATCCTTCACCTGACTCCGTCCCCAGGAATCCAGGGTTTCCCAGCCCAGGTGAAGACATTCCCAGGCAGTTTCCCACTGAGGGTGAGCATACCCAAGCTCTGTGTGCTGGCATCTTATTGGCGTGGCATCCCAGAGCTGCTGCTTTCCTGAGAGGCACAGATGGACAGCAAGCCAGCATCAGCACACCCCTGGGGAAATTCCACATCAACACCAGCTATCCACCACCATCAAAATTCAACAGTGGCATCTTACAAATGGCAAGACTCCCCAAAATACCATCCATACTTCCTTTAAAACACTACATTGCATGAAAGAAGCCATGACATCGTTCCTGACTACTGTCACATAGATGGCCAAGCCAGCCAAAAATACCTTATGCTGTGTCCTACACAGTCAACCCCAAGCCCCAGAATGTCCATAAACACCAATCCCAGGGCAAAACCCACAACCCATCCCTTTGTTCCATGCAAATGGAAATGACGGATGGGCACACAGCCTGCCACCCCACACCAGGACAATCCGGTGTGACAATCAGTACCCAATATACCTCCCATAAGATAACAGCACTGGTGGGACCAACAGGCTGGGGCTGAGTTTTTTTCCCTCCCTGTTTCCCTCTGTTCATCACTTGGTTCACCCATGCTGGTGGAGCAGGGCTGTCCTTTCCCCTGGGACACAAGAAGGGCCAGGGGCATTGTTGAACCACAGCTGGAGATCACTGGTGTCCCAAAAAGGAGAAGTTGCAGCAGAAAAACGAGGTTGCTGCTCCCCACCATCCCTTTACACTTGGCAAAACGAAAAGCCTGGTGGTGATTTGCAGACATGGATCCTGTGGGGTTTTTCTGAGGGGACCCAAATCCCTTCAGCCTGCTGAAGCTGTGTGCAAACAGGGTGCTAGATCCCAGCCCAGCAACCTCCTGCCTGCAGGCTCAGACCTTTGAACATGCTGAGCTGGAGTGTGGAGAGGCACAGGGCTGCTCGGTGCTGCCTTTCCTGGGAGCATCTCTCAAAGACCTGAGCACCTCCAAACCTTGGCCCACGGTGGTGCTGATGCCCTCGACCAATTGTCTCGAACCGCTGTGCATGAGTGCACACCCGCACGCACACCCACACGGACATGCATCCTTGCTCCCTCTGCTCCCACCCCGGGAATGCTGCTGGCATCATGCGCAGCCAGCGGGAAGGGGCTGTGGTCGGATGGGGCTGCCGAGCAGGTTTAGCCATCATGCGCTGACCCCGGCTTGTGCTGTATCTGCCCTCCCTCTGCACTGCCTCATCCCACCCTAGGGCCCTCCTGCAAACGCTGCTGCTGCGGAAATGCTCCGGTCCCATGGCAGCTGTGGGGAGCTAAACCACGAACTAAAACCTCGGCATGTCCCTGGGCTCGGCATCACCTGCACGTGTCTCACACTTCCCCATGGGCAAAGCCAGCTCCTAACTGGGGCTTTCCCCACCAGACCTTTGCATCCATCTCTAACCCCACCCTTGGCCACCCCACAGCCACAGCTGATTTTATTCCAAGACCCCCAAAACCTGATCTTAGCGATAGTGCCTGAAGGGAGGCAGAAAGCCACAGTCCCACCATGCGGGGATGTGGCACTTCTCATTGCCCAGCCGATCCCTCACAGCAGCTTTACCCAGATTTGATAGGACCAACAGGCTGGGGCTGAGTTTTTTCTCCTCCCCTGTTTCCATCTATTCCTCACGTGGTTCACCCATGCTGGTGGGGCAGGGCTGTCCTTTCCCCTGGGTCACAAGGAGGGTTCTTCTGGGGAAAGGGGGTTCTGTCCCACCCCAGCAGAATCTGTATTTCCCTGTAGGATTAAATAGTTCCTCCCTTTAATTTCTGAAGTACTTTAAAATGCTTCAGATTCTCAGGTATTAACACATGATGGAGTCATTTTGACTCCCAGGCAAAAATAATCTAGTACACAAGAAAGCACTCCTGTAATGTTTGACTGTTCATCCCAAGTATGGCCATATCACAGAAACATATAGCTAATGAGCAATCTTCACAATGTCCAAGAAGGGGGGACTTCATCAGGGCAAAGAAATAGAGTAAAATATATATTTGTAGCCATTAAAGCTTTAAACAAACCCCCAAGGGTTTCACCCCAGGATTCAGGCAGGCACCCAGCGTGTTCCTGGTAGCCACTGAAGGAAAAAAGGTCCCAGGAGAGCTGGAGCCTAGCTCCTGGCTCGGGCACCGCCATCTCCTCACCCGTGGGATGGGGTCAGAGGGATGCCAAGGTCCCTCCAGGTGCTTGGGGACTACCCAGGCAACACAGCGCCACGTTGGTTAAAACAAGCCTCAATCATCACTTATTGCTTGGATGGATGATGGTCCGTTAAGTCTCATGTGGTTCTTTAAGTCTTATCTGTCTGCATAGGGATGGAGCAGCCACTTTGCATCCCCCCACCAGTGGCAGCAGTGGCTCTGGGGCTTTATGAGGGTAAAGCCAAGGTTCATGGGATGGTACAACAGCCAGAGCCCTCCTCAGCAGGTCATATGCTGGGAGGGTGTGTTTTGCACTCATACTTTGGAAAAAAAAAAAGCCTAAAAGGTCAAAAATTCAAAGATTACTAAATCAATCCATACATATAGGTCAGGGGTGGAAAGGGAGAGACTGCTTTTGACTGCCGAAAGTCAGTGACTCTGGCGGCTTTATCTCAAAACTGTGGTGACCTGAATTACATGAAGAGAACTAATGGGAAGTTGATACGCTTCATAATGTGCTAGCGGTGTTTTGCCTCCTTTTAAATCACCAATTTGCTTTTAGCATAGATTGTTTTGAGCCCTTGTTTTTATTTTCTGGTTGCTTCTGTTTGCTTTCTGTGACAGGCTAGAGAGCAAATGTATCTGATTTCCCAGATGTTGCTGTGGGCTTTACGCATAGCAACAAGGAGAAAAAACCTTGTTCTGTTTTTTTCTGATAGTAAGAAACAACCTGCAGCCTCAAAAATCACGAGAGACACTGAGGGAGGGGAGAAGCTCTGCCCCCTTTCCTCTTGCAGTCGTGCCATGTTTTATCAGCGATGGTTGGTTTGCCTTGTCTCTCCCACCAAAGCAGCCCTCGGTAATATCCCTGCAGTAGAATAGTGCTCTTTTTCCCCCCAGAAAGTAAAAATTCAATCTCATGGGAAGATCCTGAGACTAGAGTGAGTGGCAAGACCCAGGAACATGCAAATGCAGCTTTTATTTATTCATGGCTTAAACCTCTGAGTGTCAAACCGCCTGGCTATGCGAGTGCCCTCCTTCCCTTTCAGCCAAATGCAACTCAAGTGACACTGGGCAAACATCAGCAGAGGTGATAATGATGATGATGATGTCTTAATTAATTGAAATCTTCAAGCACGCTTGGCTCAGATTTAACAGCTCTGGCCCTTTTTTTCTTTGGCCCAGACCCACCATTCTAATGACTCTTCAAGACAGGTATGATCCATCCTCATTCACCCGATGGGGAAACTGAGGCAGGGCAGTGGCGGGTTTTGCCAGGGTGCAGGAAAGCTGAGTCAGAGCTGACATGGGCCTTCAGGGAACTCCCTCACAGTTCTCCATTTTGCTGTTGCTTCCCACAGAAACAGAAATTATGCAACACTGTTGTCTGTCTCTCTGCCAGATCTCTCCTCGTTCATGGATTTGAACACATGGGGGCAGCTTCACCCCCAGATGTAGGTGTTTCAGAGATGTTTTGTGGAATTAGGCAGCTCAGCTGGCAGGAGGAGAAAGACCAAAGACTTCATCCACTGGGAGGAAGATAGTGGGGTGCACTGAGCTCCATTACTAGCTACCTGAGACTCCATACAAGAAGGTGTTACCAGAAACCAGCTTCAAAGCTGTGCCGCTGCAGGAACATCTTGGAAAAATCTTACCCTGTGGGTGTTGAGGCTGTTCTCCTGGGCCTCCTTCTCCGCTGGGATGAGTCCCAAGCATGTGGCCTCACCCCATGGGGTGCTTTGGGCCTGGAAGGACAGACAGGAGCACCCTGGCTTTGGGCTGGGATGAACCCCTCTTCCCCGGCCCCTATATCCCCTGCAAGGCTGCTCTGTGAGCCAGAGCTGTCATCTGCTGAGGTCAGAGATGGCTTCCCCACCAGGGAAGACCTCTTTGAGGTCTACATGAGGGTCCTTCCACCAAAACAAAAACTGGGCACCAGCTTTGGGGAATCTGGATGAATATGCTCTGCTGCCCTTTAGCCTGGTTTGAGCTCAAAGGGTAGGAGTCACCTGCCCTTGCTTAGACACCAGGGAGAGACATGCCTCGAGATGAGTCAGGGAAACACGAGGTGAGGCCAGCTGGCTCTTGAAGGTGCTGAAAGCTGCACAGGGAGCTGAGGGCTTTGTGGTGTCTAACATCCAGGTGGTTCCAAAAATCCCAAATGCCCAGACCCACGGGTGACAGGCACACTTGAAGCTCCCAGCTGGACTTTTTCACTTGGGTGAAGGCGAAAGGCTGCCTTGTCCCCCAGGTGATGAGCCTTTGTCCTGAAACAGACTGGTTACTGCATGAAATTTTTATGCTGGAGAGGAATGACTCTGCTGTCATTTGGGGTTTCCTTTGCCTCCCCTGTGCCTGGTGTAGGAGGAGACATAAGGAGACAGATGCCCCAGGCAGCAGGTTTTGCAGTCTGGGTGAAGACAGCAGCACCCAAGGGAGAAAATACAGGCACAGGACAATTTGAAGTCACCTGGGAGATGGTGGACATCTTGCTTTGGGGTATATTCCTTTGATTTGTCTTTTAAACAATCCGAGGGGGTGCACCCAAGATTCCTGGTGCTTATTATGAAAGGGATGGAGAAAAAAGGGAAATAATTTTCAGATGTTCATAAGACCATAGGGTCTTTGTGTCCATAGGAGGACCAGCTGTTCAAGCTGGGACTCCTCTGTCGCCAAAAGACATCCACAGGAAAGAATATGGTACAGCCTGCAAAATTGCAGAGTGTGGTTGGATAGAAAAGGACCACTCATCATCTTCTCCACTGTGAGGATGAGGGCATAAAAAAACCTGGCAGGTGGCAGGATCAAAACAAACCAAAGGAAATGATTCTGCACCCAAACAGGCCATTAGATTGGGCAGCTGTTTGCCACAGGATGTTGCAAATGCTTAAAATGTTCTCGGCTTCAAAAATAACTAAACAAATTCATGGGAGAAAAATCTACTTAGGACTATTAAATACAAGGACACCTCTGACTCGGGGAGTCTGAGTCACAAAAATGTTGGAGGTCGAGGAAATATTCTGGGGAAGTATCACTTGTCCGTATGCCCTTCCAAGGGTGGACTTCCACAAAGAGTGGTGCATGGCTAGTTGGGCCATCGGGGGCCATTTCTATATTTAAGAATACAGAAGCACCCAGCAGTGAAACATGGCATCATTTGTGATAAGTTTGTTACCCACTTGTATGAATCTGCCCCAAGATTTCGCTGCTGTGCTGTTCAAAGCATCTCCTGGAGGCATGGGGTCCGGGGAGGACACGTGGCACCTGGCAGGTGGGGAAAGGAGATAGCGCCCAGTGGGACCCATGCAGGCAGGTCCCCAGAGATAGGGCAACAACAGGGGAATCGCTTGGTGCAGTGCCTTGATAGAGCACCAGCAGCCAGCTCTCGAGCCAAGAAACCGAGCCTGAAGGCCATGAGATAAGGTGAGGGCAGAGGGAAACCAGCCCATGACATGTCAGTGAGAATTTCCAAATCTCCTTTTTCATTCCTGTGATGCAGGAAAATAAGATAAAAAAAAATATTCAAAACAATTAATACATACCCTGTGTGTGAGCCGACACAGGCAGGACACAGAAACAACAAAACCATGGATGAAAGGCAAAGAACAAATTTAATCTTGATACCTCATGGACCAGGGAATCTCCGAAGCAGCACCTGGGCAGACGCACACAAGCAGGGGATCATAGAACCACAGAACCATAAAATTGTCTAGGTTGGAAGGAACCTTAAGATCATCAAGTCCAACCATTAACCTCACACTGCCAACACCACTACTAAACTATGTCCCTAAGCATTACACCTACCCATCTTTTAAATACCGCCAGGGATGGCGATTCCACCACTTCCCTG
>RSEF01000031.1:7225337-7237170 GCA_003993805.1 Himantopus leucocephalus
AAGAAGAGTGTGGCCAGCAGGTCGAGGGAGGTTATTCTCCCCCATCTACTCTGCCTCCCCTCATCTATCCATCCAGATAAATGCTTTGCTGCAGATCCAGTATATTTTATGGCTTCAAAGCTGCCAGTATATTTGCTTTTAGCACAAGAGCCATCTTGCCAGCAGTACTTTTTCCTACAAAACCCCAATTGACTCAAAGGTTTTTGGTTGGTTGTTTTTGTTGGGGGTGGGTGTGGTGGTTGTTTTTGTGTGTTTTGGGGTTTTTTTGTTTTCTTTAAGCACCTGGAACAGACTTTAACTAGTGCTCCAGTGATAGTTTTGGCATCTGATTCTTCTTTTTCTGCGATCACACATTGATACTTTTGAATGATGCCCTATTGGGAAGAGGCCAACTGAAAATTCTGCAGAGCAACTTGAGCAGCAATCAATCTACTCAAATTAGGCTAATCTCTGCATAACGAGAGTAAAGGAGCATAATTTGAAACTTGTCTCCTTTTGCAGGAGGCAGACAGTGCTGTTGGTTATATTTTAAGGGCGAGATATGTGTTACTGCTTGTGTAATGACCAGTACAGTGAGGCTGTGACTTGCTAGGTGCTTGCAAACCTGCAAAGTTAACCCAACCCATAAATGCAATAAGGGGTTTGTGGCTACTAATGAGCTGCAAAAGTGATGGTTACTGTACAGCTTGTGGTATGCAAATATAAGTAAATTAGAGCTCTCTTGAAAGCCCAGCATACTTTGAAGGGTGGTGACAGGTGATTTTTTTTTCCCCCTCTGCTGTAACTAAGCTATGTAAGAGCTGGCTTCTGGCGAGTGCTTGCTTCTTCCACTCTCCCAGAAAGTTAAACATGAGATCTTAATGACATCCTCCGTAAAGGTACATGTGCTGCTGAAGTCATAATTTTTAAAATCTATGTTCCAAGTCAGGTGATCACTAAGTCTGGTCAAAAATTGCTGGTTTGGCTATCTTTATCGCTAAACAAGCAATTAAACTCACTTAGATTATTTTTCCCTGCTGCCATCCCCCTGCACTACAGCTGCCAAGATATTGCTCTGGTATTAGTATGGAAAAGGAAGGAAACCCCTGGCTATGTGTTTTCTTCCTACAGTAGAAAAGCACTGATAAGAGTATATGTATGCATGCATGTTTCAGATTATCAACAGATTATTAACACTTAAAACCACAATTGACAGTATACAAAATTGTGCTGTCATGAGTTTTCTACTAGGAAAGGTAACAGGCATTTGTGCAGGATTTCAGTAGTAGCCAAAGGCTCCTTCCTGGCTGGGATTTTTTCCTGTGTATGCAATCCCACACTATTGCAAGAACTAAGTGGCTGCTTGGTCTAAGTGTGTCCTGCCTAAACTGTTGATACTTAACTCCAGAAATAAAGGTCTAAGTGGTCACTTTTTCCAAAATAAACAATTTAAGTTAAAAATGAAGGACTTTCTGGCTAGTTTTTTACCTGGCTACACAAACAGTGCTGGTGCCAGGAGGGGTGAGAGGAGGAACCTCTGCTGTGACTTGTGCTGGTTTGTTCTTTACTTCTTGCTTAGGGCATATAGTGTTTGGATGCTAAGGTATTTTTTAAGCTATAATATTGAGGATTTGTCAGACCTATAGTTGAGTGTAAGAAGTAGGAAACAACAGTTCATGCACTTTTAGTTTTGGGGGGTTCGAATGCCATTTACAATTAATGCTGCCCACACTGTCATTCATCTGGTTCTTAATAATCTATTTGGCATAGTAATTCTAATTGCTGCTTGTGTCCTAATGTGACAACACACTGTGGTGCTCGGTTGCTGGATTTGGGGCCCTGAGCTGTCCTGGTCAGTGTCCAGCTGATTAGCTGCTCTTAAGGTACCTGCTAGTCCTCACTTCTTATAAAGGCTATAAATCTAAACAAGCTCTGGGACTGTTTTGGCATTGAGCTTCCAGTACTTTGCTGTTTCTCTTAGTGGTTTGTATGCTGCAGTGGTTTGTGCACAAGCAGAACTGTACATGTGAGCATTGTAATAGCTGCTACTTCAAACATTCATAATGGTGGAGAGAAGGCATGTCAGTAGTGAGCAAGCTTGATGCTGAGAAGATATGTGATGGTCTTCAAAGATAGCTGGGGAAGGAGGGCATCTTCATTAATGGGAAAAATATAGACACACGTTCAGGTTTCTAGGGATATTTTGAACTTAGTTCAGTAGAAATTTATCAAATGGTAGTGTGAAGACTCTCTACCATCATTTCTCCTGGAAAACTATAATAATAAAGTTTACAAGGGTGCTGCTTTCTCTTTGCAATACCTTCTTGGCATTGAAATCTCTCTCTCCAACTGAAAAGTCTAAGCTACATCTTTAATTTTCTTTTGAAACTAATTTCCCTCTGTGTTCATCATCCAGTACCCCTTGAGCTTCCTCAGTGCTTTAACGAGTTCACTGTAACATTTTCTGTTAATTTAAAATGACTCCTTGCTGTTGACAGGCTCTTCATGCTACAGCACAGTGAAGCTGACTGCATGGAAAATCAGCTTGAAAGAATCTCCAAATCTGGTTTTGGCACTAATATGCAGTTACTTCCAAACAGTTGATATTTGAATCAAACTGTCATATTTTAATTTGTTGTCCTTCCCAATAATGATTTATGCACTAAATCACAATTGCTTATGCCTGCTCAGTCCACTGTTTTGTCCCTGATACTACCTGGTAGGTTTTAATAAAAAACTTAAACAGTGCAAGTTCAGCTGCTTTATTTTGGTGGGGAGGAACAGAGCAACAAAATAAAGGCTTTAAATATGATTTGGTCACCCCTTGTAAATGATTATAGGCATTTGTGTGAACAATTACTTTCAGCATCTCATCTCCATGTGCTGCTAATGTGGCAGCCTGTCACCTAGAGATGGACACCAGAGGCTCACCTGGGGTCTCTGCAGAGTGTTTTAATTGAGAATGGCACAGTGCAACTTAGTACTCATGATCTTTCATGTTAGCAGGAAGGTAATTCACTGAATTTCTTAGTTAACCTTGTAAATCTTCATTTCCACCACAGCCTTTTTTATTTTGCATCATAACAGTTTGGTAAGTACCACTTGAACTGTGTAGTGCTTTGGAAAAATAATATTGGACTAAATATGGCTTTCTGAAAGCATCCTCTGAGAAGAATCCAGGAGTCTAAATGCTGACTTCTGCAGTGTGAGTAGTTGGTTTGGTGTCTTCTCTGCATCTTTCCTATACAGACAGATAAATGCTTCAAGGCTACAAAGTGGCAGACTAAAATAGCGCACATAGTACCTGAAATAAATTTGGATTTAAGACTATTCTAGGCTATTTAGACTATTCTAGAAGCTAATGACCTAATAGTTCAGTTGGAGGAGACCAGGGCTGTTAAGACATTGAAATTACAAACTAAACACTATCTGGTAGAAAACCTTCCAGCCAGTGCTTTTTGCTTACATTTTGGGGAAGGGCTAAATGTGTTTAATGAAGTTAAGGAAGCTTTCTTGAGTTAGATGACCAAGGGGTCACTGGGGTCAGTTCCAAGGAAGGGAACCGAGTGACCCATCTAGCTTGGGATACCCTGGCATTATATGCTCCCTTACTTCATTATACTATTCTGTGCAAGTGAGCTAGGTTTTATACTGATGTCTCTGCAAATCTAATGTAGTAAGTGTCTGATGACCTAGCCAAAACATTCCCGACATGGGAATGCCCTAACTGCCCAGACATACCATGCTTTTGCATGTGCAAGTTCATGCTCCAGATTCTATAGAGGAGCTCCTGCTCTTCTCTATAAACACTACTTAGCAGTTGTAGAAATGCTGGTCATTAGAGCTTGATTGCAGACACTTGCCATAGTACACAACTTGAACCAAGCAGCTGGTCTCCTGGGATACCAGAGCAGAAGCCACTAGATGTTGTTTCCCTTTTGCTCTTGGACTCATTGACTAGGTTGTCAGTGTTGTCTAATCAACTTACATTGCAGGGTTGTTTGAACTGTACAACATTTGGAAAGGATTAGCAAAATCAATATGATATAATTTATTTTTTAGCACATAAAGTTGAAAACTGGTGATGCAGTCAAAGACAGGCATCTTCATCACTTGCTCTGGTTTCTATGGTAGATGGAGGACATCTACTTGTATAACTCCCAAGTATTTTGTTAGGAAGGTTAAGGATTCCTCACAATGCTGTATATTAGTGTAAATGTTGTCTGTCTTAAAATGAGACACAGAGTTATCACTTGTCAAGCACTCTGATTTTTGTTTGATACCCAGATAAGTTGTATGCTGTTCTTACTTTAATACTGATGCTGAAATTTAGCAAGCTTTGACCTGAGCACTTTAAATGTTGGGAATATCAAAAGGTCCCTTGAAGAAAAGTGATCTTTTTTAGAGTTTCTCTTTTCACATAGCAAATACTGAAAAGTAGCCTTCAGAACAAAGTTACTTTCTGTAACAGGAATTTGTAGGAAATCTCTTGCCATTTGTGGTGGTAATTGGGGGAGGGGTGGAGGGGACAAGTCTTCCAAACTTCAAAGCATAGCATGCTAATTTGGAGCTGTATGGAGTGTTTTGAATTGCAGACTGTTTAAGAGACAGATCCTTACCCTACTGCTAAAACCTAGTTTGGTTTGAATGTATATATCTAATGTTCGTGATGATGATAATGAACTAAAAGTTAATACACTATAAAGTCCTTCAGCAGCAGTGTGGCCAAGAGATGGGGAGACTGAGCATCAAGAAATCTATAGGATACCCTGTTTGGGAGGGGGAAATCCTTGTTGAGCAATGTTTGGGTTGTGGTTTTTTTTTTTTTCTTCACTTCCTCCGATTCTAAATCTGACTTGAAACAGAAGCATATATAATTGGTGTCGTAGATACTATATGTGGATTCTGCTATTTCCTGGGATACTAATGGCTTTGATTTTCCCTTCCTAAATTCACATGACAGTGGTAAGTGAGCTGTCTTGCTCTCCAGCAGGTTTCAGAAAGCACCAACTTCTGCTGACCTAATTGATGCCAAAGGTGATAATTAAGCTTTCTAAAAAGTTCTGAATGCAGTCCTATTAGAATAGGTATTCATGACTGTACTAATGGGTGAGTGCAAAGTGGGAGTTAAAAGGGATTCTTTTATCTTTGTGTGATTGCTTAGTTATTGCCATGCAGGGGAAGAGAGCTCCTCTGTTACTGCAAAGCATCTTTGTAGTAAGGAGATGCTCATATTAAAATATAAGCATTGCATCTGGGTGTGTTCAAAAAAAAGTGGGGGATTGCAGTTTTACTTTTGTACTTCCAATAAATTTGTCCATTTATAAGAGCAGTGTTAGGATTTTCTTTAAAATTAACAAGTTAAAGATGGTTATGCTTGTGTGAATACTAAAATGAATGCTAGCGATGTTACTTGTCTATGGGTTTGGCTCATAGGAAAAGACGCTGCCGTTTTGCTGAACCACTTAGTCCTTTAAAGTCTGATAGAGTTGTTGAGTTCGAGGTGTTTGGCATTAAAAAAAAAGCAAGCTTATGAGCCTTAAGCTTCGAGTAGCATAGTGTAAACTTCTGCTTCCAGTGGGACAGTTAAAGGCCAAGTAGTTTTGGACATCTGCAGGATAATTCTGTATTGCACCAGAACTAACAATGTTGGATATAAATCAGTATAATGATGAACAGGCATGAGTAATTTTAAGGGTCAGATATGCAGAGGTCTTTAGAGGCAGTTGTGCTGCTTGGTTGAACTGTTCATGTGCCTGATGCAGAAAATGAGCGTGGTGGCATGGCCAAGGTCACTGGCAGTTGATCTTTCTTCGCAATGGGCATGTAAGTATATTTTGCACTGATCACCCAAAATCCTGCCTTAGTATACTTTATAGGCATTGATGGAGCTGTTCCTAAGAGGTGCATAATCTTTGTTTCGAAGGGCCAGTTTAGGGTTGGAGGGATGTGGAGGCAAATTGTATTGATCTGGGAAATGCATAAACCTTTTGGTACAGCAGGGGATGCTCGTGGATCTGATACTCAACTTCTCAGACTGCCTTCAGTACCAGTGAAGGTTATTGCTATTGCAGTCTCTGATGGAGACCATTTTGCTCAGCTGAAAATGCTTTTCCTTAGAGGCTATGAAAACTGGGACAAGGTAGGGTAGGAGGGACTGAGCAGTGGTTCTAGTGAATAATGCTGAATGTCCAAGAATGGGAGAAAAGGGAATTTTGTGGTGTTTTTTGTTTTTTTTTCCTGGGAAAGTGCTTGGAATCAGTTCCTGCAGTTGTCCCCCATGACACCACCCTTGTAGTGCAGGTACTTCCTACTTCCTCCACATGTTACTTAAAACTCTTTCTTTGCAATATGACATGGTGCATAACCTGAGATGTTCTTTGTGAGCTGTTATGTTCCATTATTGCCCCTTGTATGGCTAGATACTCTTAAAACTAAAAATATATGTATAGCATAAAGCTTTTCTTAGACTAAAATTTCCAGCATGTAGCTGCTCCTGTACAGAAACACAACTGAAAGAAGTGCAGTAGCATCTAGATAACTGTTTGGGTTTTTTTCAGGAAACAAATTTCATGTAGGAACACAACTGTAACCAGGTAAAACTATAGCTTTGTAGGCTACATAGGGAGGGAAGAAATTGTATTTGACTTCCAGTCAATTTACAGTGTAATTTTCGTCCAGAGATCTAACACAGCAGCATGATTTATTATATTTATAATTTAAATAATATATGATGATGCTTAGCTTTTTATATATTATTTATTAGGCAGAGAATGCCTTGAGGGCTGTACTTCATATTTTATTATATCCAGGTCTTGTAAAGCAAACCCTGACAAGTGTCAATTACTAGAAATGTACTGATCGTGTAGATGGCTGTTAAGTTAGTCTGTGAACAGCTGTATAATTTTTGGCAGTATTTGAAAAAAAAATTCAACAAATTCTGTTAATGATTTGATTTTGGGGAAATTTTACTCTGCATATCAGATGGAGTCATAAGGAAGATAGAGACCTATAGTTGTCAAACAAATCTTTCAGCTGCAAAAAAAATAAACCTCTGGAGTACTTTGATAGTGTCTAGTCTGCAATTGTAGTAGCAAAGTGCTGAAACAGCATTAACTTTTTCAGTGTCTGAACCTTTTAACTACCAACAAAAGTTGGCTGTTTTGTTCAGTATCTGATGCCAGATGAGCCTTTAAGTCTTCCAGTTCTTTAAGGGCTCTTATTGGAACCTAAATGGTATGTGAGTGGATACAGGCAAATCACCAAATGTGGGGGTTATTTTTTGCTTTTCTTTTGTGCTAGGCTAAAGAAAGCATTACATCGGTATTATTGCTTATCAAAGTGTAATGTTTCAGGGCTTCCTGAAAGAGTGAAACTAGCTTTCTGGTTTTTATGTGCCACACAGGTTGCAAGATTGGAGAAACTGCATAGTTAATGATACCTGCTCTCAGGCTTGCCAAATGGAGTGCAAACAGAACTGCTTCCAGTTGATGCTGTCAAACAAAGTTCATGCTCTGTAAAAGTCCTTTTCCAGCAGCAAAATGTTCTCCAGTCTTGGTACCTATGGAAGATACTGCTCTAATATCTGTAAAGTTGCTCAATGGATGTGTTTCTACAGTGCAAATCTTAAACATCCTTACTTTCTGTGTGCATAGACACAATTTATTTAAAAATAGTGGTTTACCTGTGTCAGTATGTAACTTGGTGCATCAGTCAGGTATGAACACTGCTCCCTGTTCTAGGAAGCTTTCAGGATTCTTTATTCGGTTTATGTACTAAAAGTTATCTACAAGCAGAAGAGAACGAGAAGCAAGCTGGTTTGTTCCCTTATTTGAATCAAGGCAAGGTAAAACTTGTAGATAGAGCACTATTTAAATCATCCTACTTGGTACCAAGTGTGCGTGTGGCTTTCAGATGCTGATTGCTGGTAACCTGACGAGGAGTAATGCATTTGTAGGCTAGTGTGAATACCAGCAAGGCTGTGAGCTTATACTTGAGCATCTGTTAATTCATAATCACATCTACTTTATCACCACTAGAGGCTCCTCCAAGTCACGCTTTGGATATATTTCTGTGTCAGGAAGCAGCTCATGCTTTAAATAGCATGCAGATGTCTGAATCTGTCAGTGTAGCACCTCTTTACAAGCAATGAATTTTTTTTAATCAAAATTTCAGTCATCCTCTTGATGGTATGGTTGAACCTGAATCATCAATTTGAAATAGTTACCGATCATTAACTACTGATGAACTTTAAAGCGATGTTGCTTGCTAGTAACTGGAAAAAACAAGCATGAAAATATTTGTAATGATGAGTGTGGGTAAATAATTTTAACATCAACATATTTTATCTCAGCATAGTTAAGGCTATAATTACCAACACAGATTATTTGGACACTTCCATGTATGTCTGGGGTAGGTTTCCCATAATGTCCTGGTTCTGGCGGGGATAGGGTTAATTTTCACAAGGAGCTGGGACGTGACAGAGGGGGGAGGGGCAGCTGACCCAGACTAGCCAAACGGGTATTCGATCCCATGTGACGCCATGCCCAGTATATAGCCGGGGAGCTGGCAGAGGGAGGGGGCAGGAATCACCACTCGGAGCGGGCTGGGGCCTTCCCGGGTTCGGTCGGTGAGCGGTGGTACATCAATCGTGTTTTGTACATTCCTCTATCGGTATTATTGTTGTTGTTCTCTTTCCTTCGCTGTTCTGTTAAACTGCCTTTATCTCAACCCACGAGTTTTGCCTTTTTCTTCCGATTCACCCCCATCCCGCCGCTAGGGGTGTGTGTGTGTGTGTGTGAGCGATGACCGCGTGGTTCTTTGTTGCCGGCTGGGGCTAAACCACGACACCATGACAGGACTGTACTTATGCTTGTATCTCAAAACACTGTCAACTTTTGCTGCAAACTGATTATTACTGCATTGTAATTTGATAGGGTGTAGGCATCTTGCATCAGGTGCATTGTGTCTGAGATACAGGCTCTGATCAAATAGCCGAACAACATTAAGACTAAGTTTTCAAGAATTAATCTTATAAGACAGGAAAGAATATCATCATGGCTAGCATACAAATAAGGATTAATTTTCTGTTCTCTGCCATTCCTGGGTTTTGGTAGCCTTAGCTTATTCCATATATAAGCAAGTCCTGTGCTCAGGTCTTAAGTTTTTGCAGATGTGTGGATATCATTTTCCCCTGAATGGAGTAAGGGATAATCCAGTTCCCAAACTGACCATGTGGATGCTACAATTTTTGAGCGTGGCGGTATGCTGGAGCACCATACTGGAGCTATTGGAGACACAGCATGCATTTTTGTAGGTTAAGCATCAGTGATCTCTGTAGTCACAGATACTTAATGTGATGATCCTATTATTTAGAAAGTGGAGGAGCTTTTAGATGGGTCTTTGCAGAAAGCAACATGACTTGTTTCTGTGGAGGCTTCAAAATAAGAAGGTGCTGTGTGACTACTGGCATAACACATGAGGACCTATTGGAAAGTTATATTTTACTATCTTTTATTATCTATTTCTCTAGCGTTCAGTTAGTGTTCTTAAACTTCAAGACAAACCTGAAAAATAAGTTATCCAAAATTCACCAGAAGGTAAATACCAGAAGGGTCTAAGGAGAAAGTGATGTCTCACAGTAGAAAAATTGCTCTGTCTTGAAGTTCTCTACTTTTTTTTTTCTTGAGGTATCTTCATCCACACTTCAGTTCTCACTAAAAGCAGACTGTCGATCTATCATAGATCTTGTCATCTCTTCCCTGGTATGCCACTTATAGGTGGTCACTTATCTGTCACACAAATTTCTTCTAAAGTTAAGGCAAATCTGCCACTTCAAGAATAATATTTATGATGTGCTTAAATACAGGAAGAAAAATTAAATTAGTTTTAATTTCTCCCCAGTTCCTTTTTTGGTACTGGTAGGCAATACTGCATAATGTTAGAGCTAAATAGGGTTGCTTTTAGTTGCACAATTGTACAAGTTTCCTCTGACTTCCCTACAAGATCCAGCTTTCTCTGTCCAAATGATCAGATCCCTTGCCTGTATTCTCATCTTACATCTGTCTCATTAAACTTCTGTCTTGACCTTGAAATCCTCTTGACCTGCAGTAGTCTGAAGTGGTTCTTCCTGACTGCTACTCTTACCCTGTATGCCTTCAAACTTAATGGTTACAATTAATTAGATAAAAGCTTGAATTTCAAGGATGTTTGTTCATGTACCAAGCTTAGCTCAATTGCACTGGTTCTGCTTTTATCAGAAGTATAAAGGGTACCTTAAACATCTGTGCTTCACTGCAGATGAATCAACCTGCTTTGTACCCTTTTGCTGTCTCTTTCAGGAGATACTTCAGCAAACTGAGGATTCTGGCTTTATCTAGATGTCATATTAGTCATTGACATGGCAACTAGGTAGAAATATCAATGCTAGCTTTCACTTCAGTGTTGTACTTTCTCTTGTATATCCATCTGGCCTGAAAGATGTTTTTTTAAGCATCTGTGTACTGACAATGATCAAGAACAACCGTTTTGTAGGTAGTTCTTGTCTAGCCATGTGTAATTAGCTTTTTAAATGGAGCATGGTTGTTAAAGCAGGGAGGTGACTTCCTGGTGATCTGCAGGAGATGAGGACTCTATGAAGGGACGTGTTTTTCAGTAGCTGTTTCCTTAGGTTCATGTTGGGAGCATAAGGTCTATACTGTACCTAACACAAGGCAACCTGAGATGTGGTTCAAACAATAGTACTTTGGAGCCACTGAAGGCCAAAGCAGTTGAATATCTTGTCCTTGTGACTACAGCAGCAGTGCTGTCTGATCTGCTTTTTTTAAAAGCAGATGTTTATCCTAAGAGCTAGTCTTCTGCCTGGTGTAATGCAGCTGTTAAACATACATTTGCAGGAGCTGGTACTGTGGCAGATTCGGGCTGGCGGCTGCTGCTTTTGCACCCCAGCCCAGGCAAGAATACTTTTTAGTGTGAGAAGTAGCAGCTTAATGCTCTGTGGGCCTCTGTCTCTGTTTTGGTTTTTGACTTAAGGTGGGTGTCTATGTTTTGAAGTCATTAAATGAATTAAACATATAATTTGAAATGGACTCCCTTTCCTTAGCAGGCCAAAGCTCTAACTGAGACTCTAACAGTTCAATAATATTGTGCAATTTGAGTTTTTGTCTTGAAAAAATAAATTTGAGATCTGAGCTAGGATTAATCTTTCTTTAATTCTCATCCTTTGCAGTGCAGTTTGCTGGCAACCAAGCCATTGCTGCTCATGAGTAAAGCTACACTGATTGTAATGCTGTGAGCTCCAAGTCATCTAAAGCACAAAGCAGGGGTGAAAAGAGGTAGAGAATGACAGAATTCTGAATGCCTCTTGAATGTGGCTCCTTACTAGTAAAAAAAAAACCAAAACCACTCAAAACCTGTTACCGTAGAAACAATAGCCTGAGGAGCAAGGATGAGTATGTATCAGCTAATGCACTTATTTTAGCTTAAACTTTAAACTTGATCTGTTTGAAGCAGCCTATGATAATGGAGCTGACAGGCACATCATTATGCATTAACATGAAAATATGCTTTTGTGTCTCAAATGTAGGCTTCTCACAAGCGAATACTTTCTGACATAGTGCTGGTTCTTGCAGTGAACTAGAGGATGCTGGGCAGGGAGGCAGCTTGCATAGGTGTATCAGACCTCGCTGGCTCATACAGGATTATAGACACTTTGCAGATGGGTTGTACACTGGGGCTATGCATAATACAGTTGTATCAGTGTTATCTGTGTCTCCCTAGATTTACTGCCTGTGACTAGCTTCAAACAGGAGGGTTCACAGAATGGTCAGGGTTGGAAGGGACCTCTGGAGATCAT
>RSEF01000031.1:7237270-7286855 GCA_003993805.1 Himantopus leucocephalus
TAACCTTCCCAAGCACTGAGGTCAGACTGACAGGCCTGTAGTTTCCCGCACCCTCCCCCTGGCCCTTGTTGTGCATGGGTGTCACATTTTCTAACCCCCAGTCAACTGGACCTCCCTGGTTAGCCAGGACTGCTGATAAATGATGGAAAGTGGCTTGGTGAGTTCTTCTGCCAGTTCCCTCAGTACCCTCGGGTGGATCCCATCTGGCTGCATAGACTTGTGTAAGTCCAGGTGCTGGAGCAGGTCTCTCACCATTTCCCCGTAGATTATGGGGCTTCATTCTGCTCCCCGCCCCTGTCTACTAGCACAGGGGGCTGGGTCCTCAGGAAACAACTGGTCTTACTGTTAAAGACTGAGGCAAAGAAGGCATTAAGTACCTCAGCCTTTTCTTCATCCTTGGTCACGATATTTCCACCCCCATCTGCTAAAGGACAGAGGTTATCCTTAGTCCTCCTTTTATTATTAATACATTTATAGAAACTTTTTGTGTTGTCCTTAACGTGAGCAGTCAGATTATGTTCAAGCTAGTCTTTGGCCTGTCTAGTTTTCTCCCTACCTAGCCTCACAACGTCTTTGCAGTGCTCTTGAGTGGCCTGCCCCTTCTTCCAAAGGCCATAAGTTCTCCTTTTTTCCCTGAATTGCAATCATAGCTCTCTGTTTAACCAGGCCAGTCTTTTTCCCCAATGGCTCATTTGTAGGCACATGGGGATAGCCTGCTCCTGGAACTTTGAGACTTCCTTTTTGAAAAACATCCAGCCTTCCTGGACTCCTTTGCCCTTCAGGACAGCCTCCCAAGGGACTCTGTCAATCAGGCTCCTGAAAAGACCAAAGTCTCCCCTCCAGAATTCTAAGGTGGCAGTTCTGCTGGCCCTCCTCCTTGCTTCTCCAAGAATCAAAAACTATAATTTTGTGATCACAGTGCCCAAGATGGCCTCCAACTGTCACACCCCTGACAAGTCCTTCTCTGTTTACAAAGAGCAGGTCCAGCAGGGCACCTTCCCTAGTCAACTCCCTCACCAGCTGTGTCAGGAAGTTATCCTCAACACACTCCAGGAAGCTCCTAGACTGTTCCTTCTCTGCTGTATTGTATTCCTAGCAGATATCTGGTAAGTTGAAGTCCCCCAGGAGGACAAGGGCTAGCAATCTTGAGACTTCTTCCAACTGTTTACAGAATATTTTGTCTGCCTCTTCATCGTGGTTGGGCAGTCTGTAACAGACTCCCATTATGATATCTGCCTTGTTGGCCCTCCCCCTGACTCTTACCCATAAACACTCGACTCTGTTGTCACCATCATTTAGTTCTAGACATTCATAACACTCCCTAACATACAGGGCCACCCTGCTGCCTCTCCTTCCTTGCCTGTCCCTTCTGAAGAGTTTATAGCCATCCATTGCAGCACTCCAGTCGTGCAAGTCATCCCATGATGTTTCCGTGATGGCGACTATATCATAGTTTTCCTGCTGTACAATAGCTTCCAGCTCCTTCTGTTTGTTGCAGGGATGCAGGCACCACACAGCGAGACAGTCCTTGAGAGCAAGAGAAAGAGTGAGAGAGCGTCCGAACCTGCTGTTCTTGCCCATAGTTCAGGGATTCAAGCAGGCATAGTTTTCCGCTGTGCTTTGATCTTCTCAGACAGCAGGACAGGAATCTCAGGCACGTTTGATAACGTGCTTCTAAGTCCATCACAGGCCTATGGTATCTAAGTGCAGACATTCTACTTGTCGAGCACATAAGACTAAACAACGATTAGTGTGATATATGTGTTTTCCAACACCCCATGTGTGTGAGTCACTTGAGCGTGTTTACAATCCTCCTCACCAAACTTCTGTTACTTTCCCACACCCCGAGCAGGCACAGCCCAGCCCGGCTGCCCCAGACCCAGCTGCAGGGTCAGGCTCTGAAGGTGTGAGCATGTGCAATATCTTCATAGTCTTCATGACCAACATGCCCTGAGAGTCGGATGGTGAAAGCACCAATAGGAGCAGGACTCAGAGTCATCCCAATAGATGGTAGCACTTTTCCATCTTTTGGGCTGTTCTCACATCTGAGTCTATGAAAGAGTCAAGTTCATTGCCCCCAAAACAGCCTCCAAGTCTTAAAGTCATCTATTATCCCCATATTACTGTGCATCCACTGAATGGAATGAATACCATCTTCACACCAAGGGCTTTGCAAAGAGTTACCATCTCCCTCTCTGTGTGCAAAGTGTCTCCTGTGAAGCCAGTGTCAGTGTCCGCAGAGAGCCTTGAAGTCTTGGGTCTCACTTTGTAGCCATTTCCAATGTCAATAAAATGCTGCCAGCCACTTCACCCACAAGATGCCCACAAAATACAGTCAATAAGTGAGAAGCCTCTTGTTTTCTTCTGCTTTGCCAAGCCTTTGGAAATCCTTCCAAGGATAAGAGCAGCAGGAGTGTCACAGGTTATATATATTTCCATGTCCTGTGTTCTGAGAGCCCCAGATAAAATATTACTTGAATGCTTTTTTTATTATTTATTAATCATCAGAATATTAAGAGTAACAGCAGGCTATTTTCATTGTGCTCTTTTATCAAATGCTCTGACAGCTTTGGCACATTTTTAGACAGCAAGTGGATGTGAAAGAAGCATATATGTGTTATATATTTCATATATATGAAAGACATAATGTTGATGAGCGTAAACAAAAAGGAGGGTAGGGTAGCAGAATGAATGGTACAATATTTTCACATATATGAAAAAACAGAACAAAACAAAACACCCAGAAAAATGCCCTATGATCAAGTCAAGCTTGAAAATGGCTTTGGAAGTAACAGCTTTATACTGCTAGAGGACAAGCTAGGCACGATGTTACTAAACCCTCCCTTCTAATTTCTTCTGCTCATAAGTGATCAGGTAAATGAAAATATGTCTCACTCTAGGGAAAAACTCTGCATTTCTGAAGCTGAGCACGTGTTCTGCTGCCAAGGGAAGGATCTGAATGCCCTGGCAATGCTTACCAGTGCTGCACTAAAGAAAAAAAAAAAGAATGAAATATATTAAAAATGGATGCTGAGAGAAGAATACGCTTGATATGGAGAAAAGCTTTTATCCCAGTTGTGCAGCATTCATGGTATTTTGGCATTTTCTATGCAAAGAGAAGGATTGACTCCCTATAAGGTGCTTGCTGCTTCTTCACATTCTCATTTTGCAGCCCCTGCTCCATACATTTTTCCTGTGGAGGGAGATGCTTTCAGGCCTCCACCCCATGGGGCTTCCCTGCTTTGCCCCACTTAGCCCTCTCTCACACCAGAGGGGCAGCAGGAAGAGGGAAATAGCTAAAACTTGCCCTTTTTGGTCCTTCCTGCCAGCCAGCAAGTATATTCAGACTTTTTTTCTTCCCCATGTCAAAAGCAAGGAAAGGTCCTTTTTTATCTCTGAGATGTGGAGAGCGCAGACCAGACAGGACCAGGCTGAAGCCAGCTCACCCAGCTGAACGCCTCTCCTGCAGCCCCAGGGAATGTGTCACCCTCTCCCACCCATTTCCCACCCAGAAACAAGAACAAGAGCATTTTATTTTAAAGCACTGTGCAAAAGAGGGTCTGGATGCAAAGGCTCAGTTTGGCCCTTAAACTCCCTCCCTCCTACTCTTCTAGACCTTCAGGAGGTCCATGCAAAGCCAAAACAAACCCATTGGAGATAAAATCCACAGCTGATAGTGTGGGCAGCGTCAGAGCTTTTTCCACCTTTAAAACTGTGATGCTCCTGCAGAGGGGACTGGACCTGATGCACACCCAGATGCGAAGCGTGCAGCCTGGTGCTGGCTCCCTTTGTACTCTGCCAGCCCTTGAATTGACAGCCAAGGTTCAGAGAAGAGGAATAACCCATCCTACGGGCAAGGCAGAGGATGTTGATATGTGCTAGATGGCACAAGGGTATGGGGTGTGCCAAACCCACTATGCATTGAGAGCTTCAAGTTGGTGCAGCCTAGGAGTTTCCTGCAGGATGGATAAGCATGTGGGTAATTAACGGAAACCTCCTGGCAGGTAAACAAGTCTGGAGGAGACTTACCTGCCCCTGGGGGCAGCTGTAGATGGGGATTGAGATGTTGGCACAGCAAGGCACGGAGGCACAGCACCTACAGGGCACAGCCACCATCTGCCCCGTCCACAGCTCCACGCGGGGACCCTCTTACAGGGTTGAACCCTCCAGCCACAGCCACAAAAAACAGGGCAGGGAAATAACTGGCATTGCCCCAAGGTCTACAACATGGTGCTGGTGGAGCAAAGGGTACCAGCGAGGGGTGGCTGGAGGGAACATGGGTGCAGGGGAACTGGTGGGGCCATGGGGCCGATGTTCAACCTCCAGTTATTGCGTCCTGAGCCCTCATCCCTGCAGGCTGGTGTTGAGGCGCCTGTCCCTCCATGGGCCTCCCTCCTCCAGGACATGTGAGCACCACTTTCCCACACGGACAACACTAGAGGGTTTCGGCCTTGTGAGATCAGACCAGTGGTTTTCTGGTTGTTTTTTCCCAGTCCACTTGGAAGCTCTTCCCAAATTTCCATGGGACCGCAAGCCCCGGGGTGGAGATGACTGCGCTGCTCAGTGCATGCAGGCCAAGCAGTGAGGCTTCTCCAGACTTGTTAGCCTGTCTGGGTAATTTGCGTTAATTTCCCTGCTGGTGATTCAGGCTCCTGCAGGAAAGTTCATCCTTCTCCTCGCCATGCTTGGGCACACAGAGGAGTTTGCAGGGCCGTTGAAGTGGTCTTCCTCTCTATCCAGCCCAATGCTGCTGAGCAGGGCTTCACACCCACCACAGTGTGGTTTCCAGAGCTCATAGCCTGCCTGTGCATACAGATGAGTGAGAGACTGCACCTACCACAGGAACCATGCAAGGTTTTTTCCAGAAGAACATGTCATTGCCAGAGGACGTTTAGATTGGATATTAGGAAAAATTTCTTCACTGAAAGGGTTATCAAGCATTGGAACAGGCTGCCCAGGGAAGTGGTTGAGTCACCATCCCTGGAGGTATTTAAAAGATGTGTAGATGTGGCACTTCGGTACATGGTTTAGTGGGACTTGGCAATATTAGGTTAACAGTGGGACTTGATGATCTCAAAGGTCTTTTCCAACCTAAATGATTCTATGATTCTATGATTTTTATAGAAAGCTGGAGGCGGAGGCTCTAAGGGAACATCTTCTGCCCCATTCCCTCTCTGGACCTTCTTGCCCAAGAGAGTCTTTCTGCTGTTCAGCCACCCAAGCCTGTTGCCCGTGCCTGGGGCTTGGTGCTTACACTGCAGTTTGGTTTCCTTACTCTGAATCTGTTCATATTTGTTGTGGGAAGGGTCATGAAAAGGCCAAATTCACCTTTAGCAAAACAAGGTCTAGCTCAACTGCCTTGGACATCCCTCTGTTTCCTAATGGAAACTCTTCTTTGTGGTCAGTTTTCAAGGCCCTGGGCAGGACCTGAGCTGTGCATCTTCAGCCAAGCCTAGCTGGCATGCATTTTAATGGACCTACTGGCAGAAGATGACTGCATTGCTGCTGGAGACCAGTCGGAGTATGGCACCAAGTGAGAGCACTCGTAAGCTCAGCTAATAGCAGCTGATAATGCACTGAAAGTGAAAGGTCTCAGCCCAGCACAGATCACAGTGTTGATGTACATCCTGTCCCTGAACCAGGAGTGATGGCAGACCCGGAAGAGCTTCCTCCTCCCCCTCAAGCACCTTCTGTCCTTTCTCAACAGGGCTTCTGCCCAAATACAAGGACCTGGCTGCTCTGAAGCTAAAACCAGGGTCTGATGGACCTATTCAGGAGTCTACCAGCCGGCTGCTTTGTGGGCAGAAGGCACCGTGTGCTCCTTCACCCTGCTGCCAGTGCCTGCCTAACCCAGGTGGCTCATCCCTGGAATGGGGACAGCCAGCAGTCCCTGCTTGATGGTCACCCACTCTCAAGGGAAGGACCATCCTGCAGAGTTGACGTTGCAGCAGAGGTGAAGGTGAAACCCTGGGGATGTCAGCTTAGGCTGGTGCCTCTCCCAGAGTTCACCCAGGGTCCAACAGCAGCTCATGCCAGTGACGCTGATGGCCGTGCCATCTCAGCCACACCATAATGCTCGAGTCAGGGATATCTTCTGCAGCAAAAACAACCTAAAACGCCAGTCTCTAACACAGAAACTGTGACTGAACGATACAGATATCTCAGTTACATCCCCGTCAATAAAGCAATATGTCCCCCAGGTTGCTGCTTTGGGGTGTGACAACAGTCACTTCAGGCTTCAACAGAAATCAGAGCCTCTGAGGACCACGTACCACCACTGCCGTGTGCAGCTGGAGGACTCTCCCCATAGGTGGCAGGTTGAACAGGCTCAGATGTTTCTGCACACTGAGCCCAGAACTGGGGGTGTAAGATGACCTGAACAGTTGGTTACACAAACTCTTTGGAAATGCAAGCCACTGTCTGACAGGCATAAGGTCACAGCCCATCACCCTCCCCAGGCCCTGGAATCACAGCTGAAATAGCATTGTAATGCGGTTATAATTTATTCATCAGCTGAATGAGAGCAGCAGCAGGCATTTTTACGGCACTCTTTTATCAAACCCCTGTGATGGACTTAATCCATTTTAAAAGAGCAAACTAGAGTAGAAAGGAAAAAAAAAGGAAAAAAAAAGACAACTTTATTCCATTCAAATTTAAACAAGCAGGAAAAAGGGCAAATCAAAATAAGGTTAAAAAAAACTCCACTGAAGATCTTTTTTTCGTCTTAATTTTTCTTCTGCTTTGTTCTGGATCTTCCAAACTCTGCATTTCTCTGCTGGTGGCTACTTTGATGCAGGAAGCTCCCGTTAACCCAGATGCTGCCAACTGATGCTGAAAATTTTCATCCCTGTGATGAGTTCTGCCTGAGGACTGGCTTGCCCCATTTCTAGGTGAAAGAGAGCCAAAAGGTGAATTGCGGAAAAAACTTTTATTCTCAAAGATTCACAGTCACTTCCCTTGAGTACTCAGATGCTCTGCTCCCCAAATATAGGAACCTGCATAGGTGCCAATGTGAAGACTAGGACTCTTGTACATCCATTCTCTTTTTTGGGAGGTGAGGATCTGCCCGTGCAGATGCTGCATTGCTCACATGGGCAGCAGAGCACATAATTACACTTTGATTTCCCTTGTTAAATGATCGGGGAGTTCTGGGGGGAAATCTTTCCTTGGCAACGGGGCATCAGTGCCTGGGCTGAGATCCATCACCACAGTGCTTGTCTGCCCTCTGGTCTGGGACTGAGGTATCTGGTGTAAATAAAAGAAGAAACCGCAGATTCCTCTGTCGCTGATTCCTCTGGGGACGACAAACCAGCCTATAAAGCCCCAAGTGGTGTTTCCCCTCAGCCCATGGGCAGCGTGTGCTGCTGTGGTGGGAGTGATGGGCTGCCAACACCAGTATGGCCTGGGCTGGAGATTTGCATGCAGCCTGGGCAACAGCAGTCCAGGAAAGAGGTGGAGGAAATAATCCTGGCCCCCCTCTCTATCTTCCATATCCCCATAGAAGAAATGGGATGAGATTTGGGTGTGAGGCGCACCCAACAGCTCTGTAACAGGGAGGTGAGCTGAGCCTAGACACGTTGACCTAGGAGTAAGTAAATCTCCACTTTGGGCAGACTGAAGGATAAATATTAAAGAACTGATTGGGCAAATACGTCTTGGGCTGCTTAGGACAAGCTGAAACTGCCTTGGGGCAGGACAGCAATGAGGTGGACCTCCAGATGTCCTGCTCTGCTTCAGTACAGCCCAAGGAACAGCTGTCAGTTGTTTGAGTTACAAGGGGCTCCTGGGGGGGCTGTTAGCAGTTCATAGGGGAAATGAGCAGAGCTCCTACTCCCTCCCTGATCTTCTCCATCACAGGAGCATCCATCTGATGTGCTGGGGGCGAGGTGGTGTTAAAGTCCAGCCCAGAGTCCCCAGGATCCCTGCTGATGCCTTGCCAGACCACAGGAGTAGGGAGGAGGCAGCAGGAGAGGAGGTGGTGTCATCTTTTAGTCCAGGCGAGTCTGATTCTCTGGGCAAAGGAGCAGATGTCTCACCCTTTGAGCCACTCAAGAAAGAAATTGGATAAAGCGCTGAAGAATATCATGTGAGGTGATCCTGTCCCAAGAATGGAGCCCCAAGGTAGGTGGGACCTGTACCATCTTACCATGTCTTGTCCCCTCTCTCTACCAGCTCATGGGGCAGCAACCCTCTAATGTGACACCAAGATGGCATTTGCATTTTCA
Source organism: Himantopus leucocephalus (assembly GCA_003993805.1). Classification (NCBI taxonomy): domain Eukaryota; kingdom Metazoa; phylum Chordata; class Aves; order Charadriiformes; family Recurvirostridae; genus Himantopus; species Himantopus leucocephalus. Next base: position 7,245,496 of record RSEF01000031.1, read on the forward strand.
AAGCTTCTGCTGTTGCTAAGCACAGGAGTTACCTCTCAGTTTGTCATCTGTCATGAACGTGGCTTGCAGGAAGGAAGAAAGACAAGAGGAAGAGGGATATTAAAAATAGATGATGAGATTAAAGCAGAAAGGACTTGAAGAGAAGTTTGCTTTCTCAGATTTACACAAGGCACCAGTGGCATCTTGAGGTCCAGTTTACAGCAACAAGTTCTGCTGCTGGGGGCTGGATTAATGGCATGTGTAGCCTCCTCCTCTCCTGGTAAGACTTCGCCTTCCTGGAGCCATGTGTTCCTACACCAGATCCTATTTCTTGTTCTCTGAGCCCAAAGAACAAACTGATTCCTTCAGGTGAAACAAAAAATGGAGATGGAACTCCATGGGTGGAGAGGGAACAATACAGTTTGTGGCAGAGCACACCCCGTGGAGAGCCCTGCTTGCAGGTGGGCAGTGACCATCCACGGGAGAGCAGCTAAAGGAGGAGGAGAAGGCTTCAGCCTTTCATTGCGGTATACCGGAGCTGATTAGGAGGGAGAAATGCCATACATTAAATCAAAAAGTTACACCCACCTCAGGGCAGCCTGGGCTAGGGGAAGGGGACACCAGGCAGACCAGCTGAGCCTCCCTGGAAGCATGGGCAGAAACGCAGGCTGGAGCCTTGGAGAGGGCTGCCCAGGCTTCAAAGTGCTCTGTTGCTTCAGTGGTTTTTATTTCCTGTGAGCATAGGATGTNAAAAAAAAAAAAAAAGTTGGGGTGGAAAAGACCAATATTCTCTTTAAAATCAGACCTGATGGAAAAAATTCAGCCTGCCCTATTGAATACACCAGGGCTTTCTTTACTTCCTGCCTTGCATGATTACCTCTTTCGTTAACATTCGAGACAGGCAGCAGGCGGAGATAAGTTCTGAATAGCTCCAAACTTTGCTTTTCCCATCTCTCCCAGTGTTAGGCTGCTTCAGACAAAGCCTGCGCTGGAGACTGGCTGCAAGGAAAGGTGTTTCCATTACCATAGAAATAGGGGCAGCTCAATCCCAAAAGGGCTCAGCTACTGCCCATTTAATCAATCCAACGTTTTCCTCTGAGCCTGAGCAAAGCTGCGTTTCACTGGCAAGCTGGGATACCACATTAAGGGAGCAGAGCAGGCAGGTCCTTGCTGGCTGGCATTGACGAGGAAGGTCACAGCATGGCCCTCCAGGTCAGATGCGTCATTAAACTTGTAGACAATGAAAATGGGGCACGTGAAGTGGAGCTGGAAGTGGGTGCTGGGGCTGGGGCATTTGGGAATGATGGTGGCCGTGACATTAAACCTGGGCGTTTGGGAGGTGGGGATGGAGGTGTGAATGGAGCTGATAGGGTTTGTGCAGCAGGGAGAAGTAATGAAGCATGGGCAGCTGGGACTGGGCTCGTGGGACTGGGAAGGACTAGGATGGAGCCAAAGATTCATTGCTGACCCCTGTCACAGGGCCTGGTGGGATGTGGCAGGCAGAGGTGAAGTGCCTTCTCTCTCCTGGAGGAAGCACTGCTGAACCCACTGTGTCTGGAACCCTCCCAGATGTGGCCCAGATGTTGAGGTACTGAGAAGAGTGGCCAAACCCAATGGTGATGGAAGTACGTGCCACCAGGAAGTCTGGCACCAAAGTCAGAGCTTGGCTCCAGCCCACATGTCCTGACACCATGGCAGTCCCCACAGGGACAGTTTCCAGGATGAGATGGGATTTTACAAGGGCCTGTGACCCTGATATGTCAAAATGGAGGATTTAGAATCATAGAATTGTTTAGGTTGGAAAAGACCTTTAAGATCACCGAGTCCAACTGAGTACAGCCTGGATGCAGTCGCAAGCCCTGGACCAGGTACCATTGCTGGTTCTGGAGCATCTTTGGAGGAGGTGATGGGGTTCTCCTGGGGGAGAGCCCAAGAGGCAGGAGGAGGGCAAGTGGAGCAGTCACAGGGACGGACAGGAGGATGTCATGCTCGCCACCAGGCTGACAGCAAATTTGTCCTGGTAACAGCTGGTGCATGGGGAAAACCATCTGCATCCTGCTCTCCTCCCTGGGCGAGGGTCTGGAGAAGGAGCAGTGGCTGCCAAGTGCCAGGCAGAGATTTCAAAGTCCATCTGTAGCACAGGTTGCCCCAGCAGCATGATTCCCCACCAATTCAGGGAGCCCCTGCTGTCGGTCCCATGCCTTCGGGAAAGTCCATGGCTCAGGAAAAGGCAGGAGATTTGTCTAATGGTCACACATTCCCACTGGGCTGTCCTCAGGATGGGAAAGCAGTGAGAGGTAATGGAGGCAATAGAGAGGGTCAAAGCTACGTAAGGATGTAGGGATGGTGGGACACATCATCCAACCTGTTTGTCCATGGAGCAGGAGCTTCTGCCAGGTGGACTAAGCCCTGCCACGTGCAGAAGGATGAAGGAAATGCCAAGCAGAAAGGGGTTAAGATATCTCAAATACGAGGTGTCCAAAGAATCCCATTCCTTTCTATGTGCTAACTGTGGTACTCTTGTTATTGTCTAATTAAATGTCCTGCCCCTCTGAACGTCACCGAGTAGTTGGACAGAGTAACATCCTGCAGCAGTGAGTCCCACAGTCTAATGAAATAAGTATTCCCTGTTATCGGTCCCTACCTTCTGGACAGTCCCTGTTGACTCTTCCCCTTGTTCTTGCTGTCTTTGATCGCTTTGTTCATTTAATTAATCTCTAAAGTAAACACTCCTCAATCCCCCTCTATACAGCAGCATCTTGGGGTCTTTTACCATTTCATCCCTGGACTCCATGTGACACAACGCCACGGGTTTATCTTAAGGCATTACATGATTTTCATTTCATTCATCCCCAATTTTCATTTGACCGGAAGTCCATAGACAGCAGTGATTTCCTTCAAATAACTCTGACATTTTGGGGGAGACACTACAAATAATTTAGAACCCATCTATTTAGTTATTTAAATATTTCCTGTTAGAGCCACATTAATCCTTTAATTCAAGGAATACGCATCAGCTTTTCTCCATCAGCGCTGTTACGTCCTTATTATCTCTCCCCTGCTGGCTGAGGTGGGGTGTCCAGTTGGCAAGTACATCCATGGCAGGTATTTCTCAAGCATCTGGGTGGTCCCGTGTGCTGCCGGGCAGGTGCGTGCGTTAACATTTCCAGAAGTGAAACCCAGATTGGCACCATCTGGGGTTGCGCTACGCTCTTTGTCCTCCTCCTGGATAATCGCTTTGTTATTTTTCTTTCCTTATTTTTGTAACAAATAATATGTGTTATTTGTTGAAGACTCACTAAGGGTTGGGCGCTTTCTTGGGTCGGTGCACCTCACCACCTCGGCACGCGTTTTTCTCCCTTAGCCACGCTGGGGAATGGCGGGAAGGCTCCAAACTGCATTTTCGACCTGTAGTGTCTCGCACATCCCTGGACTCACGTGAAAATAACCCCCGTGGGAGGGGGGTGCGTGCGTAACCGCCTCTCCCTCTCCCGCTGCTGCCTGGGGGTCGCTGCAGGGATTTTAGGGGTTGCTGGGTCACGCAAAGTCGCGCCTCAGAAACAATTCTTTGCACAAAATCGGCTCTTTTGTGACCGTGGGTGCCTGTCAGAGCAGCAGCGTGGGCCGGCCCTGCCCCGCCGTACCCACCCGTGACACACATCCCCCCCCCCCGCCCCGCAGCCCGTAACGCGTTTTCTCCCGCGCCGGGGCCGTGCCTCGACGGAGGAAGGCGGGAGGGGAGACCGACGGGTCACGGCGTGCCGCCCGCCCACGCACCCCACCAGGGCTGCGGCGGGGTTAAAGGGCGAGGAGGGTGGGGAGGCGCTGCCCCTTTAAGCGCGCCGGTAGGGGCGTGGCGCGCGGCGGGGCGTGGCTGTCCGTGCGGCGGGGCGTGGCGCGGCGCGGCGCGCTGAGGTCAGCGGCGAGCGGGCGCCGTCACAAAAGGAAGTGGCGGCGGCGGCGGCGGTGGCCGTCAGCGCGGGGAGGGGCGGGGGCCCGCGGGGCAGCGCGGCGGCGGCGGCGGCAGCAGCGGGAGCGCGGGGCGGCGGCGGCGGCGGCGGGGGGGGCGTGGGCCGCGGGCCGCGCCATGGCCCAGCAGCAGATGAGCAGCTCGCAGAAGGCGCTGATGCTGGAGCTGAAGTCGCTGCAGGAGGAGCCGGTGGAGGGCTTCCGCATCACCCTGGTCGACGAGTCCGACCTCTACAACTGGGAGGTGGCGATCTTCGGGCCCCCCAACACCCTCTACGAGGGTGGCTACTTCAAGGTACGGCCGACCCACCGTCCCGCCGACCCACCGGGCCTCCCGGCGCCGCCGTGGTCCCGGGGAGCCGCCGCCGGGGCCTGCACACCCCTCACACGCACACACACCCCCCCCCCGCCGCCTCCTCCCCTCCCCTCCGCCTGCCGTGGGCCTCTTTGTCGGGCTCGGTGGGGCGGCGGGGCCGGGGCCTGTGGCGGGGTGCAGGGAGGCTCGGCCGCCCGGCGGCGGGGGGTCGGGGCCGGGGCCTGCGGGACCTTCCCTCCGCTCGCCCTCGGGGATGCGCTGTGGGCAGAGGGGGCCGCGCCACGGCCCGCGCTGTTATTTTCCTGTTTTAACCCCAAAGGAGGGCGTGCGCCTCATGGCAGGGTGCGAACTCCTCCCTTCCACCCCAGGCTGTCCTCTTGGCTCTGGTCTGCGTATATTTATTTCAAAGTAAGGGGCTTCCCAGCCTTCCCTTGATAGCTTCGCTCGTCGCACGGGAGCATCCTCTGCGGGATGACTAATTCCGGATAAAGGTTGTTTTCATCAAAACTTCATGGGCTTCAGGACTGTTTACCATGATTATTCTGCCCTCCCCCCTTTCTTTCTCTCCAAACTTTTAGAGGGCGGCCTTCAAAGGGCTATGGCAACACTTAATTGGTGAAGGTAGATAAATGCTTTCAATTCCTCTCTCAACCTTCCTGTTAATACAAAAAAACTTTTGTGGTTGTTATTTCCCCTCTTGTAAATGCAGTAAGCAAGAGATCTGGCACTGCTGTCCCAGGACGGAACTGAAGGGAGCAGACTTAAATTCTCTAAACAGCTGGAGAAGGAGAAGGAATTGCACGTTTATCTCAAGAGAAGCAGTTAAAAACCCTTGGTGCCTGCAGAAGATAGTTTGCATTGGGCATACACCTTTGCACTTGATGTCTGCTTGGTCTCTGGCAAAGTATTGTCCTCTTCAGCTCACTTCTCCCAGGAGTTAACCATTTGAGTAGTGGCCCCTGCTTCTCCCATTTCATGCCCTTTGGCTTCTGTCAAACTGAAAAAATTTTTGGATGATCTCTGCTTGGCTAACGTGCATCTTCAATGCCCCTTGGCCTCTCTGGGTCAAGGTTTAAGAGCTTTGTTCCACAAAACCAAAATAACCTGTAGCTTGGGGAATAATACATTTGAGTCACGTTCAGTTTGGCCTCATTGTTTTGAAGGAAGGGAAGGCTTTGGCACAAGGCTTGCCTTTTGTAATGAGTTGGCTGGCTTACTCATGTAGGTGTGATAGGTATATTCTTAGACTCACCTCCATTATTACTTATTCAGGAAGTAGCTGTAGTCTTTGCTTGGTAACTGGGTCATTTTTACATCCAGATGGCTTGGTGACCTCTTCCTGCACTTACATTACTCATCCATTTTTTTCAAAGAAATCACAAAGGGTCAAAATATTTGGGTTTGGTTTGGGACCTCTCTGGACTATGTGTTTGTAATTGTTCCTGGAAAGAAGACGAAGCAGTCTGTGAAATATTCTGGGGATGTGTGTTAACCAGTGTAAATTTAGGCAAGGTTGTCTTACCTTAGTATTATGAATGTGATATCTTTTTTTGGTATTTGATGTCCTTGAAATGTCTTGCCTTTCTTCTAAATTCTTCTGACCAATCCCGTGATACTTATTTTGAGAGTGAGAGACTAAGGTCTCATGACACCTTCACCACTCCACAGCAGAGGTATTCCCTTCAAGTGGCATGGCTGGAGTCTGTCATATGTCATTTCTGTCTCATCTTTCCTCCATGTGGAGCAGTGCGTGGTGGTGTTTTTGTTTTGGTTGTGTTGATTTTTGGTTATGCTTCCTAAATTCTCAGCCACTGGAAAAAGTGGTCTTAGACCCTCATTCTGTCCCTAGGGAGGAGGAGTCCGGTTGTCCTGAGAAGTGATGTTCTTGGCTTTCTTTGTATTGGGCCTTCAGGCAAACCTTTAGATGTGTTAGACTTGGCTTACTGAATAGTTTAGAGATAAGATTAATACCCTAAACGTTATTTGGTGAGTTGGCTTCTGTGATATATTCATAGTATACATGAGGTGAGCACTAGTTAAGATCAGCATCTGATTTATTTTTCCAATTTCTTGGCTTGATGAAATATCTAGCTTCATCTTGGTTTGTCTTTTTAGTTTCCTAAGATGAGGTAAGCAGGGTTAGAAATACGCTATTACAGGATGTAGCTTTTTTTAAACTTTGTGGTGATGAGAGTTTGGGAATTTTCAAACCACACCTCAAGTGGAAGAGGGTAGGAACTGGGAGGGGAGTGCAAAGGCTTCTAGTTAAGCTCAGGTATAAATATTTTGAGGAAAACCTGTGTTTAGTGTGACCTTAATAAAGAAAGTGTTGACGTTGGTTGATTTGGAATACAAACGCTTGATTTGTGCTCTTGGAGCTGGTAACATCAGCTTTTGGCACCTTGTTTATTCTTGGAGCAATACGACCTTTCTCTCTGGGCTGTTGAACTAGCTGAATAAACTGAAATGAGGAAAGTGCTCTCTTTGCACCTCCTTGACAGGAGCTACTGCTGTTAAAAGCTGGTTCAACATTTCAACAGATTTTGTTTTCAGTTGCTAATCCTGTAACTCTAGCATTTGATAAATTGAAGCAGAAAACATGTCCTCCTGAGTGTTTGTTTAAATAGTAGGTTATCAATATGTTGATGCTGATTATAATAAAGTCAGGAACTTTGTAAAAATTCAAGCAAAGCATCTCAGCATATTTTGTCAACTAATAAGGGGTGCTCAGATCTGCTGCAGTACTTCATAGTTTAGGACCTCCTAGCTAGATGGAAAGGGCAGCAGCCTTCAGGAGCAGCCACTGTGTGAAGAGCAGCTTGTATCAGCAAAGGACAAGAGCAATCCTGAACTGCAACCCCCCCCTGCAATCAGCTAAAGGTGCACTTCTGCAATGGAGGTTGTCACGAGTCCAGGTGTTTCTGCATGGCTGTCCTCATCACTGTCAATCTTTGCCTTATCTGTTGACTTTACATAGCTATTCAGTATGACTGGGAATAATGTTTTGGGCAACTCTTTGCTTAAATTCCAGACTACCGCTCTCAAGGAAGGAGTTGAGCTATTTCGTGCGCTGGTTACCTCTCATTCCTTGCTGGCAACGGAAAAGTAGCTCAGGGTCAGTGATGTTAAGTCCTCCAGGAGGTCCATTGATAAGAGCAAATACGTATTCCTCAGCTGCTATAAGCAAGAAATTGCCAGTTTGACTAAAGTTTCTGGCAGAATCTGTTGTGTTGGGCTACAGGTATTTGATTGCAATGGGTGAACTTGATTTTTGGCTCATTCAGTGTTTGTTTAAGGGGGAAGGGTGGGTAGACCTTGTGTGTCTATGATGTTGATTTGCTCACAGCAGATTCAGTTATTGTGGTTTTTTGAGTGATGGAAGATTTTTGTCAAAATGAAGTGCTTCATGTCCAGGTCATAGATAGTGCCAATTGCTTCTTTCTTAGGTCAGCTAGAAAGGATATGGTGTGATAAGACAGGTCTTTAGATCAGACTCCACTGGGCTATGTGGTAGTTCTGTGTTGCTCTGGAAATGATGGGAATGTGTTTTTCTGGTTTTCCAGGCAATGCCTGAGCATTAGAGAACCAGATTGTGATGCAGTCTGCGGAACTATGTGCAAGCAGTTCATTGATGATGCCACCTTTATGACAGGAGTCTTCCATTCAGCTGAGAGGGTTCTTTGCTGCATGGCAGGAGAACTTCACCTTTGATTTTGGCAGCTGATGCTTAACCTTTGCTGTGGTGGTCCCCCTTTATTGAGGTGTAACCTGGTGATGATAGGTGCTAGTTGGGAGAGATTTCAATGGCTGAGGGTTGTGCATGGTGAAACTTTCACCATCTCAGTTGACCGTTGATCAGTCTTGCTGCCTTCAAATCTGGTGTCTTTCTGTGATGCTTGGGCCTTTAGAGCTTGAAGGCTGATTAAACCTCTGCCCTGTGCTTTGATAAAGCGATGTTTTCAGGATACTTGCAGAACTACTAGAAGGTGCTTCTTGATGGCTTACTTAAAGCTCTGTGTGTTTGTTGCAATCGCACCTTAGCGTCACAGATTTTGATTGCTTTTAAAAAAGGAAATTCTTCTCATTTTTATAGTTGAATGGTATTCTTGTGCTGGAAGCCAACCTTCCAGGGAAGGTGCAAGTGGGAAATTATACAAATAGAAACTTCATTATTAAACACATAGTACTGCCCAGAAGCACAGTTTGACCAAGTATGCTGTGTCAAGAAGCATGTTTAATGTAGAGCAAGAGTCAATATTAAAAGCTCCTTCAGAGGTGATTTAGGGTAGATGGGTAGATGAAAATGAATAAACCTAGCATGAAAGGAAACGAAAAAATTAACTGCATTGTTAGAGTTGCTATCTGATAGTTCTTTAGGCAATTTATTTCATAAGGTATTTTTGCTCCTTGAAGGAGCAAGTCTTGGCGCATAAGTTGGAAGGGGGGAAGAAACCCCAAGCATTATGCTTAGTCTTCCTCCAGTAATTTGGGGGCTAAATACTTGTCAAGGCATTCTTTTCCTTGCTTTTTGTAACTCATTAACCATGTGCTGTTCAGAGTTCTGTATTGTTGGATCTCATCTTCTTTCAAGTGATTTGTTTTGATTTCAAAGCAATTTGCAATATGTGGCAATAATATTTTTTTTTTCAGAGCAGGAACTCTATACGGAACTTACTTATGAGTAACTGATGGCAAGAATGAGCACAATGTTTAAAAGTTTGGTGAAAGAGACTACTTCCGAGAAAGCTTAAAATCAAGGAAATAGAAGTTTCTCAAGCACTTAGTATTATGTAGCTGGTAGAACATTTAACTCCACAAAAATATTCCTTGGTGCCAGGGAAAAAATGCGTGGTACTCTCAGCACAAAAGCTGCCTTCTGCGGGCCTCTGTGTTGCAAGGTGCTAGAGAGCTTCTCTCTCAGTGTACTTAATCTTGTATTTTTGTTGCCTTTAGGTATCACTGATGCTAATAAGCAGAGGTTTGATGAAGCAAAAGGATACATAGCTGCAAGGGAATAGAACCTGGAGTTGCTCGCTCTGGGTCTGAAGAGCTCCCATTCAGAGCAGGCTATCTCCAAAGCAAAAGAGCCGCCAAACTGTCTGCAGGCAGGGAGGCAAGAAACTTCTCCTGATGTTGATAAGGACAGTTATGATCTCTAGCTGTCAGGCCTGAGGAGTACTCGGTTGACGCTCACTCTGCTGTTGCGTATAGTTTTTTTTGGATGGCTGCCTCTGTGGGCCCCACGGAACCCCCCAGACAACTCAGCCAGCCTCTAGCCTGTTTTGGAGAGCTGCCTGTCCTTAGGAGGCAATGAGCAAGGTAATGGTGGTAGCCAGCTCCCAGTCCTTTCCCTGGGGCTGCTCTGACCCAGGTAGGGTTATTGTGTATGCTAAGATAGTGATTTCCAGTTCTGATACTGCTTGGAAATACAGGAGCATGTGCAATTAGGTCCCGTTGTATGGCAAGAAGAGAGCTGTAGCACAGCCCACCTCTGCCATTAGTACAAAAACGGAAAGCTTTCCATTGGAAAGGTTGAGCACTATCAATTTGCATAATTTTCCATTGTTTGGCTCTATTTCCATGAGTTTGCACAGAATGATCCTTGGATAAGGTAAAATACAACATGAAGGTTTTTTTCTTGGATAATAATGCAAAGAACTGTGCCTCTTGAAATTTCTTGCCTGTCTGTTCAAGAGTTAATGACTGAAAGCATGTAGATAGCTTTAGATCTGGTTCGTATTATAGGAATTAGTGAAAGTTTTTGACTCTGTAGTGTTAGAGGGGTGTTCTTTTTAATATAATATATTCACGCTGGATATCTTCTCTTTAATAGCACTTCAGGTCTACTGCACAATACTCATTTTGCATCTAGGGGGTAGGAAATGCCAGAAAAAAACTGCTTGCACAACCTTAACTCTGATCTCTGACATGCGTTTTGGCTGTGTAGTTTATGGCCATCATAGTAGGGAATAATATGGACTAAACAGTGGAGATCTTATGTTGCACTTAAAAGTGTAACTGAGTTAAAGTTGGAAATGTAGCAGAGTTACAGATGGACTGCAGCGCGGATGGACTAGAGGTCACTTGACTCATTATATAGCAGGTCCTCTTAGAATTTGGGCTGCACGTAATCAGATGTGTGCATACACAAATGCATGTGCACAAAATTAGCTTGCTATTTCCAGAGTGCTACTTCATTTTTAAAACCTTAGTGTTTTACCCAGCATTAAGTGTTAGAGGAATTGTGGTTGATCTTACTAAGCTTTTGCAGTAGTAACTTACTGAGAATGTCTCATCCCACCAGGCCAGTTTAATAGTAATAACTTTGGCATTGTGTACTCTCCCCTCAGGCAGTAGTAGCCAGAATGAGCCAAAATGGTTGATTGCCTATCTCCACATCTTCTGAAATATTTAACATACATAAATATTTGCCCAAAGTGGCCTACAAATAGGAGAAAAGTGATAAAGCTGCTGAATTGACATACATGTAGGATATTTTGGAATCTTGCTAGACTTTAAGAAATGTGACCGCAAAACTTCCTGGGTGTTTGGTTTTTTTTTTTATTGAGGTTATCTGGAGCACAAGGGGAACATAAAGTGTCAGTGTCAAGTGTGTGACACTTCCAGATATCATAGAATTTGTGATTAACAAAGAGAAGGCTGCCTGGCAGGCAGGCTGTGTCGTGTCTTACTCCTTAAGGTTTTAGTACTAAAAGCGTGACATGATATGTTCCTATTGGTCTGTTTTGTTGTCTTAAAACTATACAAGTAATTTAGAAATTCAGGTAGAAGGCTTTTGCTTGGGAGATGGAAATTAAGTTGATGGCAGTAGGGCTATGTGACTCTTCACCAAGTTAAGATACATATCCTAGTTAAAGTATTTAAAACATAAGTTTAATGTTCATCGTAGCAAAATATTTGGAGGGGTTAAGAAGCAAAACCCTTTGCCAGAGTATTGGCACAGTGAAAAGACCAATGTTTAGCTGGTTGTGCCACTTGAGTCAGTCTTGTGCGATAGGCACTTGTCGATCGTGCAAAAATTCTTGTTTTTAATTTAATCATTAAACATCTCTGCATCTGGAAATGTTCTGCTGTCAGACCTAGGCAAAGGCTGAAATAATATTCTTTTTTGCAGCACCTTCTTTGGTCTTATCAAAACAAAAGCCATGCAGTGGAGTAGCTTTGACTTAAATACATTCCGTGGAGACGCATTTGTTCTTGCGTCAAGTCTGCTTGTATAAGCCTCTAATTCATGGATGTAAACTACACTGGTGTGCAAGTGTTTGCTTATCTTGGCTAGAGTAACTACCTCTAAAAGCACTCACCTTTATTAAAAGAATGGGCTTCTTACAATGTATTGAAAAACACTGAATTTCATCTCAGTGCTTCTGATTACTTCTCTTGCAGAATAGTAACCATACCCACACTTAGTAGCTGCATACCTTTCAGTGGTGCATTAAGTAGTATAATTTGAGAGGCTAACGTCTCTTCTGTACCTTTTAAGTGTCTTGTAGCTATTATCTAAATCCCTTCTAATTTGTCATTCATGTGGTAACAAAATGCCATACCCAAATGTTTCAGATGAAGGGGCATGCTACTTCTCGGTTAAGGTGGGAAGAAAAGGCCTTGTCTGTTCTTAATGGTATTGTCACTTCAGTGGGATCTCTGCCTAACCTCTTTTTTTTTTTTTTTTTTNTCTCTTTTTTTTTTTTTTTTTTTTGTTGGGGCCATGTTACTCAATGCCAAGCGAAAAAGGCATTGAGGCTCAACTCTTGTTGAAAACTTAGTGTTCAAATTCAGTGGATGACAGTAACATTTCTTCTCTTGTATAATTCTGCAAGTGTCAAGTGGCTGTTTCTTGAGACAACTGTAGTCTTGTTTAAACAATTCCCTAAAGAGGACCTGTTGTCACTTCTTTTGTGAAAGACCAGTGAACTTCTAAATGAAACTAGGCATTTTATATTGCTGTATGATCTCCATTGGAGCATGTAAAAATGAAAGTTTTGAGACCAACATATGGAATGATTTCCATTTCTCAGTGTCTGCCAGAAACCTGAAGGCTTATGTGCATCAAAATTTGACTAGTATGCTTTCTGTGAAATTTAACTGTGGTTTGGGTTGGTTTTTTTTTTTTCCCTGCTGGTAGCAGTCTTTCATTGTGTGGAAGAAGCTTGGCTGCCCTTGGCCTGAAACACAGAAATAGTGGCACTGCTGGATAGATGGGGTAGACTTCACTGAGTCTGTGAACCTCTGGGCTTTTACATTTTGGAACCGGCTGGATTATTTTTGAAAATTTGTTAATACTGAAGTTTGTTCTGACCTTTACATGATTATGGGCAGACTCATCAGGAGCTAAACACCAGCATCTGGAGGGTCACTGTGGAGATTTATTTTAAATGGCAGTAATAGCAAATTTCATGGACTTGAACCCATACCATCCATGGCTATTCTCCCGTTAGAAAGAGGTTTGTAGTTGTATTGGCTGCTACTAAGGAGGGGATGGGATAAGAAGGCTGCTGGTCTTGGCCACTTTCTTATGGATGTTATGGAGTAAATCTGGCTTCTAGTGCTATTAGAGGTGGTACTTGAATTTCACTGATTTGAAGTAGCCCCCTTAATGTTCAACTTGGACAAATCATTGTTAATTTTTATCCGAGTTGTAGGCTTATTCCATTCTTACTATGAACTTAGTTGTTCACTTTGGTTCACGTGTCTGGTGCGAGTGGTAAGCTTATGCTTGGGCTCTTCAACCGGGGACCATATTTTGCTTGCAAGAGACAACTAAGTAATGTGCAGGCAATCAACAAAAGCTGTGGAAAGCCATGCAGCTTAGTAGTAAAGTCCATGGGGACCACAGCTAGGCTGGCTTTTGTAGGCATGTGCTGCGTACCTTAGCCAGGTAGAGCTGCCTGCTGGGAGGTGTAGGCATGCTGTAAAGTGGTGGATGAGGTCAGGCTGGGGTAAGGATTGTGAGTAACTATCCCAAAGTATGTCATTGGCTGTTCCCAGGCCTCAAGGGGGTGCCTCATGTCACATAGGGATGTCTTCAGCATATGCACCATACTTGAGATCTTGCTTACTGTCCAGGTAGGTAGTGCCACATACTCTGGGGTCAGCTCTCTGCAACGGCAGAGGCATGAAGGCTCTAACATGCTTGGCCACAGAAGACCTTTCATTGTGATGCTACCAGACATCTTCATCTGTCTTGGTCTCTGGTAATCCAAGCCTATCTCAGGTATCTCCCTTTTCCTCCACCTCTTTTCCTGTAGTGAACTGACTGTACTTTGGGGCATGACTGAGGGCCGACGTAAGGTCACCACATGTGACCTGATTAGAGCTCTTGGTGTCTCAGCCTTGTTCTGTTTCATCTTCCCCTCTGCAGCTGTCAGCTTAGCTGAGCATGTGTATGACTTTCACCGATTTCCAAGAGAGCAGTGAAGTATTTTTCATCTGCCTCCTCCTAACCAACACTTCTAAAAGGGCTAGTTTCCGCTATTAAAACAAAAGTAAGCTTGCTGGTGAGGCTATGGAGAGCCTGTGATTTGTACTTCAAATCTAGCAAAGCTCTGGATGAGTTTAGTGGATAGAAAAAAAACTCTCGAGGTGTTGGAAAGATGCATCAGTTCTGTATCTTTAACTCTTGTATGCACCAATTTATTTGTGATCTCCTAGCTGTTTTGTTCAACATGCATTAGTTCATAGCTGGGGGTATAAATTTTGGGGCTTTTCTTCCCTTCTCTTGTTAAGTATAGAGCAGTGACTTCTGTATACTCAGAGTAATGTATACAGTATATTTCCTGAAACAAACTCTGTATGAATACTGGGGATTTTTGCATTGTTGTAATCTAAACTCTATTCTAAATCTTTTTATTAAAATTATGAAGATGGTGTGTTATGGCAGAAGAGGATGATGACAACAATGGAGAGTCCCTATGCTCGGAAGAGAACTTCAGTCTTGTTGGACTACGATGTGATACATAACTTGTGGAACTGTAGTAATGCAGAAAGACTGAGGATGACAAAATTTCGGCTGAGCCTAAAGCCTACTATTAACGCTTGGGTGGTGTGTTGAACTTGAATCTTAATTTGCAGATTAATAACTAGATGTAGTCAACTTGAAATAAGAGGGTTATGTGAAATCAGCTTCTTCCTTCCAAGAAAGGTTTGTGTCTGTTGCTAAATGCTCATATGGCCAACCAAATACTGTCTTCTGCTACGTAGCAGCCAACAAGCTTTCTTTGGTACATTTTTAGTTGAGCTTTGTTTGGTAAAGCTATTAAATATTGTTGTCTCGCACTTACTCTGGCCGTGAATTGCTATGATCTGATGTTAGACTGGGTGAAAGGGATGCACAATCCAGAATTCATCATCTGTTAGGCCCTTTGTGTGGGTGAAGCGTGGCACTTGTCGAGAATAGTCTGCGGATGCTACACAAACAGGATGAAAGAGCCAATGCAATGCATTGTTCTAGATCTGCTGGTGAATGTAAGAGGTGCTCATCTGAAGGACACAGGACTAAGATTGGAAGAGTCAGGTAGAAGTATGGGGGCTTTGTACAGCTCTGAATGTAAGGTAGGGCCAAAATGTTCTTTGGCAACATAAGAGGCAGTATAATTTAGTGAACAGGATTGGGAGTAAAAGTCTTATCTGTAATGGGTTCATAGTCATGATCCTGGATAAATTAACATTTTTACATAAAACAGTATATCTTATAATAGCATAGTTGACTAAAACTGTAGGTAGGAAGCGTTTTGCTTTTTATAAATAGCACATGGGAAAGCTTTCTTCCAAAACAAATTCAACTTGTATGTTTACAAGTATAGTACTTAAATCTGGAATAGCTGAAGAAATTGCCAAGTGAATAGCTTTCAGGCTACTTAAGCACAAAAGCAAAGAGATTTTTGGAATAAGGACTTCTGCTTATTCCTGTTTTTTTNTTTTTTTTTTTTTAAAAAAAATAAAAACCTGAGCAGTTTCCTGAAGCGCCCCAGCACAGATCCTGATGTACTGACAAGTCACACTCCTCTGCAGAGACTTTGTCCGTGAGGCAGCTGCAGCAGTTCTCTATGAGCAAAAAATAAAGCTGGGGTTGTGTAATTTAACCTGGGGGAGGAGGAGGACATTCCTGGTGTTGAAGAGAAAGCCATCAAGTCAAGGCCTGGGAATGTAGGCTTGCTGGGGGAGACGTATGCTATGCAGTCTTCACAAATAATTCTCAGAAAGAGTGCATCAGGGAGAATCTGTGTAAACTTCTTGTTGGAGGAGGTAAAGCTATGCCTTGGCTGCCTCGTCGTTTGAAATGTCAGTGGGATCTGCACTGATTTCACAGCTACCCAATTTCTTTACCTCCCACCCCTGGGATTTCTTTCTTGTACTGTCTTAATTGTTCCAGCTCCTGTGCTCTTCTACTACAGCCACCCCAGGTCTTCTCTCCTGTGCTTTGAAGACTAGGTTCAAAATAAAGCCTCTCAACGTAGCGAAACCGGCATGCGGGATTTGATATCAAGTGTGGAAGTGTGAAGTGGCTCGCAGCCCCACAGCACGGCCAGGGAAACAGCCTGGCGCGGTGCTTCATGGAGCCGGTGCATTCGCAGGGCAAGATTTGGTTCTAGTAAGTTAAGATGAGGTTTAGAGTCTATTACTGACATGCCTCCAAGTTCTGTTGTGCTTGTCACCCGAAGTGCAATTACTCAGGCTATGCCACAACACTGAGCTTGAAACACATGGGCAGAAAGCCAAATTCTACACTTAGCAAGCACTTTAAATAGAAAACTACAGCACAACTGACCTACAGGTACCTTCACTTGTGTAAGGAAAGCTGGTGTTTCTAACGGCCGGAGGCTTCTTTGCTTTAATTGTAAATGCATTGATAAATGCTGTTGTATAATACTTGCTAAAATAATGTTTGGTCACAGCTTAATGTGATTGCCATGTAGAGTTTGAGTTTCAGGCAGAATATAAAGTCTTTTCCTGCACTAGTTATGTTAACCTTGTATTAATAGATATGCTGAAGGGAATACCCAGGGCTCTCTCCAATGACACTGTGTCAACCATGGCAAACCACCAAGGCTTGCAATACTAAACCGTTAAGATCATTTTATAGTGTTTTAAGTGTGTCTGCATTGCAGCAGTGGCACACTTGACCTGTCTCGAGCACAGCAGTGGTCTGGTAGTGGCAGCATGATATTTAACACCAGTTGTGAATTGACCCAGCTTACAAGTTGGTTTTGCAGCCCATGCTTAATCCCACGTTGCCATGGCTAGACTACTACCAGTATCCACACTAACAGATGCGAAGCTAGTACAGTTGCAGCTGTAAATCTGTAAGTCACAGCAGCGAGGGTCATGAAGATGCTGGTACGGTACAAAGATGCTGGTAGCTGTGTTGGTGGTAGAACTTAACCAAACCTGGCTTAACTGTTTCTGTTGGCTTATCCTATATTTTACAAGATGTAAATTCTGATCAAATCTCTTGTTGTGATGCCTTCGTTTCTTTGTCTAGCAGAGGTGTTGGAGGGGGAGAGTGCTATGCAGGGTCTTATTTCCCTACTTTTACTGTTATGAAACTCCTAGAAACTGTTACATCTTCTGAGGTCTTAGCTGCTTGCAGAGGTCAGCTGAATTGGCCACCAGGTTTCGTGGCTGCCAAGGCAGGAGAGTCTGATAGCTCAAGCCTCACTTAGTTAAAACATGCATATAGCTGTAGGAATTATCCACTTATTAACTTCTTTGTGGAAGTTGTGTGATACTTTTTTTTTTACAAAAGACACCCATATGGGTGTGCATTTCAAGGCCTAGCTGAGCTTCATGAGTATTATAAGGAATATTGAGTCACTCTCTGCTTCTCTTGGTAACAGAAAACAAAACAGAAGGAGACTTCAGTGAGTTATTGAAAGTGACAGCATAGGTGTGCATAAACCTGATTTGAATGTATACCTCTGATCGCATCTTCCCCTTCATTGCCTCAGTGCCTTGGAATTTAAGCTATCAGACTTATTCCAGCTTTACAGGAAACCACTTCTGAGGGTATAATTAAAACAAATCTGTTCCTGTGAAAGGAACTTGAGATTCTTAGGACCAAAGGTGTCAAAGGCTACTGAAAGTTTGGGTTTTTTTTTTTTTAAAAAAAAAAAAGCCAGATTTCAAAATTACTGTTTCTGGCAGCTGATTTCCTAGAAGTCATGGTGATCTGAAGGGAAGCCCAAGATAGATGAGCTGAGGTGCTGGTGTTGATGAAGCGGTTGTCTTGGCAACTGCAGTCACTTAAATATCTCTAGGAAAATAGTTAGCAAATGTTAAGATTGAGAAATGGCGACGGGTTGACAGAAGAACCAGGAGCGATGAGCACCTTGAGGTTTATACAGGGAATTGATTTGACCACAGTTGGAAGTTGCTGTTTTCACGGTGGCATTCTTGAGTGATGCAACCCTGGTGGTTCTACTCTTGTAATGACTGTGTGTCTGGCTGCCCTCTTGCTGTGTGAAGAAAGATCCATGGGGAGAAACGCTGACCTTCCAGGGCATATTCATTCCCCAAAAAGTGGCTTATGAATGTGGTGTGAATTCAGGTGCTACTGGAGTGCTTCATTTTGCAGCCCCACTGTTCAATGTAGTCACACAAATATTGCAGCAAATCCCAGTGCAAGATAAAACCTGTATGAAAGCAGACAGGAGAATTGTATTCCATGTCAGAGCTAAATTGCGGAAGCTGCAACTGTGTCATGGATTGGTTTAGGTCCTTGTGCTGCTTATTGTGTTGAGAAATTGAGACATCTTACCATATGTGTTTTGCTAATTGTGATTGCACGTGCTGTTTTGTGGTTCTGTAGGTAAAACTGGTAAGTTTTAATCTTTTACTTTCCTGATGGAGCACTTAATTCTTTTTCATGTTGGCACAAAAAACAAACCCCAGAAAAAGCGCAACTGAATAAAACGAGCTGAGTTTGAGCCAATTGTTTCCTGCTGCCACAAGCATACTCGTAACTGCCAAATATGACAGGTATTTCTACAGGCACTGAATCTTAAGCAGAACACCAGGTGCTTGGAGAAGTTACAGAAGACTAGGTGTGCGCTTTCTGCCTCTCATGCAATATCTGGTTTCTGAGCTTCTCTTTGTATAGTAACTTGTGAAAAGTGCTAGTGAAAGCCTTTGTTCAAATCTAAGTGGAAAACTCATAAGCTACTTCTTGCTGCAAAGGGCCGTAAGTGGTGAAAATTGGTGGTAGGATCAATTTTCTATGACATTTGTTCTCGTTTTTTTTTTTTTCTAGGAAAAATCCTACCCTACAGATAAAGGAACAGTCACTATATATATATTTTTTACCTGCATGTTTAAAAGCTATTTGGCTCTACTGGTAGTGGTCAGGATACTAGGCATATTTGATGTTTCTGTGATGAAGATCCAGTTTGGCGCTCTGATTATTTCATTCAAAGCTATGATAGTTTTACCAGCTATTTCTGCTTAGCCACATTTTTTAGCATAGGCAAAATCTCTTCTAACTTTCCCTGCTAGCAAGTAAGCAAGTGTTACAATTAATAGTTGATTGGACTTCTGAAGCCTTGCCAAATTAGAGGGAAGTTTTCCTTAGTGAGTGACATCAGCTTCTGCAGTACTGAAATGTTAAAGTAAAAAATTGCAGTCCTTGGTGTAATGCAGATACTGATGGTAGGTTTTTTATTTGAGAGTAGCTTTTCTGAAGGAGCAATGGTGAAAATACCTAGTTAGGTTTTTTGCCCTATTCTGTCTTACAAGCTTTTAACCTGTCCCATATCTCCCTCTGACCCTTCAAGGTGTTATTACACTGAAAGTGCTAATCTCAGATACAGGACTTCACACTTCTTAAGGCTTCTGAGACTTCATCTGACACTGATCAACAGATTATGGTTCACGTATCACCTTTGGGAGTGGAGTGGTACATTTTCTAAATACTTCCTGTCATGAGCACATAATATTTAATAAGAAAAATGAGGGAGTATGGGATGAAACCTGAAGCACCTGATGTAAACTCTTTGAATTCTGTACTCATAGTGGGCTGCTCTGCTGTTTGGATTGGCTATTTTTTAATCTACTTTCACTATTTTAACAGCTAAAAGTTCCAAAAAGGCCTGGTGCAATCAAAACCACTCTCTTGTCAAAATGAAGCTTGATATAGGGAGCTATGTAAACTAGGCACATGAGTAGTCTGGGTTTTCTGAAGAGAGCATATGGTAGCTGACACTTCAGCTGGAGATGACTTGGTAATTATAGCTCCTTTGTCTGAATTCCTCTGCTGTTGCATGGGGCTAATGGCAAATTAAGCTCCTCTTTGTAGATGCAAGGAGGGCAGGCTGCTAAAAATACTTTGTTTCTGTCCGTCTTTAATTATTCTATCAGAGTAGCACTGGGCCAGAACCTTGGAGTCCAAGGTATGAGGTCAAAGTGGTTAAACTTCTAAAAGGAGTGAGTAGTCCTACCACCAGTGACAAACCTTCTTCTGAATGGAGAAGGATCTCTCTTCTCTGGTTGATCAGTTTTAGGACAGGACAAGACAAGGCAAGCCTGTTGTTAGTCCTTTATGGGTTTTTTTCTCTAGCTTAAGGTAGCTGGTTACTGAAATCAGCAGAGTTGCTTAGTTAGGTGTTTCATTGTGATGGTCTGGGAGTTTTGTTGCAATGATCTGGCTTTGAGGGTGAGTCACATCAACTTCTGTGACTTAAATGTCTCAATACGAGCTTAATGTGTTGCAAGCATTTGTGGATATAAATCAGCTAAAGTTTGGCCTGAGTTGCTTTTATTCTGAGATTAATATACAGTTGAACAAACTCACTAGAGAAGCTTGAACCTGAGCAAGTGAAATCTAGTTTGATTTTTGGTTTCTGTAGACTAATCCTTGGTGTGATTTAGCTAACAGTTGCTAGAACAATAGGCATCGTTTCTATTGCTGTACACTAAGCAAAACAATCAGAAAGAACAATTTATCTATGATATAGTGTCTGACTCATGCCACAAGGCTTGGTATTCCTTTAATCCTTTTATAAACTGTTTTATCCTAGCTAATGTAATTGTGGATGTTGTTCTTACCCATATAATGCCTAATCCCTTTTGAATTCTGCTAAACTGTTGGCCTTAATGTTGCTTAGCAATAATTAGCAAAATACAGGTGTTTTGTGTATTGTGATCAACTTGCGATCAAACCTTTGAAATTTTGTGCTGACCTGTTAAATTTTTATGTTGGTAATACTTCCACTGCTGAACAGTGAATGGGAACTCACCTCAGCCTGATTGCCAGCCCTGAGCTTGGATCTTTTCTTAAGCTTCAAAGCTGTTGCGTTGTGTTCCCATTTGACATGGCAGGCTTTTACGAGTACTTGATGGCCTCCTTCCCAAAGTATGGAGTATTTTGTAGGAAGCTTCACATTCACAAAGAAAAAGCATCTATGTCCCTCTTTATGCAAATTTGTGAGTTGCATGGCTGGATCCCATTCTGCTACTTTCAGTTTAACCATGCCCTCCTTACACATAGCTGTGATAAAGGAGGAATGGTAATCGGTGATCAGACACTTTGGATGTCTGGTCTGGAGGTTGTTTAGCTTTGCTGGGATACTGTAGAGGCCTTGACTCTGTGATTTTGATTCCTTGTTCTTCCTTTCTCAGATGCATTTGTTCTAGGCAAGTTTGGTTGCTCAAGGTCAAAGCTCTGCTTAAAGTTAAGGAGTAATGCAGGCTTCTTAAATAGTTCCTGCTGTGCTTTTGTTGCAATATTTTTATCCCATATGAACTTGTAACTCTTATCACAGTTTTAGAGCAATCTATGGTAAGTAGGGTAAAGAACTAAAATTGTGGAGAGGTGCCTGAAGTGTCAACAACTTCAGTACAGAACAGTGATACTAAGGGCCACCCCACTTATTTTAAGTACCCAGCTTTGTAGTGGGATTTGGAGGGGTTCTGCTATCTCTTGCCTGGGGACAACTGCGCCCTCCTCAGGGCTTTGGCTTGTGCAAGGTATTTAATATGTTGCTCCTGGCCAAAAGTACTGGTCAGCCGTAGCTTGTTGCTTGGAGATGTGTTCAGTTTCCTCTTCATCTTGAAGGGACTAAGCCAGTATGTTTTGGGTTTTGGGGGATAACATAGTTATCAGGCTGTGAGTTTATACTGAGGAATCCTTCCTTCCCCTTGTTGAACCTCTTGCCTCCTGGGTTCTTGGCTGCATGGTGGGGTAGGGCCGAAACCCAGCCAGCAGCCAGGGAGAATGCCTCTGTAGCCTAAGGTGCTCAGCTGGAAGGAGGGATTGCTCCTGTTTATCAGCTCACTTTCCAGTGTGAAATATTTATAATCCTGACAGCTTTTTCCAAGCTCTGTGCTCTAAGCAGTCAGGCTTCTTTTGTCTTCTGGCTTGGGCTTTTGCATTCCGGTCTGGGCAGTGGCCTGATGCCAAGGGGAAAGCTGGAGAGAGCTGTGCTTAATGCCCTTTAGGGTAGGGCATCCACCCAGAATGTGGAGGATGCAAGTTAAACTGCCTTTGGGCCAAATACCCCAGTGCCAGCTGACTGAATAAGGTGTCCCAATTTAGCTTTTTTTTTTTTGGAGGAAAATAGGATAATCATCTGAACAAAATGCGTGGTAAAAGTGGGTATGTGTAGGATTTCAAGCTCTGAGTCAGCCTCATAGACATACCTACGTGTAACCTTGAGTTCAGTATTAAATTCCCAGAGTGCAGTGATCAGGACATGTCAAGGCATTTCCTACCCTGTCACTTCTGTTGGGCAGGTCATCAAGCGCTACTGAGAAGGAACATATGGAGGATCCTGGGGTTAGAACTGGAGTTTCCCAGCGTGGGTCCCTCAGTCAGCGCTCACTCCTGAGGTGCACTTTGCAAGCACCAGACCTGTCATGCCCACCCATGCAATGCTTACAGTGTCACTCCTATTCTAGCAGTGTCCAGAAAATCAAAGGATAAGCTACTTGTAAGTAGCTCTTGACCTCTTTCTGGAGCGTGCATGATCCTTTTTTCCTGTTTAAACATCTGGTCTTATCTTTTTTGAGGACACTTCTGTTACATGTGGGGTAAGGACATAGCCTCAACCAGTTCCTGTTCTGTGGTCAGTGCCTAGTCATGTACGTACAGGAGAAAATCTTTCAGTGTAACAAGATGACTTTAAAATCCATCCTTGTAAACACTTTGTCATTCACTGACTTCTTTTGCATATTCTTAGTTCTTTCCAGTGAAATTTTCTCATTAGTTTTCCATAGTCAGTTGTCTCTTGGATGAAGCTGTGATTTTAAAGACAACATTTCACACTGGAAGCAACTTTAATGTCCTATGATAACATGTACAAGAATGTCCAATCAGTCAGTGTTTAATTTGCAAATTAAAAATCTTGCTGTTGTGGCTTTTTGTGTTAAACTACTGAGCTGTAAGGGTAATGAACTAGTGATGCAGACTTCCATGATCATTAATCTGATATTGCACTAGCTGTGTTTAAAGCTAACTGTTCACAGTAAAAAAGCAAATGAGCTTAAATGTAATTAGATATGCTGCCTTGTATGTTTATTTTGGAGATTAGAGCAGAAGCATTAAAAAAACCCTACAATGCCCAGTGCAGAAGTGATTGTACAATGGATGTGAACACTGCAGCACATATGGCTTAGTGCACGGTATGGGTTACCCTGCTTCGGATTTGCTGAGAAAATTTATTTTTTTTCTCGTGCTGATAGGGGAATGACAGCATTTTAATCCTGATGGCTGCGGCCAGTAAAATGGCCATACGTGAAATATGAAATCTGGTGTCCGCAGACTTAGTACCCTGAAAGGTTGGGCAGCATTGCAGCAAACACGAAGGAGCTTGTGCTGCGTATGTCATTGCTTGGGTACTCCTGAGGTCACCTCCTCAGCATCTGACTCCTCGATTTTCCCTCTGAGAAAGATCAGGAGTGCTGAGCCTGAAATGCTGTCCCACTTGCAGTTAATACGGGCTGTAAACAGCCACTGTGTTCAACCTTTGTATCTCTGCAGGCTTCCTATCTTGAAAAGATGACATGACTTCGCTGAGCAACACTAAACAACAGTTAATTATGTAGATGTCTTCCAGATACTTGTTTTGAAAAACTTTGAAGCCATAAAATATACTGGATCTGCAGCAAAGCTGCCAGTGTATTTGCTTCTAGCATGAGAGCCGTCTTGCCCGCAGGAGAAAGTACTTATTCCTACAAAGCCCAAATTGACTTAAAGGGTTTTAGTTGGTTGTTTCTGGTGTGGTGCTTTTAAAAGCACCTGGAACTGACTTTGTCAGTAGTGGCCCAGTGTTTATTTCAGCATCTGATTCTTCTTTTTTTCCTGCTTTCATAAATTGATACACTTGCTGTTGGGAAGAGGCTAGCTGAAAATACTGCCGAATAACTTGAGCAGCAAACAATCTGGTACTCAAATGGGGCTAATCCCTGCATAATGAGAATAAAGGAGCATATTTTGAAACTCGTCCCCTTTTGCAGGAGGCAGACAGAGCTGTTGGCGTATTTTGAGGGCAAGATATGTGTTACTGCTTGTGTAATGTCCAGTACAATGAGGCTGTGACTCGCTGGGTGCTCCCAAACCTGCAAAGTTAACCCAGCCCACAAATGCAATAAGGGGTTTGTGGATACTAACGAGCTGCAAAAATGGTGGTTACTGTACAGCTTGTGGTATGCAAATATAAGTAAATTAGAGCTGTCTTGAAAGCCCAGCATACTCCAAAGGGTGGCAACGGGTGATTTTTCTGCTGTAACTAAGCTGTGTAAGAGCTGCCTTCTGGTGAGTGAGTGCTTGCTGCTTCCACTCTCCCAAAAAGTTAAACATGGGATGCTAATGACATGCTCAGTAGAGGTACATGTGTTGCTGAAGCCATAATTTTAAAATCTACATTGTAAATCAGGTGGTCACTAAGTCTGGTCAAAACTTGCTGGCTTGGCTGTCTTTATCACTAAACAAGCAAGTAGGTCAGTAATTTAACTTGCTTACATTATTTTTTCCCTGCTGCCATCCCCTGCGTTACAGCTGCCAAGATATTGCTCAGGAATTAGGATGAAAAAGGAAGGAAAACCCTGGCTATATTTTTTTTTTTTCCTTCCCAGAGTAGAAGAGTACTGGTAGACTATGTGCATGCAATTTTCAGATTATCAACACTTCAAACCACAATTGACAGTATACAAAATTGTCCTGTCATGAGTTTTCTACGAGGAAAGGTAATGAGCATTTGTGCAGGGTCTCAGCAGTAGCCAAAGGCTCCTGGTTGGGATTTTTTCCTGCATGTGCAATCCACTGAAAGAACCAAGTGGCTGCTAGATCTAAGTGTGTCCTGCCTAAACTGTTGACACTTAACTCCAGAAATAAAGGTTTAAGTGGTCACTTCTTCCAAAATAAACCATTTAAGTTAAAAATGAGGGAGTTTCTGGCTAATTTGTTACCTGGCAGCACAAGCAGTGGTGCCAGCTATGGTGCCAAGAGGGGTGAGAGGAGGAACCTCTGCTGTGAACTCTGCTGGTTTGTTCTTTACTTCTTACTTAGAGCTTAGAGTGTTTGGATGCTAAGGTATTTCTTAAGCTATAATACTGAAGATTTATTAGACCTATAGTTGAGTGTAAGAAGTAGGAAACAACAGTTTATGCACTTTTAGTTTTTGGGGGTTCAAATGCCAGTGACAATGCTGCTCACACTGTCATTATTCATCTGGTTCTTAATAATCTGTTCAACATGGTGATTCTGATTGTGGCTTGTGTCCTAATGTGACAACACATTCACTGTGGTACTTGAATGGGACCCTGAGCTGTCCCGTTCCATGTCTAACGGGTTAGCTGCTCTTACAGTACCTGCTAGTCCTCACCTTTTGTTGAAGGTTATAAATCGAAACAAGCTCTGGGACTATTTTGGCATTGAGCTTCCAGTGCTGTCCTGTTTCCCTTAGCAGTTGGTACACTGCAGCCGTTTGCGGACAAGCATAGCTGTACATGTAAGGATCGTAATAGCCGCTACTTCAGATGTCTAATGGTGGAGAGAAGGCATGTTGGTAGTGAGCAAGCTTGATACTGAGAAGATAACGTGATGTTCTTCAAAGATGGCTTTGGAAAGAGGTCATCCTCGTTAACGGGAAAAATACAGACACAAGTCCAAGTTTCTAGAGAGATTTTGAACTTAGCTCAATAGAAGTTTATCATATAGCAGTGCTGAGACTTTCCAGCATCACTTCTCCTGGATAAGTGTAACAAAGTTTACAAGGGTGCTGCTTCCTCTTTTCACTACCTTCTTGGAACCAAAATCTCTCTCCTCAGCTGAGAAGTCCAAGTCACATCTTTAGTCTCTTTTTAAAACTACTTTCCACCTGTGCTCACCATCTAGTACTCCTTGAGCTTCGTCAGTGCTGTGATGAGTTCACTGTAACATTTTCTGTTATTTTTAAAAGGCCTCCTCGCTGTTGACAGGCTCTTCATGCTCCCATACAGTGAAGCTGACTGCATAGAAAATCAGCTTGAAAGAATCTCCAAATCTGGTTTTGGCACTAATATGAGGTTACTTCCAAATAGTATTTGGTATTTGGTATTTGAATCAAACTGTCATATTTTAATTTGTTGTCCTTCCCAATACTTGTTTATGCACTAAATTGCAATTGCTTATGTCTGCTCAGTGCACTGTTTTGTCCCTGATAGTGCCTGGTAGGTTTTAATTAAAAACTTAAGGCAGCTGAACTTGCATTGTGTATTTCGATGGGGAGGAACAGAGCAACAAAAGAAAAGCTTTAAATGTGGTTTGGTGATCCTTTGTAAATGAATATAGGCATTCGTGTGAACAATTAGCAGCACATGCAGATGAGATGAAAGTCATGTGTAGAGTGGCAGCTTGTCCCACAGCGATGGACACTGGAGGCTTACCTGGGGTCTCTGCAGAGTATTTTGATTCAGAATACCACAATGCGGCTTAGCACTCCTGATCTTTCATGTTAGCAGGAAGATAAGTGACTGACTGAATTTCTCAGTTAACCTTGTCAATTTTAATTTCCCCCACAGCCTTTTTTATTTTGCATTATAGCAGTTTGGCAAGTACCGCTTGAACTGTGTAGCACATTGAAAAATAATATTGGACTGAATACGGCTTTCTGAAAGCATCCTTGGAGAAGAATCCAAGAGTATAAATGCTGACTTCTGGAGTGTGGGTAGTTGGTTTGCTGTCTTCTCTGCATCTTCCCTGTACAGACAGATAAATGCTTCAAGGCTATGAAGTGGCAGACTAAAATGACACACACAGTACCTGAAATAAATTTTGATTTTTAGACTATTCTGGAAGCTAATGACCTAATAGTTTAGTTGGAGGAAACCAGGGCCGTTAGGACATTGAAATTACAAATGAGATACTGCCGGGTAGAAAACCTTCTAGCTGATGCTTTTTGCTTGCATTTTGGGGAAGGGCTAAATGTGTCTAATGAAGTTAAGGAAAATCTCTTGAGTCAAATAACCAAGGAGTCTCTAGCGTTGGTTCCAAGGAAGGGAACCGAGTGACCATCTAGCTTGGGATACCCTGGCATTGTATGCTCCCATACTTCATGAGGCTGCTCTGTGCAAGTGAGCTAGGTTTTATAATGATGTTCCTGCAAATCTCATGTAGTAAGCAGCTGATGACCTAGCCAAAACATTTCTGAGGTGGGAGTGCCCTGACTCCCCAGACATACTGTGCTTCTGCATGTGCCGTTCATGCTCCAGATTCTATATAGGAGCTGCTGCTCTGCTTTATAAACACCACTTAGCAGTTGTAGAAATGCTGGTTATTAGAGCTGGATTGCAGACATTTTTGCCATAGTACACAACTTGAACCAAGCAGCTGCAGCTGGTTTCCTGGGATACCAGAGCAGAAGCCATGAACAGATTAGGTGTTGTTCCCCGTTTGCTCTTGGATTCATTGACTAGGTTGTCAGTCTTGTCTAATCAACTGACATCACAGGTTTGTTTGGGCTGTACAATATTTGGAAAGGATTAGCAAAATCAGTATGATGTAATTTATTTTGTAGCACATGAAGTTGAAGACTGATGATGCAGTCAAAGGCAGGCATCTTTATCGTTTGCTCTGGTTTCTACGGTAGATGCAGGTCATCTACTTGTGTAGGTCTCATGTATCCTGTTAGGAAGGTTAAGGATTCCTGACAATGCTGTATATTAGCATAAATGTTGTCTGTCTTAAAATGATATACAGGGTATAACTTCAAGCATTCTGATACTAGTTTTTTTATACCCAGATGAGTTGTATGATGTCTTACTTTAATACTGATGCTAAAAGCTAGCAAGCTTTGACCTGAGCACTTCAAATGTTGGGAATACCAAAAAATCCCGTGAAGAAAAGTGATTATTTTTTTTTTTTAAGAGCTTCTCTTTTCACATAGCAAATACTGAACAGTAGCCTTCAGAGCAAGACTTGTGTCCTTTCTGTAACAAGAATTTGTAGGAAATCACTTGCCATTTGTGGTGGTAACTGGGAGGTGGAGAGAATGACTCTTCCAAACTTGAAAGCATGGCATGCTAATTTGGAACTGTATTGAGTGTCTTGAATTGCAGACTGTTTGAGAGACGGGTCCTTATCCTGCTGCTAAAACCTGAATGCATGTATTTAATGTTGGTGATACTGATAATGGACTAAAGTTTATACACTTTAAAGTCCTTCAGCAGCAGTGTAGCCAAGAGATGAGGAGATGAAGCATCAACAAATCTGTAGCTGAAGGTACCCTGTTTGGGAGAGGGAAATCCTTGTTGAGAAAGGTGGGGTGGTGTTTTTTTTTTTGCTTCCTCTGATTCTAAATCTGACTTGAAACAAAAACATATATAATTGATGTCATGGATATGATATGTGGATTCTGCTACTTACTGGGATAGTAGAGTCTTTGATTTCCTCTCGTGAATTCATATGACAGTGGTAAGTGAGCTGTCTTGCTCTCCAGCAGTTTTCTGAAAGCAACAGCTTCTGCTGACCTAATTGATGCCAAAGATGATAATTAAGCTTTCTCAAAAGCTCTGAAGGCAGTCCAATTACAGTAGGTATTCATGACTGTACTAATAGGTGGGTGCAAAGTGGGAGTTAAAAGGGATTCTCTTATCTTTGTGTGATTGCTTAGCTATTGCTATGCAGGTGATGAGAGCTGCTCTATTACTGCAGAGTATCTTTGTAGTAAGGAGATGTTCATGTTAGAATATAAGCATTGTGTTGGGGTGTGTTCAGGTGCACTAAAGTGTTCTTTAAAAAAAAGGCAGAGGATTGCAGTTTTATTTTTGTAATTCCAAGAAATTTGTCTCTGTTTATAAGAGCACTCTGAGGATTTTCCTTAAAATTCAAGATGGTAATTCTTGTGTGAACATTAAAATGAATGCTAGTGATGTTACTGTCTGTGAGTTTGGTGCATAGGAAAAGATGCTGCATTAACATGTGCCATTTTGTTGATACACTTTGTCCTTTAAGGTCTGAAAGTTGTTGAGTTCGAGGTGTTTGGCATTAAAAAAGCAAGCATGGTGGCCTTATGCTTTGAGTAGCATGGGGTAAAATTCTGCTTCCAGTGGGACAGTTAAAGGCAGAGTAGCTTTGGACACCTGCAGGATATTCTGTATTGCACCAGAACCAACAGTAAATCAGTACAACGCTGAGCAAGCAGGAGTAGTTTTAAGGGTCAGATATGCAGAGGTCTTCAGAGACAGTTGTCCTGCTTGGTTGAGCTGTTTGTGTGTCTGATGCAGAAAACATGTGGTGGCATGGCCATGGTCACTGGCTGTTGATCCTTCTTTGCAATGGGCATGTAAGTGTGTTTTACACTGGTCACCCAAAATCCTGCCTTGATGTATTTTATAGGCATTGATGGAGCTGTTCCCAAGAGGTGCATAATTTTTATT
Source organism: Himantopus leucocephalus (assembly GCA_003993805.1). Classification (NCBI taxonomy): domain Eukaryota; kingdom Metazoa; phylum Chordata; class Aves; order Charadriiformes; family Recurvirostridae; genus Himantopus; species Himantopus leucocephalus. The sequence goes on from RSEF01000031.1 coordinate 7,274,627, forward strand.
AAACAGGGTTTTCACAACCCAGCTCAGGGTTGGAGGGGTGCAGAGGCAAATTCTACTGATCTGGGAAATGCATAACCCCTCTGGTACAGCAATGGAGGCTCTTGGATCTGATACTCAACTTCCCAGACTGCCTTCAGTGCCAGTGAAGGTTACTGCTCTTGCAGTCTCTGATGGAGACGATACTGCTCGCTGAAAACACTTTTCCTTAGAGGCTATGAAAACTGGAACAAGGTGGGGTGGGAGGGGCTGAGCAGTGGTTCAAGAATGGGAACAAAGGGAACTGCATGGGATTTTTTTTTTTTTCTGGGAAAGTGCTTGGAATTGGTTCCTGCAGTTGTCCCCCATGCCACCACCCTTTGTAGCGCAGGCACTTTCTCATGTTGCTTGAAACACTGCAATATGACAGGGTGCTTAACTTGATGTTTTTTGTAAGCTGTTATGTCCAGTTATTGCCCCTTGTATGGCTAGATACTTTTAAAACTGAAAACATATGCATAACATAAGGCTTTTTTGCACTAAAATTTCCAGCATGTAGCTGCTCCTCTACAGAAACACAACTGAGGGGAGCGCAGAATAAAGCAACTAGAGGAAAACAGTTGGCTCCTGTTGGTCACCATGCAGTGTTCTCCCATCCCAGTCAATACTGTGATCTCCCACAAAATCTGCCAAGAGATACAGTGCTCTTACATGCACATCTTTGCGTGCTTGCTCCACAGTAGCACCTGGAGAACTCTGGGCTTTTTTTTCAGGAAGTGAATTCCATGCAGGAATATAATTGTAACCAGGTAAAAGTATAGCTTTGTAAGCTACATAGGGGGAAAGAAATTGTATTTGACTTAGAGTCAATTTGCAGTATAACTTTCATCCAGAGATCTAACACAGCAGCATGGTTTATTATATTTATAATTTAAATAATATATGATGATGCTTAGTTATTTATATATTATTAGGCAGAGAATGCCTTGAGGGCTTACTTTTTATTTCATTATATCCAGGTCTTCTAAAGCAAACTCTGACAAGTGGCAGTTACTGTGAATGTACTGATCATGTGTAGATGGGTTTTAAGTTAATTTGCAAACAGCTGTATAACTTTTGGTAGTATTCGGGGGAAAAATCAACATTGATTCTGTTAATGATTTGATTTTGGGGAGATTTTACTCTGTATATCAGATGGAGTCATAAGGAAGACAGAGAAGTATAGTTGTCAGACAAATCTTCAGCTACTAAAACACCAATGTCTAAAGTACTTTGACAGTAGCTAGTCTGCAATTGTTGTTGCAAAGTGCTGAAACAGCATTAACGTTTTCAGGGTCTGAACCTTTTAACTACCAACAGAAGTTGGCTATTTTGTTCAGTACCTGATGGCAGATGAGCCTTTGAGTCCTCCCATTCTTTAAGGGTTCTTACTGGAACCTAAATGGTATGTGAGTGGATGCAGGCAAATCGCCAAATGTGGGGGTTTTGCTTTTCTTTTGTGTTACGCTAAGGAAAATGTTACATCAGTATTAATGCTTATCAAAAAGTGTAATGTTTCAGGGCTTCCTGAAAGAGTGAAAGCAGCTTTCCAGTTTATGTGCTACATTGGTGTGGCTGCAACAGGTCGCAAGATTGGAGAAACTGCATAGTTAATGATACCCGCTTGCCACATGGAGTGCAAACAGAACTGCTTCCAGTTGATACTGGCAAACAAAGTTCATGCTCTGGAAAAGTCCCTTTCCAGCAGCAAAAACGTCTTGGCACATATGGAAGATACTATTCTAATGTCTGTATAAAATTGTTCAAAGGATGTGTTTCTGCAGTGCAAATCTTAAACATCCTTATTTTCTGTGTGCATAAACACAGTTTGCTTAAAAAGTGGTGTACCTGTGTCAGTGTGTCATGTGATGCAAAAATCAAGTATGGACGCTGCTTCCTGTTCTAGCAGACTTTCAGAAGTCTTCAGTTTATGTACTAAATGTTGTCTACAAGCTGAAGAGGACAAGAAGCAAGCTGGTTTCTTCCCTTACTGAATCAAGGCAAGGTAAAACTTGTAGATAGAGCACTATTTAAATCATCCTACTTGGTATCAAGTGTGTGTGTGTGTGGCTTTCAGATGCTGATTGCTGGTAATCTGACTAGGCGTAATGTATCTGTAGGCTAGTGTGAATACCAGCAAGGCTGTTAGCTTATACTTGAACATCTGTTAATTCATAATCACATCTACTTTATCACCACTAGAGGCTCCTCCAAGTCATGATTTGGATATGTTTCTGTGTCAGGAAGCGGCGCATGCTTTAAGTAGCCTGCAGATGTCTGATTCTGTCAGTGTAACACCTCTTTACAAGCAATGAATTAATTTTTTAAAGCAAAGTAATCGCTTATCCTCTTGATGGTATGGTTGACTCTGGATCATCAATTTGATATAATTACTGATCATTAACTACTGGTGAACTTTAAAGGGATGTTGACTAGAAGCTTGTGGTGTTGCTTGTAAGTAACTGGGAAAAAACAAGCATGAAAATATTTGTAATGATGAGTGCGGGTAAATTTTCTTTTAACATAAACATATTTTATCCCAGCATAGATAAGGCTATAATTACCAAATGAAATTATTCTAGGGTTCAGACATTTCCATGTAAGTCTGGGGTAGGTTTCTCATGAAAAGCCTGTACTTACGCTTGTATTCTCAAAACACTGTCAGCTTTTGCTGCAAACTGATTATTACTGCATCATAATTTGATAGGGTGTAGCATCTTACATCAGGTGCAGTGTGTCTCAGATACAGGCTCTGATCAAACAGCCAAGCAACATTAAGACTAAGTTTTCAATAATTAGTCTTATAAGACAAGAAAGAATATCATCATGGGATCATGGCTAGCATACAAATATGGATGAATTTTTTTGTTCTTTGCCATTCCTGGGTTTTGGTAGCCTCGGTTTATTCCGTACACAACGAAGTCCTGTGCTCAGGTCTTAGTTTTTTTGCAGATACATGGGTATCATTTTTCTCTGAATAGAGTAAGAGATGGTCCAGTTTCCAAACTGACCATGAGGATGCTACAATTTTTGAGCATGGTTGTATGCTGGCGCACTGTACTGGAGCTATTGGAGACCCAGCCTGCGTTTTTGTAGATGAAGCATCAGTGATCTCTGTAGTCACAGATACCGCTTAGAAAGTGGAGGAGCTTTTAGATGAGTCTTCGCAGGAAAGCAACATGACTTGTTTCTGTGGAGGCTTCAAAAAGAGGCACTGTGTGGCTACTGGCATACACATGAGGACCTACTGGAAGGTTATTTTTTTTATCTGTTTCTGTAGCATTCAGCTAGTGTTCTTAAACTCCACAACGTTAAAAAGAAAGGGCGAAGCTGGAAAGTTTTTCAAAATTCACCAGAAGGTAGATACCAGAAGGGTCTTTGTAGAAAGTGATGTCTCAAAGTAGGAAACTAGCTCTTGAAGCTCTCTACTGGTTTGTTGGGGTTTTTTTGAGTTGTCACCTGTTCCTACAAATCTCCATAGCCATAGATGCAGTACCTCCTGGAAGAGCTCTTACTGTCAATCTGCTACTGCAGTTTATCTTGTTGCTCAACTTAGACTGCGCTTTTTTTTCCCCTCACTGTTGTGTTTGGAGGCTTTTCTTCATCCACACTCCACTTCTCACTAAAAGCAGACTGTCGATTTACTATAGATCTTGTCTTCTCTTCCCTGGTATGCCACTTATGGGTGGTTGCTTATCTGTCACACAGTGTTTTTCTCAAGTCAGATATGCCACTTCAAATCAAGAACAGTATCTATGACATGCTTAAATACAGGGAGAAAAATTAAATGAGTCTTAATTTGCCCCTGTTCCTTTGTTGGTACTGATAGCTCTAACACTATGCAGTATTGCCTATTTAAGGGTTGCTTTTAGTCACACAGTTGTAAGTTTCCATTAACTTTCCTACAAGATCCAGCTTTCTCTGTCCAGATGATGAGATCTCTTGCCTGTATTCTCATCTTACATCTGTCTCATTACATTTCTGTCTTGACTGTGAAATCCTCTTGACCTGCAGTAGTCTGACGTGGTTCTTCCTGACTGCTACTCTTACCCTGTATGCCTTCAAATTTAATGTAAATTGTTAAAATTAATTACATACAAGTTTGAATTTCAAGGATGTTCGTTCATGTACTGAGCTTAACTCAATTGCGCTAGTTCCGCGTTTATCAGAAATATGGAGAGTACTTTAAATATCTGTGCTGCACTGCAGATGACTCAACCTGCTTTGCACCCTTTTGCTGGCTCTTTCAGGAGATATTTCAGCAAACTGAGGATTCTGGCTTTATCTAGATGTCATATTAGTCATTGACATGGCATCTAGTTGGAACATAGGTAGAAATATCAATGCTAGCTTTCACTTCAGTGTTGTACTTTCTCTTGTATATCCATCTGGCCTGAAAGATGTCTCTTTAAACATCCGTGCACTAACAATCATCAAGAACAGCCATTTTGTACGTGGTTCTTGTCCAGCCTTGTGTAATTAGATTTTTAAATTAAGCATGGTTGTGTTGTTATAGCAGGGAGGTGACTTCCTGGTGATCTGCAGAAGATGAGGACTGTATGTGAAGGGAGGTGTTCTTCAGTAACTGTTCCCTTAGGGCCACGTTGGGAGCGTAAGGTCTATATGGTACCTAACACAAGGCAATGCGAGATGTGGTTCAAACAGCAGCAGTGTTCTGGGGCCACTGAAGGCCAGAGCAGTTGAGTATCTTGTCCTTGTGACNAGTGTCCATGCTGAGCATTAAGTCTCTTTTTTTTTTTTTTTTTTAAGCAGACATTCAGTGTAGTCTTCTAGTCTTCTGCCTGGTCTAAGGTGGCTGTTACATATATTTGCAGGAGCTGGTACTGTGGCAGATTTGGGCTGGCAGCTGCTGCTTTTGCCCCCCAGCCCAAGCAAGAGTACTTCGTAGTGTGAGAAGTAGCAGCTTAATGCTCTGCGGGCCTCAGTGATCTGTCTCTTTTTTTTTTTGACTTACTGTGGGTGTTTGTGTTTTGAAGTAATTAAATTAAACATATCATTTGAACTGGGCTCCCTTTCCTCAGTAGGCCGAAGCTCAAATTGAGACTTTAGCATTTCAATAACACTGTGGAATTGGGGGGGGGNGGGGGGGGGGGGGGGGGAGTGTGGGGGGAGCGCTGTCTTGTTTTGAAAAACTAAATCTGAGGTCTGAGCTAGGATTCAGCTTTCTTTAATTCTCATCCCTTGCAGTGCAGTTTACTGGCAACCAAGTCATTGCTGCTCATGAGTAAAGCTACACTGATCGTAATGCTGCAAGATCCAAATCATCTAAAGCACAAGGCAGGGGTGAAAAGAGGTAGAGAGTGACAGAATGCTGAATGCCTTGAATTTGGCTCCTCACTAGCAAAAAACCACCCAAAACCTGTTACCGTAGAAACAATAGCCTGAGGGGCAAGGATGGGTATGTATTGGCTAATGTACTTATTTTAGCTTAAACTTTAAACTAGATCTGTTTGAAGTAGCCTGTGATAATGGAGTTGACAGGTGCGTCATTATGCAATAATTTGAAAATACGCTTTTGTGTCTCAAACATAGGCTTCTCACTAGTGAATACCGGCTGACAGAGTGCTGGTTCCCGCAGTGAACTGGAGGATGCTGGGCGGGGAGGCAGCTTGCATAGGAGTATCAGACCTCGTGGTCTTGTACAGGATTACAGACACTTGCACGTTGGGGCTGTGCGTAAAACAGTTGTATCAGTATGGGATTATAAATCTAGACTAATACAATGCTGATCGTTTCTCCACACTAGGAGACGGTGCTGCTCTTTTCAGCTCTTTGTTTGCAAGTAGTACAGTCCAGCAGACTTGCTTACTTACAGGTAAGTGTTACCTGTGTCTGCCTTGGTTTACTGCCTGTGACCAGCTCCAAATACAAGGGCTTATGACCAGTACAGTGGCTGAAAAAGAAATAGTAGGGCTGCATAAGTGCTTGGTTGGCTTCTGTGTGGCAGCCAGCACAGATAAGGTTTCGACTGCAATTCCTAGGTGCTGCAGTTCAGTTCTAGAAACCTATATCCCTTGTTTAAGTAAACACTGGTATGCCAGCTTGAGAAGTCTTGTCAGAAGAACTGCTGCTTGCCCGTGCTGAGAAAGGCGAAGTTGTGTAACACTGCAGCACAGTGCTATGGTTTACACTTACAATGCTATAAATACTCCTTTCCCCTTGCTGCTTATGAAAGAGGTGACTGCATCAAGACCTGCCCTGTGTTTTTAACAGAACATGTGACTGGCTGTCCCTTGAGGAGAGCTTTCCTCTTGCATGCAGCCTGGCTTGCATACGAAGAGAATCAAGGCAATTAGTCATTCACTGACTCATGAATGGTGCCTGTTTAAAGAATTGTCTAAAAATAGTCAAAACAGGCTGAAGGAAAGGGTGCTCATATATAGAGCTAGCTCTTCACTCAGCAGATGCGAATGGTATGGCTTGCTTCACCAAATAAAGTAATCCGCTATGTTTTGGTAAGTATGCAAATGGAGAAATGAATAGGTGAGTTCTTAGAAACTCTGTCAAGCCTGATGCTAAATGCTACAAAGCTGGGATATGCTTTGGTCAGGATTACTTGAATGTGAGCAAACTGAACTATAGAAATGACTCAGATAAATCGGAAGTATATCACAATCTCTAATGCTCAGCCATTCATTCCATAGGCATGCCTGTGTGTGAACCTGCTTCAAGAAAGCAAATTACTTACCCAGGTCATGAAGGTTCAAAATATGAGATTGAACACCATGCTGCCAACACCAGACTGGAAGGGACCTCAAGGATCATCTGGTCCACCTGTTCTTGGCAAAAGAATGGTCTAGACAAGATAGCCCAGCCCCCTGAAAGTTGTCCTAGGCTAATGCAGTTCTTAATAAAAGAGACAATGTTCTGGACCCTGAAGCCTGGCGAGTGAAGGCAGGTGCTCAGAATGTCAACCCGTACACACATAACTGGAGGACTTCCACACATGCTGCCAGAGATGCCAGTGATGTAGCATGATACTTTGAATAAGCAGCCTCAAATATTCCTGCCACTTCTCCAGCAAAACTCTTATTATTTTTGCAAATAGAGTTAGAAAATTGCTCTTTCTGAAGTAGAAACAAATTGCTTCTAGAACAGCTGCAATAGTGTTAGAGCTTTACCTGTTCAGGTGCCAGCATCCTCAGTTATACCTGCAGTAGGGCTATTTTGAGTGCCAGCTTCTCCTTCTTCAGGTCTTCAAGTGCAGTATCACAAAGTATCTTTGGCTTCTTCAAGTATTAGACACTATAGGGAGACTTGAATTTCACAAATTTAGATTTATTTTTCCTATTTTGCCCAAATGGGGAAGTCAGTGTGTTTGTACAGGTATAGGTAAGAACAGTCTCATCTGTTTTTCCTTGGAAGATGAGTCATGCAGACTAACCTCTCTGCATACCACACACCCAGTGAGCCTGATTTCAAGCCGTGCTACTCATGTACAGTCTACAGGCAACCAGAAAGCATCAGACCCAAGAGCACAATCACAAGGTGAAGCCTTCAGTGATGGCAGAAGTCTCCTCACATCTGGCCTGTCACAATCTCTAATATATTCAATCTCAGTGGTTTGGTGTTTTTTTTCCTTTTAAAATCAGGCCTGGTCTTGGAGTGAAGGTTGACTTGGGGGCAGAATCTAGACGTATTTCAGCATGGGAATTCCCAGGAAAATACAATAAATCTCAGTATGATGTCAGCTTTCTCAAATGGGAATCTGAAATTGCTTTAGCGCACATCTCCTATGGTCAAAGCTCAGAAAAGCTGTTGGGCTGAAAGCTTGCTGTAAGAAAGAGAACCAAGTAATTCTGGCTGGTGTTAGGTCTTATATAGCTGCTGGTAGTTGCGTTTTCTGTGATGAGGTGGCAGACAAATGCAAAAATTGAGTGAAAATGGACAGGTTATAGAAGAAATACTTGGGTGGCTCAGGATGCCACTGCTTCCAACTCAGATATCTCTTGCTGGATGCCACATCTCCTGCAGTTGTTGCAATGATGTTTTCTGTAGCATTGTGTAAAGTCAATCTGACAATAAAATAATGGAAGTGAACCTGACAGTTGTTAGCCTAATTTAGGTAAGGTAGGCTCCTGTAATCTGTTCCCTTCACCTGAGCTATGAGGGCACTGACCTGCAGTTTTGGGAAAAAATTGTTAAAATAACACACCTGTGTCTTAGGGGTTTATACTAAGGAGCTCAGAAATCTGGCTCTGTCTGGAAATGCTTTTGCTTTGTGATTATCAGCCTGGGACATAAAGCCAAAGCGGAAAAAACCTCTCTGTTGAATCACGACCACTGCAGGACTGACCTGTGTACAGCTGGAAGTGGGCATCTGGCCCTGTGCTGGTGGGGCTGTGTTTGGTTGTGCAGCTGGGGAGAGGAACAGCTTTATGAGTGTGCAGGTGGACTCTGGCCAAGGGAAACTTCTTATTCAGCTTCCAGCCTGTCCCCGGCAAGCTCTCCACAGAAGAGCATTAACAGCTGCCTTGCCTGAAGCTAGATGCTCCCTGGCTCAAGAGCATGGACAAGTGTCTCTAGCCAGAGCCAAAGTAGTTGTCATGTGGTTCAGACTGAACGGCAGAATTAGCTGGGGAATACTATGGACTGTCCCTACAGTAAAACCCACTGCAAGAAAGAAGTATCTTCTCAAACTGCTGAACTGCTTGAGATCCTAAACACAGCTGACTAGTACAGGCTGACTCAGTCTCTAGATGAGTAGCAGCTGCCATGAGCAGTTATTGTCATGAAGGCTAGAACCTCCAGAAAATTTACAAGTTATTAAAGGGAGGCAATATTAAAAAAAAAAAAAATCCTTTTGTTTCTTTTGAGCAATGTTAGAAGAAAATGGTTTGGTTTCCAGGCACTGCTTGTTCTATCTTCATTGTTCAAAGCAGTTTTATTTACTCAGATCCCTTGAGAGATGGCCCAGGCAGCAGGAGTGTGAATGAATGACGTTGTAGGAGCTTGGGTGTACACCAGCTTAACAGGGCTGTAGTGAATTCCCCTGTATCATTCTGCTCAACAATAGACATGAAACCATAGTTAGTCCTGATTTCAGATATAAGGAGCAAAAGACTAATATGTGGGTGATTTAAAGGTATGTGTCCTTGTGGCGAAGAGGGCCAATTATATCCTGGAGTGCATTAAAAAGAGCATGGCCAAGCAGGTCGAGTGAGGTCATCCTCCCAATCTGCTGTGCCCTGGTGAGGCCACATCTGGAGTCCTGTGTCCAGTTGTGGCCTCCCCAGTTCAAGAAAGTCAGGGAACTACTGGAGAGTGTCCAGTGGAGGGCTACAAAGATGATCAAGGGAATAGGAGTAAAGGCTGAGAGACCTGGGTCTCTTTAGCCTGGAGACGACTGAGAGGGTATCTCATCAATGTTTATCAATATCTAAAGGGCAAGTGTCAAGAGGATGGGGCCAGACTCTTTTCAGTGGTGCCCAGTGACAGGACAAGGGGCAGTGGGCACAAACTGGAACATGGAAAATTCCATCTCAACATGAGGAAAAACTTCTTTACTTTGAGGGTGACAGAGCACTAGAACAGGTTGCCCAGAGAGGCTGCGGAGTCTCCTTCTATGGAGATACTCAAAACCCACCTGGACACGATCCTGTGCAACCTGCTGTAGGTGAATCTGTTTTGGTAGGGTGATTGGACTAGATGATCTCTGAAGATCCCTTCCAACTCCTGTGATTCTGTATAACTGTAATTTTAACCACCATATGGCAGACTTGCTGCTTTGGTCTAGGTTGGGTGACTTAACAACAGTCCTAGCTTCATGATCATAACACACGGACAGAGAAATATTTGGTAACAGAAGAAGTTTTGGTGAAAAGAGATCTAGTTTATACCAGAGGATTCTTCCATTGGAAATGTCACCTTTTAGGAATGCCCCAGATAACTAAATTAGAAGTGTATACAAGGTATGATTTAGTGTGAAACAAGAATGGGTTCCTGCCTGTCAAACCAGCCTTTGATTTTGTAAGTTAACCTCACTTCTTGACTCATCTATGTCCTAGTGACTTGTGGCTCTATTTTCTTTCTTGTTTAGAAGCTTCATGTTCTTTTAGAGATCTAGTTCACTCTTCACATTCAGGTCTTCATGATTTAAATTCCTTATGAAACAGCGCAGGTAATACAGAAATGTAAGGGGTTTGCTGCTGTTAGTGTTCATATCGCCACTGCAGCAGCAAAGGAGTTTTCAGGACTCACAAGACTTAAATGACCTGGTTGCTCATCTTCTAACTTGGATCAGAGATGTGGTCCAAGTTCTCTAAAAGCACAAGAGATGTCAAACATTGCTATGGTGCTGATGGGAACTGAAGTCAGAACTGGGCCTAAATTACCAGGCTAGTGCCCAGCTCTGCCACAAGAAACTACTTATGTCCTAAGTCTTAATATCTGGAGCTGAAATTGCGCTGTTGGTCCTACATTCATTTTTACCTTGTCAAACAGCTGACAACACAATGTGGCTAGCTTTAATGCTGCTCTACAGGTTCTGAAGCTGGACGATATTGGGATGCTTTAAACCTCATTGATGTGAGAAATAGGCTGCTGATACTTACTTACTGCTGACACCTACTGAACGTGTTTTCCAGCACACAGTATTTAATACTGCATGCACTAATCCAGGCTTAATGTGGAAGAGGAAAATCCACTAGATGAATTGTATAAATGCTTGATGTGCTAGAAGCAGTAAAGGGCGTTTTGTGGGATTAGATACTAACACTTAAGCCAGCAGTGGTCTGTAGTTCCTGTTCTTGTTGGCTTTCTTGTGTGCTAAATGTACGATGTAGTTAGCGGTGCGCTGGCGGGAGGCATTCGTTAGGCATGCAGCTGTGGGAGGTGATGATGTGCACAGTGAGGAGCCTGGCTATGCCTGTAACAAAGGAGAATGAGGAGGCCTTGCACTGACTGCAGGTGCTGCAGCTCTTACTGGGGCAGGGTGGGTGATCTGCAGGAGACCATGGTGGTAACTGCACAGAGACAGTGGGAGCTTGTCTGTGAGCCTGCTGTAGCAGATAATTACAAAAAAAAAGCACAAGTTTTAAAAACTTAAATGTTACCTTCTTATCTGATCTTAAATATGGTTTGCAAAGGATGCTTAATTTCACTGATGCTGCATTTTTATAGGGCTGGCATTAAGCTTGTGATGTTTTAAAGAAAAAAAAATCTTTAACTGGCACTTGCAGAAACGCCAAGCAGCTGTGGTTTCTGTTGGCCACTGTAAAAGCTGCTGCTGCTCCTGATTTCCCCAAATCAGGTCAGTTGTGATGCTGGTGGCTTTCCAGGAAATGTGTGCTCTCCCCCCCCCTCCATTGCCTCTCTGCACCATTCCTACCCTTGCTGCCTAAAAATCAGGTATCTAGGTTCTGTCAGCGTGAGACGAGTAGAAGACATCAGTGTCAGACTACAGAAGTGTCATAAACAGCTAGTCTGGAATAAATACTGAGTTTCTAGACAGCTGAAGCTGGGAGGGAGTCCTGTCTGTGTTAGTGCTCCCCACTGAGAGGGAGGTGATATTAATGTGTAAGTGTCAAGTCAAGTGCATGGCAAGGTCTCTAGAAACAACTTCGCTGTAGTAGTTATTCATAGGGACTGAATCAGGGCTTTATTCAGTGGTTGGTAGAAACATTAAGTTTCTATTTTCAGTCAAATAACATAGTATCTAGTAAGACTTTATTTTTCTGGCATCTGTAGCTTTCACTATGGCTTTGTCTTATCCAAACAGGAAAAAAAAAAAACAAACCTGAAGTGCAGGCACTAATGAGGGTGCATGGGAGCAAGTCAGTAAAATAGGAAACAAAGTGACTGTGCTGGTAGCAATACTCTTAAAATGTGTCAGGGTGTAATGTAGACGTTGAAATTCTTGCGCAGTAGCTGTAGATGCCTGTAAAGGGCTGAATCTTCTTCCAGGCTGGTCTGTTCAACATCAGAGGAGTTTATTCTTTTTTTTTTTAGGGAACTATAACTATGACTAATTATAAGTTGGGGAAGGAGGCAATGTGTTGATGATTGTGGTTTCCACCTTCCTGGCTGTCAAGTATGTTCAGTGGTGTCGAAGAGCCACGGCGAGCAGGTGGCTAAAATCAGGACATGGAAATAGGATTATTTCTGTTCAGTTTAAGCTCAGCTAGAGGAATCAAGCACATGGTGAATGCAGTAATCACGGAATTTTCAGAGTTGGAAGGGACCTCTAGAGATC
>RSEF01000031.1:7301238-7312347 GCA_003993805.1 Himantopus leucocephalus
GAAGCCTCCTTATTTGCCTGAATTTAGAACTGCATTAAATAAATGGGCTACAGCTCCACAAAAAAAAGGCGCAGTTTCTCTTTGACAGAGTTATAAAGCTTAAAAAAACAAGGAAGGATGCCTCGGTGCAGATGGGAAATTAATAATTAGTTTTCCTACAAAGAAAATAAAACAGGCTGCAAGATGCAGAATACCACATTTAGGCTCTATTACATTTACAAATACATACATAAATATATTACATACAACAGCAACTCAAAGAGGAAGCAGGCGAGTCACACAGAATGGCTGGCTGGCTGCAGTTTTCCCTACACAGACATTTGGCTGAGCAGTCCACATCTTCTAATAATTCCAGGAATGGGCTTCGGCTTTTTTTCTTTTTCTCTTTTCTTTTGTTTTTTCTCCTCTTCTCCTTTCATTCTCTCCCCCCTCCCCAGTTTCAGATTCAGTTTGTCCAGTATGGAGAAGTGCCATAGGCAGTTTTGGTAGCCTGAGACTTTTGTTGCATGGTGCTGGGTTGGTTGCGTTGGCCAGATCCACCCTAGAAATCAGAAAGGAAGGAGACATGGGCATCATCTGCCATAGCACCAGCACTCCCAGGAAGACAAGCCTGTCTATACATCAGCAGAAGAGCTGCCGCCCCCAGGGACAGCCCTGACACCCACCAACACAGCAATGCTCCCCCCCCAATGGATCCGTTCCTGCTCTGCAACATCTCTGCATCCCACAATCCAGGACAAACAGCCACAGAGACACCAAGCAGGAGCGTGGGGACACACCATCCCACCCAAGACAGGTTTAAGCACAAGGAAGGAGAGGAGCAGGACTGGGGACAGCAAAGGAGCTCTCTCAGGTGAACAGAGGCAGTGCACCAGCCAAAGATGTCACACATTTGGAGAGAGAAGTCATTTCCTATTTCTGGACTCTAATGCAGAACACTGTTTTTTCAGGTAACATTTATAGTGAGGAAAGGAAATGCACGGGCTGGTGAAACCAAATCAGAAATTGGAGCCAACATGCAACCTGCAAGGGGATGCTTGATTTTTTTCCCCCCGAGTTACAGTACAAGTGCTCATGTCCTGCTCTCCTGCCAGTCAGGAGACAGCAGCACCTGCCTCGGGCTTCACACCTCACAGCCCATCTCTCCACACCCCACAGTCTTCACAGACTCACAAGCTGGCTGAGGCTGGCAGGGATCTCTCGAGGTATCTTGTCCAACCCCTTCTGCTCAAGCAGTGTCATCTAGAGCTGGTTGCCCAGGACCCATGTCCAGAAAGCTCCAAGGATGGCNGTCACCCTCCCAGTAAAAAAGTGTTTCCTGATGTTCAGAGGGAACCTCCTGTGTTTCAGTTTGTGCCCATTGCCTCTGGTCCTGTCACTGGGCACCACTGAAAAGAACCTGGCTCCATCCCCTTTACACTCTCCCTTCAGGTATTTAAAAAGACATTAAAAAGAGCCACCTGAGCTTTCTCTTCTCCAGGCTGAAGAGTCACAGCTCTCTCAACCTTTCCTCATAGGAGACATGATCCAGTCCCTTCATCATCCTTGTGGCCCTTTGTTGGACTCTCCAATACATCCATTTCTCTCATACTGGGGAGCCCAGAACTGGACACAGGACTCCAGGTGTGGCCTCACCAGAGCCGAGCAGAGGGGAAGGATCACCTCCCTTGACCTGCTGGCAGTACTTTGCTTAATGCAGCCCAGGATACAGTTGGCCTTCTCTGTGGCAAGGGCACGCTGTTGGCTCATGGTCAACTTGGTGTCCACCAGGATGCCCAGGGCCTTTTCTTCCAAGCTGCTTTGGCCCCAGCATATACTGGTGCATAGGGCTGTTCCTCCCCAGGTGCAGGACTTTGCACTTCCCCTTGCTTGAACTTCATGAGGTTCCCTCCTCAAGCTGGTCAATGGCATCGAGTCTGTCAGTCTGCAGTTGTTGTCAAGGCCCTTTCTCCATGAGCAAAGCAAAAACCAGAAGGAAGCAAAAACCCCAAAGACCCTGGTGGGGTGTGGGTGGGAACAATCTGCCCTTGGGCATGCTGTAGAGGCAGAAGGAGCCAACTCACCTGCCCATCTTGCTGAAGATGGTGATGCAGCATCTGGGAATGAGGCTGCTGATGTGCAGGCAGGATATGGAGAAATGGGGCTGGAGCATAACCTGGGGCAGCACCAGGGTTCAGGGGCCCAGTCGATCCGAGAGCAGAAGGCAGGCTGAAAGGAGGCGGCGTGCCAGTATGGAATCCCTGCTTGTCAAATGTCTGCATGAGGCAAGGGAGGACAGCATCAGACACCGGTATGAGCAGCCCCACAGTGACCAGACAAGAACAAGAATGGCCCAAATACACATCACCTGAACCTGTCACCAACCCAATAAGCAAGCCAAATCACACCTGCAAGCACTTCAGCAGAGAAGTTTCAGCCCCTGTTCTCATCCATACTTCTGCACTAATGTCTCCAACATTTTATTCACTAATGTCTCCAACATTTTATTTTATTTTTATTTCCACAGCTACTGTGTTCCTTTTTCCCCTGACCTCTTTTTACTCAGTAGGACATGGGATGGCAGCAGCTGCCTGAAATCAGTCCTTCACGCATTGTGGGGGCTCAGCCTGGAATTACTCTTCCTACCCAGGGAGGCCCAACAAAAAATAGCAATAAGATTTTCCTCCCCCTCAACCCAGCCTCTCAACTCAAAACATTAGTGTCATCACACTTCATTTACAGCCAGAACAAAGCATGCTTGGGGCAGTGTGGGCAGCATGCAGCAGCATAGAGCACTGCACCTATGCCAGCAGCTGCCATCAGGAGCTGACATGATAGAAGTGGTGGGACAGAGGGTGAGACTCTTCTATAACAGCAAACAGAGCCAGCTTAAGAAATGCCACAGCCTGCTGACTCTGAGACCGACTGGCCTGGGAATGGCCCTCGGCCCCATCATTCCACAGGGGGAGCCATCAGCCTGGCCTCAGGCCACAGGGGAGGAGGGTCCAGGGTTGCTCACCTGAGTCTTGTTATAGACTGAGCCACTGATATCAGGCACACCTGTGTTACTTGAGGTCACAGAAACACCTGGAAAACAAAAAAGCAACAACAGCCCAGAGATGTGTGAACTGCCCTGCTTGCTCCTAACACATGGCTATCTCAGGTGCCTACCAAGAAACTCAAAATCTAGTCTTCTTTTGGCAGAGGATCAACTCTCAGCAGCATCCAACTGCTTAGGCTTCAAAAACACAGTACTGCTGCAGGACCACTATATTCTTCAGCAAAGAAAACTTTGGCAGAGGAAACAGTTCACCATTTCTCCCATGTATAATTGTGGACAAAGCTGCGCATCAGCCACACATATCCTTATGCAAAGTTCAGCCATGAGGTTTAGAAGGAACACTTGGGCCATTAAAAAAGCATTTTGTATACGACGGGAGATGGAGAAACAGCTTGGATCATGACCCTGTTTATAGCTGGCTGCTGTGTTGACTGCACAGCACTGGGAGTTTGCCCTACTAAATCCCACTCGAGCAATCTCAAGTCTCATGTGTTACCTTTCCCAGGTCCAGTGCCAGCAGATTTGTTTTGTGCTTGAGATGACCCACTGTAGCCTCCTTTGCTGTAATCTCCAGCTGCCGTTCCCTGCGTTAAGTCATCATAGCCTGCTGGTGTGTACAAGATAAGTAAGGTGTTACAGAGTGCAAGCAGATCTGTAGACATGCACGTGAAAAGCACAGTGGTAAGCATACCTGCTCCATAGCCGTGCTGGCCATAGCCACTCGCTTGCTGGAAAGGAGTCGACGCAGTGTTCAGGTTGACTCCATGCTGTTTAGCAGACGCTGGAGGTACCTGGACAAAGGAAGGGAACAAAAGGCCTGTTAACCGGGGAATGGCACGAAAAACACAAGCTCCCTCTGACATCTAGTGGGGAAGGCACCTCCACCTCATGTGGGAAATTTAATCTGGAGTTGGGAGCACTGGGATGGCATGGGACATGGCGCTAACACTTCCAGCAGTAACTTGCTTTGTGCAAGCCCCAAGTTTTCTGCTAGAGCTGTCCCTCTGCAGTGAAACCCTGTCTCAGAACAGGCTGCATATTTCTTTCATACGCTGACTGTAAACAGCAAATTCTCACCCACAAACCCAAGAAGGAGCAACCACAGTGCTCTCCCTCCAGAATCAAATGAAACACCAACTCCTGCTTGAGGCTGTTTCATAAAACACAGGGCCCTAAAATAGACTCATCTACCCTTCTGCCTGGAACATCACCTCTTCCCAAATAACATTCTCCCTCCTGAGACTACCAGCCCTGCTCTCCAACTTAATGGGGTCTCCCTCCATCCTCGAAAGGATTTCCTAGGCACTCTCGGCTCACTGACTCAGCTTTGGGTCTCCCTTTGACTCCCCAGAAGCTGCTATGGGCTTTCAGGAACACTGAGTCCATGAGCTGCAGCTGTCTGCTATTTACAGTAACCCGTGCAGAAGTCCATGAGTTCTGGCCTTTAAATTTCCTGTTTTCTCAGGGAAGAGACTGCAGCTATTTTTCATGCTTGCATGTTTTTGGAGATCCCTTGCAGACTGGGGAAGATGACTCTACTCCGCTGTCATGAGACCCCACCTGGAGTACCATATCCAGTTCTGGGCCCCCCAGCACAAGACAGACATGGATCTNAAAATTATCAGAGGGCTGGAACACCTCTCCTATGAAGAAAGGCTGAGAGAGTTGGAGTTGTTCAGCCTGGAGAAGAGAAGACTCCAGGGAGACCTTATTGCAGCCTTTCAATACTTAAAGGGGGCTTATAAGAAAGACAGAGACACACTTTTTACCAGGACCTGTAGTGATAGGGCAAAGGGCAACGGTTTTAAACTGGAAGAGGGTAGATTTAGATTGGACATACGGAAGAAATGTTTTATGATTAGGGTGGTGAGACACTGGAACAGGTTGCCCAGAGAGGTTGTAGATGCTCCATCCCTGGAAACATTCAAGGTCAGGTTGCATGGGGCTTTGAGCAACCTGATCTAGTGAAATATGTCCCTGCCCATGCCCATGTCCAGGGGGTTGGACTAGATGATCTTTAAAGGTCCCTTCCAACCCAAAACATCCTGTGCTTAAGATGTAGAAGGTTTGGGCTGGAGAGAGCAAAACCAGAGAGGCACAAAGGAAAGGTTACAGTTTAGGCTGTCACACTTACAAACATGGTTGGCCCATACTGGAATGCACTGGGTACACCAGGCACACCAGCGTAATAAGGTAACCCAGTGTAGCTGTACCCTGGGGGCAGGGTCGGGTTGAGGAAGGGCTGCTGAGTTGTATGGTGAGTCTGTGTCTGGTTCTGCTGCGGCTGGGCGAGCGTGGTAGCAGGAGCAGGAGAGGCAGAATCCCCACGGCCAAATTTTGTTACATCACCTGTGAAAGAACAAACTGATCAGAAAAGCTATCAAAGCCACTCCAAAAGTAGAGGATTCAAAGGATTCAAATCCTCTGAATACAAGTAGACAACTACAGAAGAGAGCACATCCTACACTTGAAAGGCTGCAGTTGTTCATAGGAAGAACTCTCCCGGTCTCTGTTCCTGACAGCCACAGGGACATTGCCTGTACGTGGCACAGAACTCCATGCCATGCCTAATGCATTGATAAAATGGAGATACCAATACTTATTTCACATGATCTGAGCAGATTCATTACTATCAGATCATTGAAATAAAACATGCTAAAACCAGAAGTATGGTAAATAGCCAAAGAGCAAATGGCTGTTGGGTTAAAGTATGATGCTCCTGGAGGTTAAACTGATTAGCTAAGCTTCATGGACTGAAAGCAAGTTAGGATTTACAGGCAGTGATGGGCATATTTTTGTCAATGTCTGTTTATTTGTCAAGCATGACTAGTTAGATGTCCCGTTCCTCACACCACCAAAGTTCTGGAGACAGTAGCTGAAGGCCAGGAAAGCAACGCTTGTGTTGCACGCCACCTTATTGAAGAAGTAGGAAGGGAAATTCGGTTATTAACCCAAAAGCAGCCTTCCAAGAGAAGTGATTACACAGCAGAAAACTCCTGAACACTTGCATTTTCTGGCAGCCTACAGAGCAGCATGTTCACGTGTTTTTAGGGAGGTGACATATATCAATCACATCTATCTCATTCCCAACTAGTATTCCTTTATGTTGGTTACTAAAAAGTATGACAACACTTAATACCAGCATTATGGGAATTTTAACACCTATGGCTACAGTTTTAAGCTGTAATCAGATGGCAGTGATAGAAAACCACTGGCTGAAAATCCTGGATGGCATTAATGTCATCTTTGCATGCTGCTAACTGAAGAGCAAGAGCAAGAATGAGGAAGGGCTTCTTAAAACACATGCTTTTGGGAATGAAGTCCATTAGATTTAGGGAGGGTGAGGGAGAGCCTACTAGATGCAGCTCCTGCTGGGAACATACAAGTGCTAAAATAGCAGTAACAAAGTATGAGGAGCTGCTGGGGGGGGTGTCTAATTCCAGTGCCAAAAAAGGAAAGCAAGCCAGTTGAATTTCGAGAAGAATGATTAAGCTATGGAATTTCAAGCACCTGTATATGCTTGGGAAGGGCACTAGATGACACTGCCGTTTACATTCATAACAATTTTGCACTTATTCTCAAAGGCTTAATCCCAGAAGTCATCACATATGAATTACTGATGAAAACCATGAAGAAGGAAAAAAATTTTAAAAAATAAAATAAAAAAATCAGTGTCAGGGTTGAGAGGGAGATGCTCACTTTTGTTTGACTAGTTTGGACTGATGAGTTTAACTGCTTACAGAAGGGAAAAATGACTGCTCTTTCAGCAATGGCAGGATGACCAGCACATCTCACTTACCATGCTCATCTTTAAATAGCACTCACCTGAGTATGGGTTGTTAGCAAGGTTCCCATCTCTGCTTGTCAAGGTTGCAGGAGCAGGGAATGTAATTCCATAGTAATCCTTAGAAAGAGACAACATCATTTATTAATAGTTGAAACTGTAACAGAGCTAGACAGCTCTTATGAACACTGTATTACTCGCACAAGAAAATTTAAAAAGCAAGAACTAAAGGAAACTTTGTCAGAAGCTGACTTTATTGCTTACAGCAGAGCTGAAGATTTACCTGGACCCTCAACTTCAAAATAAACCTATTTTATAGACATTTTTAATGTCACTGAACATGAAATAATCCATCTAAGATTTAGTATTGCAGGTGCTTTCTGTTACTTGAAATGGTGCCATATTTCATCACCCTTTCCTTCCCAGGTAATTCCATCTCATCAACTCCAGCATGAATCACTTCACAAAACACAACCAAATTCCTACTAAAAATCTTAGCAGGTTACTCAAAAGCAGCGCTCCTGTCTCCTTCTAAGGAAAATGACACAAAAAGCAGATTTGGAGAAGGGATCTGAACAGGGCTCAGTGGCTATGAACTGGAACTTGACACACTAGCATTTTCCCCCTATATAAACCAGACAAAATATAACTAAATCCACATGAGAATAGGGTCTAAGGATTGCAATTATTCCCACTGCCCCTCAGGTGAGGGAAAACCACATCAGCACTGCATATCCCTATCCCACACATCTGTGCAAAAATCATTACAAAATGAGTGCAAGCCAGTTGTCTTTGCACTTCATGCCCACCCATAGGAAAACATCAAAAGAGATACTCTGCTCTTCAAACAACATGGGTCTTTCCTGACCTACAGAAGGCACGCAGTAGAAGGTGCCTAAATTCAAAACTGAAATATCAGGNGGGGGGGGGGGGGGGGGGGGGGGGAAGAAAAGGTGGTGGCCATCATGCATATACCTGAAGGCAAGGAAGGGACCCACCAAGACCTGCGGAGATTTGGACAGGGAATGGCACCCCAGTGCTTCCAACCCCACCCAAGAAACACCAAAAAGCCACAAAAAACATAGGAGATGCCCAGGACTGCTCATTGCTCTCCTACAACCACCACAACTGGCCCAGGATGCTCCTGCCTGTGCTCACACACCAGTGGCCATGGGGACCTGCATAGAGTGCATCGGCCTAGGCCTTCTTCAGCCCAGCACATCCTTAGCAAACAAAAAATACATCCGCCAAACACCACCACCCAACATGGTCCGCACAGACCAGCACAGCATTCCCCGTGAAGGAAACTGCCCACTCACCACCAGCACCAGCTGCTCCTTTGCCCTCCAACCACCACCCCAAAAATATCTGCCCTGGGTGCTTTGCCCTCCCCAGCTAAGCCTGAACAAGACAACACAGAAGTTCAGCAGCTTTGGCCTCCTCCCACACAGGACAAAGACGTTGTTCTCCATGCTCAGTCACACCACCTCTACCACCACATCACTGCAAGAACACTGCTCTGTGCAAACACAAATGGGGACTTCCTGTACAGCTGGAGAGTGAGAAAACCAAATATATTCAGGTACACAGCAGGACCCCTCAAGATACAACTTCCAGGTTGTACAGTCATCCTGATATTCTAACCAGGCAGGGGCAACCTCATTGGCTCTGTCTGCTCAGAGGTGGCTGAAGAAAGCAAACCCGCATCAGACATAAAAACAGAGAGGAGGAGAGGTAATGACACAAGCTGGAATACAGGGAATTCAAACATGAAAGAATAAACAAACTATTATGTTTACTATGAAGGTGATACAACACCAGAAGAGGGATCAGGGAGGTTGTGGGATGTCCATTCCTGGAGATATATCCAAAAGCATCACTGGACAAGGCCATCAACAACCTCCTCTGACACCACCTACCCTCAGCACCGGATTGCACTGAGAAGTTCCAGTAGTATGAGGGCATAACATACGACACAAGCATTTCACCAGGCAAACACTGGAAATTGGAAAAATGGAATTGTTTGTAGAGGACCTTTTCCTCCATGCAGCACAATGAGACAGCAGTCATGAAAAATTCATCGACTGGCAAAAATAGCAAAAATCACAAAAATAGTTCTGGCTGTGTCTCCTTCATTCAATAAACAACAGCTTAGAAAAGACTTCTTATTCCCCATCACGATGAGGTTCAAACTGAGGAAAAGGAAGCAAAGAATTGTAGAAACTTCATCAATAAGTGCTCAAGTGCTTAGACCCAGAACTACCTCCTCAAATGACATCTGGACTTAGAGAGCTCCTGAGATTCCTGAGAAATACATAATTTTACAAATCTTCCAAAAAGTAAAGAGAAATGATGTATTGACACAAAAACAAAGATGACAAATATACCAAAAGTAAAAAAACCCACAACCAATACTGGCGCATTACGTAAGGAAAAGAGACTTGGGCAGGAAGGGAAATTCAGCAGAACACAACAGGCATCAGAGCTTGCCTGGGAGGGAAAGGAAAAACCATATCAGCAGCAAAACTGCCCCACGTGTCACTACCCCAACACTTTCACATCCTCCACTGAACCACTACAGCCAACCTCCCCCCAACACACCGCCACCCTCCCCAGGCACGGCCACCCCACCAACGCACTTCCCCAAGACCACCACAGCCACCATCCAAAACTGAAAACCATAGCCGGAAACTTGCTGCAATCCGAAAGCGAGGAAGGGAAAGCTTCCATCTTTGCAAGCATCACCCTTGCCTGCCACCACTCCCTGGGAGAGCCTCCAGCTCCTCCAAAGGCCATAGCTCCCAGCCCGCCACAGCCCTGCCACCGCCAGCAGGAAAAATTATGGAGAAGATCATACTGGGTACTATTGAAAGACATTTAAAGAACAATGCAATCACCAGGCACAGTCAACACGGGTTCACAAAGGGAAAGTCCTGTTTAATTTATTTGATATCTTTCTACGATAAGGTCACCCGCCTAGTGAAAGAAGGGAAGGCAATGGACAGTTTTTCTGGATTTTAGTAAGGCTTTTGATACTGTCCCTCACAGCATCCTTCTAGACAAGTTGTCTAACTGTGGGATGAGCAGGTTCATGTTGCACTGGGTGAAGAACTGGCTGAAGGGCAGGGCTCAAAGGGTTGTAGTGAATGGGACTACATCTGGCTGGCAGCCAGTCACCAGTGGTGTTCCTCAGGGCTCAATTCTAGGGCCAGTTCTGTTCAATATTTTAATCAGTGATCTGGATGCAGGAGTTGAATACACCATTAGCAAGTTTGTTGATGATACTAAACTGGGAGGTGCTGTTGACTCTCACGAGGAAAGAGAGGCCTTGCAGAAGGATCTAGATGGACTGGAGCATTGGGCAATCATCAATGGCATGACATTTAACAAGAACAAATGCCGGGTTCTGCACCTGGGACGGAGTAATGCCAGGCACAAGTATAGATTGGGAGAGTGTCATGATTTGACCCCAGCCAGCAGCTAGGACCATGCAGCCGCTCGCACAGTTCTCCCCCTTCCCCCAGAATGGCAGGGAGAAGAGGGAGAAAAAGAGGGAAAAGGGAAAGGAAAAATAGCCTTGTGGGTTGAGATAAAGACAGTTTAATAGAAACAATAACAGAAAAAGAAAATAACAATAATAATAATAATGATACAAGTCACTCTCACCACCTGAGCAGTGATCGCAAGTACCTGCCCCCCAGCTAAACCCATTTATATACTGAGCATAACATCTATGGTATGGAATATTCCATTGGCCATTCCATTGTTCTGTCTGTGCTCCTTCTCAGCTTCTATGGGAAGCTGAAAACAGTCCTTGAAAAATATAAACATCACCTGGCAACAACTAAAACAATATGCATTATTGACAGTCCTTTCATACCAAATCTGAAACACAGCAACCACTAGAAAGAAAATTGACTCTGTCCCAGCTGAAAGCAGGACAGAGAGGAGTGGCTGGAGAGCAGCCCTGCAGAAAGGAATCTGGGGGTGCTGGTTGACAGCAGGCTCAATAGGAGTCTGCAGTGTGCCCTGGCAGCCAAGAGGGCAAATCGCATTCTGGGATGCATCAAACACAGTATAACTGGCCAGTCAAAAGAGGTAGTTATCCCACTGTATTTAGCGTTGGTGCGGCCTCACCTTGAGTACTGTGTGCAGTTCTGGGACCCACAATTTAAGAAGGATGTTAAGGTACTTGAATGCATCCAGGGGAGGGCAACAAGGCCGGTGAAAGGGCTGGAAGGCATGTCCTATGAGGAGTGGCTGAGGACTCTGGGTTTGTCTAGTT
>RSEF01000031.1:7343546-7354056 GCA_003993805.1 Himantopus leucocephalus
TAGGCATGTACAGTCCAGGAGGTTCCTCCAGTGTATTGATGATTCTGTGAACTATACCACACCCTCCTCTGCAAAACTACCTCTCTACACACACCATTTGGTATTTGCTGATTCACAGGCACAACGTGTGCCTGAACATTCTCAAAACCCTCTGGAAGCTACATGTCTTTGCATCTTTCTACTCCTTCAAGATGGAGATCTGGAGACAATGAAATTGGATGTGCCTGTCTTTGAATGCCTTGTTACTGGATATTCCTAAGAGAAGAGAATCCTTTGAAGGCAGAATTTTTCACGAGTCAGACATTATTTAAGTACATTAGCCCTGCTGTGCACTTTATCTATTTAACTCATTTAATACCCACTTCCCTACACAATCTGCACTGTACCTAGGTTACTCATTTTCTTTCCTCCTGCTTTAAGAAAAAACAAGCCTCTTTCTACTCCAACCCATGAAAATCCAAACCAACTACACATCCCTTGATTCCACAGCAAATCCATTTTCAACATATTTCCCATCTCTCCTACAGGATAGGATCAGAGTTGTACCTAAGACTCTGCAGTATTCTTTTTCCACAGTTCTCATCAACTCTTCCATGCCAAATTCCTTCTCTTACCAAAAAGCCTCTAAGGTGGCTTGTACTTTGTCTGATTGGGTACTGAAAACAGAAGGCAAGCCTGACAACCAGATCCACCCCAAATAAACAGTGCAAGTACATATCAAATCCCTCCTCGAGAGCCCTATAGATGGAATCTTGTACTCTCCTGCTGCCAAGGTACATTCTGAGGAGCCCAGTGCACTCCCACTCACAGGAAGCTGGCGTGAGTCGATCTGGGAAAACAGCTCTCCATAGCCAGAGCATACCAGCCTGCTACACAGGAAATTACCATAAAGGTGATTTGTGTCAATTCTTTTAAGTTGTTCTGAGACCAAGACATGACAAGGGGTAAGGGAGGAGGATGTACCTAAATTAAAGGTGGCTGAAGAGCTTATGGAATCAAAGGATAGCCAACAAATGCTTAAAGAGAAGTGTTTAATGAAATAAATAGGAGAGTTCCATTTCAGGACATGAAATCAGTGCCAGTCCCACACCAATGCCACCATCTCACCTCTCCCACGGCCACGTTTCCCACGGTCTGAAGGCTTGTCTCCTTGATTGTTGTCCACTCCATTCTCTTCAGCTCTAACTGTGGAGAGAGCACAGCTTAAGAGAAGCTTTAGAGACTCATACATGAGACAATATAGCCATCTGCTTAACCCGAACCCCAAAAGAAAAGGCAAGATTTTAAAGTGGGCTAGTCAACCATCTCAGTCACCCCTCTTCTTTGGGGGCCTAACTACAAGCAAGTTATGTTTACTTCACACTGGACAATTAGGAAGCAAAANGTTTTTTTTTTTTTTTTTTTTTGGAGAGGGGGAAGTGGTGTTTTGCAGCCTATGCTATTAAATTCATTATGGCCTCACCTCTTTAACAAGATAGGAAATAAAGCTGCCTCATACTATGCTTCCTTGATAACGCGCTGGGTGGCAACAGTGAAAGAATAAAGGATAACCAAGAACACCAACTCTTCTCCTGTCTGCCCATACCACATCCCTGTACAACCAGGGAAACTTTTAAAAGAACTCTCCTCTGTATTTAAATCAGAGGAATGACAACTGGGTGAAGGTGAGGCATTAGAAAAACACTGCAACTTAACTATTTTGTGGAAAGCTCCTGAGGAGGTATTCTGAAAGATGTCTGGCTCCTTGAAGAAAAAAAAGAAAAAGAAAAAAGAGACTGGCCGCTTAAAACACTGCTGAGATTTTGTACTGCACAACTTTTCTTAATGGCGGCAACAAAATCATTAATGCTTGGAGACTGGAAAGCTGGGAAGAGAATATCAAGATTTGGTAACCATCTGAAAAATCTTGAATTCCAGTTTATAAAAAGAGACAAGCAGCATTTGGCTCTGACAAAAAATTTTGCCTCTCACTTTCATTTTGATGGATCCAATTTCAATTTGTTCTAAGCAGAGCTGCAAATTTCATTAATGTTTTTTCCTATCTTGACATTACTCTATTCTACAAAGATTTACATCTTCACTGGCACAATATTTGAATATATTTCAGTAATGAATTAGAAGAGTTGGCTAATATTGTAAATATTTTTCCTGCTTAAGTGAAAAGTAAACATTTTTCTCATTCTGGTTTCTCTGCTCATCTATCAGTGTTGTGTATGGCCCTTACAGGTAATGTATACAGCTTTGATAACGCTGATAAAACTTAGAGAAAAAAGCAACATGTATCCAATGGTGATCTAATGTGATGCTACCTAACTTGGAAACATCAGTTTGCTTTTGTACAATGCATTATTTCACCTGTATAAACTGTAGCAAATTTTTAAATGTTTCAACTTTCAAAGAATTTTCTCTGTTGTAGAAACTCACCTTTGGTTGGCTTATGTGAGTAATATATGCTAGAGATTAATAATGATCCCAGTCTTTTCATTCCCCTTATGAGAAGATGAGAACATCTTCAGGTTCTCCCACTCATAAAAGGAGATGGAGTCAAAGCTGAATAATTTTTTCATTAAAAGAAACAAAAAAGTATCAGCTGTGCAGCAGCATACTTGCTCTCAAGCAGTCTTACAAAGACTCAATTCTAAAACTTACATAAAGAATAGCAATTTGTACAAGATCAATTAATCAAAGAAGGACAGAAATTTAAATTAAATTGAGCATCTCTGAATAAGCACAGACCATCCCAAAACCAAGTCACGTAGACAGATCGAGCATAATGTCGCAAAAACAAGTTACAATCCCTTCAGCGCCGAGCTATAGCTTGGACAGACTTTACTCCATTAAACATTCGTTCTCAACTCAGCCAGTTTCAGCTGCAAGAAAAGTGTCTGAACCTTCAAAAATGAACCCCTATACGTACGCTCTCGGCCACGGCTGCCTCCTCTTCCCCGTCTGTTGGAACTTCCCCATCCGCGACCCACTTCTCTGTCCCCTCGTTTTTCTCTGTTCTCTTTGTTTTCTGAACTTTCCTTTCCAAGGTTTTTCTTCTTCCCCCCTACAGTCTCCCAAGAAGCCTATTAGGATAGAATAGAATTAGATACAAAAGTCAAAAAGGAAGAGACAGCTCTCAATACATACTTCAACCTCACATCCCTCCAGTTCATGGAAAAAAACAACAGGTATTTGCATAACATCACATATGTAATACCTTGCAAACTACACTGATACAAATGGAAACACAGGCTGTATTTTTGAGAAGAAATGAGAAAGAAAGAAGTTTTAGAAGTTGGATTTTCTTATGGAATGTGAGAATCCCAAATATTTCTGGCTATAATGGACTTTTAGTAGTTCAAGGAAGCTTAGATATGACCACAATGCAGAAAATCTGCAAAGCAAGCAACAGTTTCCCTCTCAACTACCTCTATAAATCTAGCAAGGGAGCATGCACAGAGCTATCTTTTTCTCCCAAGGAAATGAAAAAATGCTTATAAGCATCATTGAACAAGAGACTGCTGAGAATAAGGACATGGCAGGGGGGAAGGGAGAAAAACCATTATCCAGATGCACTAGAATTCAAGCAGCAAGAGACAGAATGGCAGAACAACTTGGGAAAATTGGGGCCACGATAAGCCAGACCATCCATTCTTAACAGCTACAGGTCATCACATGCAGCAAAATACAGGAAAAACTATGTCTAAACAAGACAAGGGACCAAGGTCCAAACATCAGGCTTCAGCTTTAATATTAAACTCCATCTTTAAAATAAATTCAAGGATTGTATCGGCTCTATAGGAGTTGAAAATAAAATGATCGAAACGCTTGCTAAGAACAGCACAGCAACTCATATATTATGCAATTGCATGGTTAGTCTATTGAGCCATAGTTGCAAAGCAAAGAAGAAAAGTATTATTTGCAAACCATTAAGATGGCAGAGAGATTTATATATACATCCCCATCTCTACTCTAGGTAAGGTATTTAAGTGGGAAATTTGCATATGCAAATAAGGTGCCATCAACTGTGAAGCACTACATAAAGCCATGACTTCTGACAGGCACCTGCATGAAACAAAAAAGGTTGGCTTTTAGGTACTTTTAGGTCCTGCCCTATCTCTTATCAATTCAGACAACAGCAACTCAGAAGCCCTCGTGAGGCAGGCAATGACCAGCTAGTCCAAGCTGCCTAGAATTGAGAAAACTGATGCTACTGAGAAAGCAGATAACAAAGCAGTTTACAAGTATAAACTCAATGTTTCAGTGACTCCTTTGAGAGAATAAGTACTAAGAGAATTGGTTACTCTCTAACTTTTGACATGGTACAGGTGAGAAAGAAGGCTGAAATCACATTTCAATTTTGTCACCAGTATGCCATGAGCTAACATAGGTGAAGCACAAAACTTCATGCTTGAACAAACCCTTCAAGTTGAAGACCCACTGTCCTGGTTTGAGCGACACGGGACTAATTTCTCTTCTAATACTTGGGAAGACTGCACTTTTAGAAGACTCTAGTGTCTGAATTTGGGAAAATATTTACTTTGTAGCCAGCTATGGTGTGTGGGTTTCAAGGTCTCAGTGTTTTAGAGCTTGCCAGGTGCAGGGATGAGGAGGAGCAAGACCTGAGCACTTGACCCAAGCTGGCCAACAGGATTATTTCATACCATCAATGTCATGTTCACTATAAATGAGAAAGTTTGCTGAGAAGTTATCTCCCTCCCTTGATGGCTGTGATCCAGAGAACTTCGTGCCCCAGTGCCGGAGGCCTGAGGCCTTCCCTTCCTCCCGAAGCCATAGCGCTCGCAGTGTCTGACATTTGCTGTCCACTGCTGGGAGTGCACAGCTTCCTACTGATAGAATTGGCTGAGTATAATCTTTGCATATTCTGTATTGGTATCGGGATCAATATTGGTTCTTCAGTGCTATTAATGTTAATTATCTAATCTTATTCTATTAAATCTGTTTATACTTCAACCCCCGGGTTTCCTTGTTTTTTCCCCAATTCCCCTTCCCAGGTGGGGAGGGGTCATCGGGTGGTAGAATGATTGTCTAAATGACAATAAATTGTTATGGGTTCCTCAAACCATAACAGGTATTGAACACGTCCTCATCCATGCAATCACAGCAGTTTGCTCAGTTTCCATCTGAGCATTATTGTGCATTGAGCTTGGTGAGCTTGCACCAAAGCTGCTGCCTGGACAAGTTGTGTGCTGAGGCACGTTCATACATTGGGGCTGCTTGCTTTGCTGCTTGTTTGCACATCTTCTGCCCAGGTGCACCACTTGCAGGTTGTCCTTAGTTCCCTAAATTTGCAGATTTTACTTCCCAGTGTCGTGGGGATGGAAACCAGACAGTTGACTGTGACTGTTCTGACCAGTTGGGAGATCTGTTTCCAGTTATCATAGCTACTATAAATCATACTCATCAATTAACCTTGTGTTAGATGCTGTACAAACACAGGGGGAATAATAAATTTCTTGTTTCAAAGTAATTTTAATGGTAGAGGATGAATGAGAATGAAAGCTGACTGCCACAAATGGGATAGCGGGGGGGGTGGTGGTGTGATTCGAGTTTTCTTTTGAGTTTCTTTGTTGCCATACAACAAAGGTATGTTTAAAGCAGGGTAATCGGTAGTTTTGTAAATAATTTATTTCAGTATGAGGGAGAACGTAAAACAAAAATACTGGCTACAGAGGCTGTATTTATAGGCAAGGATCATAATTTCTCTCATTTATGAGAGGTGAGAAGTAGAGTGGGCATTATCCACAACCTCCGTATATGTGCAGGAAAGCAGTTTAATAATAGGGAAGAAAGGAATGGCCTGGTTTGTGAATGTGATTTTTGTGTTAGCATTCTGAGTAGGTATATGAGTGGTTAAATTCCAGGCATCAAAACAAGATAGCGGGTATTACAGAAATTTAAGGAGTGATACAGCTTGGAGCTGGAATTTCAGCAGAGTAGCAGATAGAAAAGTTAAATAACTGGGAAAAGCTGTGAGATTTGGATGTCATCTGGAAGTACAGGTCTAGACAGATCCCAATCAGCTGACAAAAATGCTTCTTATCCACGGCACTTCCTCCTTTACTGTAAAGACTGTGATAAATCCAATAATAGTGTATTAAAGCTGCTTTCTCAGGAGTTTCTGCAAAGAGTTTGTGGTAAAGGCAGGAAGAGTTAAAGCTACTGCATTTGTATATTATCTGGGTATTGAATCAGTACCCTGCCTTAACTTGTGCTCTTTTATTCTTTTTTTTTTCCCCTCTTTCAGATTTTCTATTTTGTACATACATTGTTTTGTATATACTATATATGATGACTTCGGTGGGCAGTGAACGTACCCGGGGCACTCGGGACAAAATGCAAATTTCAACCACACAGCCAACACAACCACAGAAACAAGTAGTACAGGTATGTGCTACTATATAATCTTCTTTGAGTTGAAAGTGAGCGTGTAATGATATGCATTTCTTCCCTAAGTCAGTAAAAACTGAGAAAAGATGGGGGAAAATCACAGTCTATTTTGGAAGAGTATGTTTTATATCTTGCTTTAATTGCTCAGTAATCTAGCATAGCATTAAGTTGTTCCTGTATTCTTATCTCTGAAGGAGCTTTGTGTTCTTCAGCAACATTTCCTATCAGTGAGGAATTCTTTGCCTATGCCTGTATCAGGATTTCTGTCCTGTGACCTCAGTGTCCTCAGATATCAGCTCTTCCATATGCCAGCCTCATGATGCTAGAAGATTTCTGGTTGGTAGAGGAATTTGGGTGGGTGGGAAAAGCTTCATTAGATGCATGCTGTATTCTACATCATGATTCAGCATACCTGCAAGTCACAAAATCCTAAACTTCTTGTGCAGCGTCTTCACAAAGTGAAATTAAGATGGTCGTCTACCAGCAGACTGAAATTAAGCTCTTAACCCCATTGTCTTGATCCTCAGTAGCAGAGTAGTTAAGTTGTATGCTTGTCTGGGTTAGAGTGCAAAATGTCTCTGCTCCTGGCAACTCATTCTCTTGTCAGGTACTTCTCAAAATTGGACTCAATTCAAGAATTGCCTCAGTTCTCTGCTGGCAGAGGGTGCATCAGTCTAGAGGCGCTCCCCTGGGAAATTGTGTCTTACTGTTTTCTAGACTGATCTTTAACATGGAGGGGCTCCTGTTCTGTTTTGTACAGTATTAATTATGTGAGCTCAAGCCCTTATCTCCTTGCGTTGCAGCGCTTTGCATAGTGGTGATTCATGCTAATGTGTGGATTTAGAAAGTGACTCTCAACAGATGAAGTTGGATTTGGTTTTGTTTTATAATAAGTAAGGCTGCAGGAATATACCGAGCAGGTTGACAGAAGTGGTGGTTTCCCCTTTTTTGACACTTGTAAGACAGCAGTGGAGTACTCTGCCCAGTTTTCGGTTCCCAGGCACGAGACAGACATTGGCAGATGGGAGCAAGTCCAGTGAAGAGCTGTGAAGATGGTTGAGAGGCTGGAGCACAGGATGAATGGGTGGTGGCTGAGGGAGCTGGATTTGTTCAGCCCTAAGAAGGCAAGGCAAGGTCGTATCTTCTATTCAGATACCTCATGAAAGCGTATAGAAAAGGTGAAACCAGACTCTTCTCAGAGAGACAATGGCAAAAGTTAGAACCCTGGAAATTCCAGCTGTTAAAAAAAAAATAATAAGTTGTTTACCATGAACGTGGTCATGGATTAGAGAGGTTGTGGTGTGGGATCTCTGTCTGGCCCCAAGCAGCTCCTCTGATGGGACATGCTCTCAGCGAGAGGTTGCACTGAGTATCACTGGAGGACCTTTCCACAGATTTATGGCACTTTATTGCATTCATCCATTTTAGTCTTTCAGCTTTTGGAGAAGTTGCCAGCATGGGTTTGTTGTCCAGAAATGATACAGAAGCACCAAATATTTCATCAATATCAAGATCCTTTAGCAGTTTTCAGAGACCAGTATTTGCTTATAAAGAAAATAAGTGCAGCTGTTCACGGGCAAAATCTTGAGGCATGACTCAGTCTCTTTAAGTGCTCATAAAACTACAGAGTCAGGTTGTTGTTGGGAGAGTTGTGGAAGGTGATGTGAGCAGGAATCGTCAGAGATGTGGTTAATTTAGAAATACCATTGACAGTTTGTTATGATAAAACTAACTCTGGAGTGGTAGATACTACATAAAAGTACTAATTTAAAAGCATAGGCTTCTGTGGTAAATTCTATTTTATTATATGGTTGTCTTGTCTATGTGGTGACCTTTAACTGTGGTTCAAACATGTTAGAACATGTTGAAATTGCTTCTGTCCCAGCTAAATTTTTAACTATAAAATGGGCATAGATGAGATGTTAACCCCTTCCCCATAGCACCTCTGTGCTTGTTGTATATGTACTTTTTTAGAATCTGGAAAAAAAAAATATAGTGACACTAGGAGATACTTTTAAAAAATATATTTTTACCTTTTACGTACTTTATTGGATGTTTGTGTTTTTCAGGCAACAGCAGAACAGATTCGCCTTGCTCAGATGATCTACGATAAGAACGATGCAGATTTTGAAGATAAAGTGAAGCAAGTATGTTTCTTATGGTACAGAGTTTTTATGCCCTTCAATAAGGCGCTCCAAAGCTGGCTTACATTTTGGAGCTAGAGTTTCTGTTTCTGATTTAGATGAAACCTTTTTCAGAAGGATGTAATTTTAACTAGGAACAGGTGCTCTTATTGCACTGTAAAGTCTGTTTTGTGTGGTAATATAGCTCTGGCTGTGTAGTAACACCGGTGTATTGTCCTTTGTAGACAAGCCTTTAGTCCAAAACTCATCTGTGCTGATGTCTCTTCCAGACTGTATCTCTCTAGTATGGCCCTGATGCTTAATGATCGTCAGAATAAGGAGTGCATTCAGCTTGACCACATGTACACACACATGGGAAAAATGTCACTTGTGTAAACTGAGTTTGCTAATATCTTGTCTGGTTTTCAGGAAAAGTAAAAATCTAATCATAGCTTAAAGGTGAATTGAAGTGTTATTTAAAAAAAAATAAAAATCTGACCTCCCAGATCTGTGTATGCATTAAAATGATAGAATTGCCCTGTGAAAATGAAATCTCACACCATTTCCTCTACCATGCTGAATTTCAGGTGTAGATGCTCAAGCTTCCATTACTGAATAATAGCTGAGACCGTTAATTCAAGCAGTACTGAGAATCTGGGTCCCTGTTCTGCTCTGGGTATTGGTGATTTTGTCCTAGTGGACACATCACAACTCACAAAGAACCTAGGAGTACACCCACAAGGAGAGAAGAATTAGCATGAATGCATTAATGCAACAGAGGAGCGGATTTCTTGATTATTTTTTTTCCTTTGTAAAACCTCCTCTGAAGCATTAAGTGCTTTTTGTTCTTGCTATAAACTTGTTCTGTTGCTGTGCCAGAAGTGAAGTCTTGTACTTCCTGAAGCCAAAGGACCCTCATCAATATAGTGCCTGTAGCTCTGCTGGTGGGAAGGATAAGAACTAAGTTCTGCTAGGAAATCTCCAATATTTTACATTGTGCATATATATTTCTAGCTCATGTAGTTTTGGTTTTTGTTTTTTTTTTCTTTGGGTAAAGTTGCTGGATGTCCTATGACAGACTGATTATTTCCATCCCATATTCCTCAGGATGTGCATTGCAGCTCCACAGAGCATAATGCAGTACTAGGTCTCCTTAAGCAGCCATCGCTTATGCCTTTTGTGAGGCCTTATGCTGAAATGGATTGAGGGAGCTGATCTGGCTGAAAAATAACCTTTTCTTAGTCTGGATGCCATGGCTTACCTTACTTAGGTCTGTTCTCACACAGTGGGATAAAGAGGGGGATGTTTGGTGGGGAGGGAGAGAAGGCGATACTGGAGCTATCCTGGTCTTTTACATCTTTACCCTCATATACTGCTGTCTCTGGGGTTGACAGCATTTGCTGCAAGCATAAAAGTTAAAGGGAAAAAAAAAGGTGCAAAAGAGTACTTTCTTGAATACTATTTAATGTGTTTCATCCTGTCTCTTATCTGAATCCGAAGCAGATACCTTTATTTAGGATTTTAGTTTGCTCTGACATAGTAGCTATGCACTTTCTTGGAATCTGTGGTGGTACTAACTCTTATTTTCTTATGATGATATTTTCGATATTTTAACATGTCTGACTCTTACTGCCAGCTTATGGAAGTGACGGGGAAAAACCAGGATGAGTGCATAGTGGCACTACATGATTGTAATGGGGATGTGAACAGAGCAATCAACATACTGCTGGAAGGAAGTTCAGACACGGTAAGGTTTTACTTTCGTATTAAACTGCTCTTTCTGTTGGCTGTGCCTTTCTACTTCTTAGGAGTGATTGGGAAAGTCATATTTCTGAAGCTTTCGATTTCCATGTCTCCATTCAAATTCTTTTGAAGGAAATGGAGACCGGGACAGCTTCTCTACTGCATGCATACCTTAGAGTAGGCTGAACCTTGAAAATGTTGTGGGTGTGTTGCCTCCGAAGGGGCGTGGCGACCTGGTTCAGGAA
>RSEF01000031.1:7354156-7385784 GCA_003993805.1 Himantopus leucocephalus
AGAGGAGCCGCCAATCGCTAGTCTGTCACATTAGAAAATACTAGGGTTGAAGAAGAAAACTACCACAGTTGAAGTTAAGTACCATTTACTTTCCGAATTTCCTCACAGGAGAATTTGTTTCCCTAACCCACGCAAGTTAAGCCACTGTTCATCTAAGACTACGTGTTTCAGTAGGACTTGCAATTCCTTCCTATCTTTTCCGTATGTAATGAAGTAGCTCCAAATGCCAAGAAAAGGACTTAACTAAAGACCCATCCCACAAGACTGCTATTGCTAAATCATTGCACATTGTTCAAAATTTTGTCTCTACTTTCTCACTCTTGCCTAAGATGTTCTAGAATACAGTGTCCCTGCATACCCTCATCTCTCAAGAAATTCCCTGTCGCTCCTTGTCTGTGAGGACAAAATTTAAATACTCCATTTGTTTCCTTCTCTGACTCAGCGCACTTGTCCAGCCCTACCCTCCTGTGCCAACCTGTGACCACACATTCCTTCTGCTTCCCCCTTAATCACAGTTACCGACATGAAAATCATCCAATTCAAATTACTCAAACAACTTATTTGTTACCACCCACAAGAATATTAATTTCTATTTTAACAACAACAAATGTATGTTGCCTCCAATTTTGGTTACCAGCCTCAATTGACAAGCTTCTTGATACAGTGAATGACTATTTTTGCATGTTGCACAGTGCCAACAGGCTGTGAAATTTTTTTTATTACTGAACCATCCATAAAGCACACATCTACGTAAACTTTTAGAAACTATTTTTTACATGTGGCGTATTTCTACATAGATTCCCCCCCTGCCTTTTTTTAGGGCCTCAATATCTGAGGCTTTTCCAGTTTGTTGGGTTTTTTGAAGAAGATGACCTGGTTTCAGCTAGGAAAGAGTTAATTTTCCTTCTAGTAACTGCTGTGTTTTGGATTTAGTATGAGAAGAATCTTGATAGCACATATTGTTTTAGTTGTTGCTAAGTAATGTTTACATTACTCAAGGACATTTTTCAGCTTCCCACAGAAGCTGAGAGGGAGCATAGACAGGACAAGCTGGCCCAAGAAATATTGCGTATCATAGATGTCATGCTCAGTGTATAAATGGGGGTTAGCCATAGAACAGGGGTCCACAATTGCTGCTCAGGACAGGCTGGGCAACTGATCATCACGTAGTGAGAGCGACTTCCGTGGTACCACTTTATTTTGTATATTCTTTTACCATTATTATTATTATTTTCCCTCTTCCTTTACTGTTCTATTAAACTGTCTTTACCTCAGCCCATGAGGTTTTTTCCCCCCTCCTTTTCGCCCTCTTCTCCCTACCCTATGGGGAGGGGGGTGGGGTGGAACGAGTAAGCAGTCTGATCCTAGTTGCTGCCTGGGGTTAACCACAACAGAAGACTATGAATATTATTTCGTATTACAAGAGCAGGAAGAGGTCAAGAGCTGCAGACTGAGAACAAAGCTATGTGGTAATTATAAGTCACCAAGCAACTACTAGTTTACCAGAGCACAAAAGTGATAATGCTAAGTCACCAGTACACTGGTTGTCCAAACGTCAGAATTACCCATGACAGGCTGTTCAAATTTGGATCACAATCACCCCTTGTTTTCACAGGACCACCTAAACAGAGTAAGAACAGTAGCTCCAAAACACGGTAAAACCAGTTTAGGAAGTTCTTGTTTTAATGACTCTCCTTCCCCGCCCCCAGTCATTCTTCCCCTTGCCCTAGTCCAATATCCAAGTTTTAAAAGATATTTCTGGACCTCTAAAATGTCTACTGCCTACATGTTCAAGGACTTCTTAGACATGTCAAAATAGCAGGATATCTTTACCCACATTTTGAAGAAAGAGTTTACCAATATCCTATACAAGATGACAACTGCTAGCTACAGAGGAACCATGAAAACCTGCAGAGGAAGGCTTCCCATCCAGCAACACACAGTATTTTGGTGGGACAAGAACACAGAAAAACTGAGGTCTGACACTAGGCCAGGCCTGCTATCTCTACATTTTCCCCTTTTTGCTCTTTTTTCACAATTGGTTGGAGAGGATACACAGAGGTTAGGAAAGAGGCAACAACAGTTGCAATCCGGCAGTTGCTGTCCCTCTTCACTGAGCCCACGTGTGAAGCTGTGCTCTTTGCTCTGCCATAAACAACACTGTCCCAGACACAGCTGTACCCAACCAATAGTAACTTGGCGTCTGAACCTCCTTGCTCAACCCACCTATTCTACTGCTTTTCTCTCCTTCACCCACCTAAAATCCCCAATCTGGTAAACCGATCCATGGCATAATGAGGTCACAGGTCTCAGATGCTCCGAAGTCGGTGCACTCCGGATTGTCTTTATGCACAGTAATACATTCTTTTATGCGTAGAACCAGCTAACAAGTTTACTTGGGGACACTGTAGGGGTCATCTATAATAAATTTGCTTCCTACAGCTATCAGTACAGCATAAAACACCATTTACTAATGATGCATAGAGGACAGATCAACAGGTTTTTGACAAGCTCAACTACAAGATCAATTGGGAGCTGCAAATGACAGAAACAGTCAAGCAGAAGTATTTTTGAGTGAGGTGGATGTTAGGTACAAAGAGATTAGCTGGAATAGCTAGCATGAAAGTACAAACAGATTTTAGAAGAGGGGGTAAGTCTCCTCAGCCTCCCAAGCACGAAAGCCTGAAAGAACAATCTTAACATATTAAACAGAAGATGAAGTTTTAGCAAGCAAGGCGTACCTAAGATGCCGTACCAGCATAGGCACAATAAACTACTGGCTAAAAACAGCAATAAGGACCTCTAACGATTTTAGAAATTGCTAGAAAGAAATCACGTTGTTCCTGAAGACCCATGCACAGTCTTAGACTACTAGCCAGCAAGAAGTTTTTTATATCAGAATACTTTGAAAGTTAATCCTGAACTTGAATTTCGAGTGTATTCCCTTAAGTTCATAAAGCTGTGTCTATGCTTTCTGTCAAAATTGAAATTAAATTTAATCAACAAATGCAACAAAAAGCATTCTAAGGAAGACAAAAGGGAAGTACCAAATCAGTGGGGTTACAGAAAGCACTAAATTCAAAGCTAGAAAGGACTCTTATGAAGAACTAATTCAAAGTATA
The DNA here is from genome assembly GCA_003993805.1 of Himantopus leucocephalus. Lineage (NCBI taxonomy): Eukaryota > Metazoa > Chordata > Aves > Charadriiformes > Recurvirostridae > Himantopus > Himantopus leucocephalus. Next base: position 7,357,279 of record RSEF01000031.1, read on the forward strand.
GGACAGTGACTACTCACCACTCAAAGACCACTCTAACTCAGACACAGAATCTCATACATCACAGTCAGTAATGCAAGATGCCAGTGGGAAGGGCTGATACTCTCTTTGACACAACCAGATCACTAATATATTCTTCAATTCTCATGCTAAGAAAGTTACTTCTCTCAAGTCCAAAATTAAAACATGGCCTTAAAACAACTGGAAGGCACAGTCTTCTAACACAGAGAAGTTGGTCATGAAGCAACTATCAATGCCTATCAGGTATTTGCAAACTTTTGATGTTTTTTAACAGTGGCTAAAAGGTCAATGAGAAAATGGGGCTTCACACTGCAATTCAGAGCAGGGACCCAAATTCTGAGCATGCAATCCCAGAGTAACTTAAACCCATTTAAATCAGAATTACTGCAGCTGACGTCTTCCTCCTCAGTGATCACAAGCTCTGCTCTCTTTTCTGCACTGACAGTTTTGCACATGCCAGTGAGCAAGCACAAAAACACCATCAGAAAACAAAGTTATTAGTTCACTGTTGGATCAGCTCTACGAACCAATTCCCTGCTTGTTAAATGCCAGAAAACTACTCACCTTTACACCAGGATAAGCCACTGAAAAAACAAACGTTCTCCCCAGCTACCATGCTGCCTTCTCCCTTTTTTCTTTTTTGGCTTGGTTAGTTTTAAAATTAGATCAATCCTCAAATGCACCAGGAGACAGCCAGGACCAATTCCTCCCAGCAGTAATGCCAGTTTATGCTTGTAATATAAAAAGTATAGCCTTAACACTATTCTGAAAAGATGTATATATATGGTTTAGATCACAATGCTTAACGTTTACAAAAAAAAAATTTCCTGTGGTAATTCACAATCAGCAGTTCTTCCATCAACAGTTTTATCTACCCACAAAAAGAGAACAAGTGGCTAGGTAGTAGCTCATTAAATCTTTTGGTGAGTCTAAAGGAAGAGACTTTCTTACAATCAATCAGCATATGGAGCACAAAAGCAAATGATGGACATCAGGCAAAGAATAAAATTACTGCCCTGCCTCATATAGGCCCTCACAACATTTCTTCACATTCCTTTATGCCTGGATCTACAAAAAACAGCCTAAAGTATCAAGGCAGCATTGCTAACTCCTTTCTGTTCCAGGAAACCAGGACTGGGAAACTATGTTTAAAGTTGATTCTGATCAACATTCCTGCTACTACACATTATCCAACATCACTTAAAACAATGAACTATTTAAAACATGTTTTTGTTTCCTTTAGCATTGTAACTGTTCAACTTTATATTGTTGGAGTTTTCTTCCTGCTCTCCAGCACATCTCCCTTAGTTGACTAGGTTCACATTAGCCATCCCTTATTCAATTTATATTTTTCTTTTCTGGAATGAATTCTAGAGAAGTCAACACTTACACCCAGGCAGGTGGCAGGATTCTCTGTTTCCAATAAAACCCACTGGGAGTTCAAAACACTCAATCACATGATCAAGTCTTCACTCTGGTACCATCCATGCATATAAAGAATCGTTCATCTCATTCACATTTCTTCCCCCAAAACAAATGCTCACTATGCATCAGCATGAGAAAAGCGTGCATTACCGCAACTCAGACAGGACTAACCAATTAATTTCAGAACCTATTCTGTAGGAAATCCAGTTTGCCAAGCTTGCAGACCTAAATCCTTCTAGTGCAACACAGGTGCTTTATTTCAAAACTCAGATTTTCACACTGACAGGTTTAAATTAGATGAAGACACTTTAAGGTTAAGAAAGAGGCCTAAGAACAGCTGAAAGGAAAAGGAAATGCAGACTGGAAGGGCAGGCAACACCCTAGAATTGTGCTTATCTCCGACTGCACAGTAACTGAGTAACTGAACAGCCCCGGCCTCTGCTCTGGAAATGCAGAGCCAGCCGCCTTCCCAGCAGACACCGAGGTGACAGAGGCTTAAACCTTGTGAAGAGATAAGGAGGCTAAGTATAGAAAGTTTGTATTCTAGGTATTCCATACTACCAAAGCAAACACTGAAGTTGTATTTAATAATTCCAATTACTGTTTTCTTATCAGTCATCATAAAGCTAGAAGCATTGGACTCTAGTAACCATTTTTAGAAGCACATGCAGAAAACTTTCAACTCTAAAGTTATGTTTAAAAGAAAATAAATAACTTATGTTAAAGCTAAGTTCTGTTTAACCTAAGAAAAAAAAAATTACATGACACACATCTCTTAACCAATGCAGAACCAATTACAACAAAACTAAACAGACTTCAGATTGTGACCTTCAGAAATCTGCTCTACGTTCATGCTTTAGAAAAACCAACATCCTTACTAATTCTGGCAAGGAAATACAAAACATATCCTGTGCCAACTGTGCTAAGCTTTTAAAACAAGAAAATGTTTAGACTTGCAATTCTGGTTACAGAAGCTTATTTTTTTCAGGGACAGCATACTTCTTATCTAAGAAACATTTTTAAAAAGAGCCATCAAGAATACAAGCTAGACTATAGTCAGATATTTACAAAAAGGGTAAGCTGCTTTCCTTTCTTATACAGACAGCAGAAAAAACAAGAGCTTGAAAGGCTCCTTGTCATGCTGATTAAGTCCAAAATTAAAACCTTTCATTTTTACTCCTGTTTTCCTAGAAAAAAATTCCCTGTCAGCATCCGCATTTATGGCATGCTCACGTTGCTCTGGAAGAATGATGAGGAAGAGAACAGAAGAATATAAGTAAAAGTGACAAATCCATTTTCACTTTGCAAACAAGGAGAATTGCTACACCTGAACCTGTAACAATTTCTATGCTGAATCAATTCCAAAAGTTCATCTACCAGCTAAGCCATTATCAGCTATGGTCAATTTGACATCCACAGAAGAGTACAACAACTGAAACCACAGTACAGTTTCTCTGGACATTTTGCTGGTCTTCAACCATTTGTGGCTCAGACTTCCTCAGCCAAAGATAATTTACATACACCAAAATGCCCAGTGGTTTTTCCTTTTCTTGCTGTGGTTCTTTTTCTGGATTAAATTGTCAAGTCTCTCCGTGTGTAAATTTTCAGCACCCAAAACATCTTATAGAAAGGAATTCCTCAGGTTAACTACATATATGAAGAACCACCTCCATAAGTTCATTTTGAACCTGTAACCTACTGATTTCATTTAATATTCCGTTATTTGCATTCTTTCTTGGAGTGATCAGTTGATTTCCCCACAGAACCTTTTCTACAAAAATTTTACAGATCTCTACCATACACCCACTCAGCCCTCTCTTTTGCAGGTGGAGAAGTCCTAGTCTGCTTGTTCCTCACATCCCATAAATGCAGTCTTCGCAGTACCTTCAAAAGCTTTTTCTAGCTCTACCACATCCTTTTAATATGGGGTGGAGGACAGTGGGAGAATCAGACCCACACTTAAAACTGAAGATGTGAGAACAGTACAGAACAGCAGCATAAAAAAAACCTGTAAAGTTTGTCAGTTTGTATATAATACTGCAGCTGATTAAAATACAAATGAGGAAACATTTCTAGAGCTGAAAATCCTAAAGAAATAACCATCTTCCTCCATAATTCCTTCATGAGATTCCATTCCAGACAGATACAAATCCTGGCAATACTGACAAACACATATAATCACTTTGATGCAACTACTATCCACCACTATTATAGTATTTTTTTGTTTCTAAATTAAGCTTATTCAAGAAATTGAGTTCTGAAAAGAAAGATACATGGGAAGGTCATGTAAAAAAAGAAATTCCGTAACTCCCTTCTAAGCCAAAGTTTACTCCCTCAGTTTAGCAAACAAAGATTAAGGGCAGAGCAACTCCAGCAGGGATCTGTTCATCCTGTGATACATTTTTTGCTTGCTGTTAATCAGTCAATGACACGTATCTACTTCAAATCCCTCATATCTTGCATACCAGCAACCAGTTGTGTTTGTACACTCTATACCTACTACCCTATAAAGTTGCAAAGAATGTCTCACAGTCATTAAGAGAAGATTTACTGAACAATGAAGCTAGTGCCTACAGCACCAAGGCTGAAATACTCAGTATCAGGGGTTTTCCCCCCCTCAGTAAACAACATATTAACACCCCAGTGTCAATCCCATTTCTGCTAATTTCAGTGCCCACCATTTCTTAAAATTAGGTTGTTTTACAGTGAAGCAGTAATATGATGAACCAGCAAATCCTCCCCTAGAAAGCAGCCAGTAAGATAACTCCAGCCTGAGAAGGTAGTTTAAAATAGTGAGACAGTGCGTTGCTCAGATATTAGCTGACCCCTAATTTTGTATACAATGCCTAGATTCCTACACACACCCCCCTCATGAAACATTTATAAAAAAGGGTTCTGTGGTGATTACCAGCAATCTATTTACTTTCAGCTAAAGTACTTTATCCTTTGTTTGACTATGCTGTGTAACAGAAAAGAAAGACTACTGAATGAAATGGCAGGAAGCTTTTTTTTTTATTATTTTTACTCATATGCAAAGAAAGAAGGTCATGCATCCCTGAAATACTGAGAAGTGAATTACAGAGCTTTATACAACTCCCTGTAGATTTCAAGGGCTTGCATTATAAAATTAAATTAGGTATTTTCTGCCACAGAATACACACACTTGTAATATAATGATCCTGAAGTTGTTCAACAGGTTTATCACAGACAGTTGAAAACGCTTCATTAAGATACTTTGCTCACATGAACACACAGTCTAAAAAATTTGGTAGAGAGATACAATAATACTATGTACACTAAGCCAGTGAACAGAAATTGGTTGAATTTGTTCCTATTTTTTCAGTCAGATACGTCAATTTGATCTGATGATTAAGTGCTTTGGCTTGAGACATGATATTCATCTAGAGTGCTACAGGGTTGATAGCAAAAGCAACGTATTGTTCATAAGGTGACGAAGCAAAAAATAGACTGCATTTGAAATTAACCTGTAAGTTTCACCCACCAATTTTTTAAAAATCCTACCTTTATATTTATATTTGAGTATAAAGGATTATTTTATAAAACAAACACAGGAAGACTTATATTCTACCTAACAACAGTGCTAACATACTAAAAACTGTAGCTGTGAACTATGCTACGCCCTTCCCTGCAAAGCTGCTTCTCTGTGCACACCATTTGGTATTTGCCGATGCACAGGCACAACCGAGTCATTCTCACAAACCTCTGGAACGTACATGTCTTTGCATCTTTCCACTCCTTCAAGATGCAGATCTGGAGAAACTGAAGTTGGATGTACCCGTCTTTGAATGCCTTGTTACTAGATATTCCAGAGAAAAGAGAGTCCTTTGAAGGTAGAATTTTTCGCGACATTACTTATTAAGTTCATTAGCTCTGCTGTGCACTTTATCAATTTAACTCATTTAACACCCACTTCCTCACACAATCTGCACTGTGCCTAGGTTACTCATTTTCATTCCTCCTGCTCTGAGAAAAAACAAGCCTTTTTCCACTCCAACCTGTGAAAATCCAAACCAACTACAAATCCCTTGATTCCACATCAAATCCATTATCAACATCTTTCCTCCCTCTTCTACAGGATAGAATCAGAGTTGTACCTAAGACTCTGCAGTATTCTTTTTCCACCGTTCTTGTCAACTCTTCCATGCCAAATTCCTTTTCTTACCAAAAGCCTTTAAAGTGACTTGTACTTTCTCCGACTGGGTACTGAAAACAGAAGGCAAGCCTGACAACCAGATCCACCCCAAAGAAACAGCACAAGTACACATCAAATCCTTCCTCAAGAGCCCTACAGATGGAATCTTGCACTCTCCTGCTGCCAAGGTACACCCTGAAGAGCCCATTGCACTCCCACTCACAGGAGGCTGGCATAAGTTGATCTGTGAAAACAGCTCTCCATAGCCAGAGCACACCAGCCTGCTACACAGGAAATTACCATAAAGGTGATTTGTGTCAATTTTTTTTAAGTTTTTCTGAGACCAAGACATGACAAGGTAAGGGAGGGGGGATGTACCTAAATTAACGGTGGCTGAAGTGCTTATGGAATCAAAGGATAACCCACAAATGCTTAAAAAGAAGTGTTTAAAGAAATAAACGGAAGAGTTCCATTTCAGGACACAAAATCAGTGTCAGTCCCCAACCAACGTCACCATCTCACCTCTCCCACGGCCACGTTTCCCACGGTCTGAAGGCCTGTCTCCTTGATTGTTGTCCACTCCATTCTCTTCAGCTCTAACTGCGGAGAGAGGACAGCTTAAGAGAAGCTTTAGACACTCGTACATGAGACAATATAGCCATCTGCTTAACCTGAACCCCTAAAGAAAAGGCAAGATTTTAAAGTGGGCTGGTCAACAGATCTCAGTCACCCCTCTTTGGGGGCACAGCTACAAGCAAGTTATGTTTACTTCACACGGACAATTAGGAAGCAAAATATCTAACAAGAGGGAAATGTCCATCAGCAAATACATTTCTGTTTTTTAGAAAAAAAAAAATGCAGTGTTTTGCAGCCTACACTATTAAATTAATTATGGCCTCACCTCTTTAACAAGGTAGGAAATACAGCTGCCTCATACTACACTTCCTTGATAACACATCAGTGGCGACAGTGAAAGAATAAGGGATAACCAAGAACACCAACTCCTCCCATCTGCCCATACCACATCCCTGTACAATCAGAGAAACTTTAAAGAACACTCCTGTGTATTTAAATCAGAGGGATGATGACTGGGTGAAGGTGAGGCATTAGAAAAACACTGCAACTTAACTACTTTGTAGGAAACTCTTGAGGAAGTACTCTGAAAGATGGCTGACTCCCTGAAGAAAAAAAAAATGACTGGCCACTTAAAACACTGCCGAGATTTCGTACTGCACAACTTCTCCTAATGACAGCAACAAAATCATTAATGCTTTGACATAAAGCTGGGAAGAGAACATCAAGATTTGGTAACCACCTGAAAAATCTTTAATTCCAGTTTACAGAAAAGAGACAAACAGCATCTGGCTCTGGCAAAAGTGTTGCACCTCACTTTCATTTTGATGGATTTGATTTCAATCTGTCCTAAGTGTAGCTGCAAGTTTTATTTTTTTTTTTTTTATCTTGATGTTGTCCTATTCTAGAAAGATTCACAATGTCTTTGCTGGCACAATATCTGACTATAGTCCAATAACGAATCAGAAGAGTTGGTTAATATTGTAAATATTTTTCATGCTTGTAAGTGAAAAGCTAAACATATTTTTTTCATTCCGGTTTCTCTGCTTATCTATCCGTGCTGTCTACGGCCCTTACAGGCAATGTATATAGCTTTGACATCACTGCTAAAACTGAGAGAAAAGTGGTATCCAGTGGTGATCCGATGTGATGCTACCCAACTTGGAAACATCAGTCTGCTTTTGTACAATGCATTATTGCACTTGTATAAACTGTAGCAAATTTTTAAATGTTTCAACTCACGAAGAATTTTCTCTGTTGTAGAAACTCACCTTTGGTTGGCTTATGTGAATAATACACGCTAGAGATTAATAAAGATCCCAGTCTTTTCATCGCCCTTACGAGAAGACGAGAACATCTTTCAGGTTCTACCACTCATAAAAGGAGATGGAGTCAAAGCCGGATAATTTTTTCATTAAAAGAAACAAAAAGTGTACAGCTGTGCAGCAAACATACTTGCTCTCAAGCAGTCTTACAAAGACTCAATTCTAAAATTTACATAAAGAACAGCAATTTTTTGATTAATTGATCTTGTACAAAGGGACAGTAATTTAAATTAAATCAAGTGTCTCTGGACAAGCACAGACCATCACAAAACCAAGTCACATAGACACATTGAGCACACCTGTCGCCAAGTTATGATCCTTTCAGCACTGAGCTATAGCTCAGACAAACTCTACTTCATTAAGTATTGGCTCTCAACTCAGACAGTCGAGAAAAGTGTCTAAATCTTTAAAAATAAACCCCTATACGTACACTCTCGGCCACGGCTGCCTCCTCTTCCCCGTCTGTTGGAACTTCCCCGTCCACGACTCACTTCTCTGTCCCCTCGTTTTTCTCTGTTCTCTTTGTTTTCTGAACTTTCCTTTCCAAGGCTTTTCTTCTTTCCCCCTACAGTCTCCCAAGAAGTCTATTTGGGTAGAATAGAATTAGATACAAAAGTCAAAAAGGAAAAGAAACCTCTCAATGCATACTTCAACCTCACACCCCTCCATTTCATTGAAAACATCCAGCTATTTGCATAACTTCACATAGGTAATACCTTGCAAACTACATTGATAGAAATGGAAACACAGGCTGTATTTTTGGAAGAGATGAGAAAAAAGATGTTTCAGAAGTTGAATTGTCTTATGGAATGTCAGAATCCTAAATATTTTGGGCTATAATGGGCTACTAGTTCAAAGAAGCCTAGATATGACCACAACACAGAAAATCTATGAAGCAAGCAACAGTTTCCTTCTCAACTACCTCCATAAATCTAGGAAGGGAGCATGTACAGAGCTAACTTTTTCTCCCAAGGAAATGAAAAAAGGGCTTCTAAGCATCATTGAACAAGAGACTGATGAGAATAAGTATGTGGCCTAAGGGCAGGGAGGAGGAGGGGAGGGAAGATGAAAAAAGAAAAATCATTATCCAGACGTACTAGAATTCAAGCACCATGAGACAGAATGGCAGAACAGCAGCTTGGGAAAAACAGGGCCATGATAAGCCAGACCATCCGCTCTTAACAGCTACAGCTCAACACACTGCAAAATACAGCAAAAACTATGCCTAAACAAGACAAGGGACCAAGGTCCAAACATCAGGCTTCACCTCCATAGAAGTATCTGTAGGAATGGAAAATAAAATGACTAAAACACTTGCTAAGAATAGCACAGCAACTCACATATTACGCAATTGCATGCTTAGTTTGTCGAGCCATAGTTGCAAAGCAAGGAAGAAAGGTGTTATTTGCAAACCATTAAGATCGCAGATATGTTTATATGTAACACCCCATCTGTAGGAGCTTATAGTCTAGGTAAAGTGCTTTAGCAGGAAATTTGCATATGCAAATAAAGTGCTTCACAAATGACAGAACCAAAGCCATGACATTTGACAGGCACCTGCATCAAACAAAAAAGGCTGGCTATCAGTACTTTTATCCTGTCCTGTCTCCTCTCGATTCGGACAACAGCAACGCAGAAGCCCTCACGAGGTAAGCATTGACCAGCTAGTTCAAGCTGCCTAGAATTGAGAAAACTAACACTATTGAGAAAGCGGGTAACAAAGCTGTTTACAAGTATAAACTCAATGTTTCAGTGTCTCCTTTCAGAAAATAAGTACTAAGAGTATAGGTGAGAAAGAAGGCTGAAACCACTTTTCAATTTCATCTCCAGTATAGAAGACTACACCGCCATAAGCCAAACTTTGGTGAAACACAGAACAGCGTGGATTAAAAGTACAAAATTACACATTTGAGCAAAATCATGTTATTTGTGCAACAGAAAACTGTTTCCTCCAGTAACTATTACATGGCTTCACCTGCCATAGCGTGTGTAACTGCATTACACACTAACTAAAACACTCCTGGAGCTTCAGAGACACTTGACAGGAAGAAAAATAACTGCACTGACAACTGAAGAACCAAGTTTGTATAGTTCAGAATGCACTACTACTTCACTGATGGGCATGGTGCCAAAAGATCTTCAACCATTTTAAGAAATACCCAAAACTGGATGATTCTGCAAAGCATAAAAGGAAGCAGCCTCTCCTTAGTTAGGTTCTGCATGACTTGGGAAGGACCAGTAAAAGGATGACTATGAAAGCATGAGATCCATGCTTTCCCACAATGTAATTTTGAGGAAAGCCTTGAGAAGTTGCGCATGTCCTTCAAGATAGAGCATGGGGCTACCTCTGGGCATGGGAATCTACCACAGACTATCAAAGCTGCCTGTTTTTGTAACCGAGCTAACCAATTACAATTTCAGCTGAAGATGCCTCAGACAACTCAAATGACAGTTGTGGGCCCGACCTTCAAAAATATGTAACAGAAGCCTGCTTCCCGGTATGATCTTAGGTGGAAAGAAGAATCATCTGAAAGGTTCCCTTTGTTCTATATTCAAAGGTTTAGGAAGCAAAACATGGCCAGGCATAAAATGAATCTTATGCCTGTAAGAAGTTAAATGAATAGACATCTTGGGCAAAGAAACATGCCCTTCTGTACTCTCATCCACAAGCCTGTATCTATCCAAAGTCAGACTGTCACAACTGCTGCAAATGAAAAGTCTTCATAAAGACTAACACGAAGTCACATGGCATAAAGCCTTAAAGATCATGGCATTAAAAAAAAAAAGACAAAACAGGCAGAGTACCAAAGAACTTATAAATAGGCATTTTAGCTATCATTCCTTGCTCTTCTAATTCCTCAAATTAGATAGACACGTCTTCCAAATGAGGTAAAAAAACACCGATAAAACTTCTAGTACATCACAACAGAATGAAACTAGAAAAAGATACTTGGGAATCTGCATTCAGAACTGGTAGCATCTCTGCTTCCAATTCTACACCAAATCCACAATTAAACTGTTCAGGAGTAAAACAGCTTTAAAAAAAACCTGAAAGTTGGAGGCCCACAAACTTCCATAAAGAAGAAAAAATTCCTTCATGCTCTGATGAGGACCCTTCAATTAATACTCCACCCTCCTTGAGCCCTTTAAGTTCTCTGTATTTTTTTCTGAGTTGCATTTTGTCTACAGAGAGCAGTGGGTTCAGAGAGACTTCTCAAAAGACCAGAACATATGGATATGTTGCTGACAATTGGTAAATGAGTTCAGAAAGCTTCTTTCATGTCATGATCACTTATAACAATTTGCTAAAGCAAGAAAGCATTTAACATTCTCTATCAACCAGAAAACTCTTTTCAGCAAGAAGATGGCAAATATGAGAAGTACAAGACAACAAGAACCAGCACATTACCAAAACAGATTTAATCAAGACGAGATAGTCTCTTCTACTCCCAACTTCCTAGCTCACTCAGTATTACATACTTCTGTGTTTTAGATGACCTCAACTCTGATAAATGAAAGAGGGATAGAAAAGAAAGTCTCCTTGGTCAGAACAGTATGTGTCCTAGATTTAGGGTGTGTGGGGGCTAAGTTTCCTCATTAACAATAAGCCAGAGTACACATCCTGACAAACCACAGGAAATACTGAATGTTCAGCATTAAGAAAGTTCAGGTTTCTCTCCCTATTTAGATGAAATGGAATTTAGTTTACTGCCTCAGATAAACTGTAAGAAGTCCCTCCAGCAAAAACTTCAACCGCAGAAAGACATTTTCCTGATATCTCTTGGGATAAAAAAATGGCTCTCTGCAACATTCTAAGCGACATTATTTGTTGTTTAGTCTCCTCTTTCTGTTCTTCAATAGTCATGCAAATAAGCAACAGTGAAAGGACCAACTACTTGCTGTATCCCCTTCTGCCATTTGTAGCGTTGTCAATGTAACTTTCAGATGTTGAAAGCTTCTCCAACTTCAATACTGGCAATGCACTCCTACAGAAGCTCCACATCTTAAAACATCTGCCTGCCCTCGAGGTTTATAAAGATTGCCCTTTGTGGCAAACAGTCTCAGGGTTGTGGAGGTGCTACAGAGTAACTACAAACATTGCAGCAAAAAACAGCCCTGTGTCTGACAGAGCACCAAGTTCTGCTGCAGTTAAAACTGCTGCACGTAAATGAAAGACAGAGGACTCTGCGCGAGACCAGCTGAACACCCACAACGTTTTCAAGGTTCACGCTACTCTAAGGTATGGATGCAGTAGAGAAGCTGCCCCAGTCTCCATTCCCTTCAAAAGAATTTCAATGGAGGCATGGAAACCAAAAGCTTCCAAAATATGACTTTGCCAATCGTTTCTTAGAAGTAGAAAGACACAGTACACAGAAAGAGCAGTTTAACATGAAAGTAAAACCTTACCGTGTCTGAACTTCCTTCCAGCAGTATGTTGATTGCTCTGTTCACATCCCCATTACAATCATGTAGTGCCACTATGCACTCATCCTGGTTTTTCCCCGTCACTTCCATAAGCTGGCAGTAAAAGTCAGACATGTTAAAATATCTAAATTATCATCATAAGAAAATAAGAGTTAGTACCACCAGATTCCAAGAAAGTGCACAGCTACTGTGTCAGAGCAAACTACAATCCTAAATAAAACAATTGCATTTTACACATCTGCTTGGGATTCAGAAGAGACAGGATGAAATACAAATTAAACGGCAATCAAGAAAGCATTCTCTTTTGCACTTTTTTTTTTCCCTTTATGCTTGCAGCAAATGCTGTCAGCCCAAAGACAGCAGTACATGAGGGTAAAGATGCAGAAGACCAGGATAGCTCTAGTATCATCCTCTCTCCCTCCCCATCAAACATCCCCCTCTTTATCCCACTGTGTGAGAAAAGACATAAGGTAAGCCATGGCAGACCTGCGGTGCACATCCTGAGTAGTGCAGGATGGAAATAACCAGTCAGCCATGGGACATATCCTGCAACTTCACTCAAAGAAAAAAAAAACTACATGAGCTAGAAATATACATGCACAATGGAAAATATTGGCGACTTCCTAGCAGAACTTCATTCCTGTCCTTTGCACCAGCAGAGCTACAGGCACTATTGATAAGGGTCCTTTGGCTTCAGGAAGTACAAGATTTAACTTCTGGCACAGCAACAGAACAAATATATGAACAACAAGAAGCATTTAACAATGCTTCAGAGGAGGGTTTTACAACGGAAAAGAAATAAAGAAATCTGCTCCCCTACTCAATAATGCATTCACACTAATTATTCTTTCCTGCTGGGTGTACTCCTAGGTTCTTCGTGAGTTGTGATGTGTTCGCTAGGACAAAATCACTGACACCCACAGCATAACAGGGACCCGGATTCTCAGTACAGCTCGAATCAATGGCCTCAGCTATAATCGGGTAATGGAAGCTTGAATATCTACACAAGAAACTCTGCATAGCAGAGGAAGTGGTGTGAGATTTCATTTCACAGTGTAATTCTACCATTTTAATGCATACACAGATCTGGGAGGTCAGATTTTTTATTTTTTTAAATAACACTTCAATTCACCTTTAAGCTATGATTAGATTTTTACTTTTCCTGAAAAACAGCCAAGATATTAGCAAATTCAGTTTACACAGCTGACATATTTTTCCCATGTGCATGTACACGTGGACAAGCTGAATGCACTCTTTATTCTGATGATCATCAAGCACTGAGACCATACTAGGACAATACAGTCTGGAAGAGACATCAGCACAGATGAGTTTTGGCTTAAAGGCTTGTCTACAAAGGAATATACACTGGTGTAACTATACAGCCAGAGTCATATTACCACACAATTTCTTGTAAACAGACTTTACAGTGCAATAAGAGCACCTTTTCCTAGTTAAACTTACATCTTTCTGAAAAAGGTTTCATCTAAATCATAAACAGATGCCCTAGCTCCAAAATGTAAGGCAGATTTGGAGCATCTTATTGCATAAAAACTATACCATAAGAAACATACTTGTTTCACTTTATCTTCAAAATCTGCGTCGCTTTTATCATAGATCATCTGAGCAAGGCGAATCTGTTCTGCTGTTGCCTGAAAAATGCAAACATCCAATAAAGTACACAAAAGGTAACAATATTTTTTTTGAAAGTACCTCCTAGTGTCACCGTATTTTTTTCTCCAGATTCTCAAAAAGAACATACACAATAAGGACAGAGGTGCTATGTGGAGAGGATCAACATCTCCTCTACACCCATTTTATAGTTAAAAAGTTAGCAAGGACAGAAGCAATTCCAACACACTCTAATGTGTTTGAACCACAGGTAAAGGTCACCACATAGACAAGACAACCATATAATAAAATAGAATTTACCACAGAAGCCTACACTTTGATATGATTACTTTTTAGTGTCTACCACTCCAGAGTTAGAGTTTTATCATAACAAACTGGGAACGGTATTTCTAAATTAATCACTTATCTGATGATTCCTGCTCAGAACACCTTCCATGACTCTCCCAACAACCACCTGACCCTGTAGTTTTATGAGCACTTAAAAAGATACTGAGTCATGCCTCAAGATTTTGCCCATGAACAGCTGCACTTATTTGCTTTAGAAGTGAACACTGGTCTCTGAAAACTGCTAAAGGATCTTGCTATTGAAGAAATATTTGGTGCTTCTGTAACATTTCTGGACCACAAATCTATGCTGGCAACTTCTCCAAAAGCTGAACGGCTAAAATGAATGGATGCAGTAAAGTGGCATAAATCCAAATAGGCTACGGTTGCCCCAGAGAGAAAGCAACTCAAGAACGCTAATGTTGCATGACACAGGCCAATCTTCACATGTGGCATTTGCAGTCTACTTGGTACTGCACTCCCATGAAAATACCAAAGATAACTATGCTACATAATCCTGGACCTAATTTGATTTCTGCTCAAACAGAAGAGGCTTGCATCTCATACTAGAGAAGGTGAATACTGAAGAGAGCCAGGACCCGAAATGCGAGTTGATGTGGTACGGAAGACTTCCATTGAGAAGGGGACCATGTCATCCACTGAAATTCTTGACAGAAAGGATTCATCCTGGGCAGCTGGTTGAATCTCACCTTTCAAAGTCTCAATTCACAGGATACCCACATGAAATTCTGTACCTCACAAATTCAGACTTAATCAGCAAACTGCTCCGCTTTTTGAGTTTACCAGAAATACAAGCTCTAGAGGAGGTCACCAAGTGTAAATGCTGAGAAGAGTCTAAAAATTACTCCACTGTACACCACCAGCTGCTTGTTTTCTGAGACATTACTGCGGCTGTCTCGGTTCCTTGAGGGAAGCAACATTTGCTGTGCTCAGAGGAAACGTTCCAAGACAATTAGGGCTTTTAACGGAGTTAAGTACTCTGCGCTACTTCACATTTTCGAAGTGTCATGCTGACAACTTCATACGTCAGTCGGTAACAGAGGAGAGCTGCTCTGGAATTCCCTGTGCCAGCCCTGGTGTCACCCTCCACAAAAGCCCCCCGGTCAGTGCAGTACTGTGTGTGAAAGAGCTCGCTCTTGGTGTCTGCCGAGAGGTCAGCAGAGAGCAAAAAGAAAAGGTCTGCTGATTTCAGGGATTAAGCCTTGTTGATCCATCTTCTTGCTCTGACTTCAGCCTCCTCAGGCCCACTGAAAATTTTAAGCTAGTGAAGATATTTCCTTTAAAGATATCCAGAGTAAAAACATTCAGACAATGTAATTTCTGTAGAGTGATGACGGCATATTTGACAAGAAACAGGAAGCCAATAAGATTCGTTATTTCTGTAAACCAACATTTTTTTAAGTCCATGTTAGAAGAAAAAAAAAGTGTGACAATATCTTCAGTTTTCCTGTGTAAACAGAGAGCTTAGAAGCATAAGTAGGTGCAATATTGCTAATTTTTATGCCAGTGGATTACACCCAGATGGAATTGGAAGAAAAAAACAACGAAAAGCCCCACAAGATGTGTTTACTACACAAACACCAAATCATTGTCACAAAGTGTTTTGGTTTTTTTTCCCCAGCAACTGGTGGTTCTTTAAGGCACCATTGTTACAAGTAACATTGTAGTATCCAATAAAAGAGTATAATTAAGTTTTAATTGCAAGTAAGAAAATAGTAGCATCTTAAGACACTTAAAACTTCACTCAACCTTATAAGATACATTACCTTTGTGGCATAACAGAGTGAAGGAAATTCGTAACTAACAACTTTGAACTACCAGAAAACAGAAGTGTGCAAAACACAAAATTAAGTGACAGTAATAAGCCCAGATCTTATAATATAATGGTATTTTTATTATCCAGAAGCAATGCAGAAAAACTATGACGTAGTTTCCTAAATAACTTAAATGATGATCAACATGGTATTATGACAGTGAAATCTCCATTTGGGAAAGCAACATTATTCTACATTCAGAAAAATGAATCAGTGGTGATTAAACCGTAAAATCCCACACATTTCTGTTGATCTGTAAAGCCTGACTAAGCAGGAAAGTCCATCTCATATCTAAACAATAAAAAAAAATGGGGCACTAAAACATAACTGCTGTATATTAAATAATGATCTTTTCCACTGAATTGACCAAACCAGTAGCTATTATAAAAGAAGTAGAATAAGCGGACAAAATGTAGAAAAAGGTCATTAAGACCTAATGCTTAAAATCAATGAATCACATAAGACTGGGAAGGTCCTCCAGTGATACTCAGTGCAACTTCTCACTGAAAGCATGTCCCATCAGAGAAGCTGCTTGGGGCCAGACAAGAGATCCCACAACATCTCTAATCCTTTTAACAGCTGGAATTTCCAGTGTTCCAACTTGTGCCATTGCCTCTCTGAGAAGAGTTCTTCTGTACTCTTTCATGAGGTACGTGAATAGAAGATGGGCTGAACAAATCCAGTTCCCTCAGCCACCCCTCACTCAGCTTGTACTCCAGTCTCTCAGGCGTCTTAGCAGCTCTTCGTTGGACTTGCTCCCATATGCCAATGTCTGTCTAGTGCCAGGGAACCTAAAACTGGGCAGAGTACTCCACGATTGTCTTTCAAATGTCAAAAAAGGGGAAAACACCACTTCTATCAACCTGCTTGCTATACTGCTGCAGCCTTACTTCTTATAAAACAAAACCAAATTCAACTTCATCTGTTGAAAGTCACTTTCTAAATCCACACATTAGCATGAATCACCACTAGGCAAAGCACTGCAACGCAAGGAGATAAGGGCTTGAGCTCACACAATTAATACCATACAAAACAGACCAGAAGCCCCTCCATGTTAAAGATCAGTCTAGAAAACAACGAAAGATGCAGTTTCCCAGAGGAGCACTTCTAGACTGGTGTACTCTCTGCCAGCAGAGAACTGAGGCAATTCTTGAACTGAGTCCAATTTTGAGACAAGAGAATAATCAGTTGCCAGGAGCAGAGACATTTCACACTCTCTGTAACTCACACAAGCACACAACTTAACCACTCTGCTGCTGAGAATCAAGACAATTGGGTAAGATCTTAATTTCAATCTCTCAGATACTCAAAATAATTTTATTCCACTAGTGGACAATCATCTTCATTTCACTTTTTGTCAACACTGCACAATAAGTTTATGATTTTGTGACTTGCAGATATGCTGAATCATGCTGTAGAACACAGCATGCATCTAAGGGAGCTTTTCCCACCCACCCAAATTCCTCTATTGACCAGAAATCTTCTAGCATCAGGAGGATGGCATATGGAAGAGCTGAGATCTGAGGACACTGAGGTCACAGAACAGAAATCCCGACACAGGCATAGGCATAGAATTCCTCAGTGACGGGAAATGTTGCTGAAGAACACAAAGCTCCTTTAGAGATACGAATACAGGAACAACTTAATGCTGTGCTGGCTTACTAAGCAATTAAAGCGAGATACCAAACATACTCTTCCAAAATAGACCATGATTTCTCCTTCTCTTTTCTCTGTACTTAGTGACTTAGGGAAGAAATGCATATCATTACAAGCACACTTTCAAGTCAAAGATCATACAGTATCACATACCTGTACTACTTGTTTCTGTGGTTGTGTTGGCTGTGTGGTTGAAATTTGCGTTTTGTCCCGAGTGCCCCGGGTACGTTCACTGCCCACCGAAGTCATCATATACAGTATATACAAAACAATGTATGTACAAAATAGAAAATCTGAAAGGGAAAAAACCCAAAACGTGAGTTAAGGCAGGGTACTGATTCCATACCCAGATAATATATAAATGCACCAGCTTGAACGCTTCCTGCCTTTACCACGAACTCTATACAGGGACTCCTGAGAAAGCTGCTTTAATACACTATTAATGGATTTATCGCAGTGTTTACAGTAAAGGGGGAAAGGCAGTGGATACAAAGCATTTTTGTCAGCTGATTGGGATCTGCTTAGATCTGTACTTCCAGACAACATACAAATCTCACAGCTTTTTCCAGTTATTTTAGACTTTTCTATCTGCTACTCTGTGGAAATTTCAGCTCCAGCTGTACGACTCCTTGAATTTCTGTAATACCTGCTGCCTTGTTTTGATGCCTGGAATTTAACCACTGTCATACCCACTCAGAATGCTAACACAAAAATCACATTCACAAACCAGGCAGTTCCTCTGTTCCCTACCATCAAACTGCTTTCCTGCACCTATACAAAGGTTGAGGCCAATGCCCACTGTACTTCTCACCTCTCGTAAGTGAGAGAAATTATGACACTTGCCTTTAAATCTAGCCTCTGTAGCCAGTATTTTTGTTTTCTTCTCCCTCATACTTACAGAAATGATTTACAAAACTACCTGCTACCCTGCTTAAAACATAACTTTGTTGTTTGGCAACAAAGAAACCCAAAAGAAAACCCAAATCCCACACACACATCACTGCTATCCCATTTGTGGCAGCCAGCTTTCATTCTCATTCATCCTCTAGCATTAAAATTACCTTGAAACAAGAAATTTGTTATTCCCCCTGTGTTTGTACAGCATCTAAGACAAGGCCAATTGATAAGTATGTTTTATAGTAGCTATGATAACTGGAAAGAGATCTCTCAACTGGCCAGAAAAGTCACAGTCAGCTGCCTTGTTTCTGTCCCCATGACACTGGGAAGTAAAACTGCAAATTTAGGGAACTAAGAACAACCTGCAAGTGGTGCACCCAGGCAGAAGGAGATGAGCAAACAAGCAGCAAAGCAAGCAGCCCCAACGTATGAACGTGCCTCAGCAGCTTGTCCAGGCAGCAGCTTTATTGCAAGCTGGCTAGTACCGAGTTGAATGGACAGTAATGCTTAGATGAAAACTGGGCAAACTGCTGTGATTGCATGGATGAGGATGTGTTCAATACCCAACTGCTCACTAGCTTTCGCAAGTAATGGGTACTCAACAATTAAAGTTGCAATGACATGCTTCAGTTTAAACATCAATTCGCGAGGCTCAGGAGCCTCACCTAGAATAAAAAAGACAATTAACCCCATTATCATCTAAATCTCTTCTTCACTTTAGAAATATATTTTTGTTGGCCAAAACTGAACCCTGACATTGAATTTCTCTATGTGCTAGCTAAAGCACTCAAAGTCTGAGAAGAAAGTATGTTTCCATGAACTCTTACATATTTAACAAGAAAAGGCCTGGCTTTACCAGGAACTGACTGTAGTATGAGCTGAATTGGAACACTGTGTTTCTCCAGCTTTATGAATATATTCACCAAAGCCAATCTGTCTCCCAGTCCCTTAAAGTAATCTAACTTTGTTGTCTTCTAAGCCCCAGAACACACAGGCCTTCAGAGCACTGCGCCTGACACCCTAAGGCCAGATACAGTCAAAACAGAAGTTATTCAAGCTCATGACAACATGTTTTACGGAAAGCAAAATACTAAGTAGATGTGGATATGCTCTGAACAACAAGTTCAACTCTTATCACTGACTTATCTGGTCATGCCTGACCACTGATATTTTAAACATGTTATGGATAGTATTCAGTTGAGTTTGCAGTAAAATTACTTTCGGTCTTTGTGTTAAAATCTGCTTTATAAGCCTTGCTGACTGGACTGTCAACAACCGAAAACTGACTTAAAATTTATATACACTAATAATAACCTTTAGGTTGTTCTGTGGGGTTTTTTTAAGTATTGGTCGGCTCATCATGATTTCAACCTAGCACAATGAGCAATGAAAAAAAAAACCCAAACAGAGAACATGACAGACAGCACTAATCTCTGTGAAATACAAGCTAATAGTTTCAAATATGATTGTCTGGAATTAGTCGTGATTTAAAATATGCTGAGAAATCATAACTCCATTGGGTTTCAATTTGTTCATCATTTCTGAATTAACAAAATGTTTACACAGGTTCTGGTACCTAGACATTCCGACATACATTTCACTGCTATTTTCTCTAATTTCACCAAAGCTTCTCAAAATACTGTGATCCATGTTTTGGATATGATGGCAGCACATACATATTAAGACGGAGTTTTCAGTTTGTTTGCAAAGCACACGCTGAACTATAGCCTACACCTCTGATAGCCAGAAGAGGATTGTGTCTTTTCTCCCTCTCTTAACATGTATTTTACAGCATCTGTGTCACAGCTGTTTAAGCCATGCATGTTTTTCACGATGAAGGGATACTTCAAGGAAAAAGGCAGGCACACAAGCATCTGACACACTCTTGAGGGATGAAGCAACACAGCAATATCAGCCTGCAGGTAGGAACAGAGCCAAACAACCTGAACAGTATAACAGGATCTTTAAAGATGATCCTCATCTTGCTGACCATGTAGCCCATGAGCAGTGCAATTTGGCAACACGTTTGAAGCAGAAAACCAGTGAAGGTGAGAGCCTCTTCCTGGCAGCAGTATGGATGTGCACTTGCTTCAGACAAGTGTGGAAATACCCTCAATTTGACGTTCCCCGTCAAGACAACATGGACATGTTATAATCCATTTCAGACACAATCCAGTCTTCTTAAAACCACAAATGGCAGCTTGATATAAAGACAGCTTTCAAAATAAAGCTATTTTATACGCCCCTAGTTGGCTCCCATTATCTACAGGCAATGTCCAGACACAGTAAACAGCCCAGCTCCATTGTGCACCAGGAGCAGCTGAAGGGCCCTGCTCCGCTGCCAACAGTGCACCGACCAGGGAAACATCGCACCTCCTCAGCACAGGCATGCCTTCACACCCTACCACACCTGCTCTTTAGAGTACCGAGGCAGCATGCAGAAGGGAGGCAGTTAGCCACTGCCTTCAAATTACCATAGTGACTACAATTTTGAGCATTAAGTGGGATATTATTATTTAATTAGATAGGGCTGAACAAGAACACTTCCTTGCTCACAAAGTATCATCTTATTCTCTCCAATTCCTCATATTAAAGTCTGTTTGGCAGGCTGTCGTCATAGCAATGAGTAGAATATCACAAACTGATGAACTTTTAACTGCAGATCAAATGAGGAAAGGAGATTTGAGACTGGGAGGAAGACAACTCTTAATTAAAACTGTTTAATAAAGATGAAAAAAATATTCAGACAAGCAGATGTTTCAGTTTTCATGTCAGGGTCTGGCTCAGTGCAAAAGTCCCTAATAAGCAGTTAATACTTGACCTTGCAGACACATTGCAATTCCAGTAAGCAGCCAAAACAGCTGTATTTTGAAGAAACAGATACACATTAAATGAATCAGACCCCCATAGCACTAGCAAAAAAGGAGGAGAAAGCATTAAACAGACTGGACTTCCCAAAACTGTTGTGTAAAGACAGCAGTCATATTTTCTTTCATGACAATAAAAAAAAAAAAGGCACAAAACTGCTGTAAACCTCTTTTTCACTGAAGTAATCTGGTTCCTCCAGAGGAAGCTTGTCTTTATTCTACTTTAAAAACAAACAAAAACAACCCCAAACAAAATAGAACAAAAAAAAAAACCTTGATCAATGCTTAAGAAAACTGTACACTTCAAGCACATTCAGCTTCTCAAGCACTAAGGAATTCAGATTTCAGCACTTCCTCATAAAGCAAATAAGTAGGCTTGAAAATGGAAAGCAACAGAGGCATTTAAAATGAATATCACCCAAAATCTCAATGTTTTGTTTGTTTTAGTGTTTAGTGTTACATCAAGTTTAGCCCAAGGCCCTACACTACAACAGCAGATAGTATTGTACAATAAGCCACCACCAGGCTGGTGATGGAATGGCAACAATTACTCTAGTTTCCAGAAGCGGTACCTAAGTATTGGTATCTCAACATCCAACTTTCCTAAAGACACCAAATCCCACCCTCTCCCAAAGTCTCCATACCACAAGTCTTATTCAACACATTTAGTTGGGTTTTTGCTCTGGATTTGAGAAGGACAAGAGGATGGCAAAGAATCAAAGAGTAACTGAACGCATATCAACACAAAAAGCAGGTTTTAAAGCTATCATAATGCTTTCTTTGATCTTTTGTTCACCTTTCCTTTGGCAAGAAATCTACTCCTTTTAGACTCAAAGCAGTCAGAAAAGCTAGAAATATACAGAATACAAATTGACTTGACAAGGTGGCAAGCACTGCAAGACACAGTAAAACTATTGCTAAACTTCCAGGGACAGACCACGCACTGCAATACCAGCTGACTCTCAAGAATCCTTCTGAAGTCAAATATTCACTTCCATCAGCTGAAGAAAACATTTGCAGTTTCAATTCTTTTCCTGAGGCAGTCTCAACAAAGTTATTTTCTTAACTCTCTGGACAAGAAGCTGTGATAAAGAACACTCTGTATAAATTTCTGTGAACACCTTAAAAGTGTGATTGCTTTTTTATACTCTCATCACAAAGCTACTCGATCAAGCATTTCTCACAACAACAGGGTGGGGAAAAGGCTGCAGGACACCACCTCATGAGGCATGACTGCTGTACATGTACGAGTCTAGATTTTACTGCTATGGCAGTGGCGTGACACGAGCATGAGGAAAAAGAGCAGAGGAAAAAATTACGTCTGCAAAGCATTGACACTATGCACTTCTCTCAAGAGCTGTTGTCTAGAGAATCTCACCACCTTTATTACTGCTTGAAAGGGGAAAAGAGTTTGCAAGAGTCAGATGTTCCTCAGGAGCAGGGCTGATTACGCAGTGTCTGTACTGCCCCAAGCCAACAACACTGAACCTGAGCTTATGGATCCTGGGAGGATTCATGTCTCATCTTCTCATCTTACAGTCTTCCAGGGTAAACAGGAAGAATATTGATGGCCACGAGTAAATCTGCATCACTGGCAGAACACTACAGGAGACAGAAATTGTACTATCTTGTTATATGTTACTATGCTGTCTTGTAAAACCAAGAAAAGAGGATTGCTGGGAATGGCCAGAGTGCCCACACAAAGATATAAACTAACATTTACACTTCAAGTTGTGTTAGCAAAGTGTACCAAATAAACAAGTGAAGACACTTATCCACCTATCTTAAAACCCATTGAGTTGTTAGTTGAAATTATTATTCTGCCAAGTCAATCTCTAATTAGCTAAGAACATACCTTGATCTACAGAAACCAGTAATTTCTCATTACCAGCACAAAAAAAGTTAATTTCAAGCATTAGTATTCCTAAGCAAATGTCATACAAGAGACGACAAAGAAATGTACAAATAGGTCTTACAAATAAAAGAAAAGACAGCATTGTTTTGGAAGAGAAAGAAGTGCTCACCTTCAGAAGACTGGAGTAGGCAAAGGCTGGTCAGATATCCAGAGCCTCTCTCAAAAGTATGATGTAGACGGGGAACTGAACACTGTATGCTTTCCACTAGTAGAACTGGTTTCAGTCATGAAAGTTAAGTTGTATCTTTAAAATTATTTTTAAAAAATCTTCTAATCTCACAATATCTATCTTTGCTATTATCCTAGTGTCTGTGCCTAACAGATGTGTTTTACATTTTAGTACATACTGGTTACTATTATCCTAGCTTTAAGCAAAATCTGCCAGCTACACCCAATAAACATCTACCAGACTTGCCCTCATCGTTTCTTTATAAATATTAAAACTTCAGAGGCAACAAGTGCCCTTATTCATACAGAAATTTCGGAAGGAAGAATCTAAACTTCCCCAAACTCAACTTCCACTAGTATTAAAAAAAAAAAAGTAAGACAATCACACTAAAATCAGAGAAGCCTAACCGACTTCCACCTAGGGCTTTACCTTTCACACAACCGAGGCAATCTTCAGACTGCTAAAAACCTAGTTAGCAAAACCTAGCCAGCTCTGCTGCTGTCAGAAGACAGCAAACACTCCTGAGTGATTCTGGACAATCAAAAGGCAGTGAATGTCCTAGATTCAGAGGATTTGACCCTATGTTTCAGACACCAATATCTACAAAGTCACTATTCTCATCTTTTGCTGCCTTCCTCCAAGAAGAATGGCATTTTAGATAGCAACCGGCTGGACTTCCACAGGCAAAAAAAAAAATAAAGTCCTGCTGCCTGTCCTAACTAATTATAGGCCAAACGTTTGCAAGGACCTGCAAGATGCACTACTTAACAGCACTTACCATTGACTGTACTGAAACACAGTAACAGAGTCCCGGTTAGGCTAACTGCACGTTATTTTCTATATAAGCACCACTCTCTACACTATCAGAACTAGAGGACCTTACTTGACCATGACACAGATCAGACCACAGTTGTTGCCATGAATTAGACCCAAGAAAAAAGAAAAGAAAAAAAGGCTGTACTGGTCCACAGAGAAATATACTATATAGAAAAAAAGGAATTATTTTTGAGAAGCAGGGATCATGGGGAACCCATGAGGGTGGGGCAACAGCAAGTCCCCTTTCAAGGTAAGTTTCTCTGCTGAGGAACATTTTAATTAACGCTCTGGCCTGTCCTGATATTCTAAGACCTGACAGAAAAATTAAATACATGTTCCTATCATCTTTGATTGAAGGACCTAATTTCTCGCCCTCTGTCATAGAAAAGGCTTTTCTTATGCAAACCCTCCCTAAAAGCTACCAAAGTAAAAGAGAGAATGTATTGCCATCACTGCCCGTACCCTATGCTGTCAACTGACTCAGTAAGTCAGGTTAGGAAACACAGAGACCACAGTGGCTCACAGGTGGTTCCTGGTGCTTGCACAGCCATGCACGCACTACCTCCTCTTGCTACGGGAGGAAAGGAACACCTCCATTTCGAAGTCCTCTGCTATCTTATTTTCCAGCCTAAACAGATAAAATACTAGCCAAGCCAATATACTCGCTGTTTATTCCATCACTGCTAGATTCAGTGGTGAAGAATCATCAGCATTGCAAATCCACTCTTCATATCCGTTTCTCTGAGTTTGTCCACCCAAAAAAATGGAACAACAAAGAAAGACAGAAAAGGTACAGCCCTCAGTGTTTTCCCTCCTAAGGTTTCCTGAATAGCATCCAGTGAAAGGGCACTGCAGTGTCTACAACTTCCAACAAAGCAGCAGCCTAGTCACCCCCTACAACAAATACTCAAACTGAATTATACACTGCATTAACTAGAAGGCTTGTAAAAAACATTAACTAGTACTTCACAAAATGAAAGGTTTATTGCAGCTGAGGAAAAAACTGAACTAGCAGGTTTTTCAGGGTTGAAAATCATTACCCTCTGCAGCCAGAACTAACACAGCCTTCTGAAGTCACACACAAGCGGAGAACGGCTGAGCAGAGTTTGGGACAAAAAAAAACGTGACTAGAGTTTTAGATCCTGTTTGGGACCTGGTTGTGCACTCATTCAAAGTTCAACCCATAGTGCAGGAAGAACCAAAACAGTTTACTCCATTAAAATCAAATTTCAGCTCACATCTAATACCACACAACTGCAAACCGTCACCAGAAGTGGCATTCCTGCTCCCTTACTCCTTAACCACATAATATTGCTGCTTCCCTTCACTCAGACTAAGGATCGTGCAGCTGCACAGGGAGTCGATTCAGTGAGCTGACCCAAGAGCAAACTAAACCCTCTAAAACAAAACAGTGAGTCAGTTGAATAAGCTTATCCAGTGGAAAACTATTTGGCTATACAACTGCGGAATCTGACACAAGGGATAGGGATCAAGTCCATGAGGAAAGGGTGAACTTGCATTTCAGCAGTCATGCACCATTGTAACATTGGTAAAATGTGAGGTTTTACATTTTGTTTTCCTGGGATCCAGTATAGCAAGACTTGATCCTGGTCAGGCCCTCTGCATGCAACAACAAAAACCAAACATTAAAAAATACCTTGTAAGCATTTTTAAAAATAAAAAACTCCCAGGAAGGGACTCTGCCAGCAGACTGACCTTGAATATATCACTGTCTTATGGCATATATATTCTTCTGATCACCAGTGGGAAAATAGAGACTTGTATCATCTTTATTGAGGAACACTTCCTAATGCCCAGCCTCTTGGATATCTGTTAGCATTCAGTTAGCAGTGAAGAATACACTAATAAGAATTTAGAGGCACTTCTATCCAAACAAGAGGAGGCTATAATCACCCAAAATTAGGACAGTCTGACTAACACAGCTTATGGTAATCTAAAATACAGCCCTTTCCCCCAGCCACAGAATTATCTATATACATTCAGTTTCAGACATTAAACTAGAGACTCAAACTACCCTAAAGCAATTCAGCCACCAAAAGCAATCTTTAATGATTTTGTACACACAACTAAATATCCGATGCTTTTGCTGGTCACCGTTGAATTTCACTTTCACAGGACTAATACCCTTAAATATCCACCCTTTCCCTATCAACAGCCCCACCTTGAGAAGGCTTGCTCCCTCTGCCAGCTCACTAAAACTCACAGCAGCCCCTCTGAGGGTGAAAGGAGGAAATCCTGACAGACTCGTCTGAGAACACAGGGCTGGGTGACTTGGAGGTTCTTCAGATGGCTCCCTCCACCAAAAAAAAAAAAAATAATCACAAGGCAAAGCCTCTACAGACTATAATAATTTGTACAGCCTTCCAGTCTATCTGGGATGAACTCCAGGGTCAGCTAGAAGCCCGGGTGAGTTCAGGGCACCCACACACATACATATATATAGGTGAGGAAACAACTGCAGAGTACGAACTAAACAGGTTATAGATGTTCTCTTCAAAGAATACCTGGAAGGACATATAATCTCAGGTCACGGTCTGGTTAAGCTTTCAATAATACAAGGAAAAAAAAATTCAGTAGACAAAGCATCTCAGATAAACCTGAAGTACACCACTAAAGCTGCACAGGACTTAAAACCTTCCTCTATTAACTGTGGCTGACTTCTCTCAAAACCACTGTTCCCCACACTTCTAGTGACTGTGTCAGCAGGACACTTCCAAAACAATTTAAGCTTGGGCTCTGTCAGTACATGCAACACAAGCTATAAGCATACACCAAGGACACTTCAGGCTTGCGGTTTGTCAACAGTACCAACTATAAGACACAACAGTTAAAAAACCCCACCTTTCAGTGGGTGAGCCCCCTATCAATCATTACCATTACAATCAACAGCCAGCTGTACCCACAAGATGAGTAATTCATGCAACAGCAAAAAAGGAAAGCAAAAAAGCTGTTAAATAACAAAAACAACTTTTTAAAAAACTTACTAGAAAACCTAATGCAGATTAAACTGGTACCAGAATGAAAAAAAAAATGCAGGAAAAAAAGAAAAGTACAGGGAACTGTCAGCTTTGGCTATTAAACTGTAGAAATGCATATTTCAGGTGTTTGCTCTGATGCAACACCCCATATCTAAACAGCCCTTAAAATTAAAAGCTGTTTACACAGCAAAACAAACCCAGTAAGAAGATGCAAGTTAAAATCCAGGTACTCCCCATGACAGAAAGAAATAGCTAACACAAGCTGGGAGCCACGCAGCCAGGACAACACCCAGAAGGGGGAATTGGCTTTGAGCGGGGTTCTTGTAAACAAGGTGGCACACAGGAGTGGGCACTCAATGTCAGACATCTCACTGCCAGATCACAAACATACTCGGTGCTTGTGCTCTCCCTGCCCCCTCCAGCTCCCTCCCGCATCGCCAAACCACACTCTCCTGGAACAGCTTCCAAAGGAATTCTTTGAATAGAAACAGATACAAGCAACAGGACTAAAAATAGCCAAGCAAGAGCAGAGACATTCCCACACTGGCGGAAACACACTCAGCTGCATCAAAAAAAAAGGGCACCTAGCTAATTCACACTAGAACTGGCAATGAGGAACAAAGCAGAAAATGCTACCACAAAAAAAAGTTTTGGGAGAAGGATTTGCAACATTCATCAGATCACGTTACAAAACTCACAACAAAAAGCAATGGTTAATTTACAAGCCACAAGTGATATAAACCCAAATGTAGTAAGTAATCAGTAAGGCCATATCTATAAAATGTGCTAAAAACCTCGTGATACCAGATTTATTTTTCTAGCCTCAGAGTTTTGGTAGCAACACCGAAGAGCCATCATTCCTCCACCTGTACAGAGCCTTACTCCTTGAACTAACTAGATACTGACAGAAGACAACCATGACAGATCACTGCTTGTGATACACTCATATATTCAGAAACCCAAAGAAAACCAGGAGTCTTGCTGAAAAACTCTTTTAAACACAGCAAGATATTCTATAACATCTTTCTATAATTTTCCCCCAGATAATGATATTTCCCAAGGTTCATCTCAGAAGAGAAGAATCCACCAAAACAAAACCTTAATTTTTTCAGTGACACATGTGAATCTGAATATAAAGTTCCAGAAGGAGGAACACAATAGTTTCTAAGGCAGCATTAAAGGTTCCTTCCTTCACCATCTTATGCTTTTACTGTGCATAAAATCTTGATGAAAACTCACAGCCATATGATTCAGTTCAGCTTTCCAAAGTGAAACATTGTGAGAAGCTGAATCATCTTTCAAACTTATTGTCAGGTAGAATCATAGAATGGTTTGGGTTGGAAGGGACCTTAAAGATCACCGAGTCCCAATCCCCCTGCCATGGCCAGGGAAACCCCCCACTAGACCACGTCACTCAAAGCCAGATCCAAACTGGCTTTGAACATCTCCAGGGATGGGGCATCCACAACTTCTCTGGGCA
>RSEF01000031.1:7385794-7411350 GCA_003993805.1 Himantopus leucocephalus
GAGTCTTCTAAAAGTGCAGTCTTCCCAAGCATTAGAAATTAGTTCTGTGTCGTTCAAACCAGGACAATACCCAACTGCTCACTATCATTCACAAGTAATGGGTACTCAGCAATTAAGTTGCAATGACATGCTTCAGTTGAAACATCAATTCACAATGTTCAGGAGTTTCATCTAGAATAAAAAAAGACAATTAACTCCATTATCATCTACATTTCTTATTCACTTTAGAAATACATTT
Organism: Himantopus leucocephalus; assembly: GCA_003993805.1. NCBI lineage: Eukaryota > Metazoa > Chordata > Aves > Charadriiformes > Recurvirostridae > Himantopus > Himantopus leucocephalus. The sequence goes on from RSEF01000031.1 coordinate 7,386,033, forward strand.
TTGTTGGCCAAAATTGAATCCCGACATTGGATTTCTTTATGTGCTAGTTAAAGTATTCAATATTCAATAAAGTCTGAGGAGAAAGTATATTTCCATGAACAAGAAAGTATATTTCCATTTTACAAGAAAAGGCCTGCCTTTACCAGGAACTGACTGTAGTGTGAGCTGTACTAGAACACTGTGTTTCTCCAGCTTTATGAATATATTCAAAATCAATCTGTCTCTCTCTAAGTAATCTAACTTTGTTGTGTTGTAAGCCGCAGAACACACAGGCCTTCAGAGCACTGCACTTGACACCCTAAAAGCCAGATACAGTCAGAACAAGTTATTCAAGCTCGTGACAACATGTTCTATGGAAAGCAAAATATTAAGTAAATGTGGAGATGCTCTGAACAGCAAGTTCAACTCTTATCACTGACTATCTGGTCATGGCTGTCCACTGATATTTTAAACATGTTATGGACCTTCATGTATGTAGAGTTGAGCTTGTAGTAGAAGTTACTTTTGCTCTTTGAGTTAAAATGTGCTTTATAAGCCTTGCTGACTGGAATGCCAACATTGGAAAATTAACTTAAGTTTATATACCCTAATAATGACCTTTAGGTTGGTTTTGGCGGTTTTTGTTTGTTGGGGTTTTTTTAAGTATCAGTCAGCTCGTCATGATTTGATCCTAGCACAATAAGCAATGAAAAAAAAAAAAAAACCCTGAACAGAGAACACGACAGAGTACTAACCTCTCTGAAAGACAAGCTAATAGATTCAAATATGATTGTCTGGAATTAGCCCACTGTGATTTAAGATATGTTGAGAAATTATAACTCCACTGGGTCTCAATTTGTTCATCATTTCTGAATTTACATCATGTTTACACAGATTCCGGTACCTAGAAATTCTGACACCTAGAAATTCTGACATACATTTCAATGGTATTTTCTCTAATTTCACCAAAGCTATTCAAAATATTGCAATCCATGTTTTGGACATGACAGCAGTACACACACATTAAAACAAAGAGTTTTCCATTTGTTTGTAAAGCACACACACTGAACTACAGCCTACACCTCTGATAGCCTCTATGGTTCCTGAGGAGGATTGTGTATTTTCTCCCTCTCCTAACAAATATTTTACAGTGCCTATGTCACAGCTGTTTAAGCCATGTTTGTTTTTCAGGATGAAAGGATACTTTAAGGAAAAAGGCAGGCACACGAGCATTTGAAACACTCGTGGGGGATGAAGCAGCACAGCAAGGTCAGCTTCTGGTGGGAACAAAGCCAAACAACCTGAAGAGTATAACAGGACCTTTAAAAAAAGATCCTCATCTTGTTGACCATGCAGCCCACGAGCAGCACAATTTAGCAACAGGTCCGAAGCAGAAAACCAGCAAAGGCAAGTGCCTCTTCCTGGCAGCAATATGGACTTGCACTTGCTTCAGACAAGCGTGGAAACACATCCCCATCAAGCCAACATGGACATGTTATAATCTATTTCAGATACAATTCAGTCTTCTTAAAAGCACAATTGGCAGCTTAATATAAAGGGAGCTTTAAAAATAAAGCTATTTTATTCCCCCTTAGTTGGCTCCCACTGTCTACAAGCAGCATCCAAGCACAGCAACCAGCCCAGCCCCAGCACACACGAGGAGCAGCTGAAGGGCCCTGCTCCACCGCCAACAGTGCACTGACAAGGGAAACATCTCACTTCCCTGTCACAGGTATGCCTTCACCATGCTGGGCCAAGGCTTCACACCCTACCACACCTGCTCTTTAGAGTACTGAAGCAGCAGGCAGAAGGGAGGCAGTTAGCCACCGCCTTTGATTTACCATAGTGACTACAATTTTGAGCATTAAGTGGGATATTACTAAGTAATAAGATGGGGCCAAACAAGAACTTGCTTGCAAAGCAGCTTCTTATTCTCTCTAATTCCTCATATTAAAGTCTGTTTGGCAGGCTGTTGTCATAGCAGTGAGTAGGATATCACAAACTGATGAACTTAATTTTAATTGCAGGAAAGAGGATTCGAGACTGGGAGGAAGACAACTGTTAATTGAAATCTGTTTAATAAAGATCAAAAAAAATATTCAGACAAGCAGGTGTTTTGGTTTCCATGTCAGGATCTGGCTCAGTGCAGAAGTCCCTCATCAGCAGTTAATGTTTGACCTCATAGACACATTGCAACTCTAGTAAGCAGCCAGAACAGCTGCATTTTGAAGAAATAGATACACATTAAACAAAACAGACCCTCAGAGCACTAGCAGAAAAGGAGAAGAAAGCATTAAAGACTGGACTTCCCAAAACTGTTGTGTAAAGAAGGCAGTCCTACTTTCTTTCATGACAATAAAAAAAAAGCACAAGATTGCTGTAAACCTTTTTTTACTGATGTAATCTAGTGCCTCCAGATGAAGGTTGTCTTTACTTCAACTTTAAAAAAAAAAAGAACAAACCTTGATCAGTAGTTAAGAAAATTGTTCACTTCAAGTACGTTTAGCTTCTCAAACACTAAGGAATTGAAATTTCAGCACTTCCTCATAAAGCAAATAATTAGACTGAAAAATGGAAAGCAACATAGGCATCTAGGAGGAAAATCATCCCAAATCTCAAGGTTTTGTTTGTTTTAGTGTTTCTGTCTGTACAGCAAGTTTAGCCCAAGGACCAACACTACAGCAGCAGATACAGTATTGTGTAATAAGCCATCACCAGACTGCTGGAATAGCAACAATTATTCTAGTTTCCAAAAGCGGTACCTAAGTATTGGTATCTCAACACCCAACTTTCCTAAAGAGGCCAAATCCCACTCCCTCCCAAAGTCTCCATACTCTAAGTCTTATTCAACATACTTGGTTGGGTTTTCACTTTGGATTTTAGAAGGAAAAGAAGAAGGCAAAGAATCAGAGGTGTTGATATATCAACGCAAAAAGCAGGTTTAAGCTATCATAATGCTTTCTTTGATCTTTTGTTCAACTGTCCTTCGGCAAGAAATCTAGTCCTTTTAGACTCAAAGCAGTCAGAAAAGCTAGAGATACACAGAATACAAATTGACTTGACAGGGTGGCAAGCCCCACATGACACAGTAAATCTATTCCTGAACTTCCAGGGACAGACCATGCACTGCAATAACACCTGACTTTCAAGAATCCTTCTGAAGTTAAATATTCAGTTCCATCAGCTGAACAAAACATTTGCAGTTTCAATTCTTTTCCTGAGGCAGTCTCAAGAAAGTTATTTTCTTGACTCTCTGGACAAGGAGCTGTGATAAAGATCACTGTGCAAAAATCTCTGTGAACACCTTAAAAGTGTGATTGCTTTTTTATACTCTAATCACAAAGCTACTCAATCAAGGATTTCTCACAATGACAGGGCTGGGAAAAGGCTGCAGGACACTGCCTCGTGATGGCATGACTACTGTACATGTACAATGAGTCTAGATTTTACTGCTATGGCAGTAGCGTGACATAAGCATGAGGAAAAAGAGCAGATAAAAAAAAAAACCCATGTCTGTAAAGCATCGATGCAATGTATTTCCCTCCAGTGCTGTTGACTAAAGAATCACACCACTTTTATTACTGCTTGAAAGGGGAAGAGAGTTTGCAAGAGTTAGATGTTCCTCAGGAGCAGTGCTGATTACTCAGTGTCTGTATTGCCCCAAGCCAACGATACTGAACCTGAGCTTATGGATCTTGGGAGGATTCATGTCTCATCTTACTGTCTTCTGTGATAAATAGGGAGAACATTGATGGCCAGGAATAGACCTGCATCACTGGCAGACCACCACAGGAGAGAGAAATTGTACTATATATACTCTCTCACGTTTTACCAAGAAAAGAGGATTGCTGGGAGTGGCCAGAGTACCAGCACAAACATATAAACTAACATAGACACTTCCAATTGTGTTAGCAAAGCGTACTGAATAAACAAGTGAATACTCTTACCCACCTTTCTTAAAACCCACTGAGTTGTTAGTTGAAACTATTATCCTGCCAAGTCAATCTATAATTAGCTAAGAACACACCCTGATCTACAGAAATCAATAATTTCTCATTGCCAGCAAAAAGAAAAGTTAATTTCAAGGATTAATATTCCTAAGCAAACGTTATACAAAGGAAGACAAACAGGTCTTACAAATAAAAGACAGCATTGTTTTGGAAGAGAAAGAAGTGCTCATCTTCAAAAGACTGGAGTTCAGCAAAGGCTGTTCACATGTATCCAGAGTCCCTCTCAAAAGCATGATGTGGAAGAGGGACTAAACAGCACACGTTTTCCACTCATAGAACAAGTTTCAATCATGAAAGTTAAGTAATATCATTAACATTATTTTTTAAAAAAAAATCTTCTAATCTCACAATATGTATCTTTATCCCAGTGTTTCTGCCTAACAGATGTGTTTTACATTTTAGTATATACTGGTGATTATCCTAGCTTTAATCAAAATCTGCCAACTACACCCAATAAACATCAAGCGGACTTGCTATCATCATTTCTTTATAAATATTCAAACTTCAGAGGCAACAAGTGCCCTTATTCATACACAAATTTCTGAAGGAAGAATCTAAATTCCCCAAATTCAACTTTCACTGGTATTAAAGAAAAAAAAAACACCACCAAACCACAAAAAACAGTCACACTAAAATCAAAGAAGCCCAACTGACTCCCCACCTAGGGCTTTATCTTTCACACAACCAAGGCAATCTTCAGACTGCTGAAAACCTGGTTAGCAAAACCCACCCAGCTCTGCTACTGTCAGAATACAACACTCCTGAGTGATTCTGGACAATCAAAAGGCAGTGAATGACCTAGAAGATTCAGAGGACTTGACCTTATGTTTCAGACATCAATATCTACAAAGTCACTATTCTTATCTTTTGCTGCCTTTCTGCAAGAACACCACCATTTTAGACAGCAACTAGCTGGACCTCCACATGCAAAAAGAATGAAGTCCTGCTCCCTGTCCTAACTAATTATAAGCCCCAATTTGCAAGGCCCTGGCAAGATGCACTAGTTACCAGCACTTACCATTGACTGTAATGAAACTTTAAGTAAGAGACCCAGTTAGACTAATTGCATGTTATTTTCTATCTAAGCACCACTCAGAACTAGTTGATCTTACTAGACCATAACGCAGACCAGACCACAGTTGTTGCCATGAACTAGACACAAAAAAGAGAAAAAGGCTGCACTGGTCCACATAGAAATATAATATACAGAAAATAGGAATTCTCTTTGAGAAGCAGCGATCATGGGGATCCTGTGAGGAAGGGGCAACAGCAAGTTCACTTTGAAGTATCTCTTCTGAGGAATATTTTAAGAAAAGCTCTGGCCTGTCCTGATATTCTAAGACATGAAGGAAAAATTAAATACATGTTCCTGTTATCTTTGATGGAAGGACGTAATTTCTTGTCCTCTGTCACAGAAAAGGCTTTTCTCACGCGAACCCTCTCTAAAAGCTACCAAAGTAAGAGAGAACATATTCCCATCACTGCCCATACTGTATGCGGTCCTGAACTGTCAGCTGACTCAGTATCTCGGGTTAGGAATCATACAGAGACCACAGTGGCTCAGAGGTGGTTCCTGGTGCTTGCACAGCCATGCACACACTCTACTTCCTCTTGCTATGAGAGGAAAGGAACACCTTTCTCTTATTTTCTAGCCTAAGGAGATAAAAGAAAATACTGGCCAAGTCAATACACAGTATATTCACTGTTTATTCCATCACTGATACGTTCAGTGGTGAAAAACCATCAGTATTGCAAATCTCCTCTTCATACCTGTTTCTCCAAGTTTGTTCCCCCCCCCCAAAATGGAACAATCAACAAAGAAAAACAGAAAAGGTAAAGTCCTTAGTGTTCCCCCTCCTAAGGTTTCCTGACTAGCATCCAGTGAAAGGGCACTACAGTGTCTACAACTTCCAACAAAGCAGCAGCTAGCAGAACTACAGCCTAGTCACCCCCTGCAACAAATACTCAGACTGAATTATACACTGCATTAACTAGGAGGCTTGTAAAAAACATTAACTAGTACTTACAAAAAGAAAGCTTTATTGCAGCTGAGGAAAAAAATGAACTAACAAATGAATGTACCTAAAGCATCTCAGATAAGACTGAAGTACACCACTAAAGCTGCACAGGACATATGACCTTCCTATATTAACTGTGACCAACTTGTCTCAAAAACACTATTCTCCACACCTCTAGTGACAATGTCAGCAGGACACTTTTCAAACAGTTTAAGCTTGGGCTAAGTCAGCATATACAACACCAGCTACAAGCATACATCAGGAACACTTCAGGCTTGCAGTTTGTCAACAGTACCAACCATAAGACACAACAGTTAAAAAAACAACAACAAAAAAATCCAACTTTCAGTGGACCACCCCCCATCAATCATTACCATTACAATAAACAGCTAGCTGTACCCACAAGATGAGTAATTCATGCAAAAGCAAGAAATGGGAAAAAAAGCTGTTAACAAAAAAAAAAAAAAAACTTTTTTAAAAACTTACCAGGAAAAGTAATCCAGATTAAACCGGTACCAGAACAAAAAAGATGCTGAATTGTAACAGGAGCAAGGAAAAAGACGAGTACTGGGAACTGTCAGCATTGGCTATTGAACTACAGAAATGCATATTGCAGCTATTCGCTCTGATGTGACACCCCATATCTAAACAGCCCCTAAAATTAATTGCTGTTTACACAGAAAAACCAACCCAGTAAGAAGATTCAAGTTAAAACCCGGGTACTCCAAATGACAAAGAAATAGCTAACACAAGCTGGGAGCCACACAGCTAGGACAATATTCACAAGGGGGAATTGGCTTTGAGCAGGTTCTTGTAAACAAGGTGGCACACAGGAATCGGCACTCGATGTCAGACATCTCATTGCCAGATCATGAACACACTCGACGCTTGTGCTCTCCCCATCCCCTCCAGCTCCCTCCCGCATCGCTGAACCGCACTGTCCAAGAACAGCTTCCAAAGGAATTCTTTGAATAGAAACAGATGCAAGCAACAGGACTAAAAATAGCCAAGCAAGAGCAGAGACATTTGTCATGTTCTCAAACTGGTGGAAACACACTCAACTGCATCAAAAAAAAAAAGGGGGGGGGNGGGGGGCACCTAAGTTAATTCACACTAGAATTGAAAACAGGGAACAAAGTAGAAAGTGCCACCATAAAAAAAAAGTTTTGGAGGGGAGGATTAATTCAGACTTGTGACACTCATCAGATCACATTACAACACTCACAACAAAAAACAATGGTTAAATTACAAGCAACAAGTGATATAAAAGTAAATGCGCTAAGGAATCAGTAAGGCTGTATCTATAAAGTGTGCTAAAACCCTTGTGATATCAAATTTTTGATTCTAGCTTCAGAGTTTTGGTAGCAACACCAAAGAGCTCAGGTATCATTCCTGCATCTGTCCAGAGCCCTACTCTTTGAATTAGATACTGAGGGAAGACCACCAGTACAGATCACTGCTTGTGATATGCTCACATATTCAGAAAACCAAAGAAAACCAGGAGATAAAGGATTAACAATCTTTACAACTTCAAACATACAACATGCTAGAAAGGAGCAGGTAAATAAAGTGCCCTCCACACAAACGTCCTGGTTTGAGGTAAAACAGGACCACAATTCAAAGTCATCCAGGTTTTTCTTGTGTGTTTAACATTAAAAAGGCAAAACAAAATTTCTCTCCCACTTCCTAGTTAGTTTCTTAATCTTTTTAAAGAAGATACCAAAGAGACAAGTTACTCGCATATGATGTCAAAGTGCCCAAATTTTTATTGCACTTAATTCAGTATTTATTTTCTCTCCAACATAAGTGGGGGGGAACCACCCTTAGGCTTCTTCTAGACCCACAGTCACTGTTCCAGCTCCCCATCTTTACCTTTTTCTGCAAGTCTGGACTGACTTAAATGTTTTTTGGCTGCCATGCATTTTCTGTCTCCAGTAGGAGGTTCTCACTCTCCTCCACCATTTCTTTCCAAGCCAGACTAGCTTATAATAACATTGAAGAACGTGCAAAGAATCATTGTTTTTTTAAAGTTTGCAAAATCTGAATTAGCAAATAAAGTTTTGCTTCAAAACTTCCTTCCTACTGATAGACCATTAAGAAATTCCTTTTCACACAAGTTTATTCACTCATTTTCTTAAAGTTTACATTTCCTTTTAAATAAATTTTTGTACTCTGCAGGGTCATTCATTACTACACTGTACTAAACTAACAGCCCCCGATTCCACAGACATATGCTGGCTTTATATAGTGTGCAACGCAACATTAAAATGCCTAAGCAGAAAGCCTGTTTTCTAAAACATCCCAAGAAGATTAGTCACCTGTCTATTTTACCATCAATCTAAAAGACCAAGCACTCTGCTGCAAGATCAAGTTATTCACATTTTGAAAGAAAAGGGATTTGCACTCTTCACATCTTAGTTTCTGAAACAGTTAGCTTATTTATATTAATTGCAGCACCTCACCCTCAGTACACATGTGAATTCTGAGATTGCATCTGGAATACATGCTCTGCTAACTACAATGTTCAATTCTAGCAACAGTGTTAAAATATTACAGGTATCAGCTTTAGAGATCATACTGCACCTATAAAAACTTCACTGAACAAATGCTTTGGCAATGACAATCTTTAAAACCATTTCAGCAGATGTGTTGTAAACATCAATTTTCTCCTAGCAAACCAAAAGGCTGTATCTACACAGAAATCAAGCAAGGGATAACCAAGATAAAATATTACAAGTTTAAAAAAAATTGCATTACAAACTTAAGTAACAGCTTTTTAAATCACAATAATAATTAACATTCTGTAAGTGACTGAAATGTAAAAATTCTAGCACAACAGGGGACTGTTAAACACACTTGCTGTAAAAGCTGAGATGACACTGTAAATAAACTGAGAAAGCAACAGTAGGCAAGTTTAAAATGTAGAACGGTATGATGATTTAAATGTGTTCTCAATTTAAAAGACTGTCTTTCAAGTTCAATGAGTACACTGCCCAAAACATGACTTTTTGAAAACTAGTAAGAACAACCTGATTCACTAGAATAAGATAAAATAAAAACCGTAAAAGAAAAATTGCAACTTGTCATTCTACATGCCTCCTCCGATAAGAGCAAAAAGTCCAAGACACATACATGGTTAAGACGACAGCATTCACCCAAAGCTCTAATCAGCAGAAAGTAAACTGCTAAAAGGCTGCTCACTATCTCACCTTCAGGACACTGAAACTTGCAGTTCTGCAAGAGTTTAGGGGTGTTTTTTTGAAAGCATACAAGCCTCATAAGTTGGTACTGCCCTTTTGGTCCCTCCATTTTCCCATGTCTAAAATTTGAAAAACAATACTTATCAATCCCGTTGCTGTGCTCTAAAACTCTAAGGCAGAAGGTGTTAGCATGACCTTAGTTTTGATATACCAAAAGAACCTTGCCACAAAGTCTGAGTTTTTGAGATTTGTTGTCATGGAAGTTACTGTGAGATCACAACTACATCACAGGAATTTCTTTGCAGGATCAAATGCAAGAGACTGATAGAATGGGATAAAACAGCTCTCAGTACACTGCATTTAAACATCACTGAGTATACATGCACTGCTGAGAACAGCAACTTTAAGGAGTAGAATTTTTACTTCCGCTTATTCATGAAAGTCCATTTGAAGAGTTATGAATACATTCAAGAAACACATTTTGTGTTCTTTTCAGATTTTTTTTGCCAGAGGAAGAAGAAAGGGAAGGAAAAAGTATGTTTAAATAGATTATCTCATTCCCAAAGCCAGAGACATAACTTCCCTTAAAACCATTCTAAGTTCTCAAACGTTATATACACAATGAATAAAACCCAGGAAATTCCCAGAAGCACCAAGAGTAAGGCCTTCCATATTAAAGATGATCAGTTAGACTTTAATGTATATTCTAATATGCAAGTACATTTGAGAACAAAAACCTTTGTTCAACTGAATTATTACAATACCTACCAAATTAAAAAAAGGAATAAAACAAAGAGCCCAAAGAACACAATAACATTAAGTGAGAAGAAAAACAAGGATTAAACCTGGTGAATCAAAAAAAAAAAAGACTTTACACACTAATGTGAATCCACAAAAGGCTGTAATTTTACTTCAGAGGCAACTAAAAATAAATAAATGTTTATCTGGAACTCACTTGCCAGCAGAGATTAACGTGACTGAAATGCAAGTTCTTTAAGAATTAGAAGTACACTGATGTCAATCTAAAATTTTTATGCTGTAAACAATTATTTCTTTTGCTGAACTCTTCCAGAACTTTAGTTAGATATTCAATTGCTGTAAAAGACTTGAAAGCCTAAGTTCCAGAAACATATGATAACATTTTGGTTAATCTTCCTAACTCTTGGAACTTTGGAACTGTGATGTTTTGGATTTAAATACAATTGGAAAATATTCACAGCGTCTTCTTTAAGATGAGCTTTTGGGGAGGTTTTGTTTTTTTTTTTTTTTAATTGGTCTGAAGCTTAATAAAAATTTTCATTTTATACAGTTTTTTGAAAAGTAAATTGAGGGCATCTTTCCACTTTTTTTTTCTTTTAATTAGAAATTCGGGTCATTTAAAAAAATACATACAACTTCTGAAAAAGAGGGGTAGAGGCTAAATACTGTAGGTCAGTATTTCAACAAGTAATCCTGAAGAGCTAAGCATACCACTTCTTCCAAGCTGGTCTTTAAGATTTCAAGAAAGCAGAGCTCTACACAGAGCCATAGATATCATACTCGTATAAAATACAATAGAATCATAATATACCCAAACATACATTTGGATAAACCAACCTAGTGTAAAGCTCTATTTTCAGTCTCTTACACGTTGTCTTCAGCTGAATGCTTTTAGGCTTTAATAAGTAGAGTTTAGATACACATTTTAGTAAAGTTTAGCACAGTGTTTGAGCTATGCTTATGTGAGGTCACTTCACCTGGCAGAGAAGTCAAGAAGTTTGAAGTTGAGATTTTTCAGGAAATGCAAGAGGTGGTAACAGTCTCATTTTATTCAACAGAAGGACTAAGTGAATCTCTAAACAGAGCTAACTTTCCCCACCATTAGAGTGCCAGAAGAGATAGCTTATCCCCTTCCCCTTCCAACATTTCTCCCTTAAAAAAAGAACAAAGTTTATCTAAAAAAAAAAAAAGAAAGTATTTTACAGCATGTCTGTTCATATGTAAACTTCTGGGGGAAAAAAGGCAACTCGTCAATGCTGCACTACACATACCCATAAATGCAGACCAAAAATGCATTTATAGAAATACCAGGAGAAATAAGATGCAAAACAATCTGGCAACTTTCCAGTTTGCATTACTGAAGCCCCAGCTGCTACACACTAATATAGCAACACCGGTTCAAAAGACTGAAACACAGTCGCAGCGTCAAATAATTCACCACGCAGATTTAATAGCCAAAAGGGATGTGGAGAACGGAGACCCCTTCCTCCTCCCCAAGTATTCTGCCAGGGTCCATTGTTCCCAGCGTTATTTTCATTACTCGCTTTCAGCACAGTTCATCAAAGCAGGAATCAAAGCACCTAAGATTCTCCAGCATTAATGACTTGATTTCTGCTGCTATGAGCCAGACTCCAGGTAATTTGAAAAAACAAATCAGAGTAGCAACCCATCATATCAGTGATCAAGAATACCATACTCTTCCCCCTTTTCCCCCACCCCAAACTTGTCTTTTAACTACCCGCAAGCCACATCCTCCTCCTGCTCCTCCACAGGCAACTCATTCATCCTCTCCCTCTACATACTACATTAAGACCTGTCTGTTGAGTCAAGGAGAGAACATACCATCAAAAGAACGCGCTAACAACTGATCCTAACTTTTCTCCAATACTGTAGAGCAACTGGAAGGGGAGGAAGACTTGCATGAAAGCTTTTCAATCAGGGTCTGTAGATAAAGGGGACCTACAACCACAAAACCAGTTCCTGGCCACCCACCACTCCTTAACAAAGTCCTGGTGAGGAAAACAATGCCAACTCCTGTTGCTAAACTCTTTCATTTGTTCTCTTCTACATTCAGCTCCAATCCCAAACAGCTATTTGTTTTTTGCTAGGTAGAAAAGGTTTTAGTTACCAGCCTGACTCAATGTTCAAAACCTGCTTGTTCTGGCCTGCAAGGCAAGATCCGTCACTCAATATGTTTTTGTGCTCAATTTTTGCTTAGATATTAAAATCAACTGAAGAGGGATGGTTCTGTGGTTTCTTGCCCTACAATTTATCATATTTTATAATAGGTAGGTCATCTCATAACTAGAGAAATGCTTAGGATGCCTTCTGTTGATCAGTTATTTTAATGGATTTGTTTATTGAGAAGAAATAGAAATTACTATAATTATTTTTAAAATATAAATTATACATTTATAAAGTAACAAATATTTTCACTTCCTTCTCTCCCGTGACTGAAGTACTCAAAAGCACTCCCTAGCAATTAACAGAATCAGCAAGGGAGATAAGTCATATACATATGAGGTAGGTTTTCTAGCATAAACTAAATCTCACTGATATTTAATTTCAGAGGACTATACTAAGAGAGCCGTTCCAGCACTTCACAGATTCAATATCCCTAACTATGAAGTAATTTTAGCCATCTAACTTTATTTTAACCTTTGTCTACAGTTGTGGGAGTCCTAGGGATTTGGGGGAAGGAGGCTGGATTTGCAAGAACAGGAAAAATAGGCTGATCCAGTTCGCTTCTAATTTACCAGGACTCGTGTAATTCTGCAAAAGTTTTGGTTTCAGTCTCATTAAAAAGTACTTTTAAAAATAATTTTGATGCACATAGTTCATAAAATCAACTGCTCAATATACAGAAGTACAATAAGAACTCAACCTAACCTCTCCTAAACGCTGTATGTACATTGAACCATCATTTACAATCCACACAATTCCTAGACAGAACATACACAGGACTTGGGCGATTTTGTCACTATCAGACAATCAAATGTTTGACCTGTTTCTTCCCTCACAGAACTGCTGAATTAGTCTTCAGTTCAGCTAGAGCCAAGACAGCCAATTACTCCTTATTTGCAAGCACAAATTATTTGGATTTGAAATATACATCTTATTACATTTTCACAGCACTTTCTCTAAACACATATCCCAAACCCACCCACCTCTCCACCTATCAAGAGTCATGAATTACTGTTACCACCACCCCTATGCTAAATTCAATCCTTAATCCACCTCCTTCTCAAAGGCATGTAAGAACATACAGATTTGACTATGTCAAGTAGTTTAACCTAGAGAAGAAGAAAGCTTTGGGGAGAGTGTCTCATCAATGCATATAAATACCTGACGGGAAGACGCAAAGATAGAGCTGTGCTCTTTTCAGCAGTGCCCAGTGACAGGACCATAGGCAATGGGCACAAACTGAAACACAGGAGGCTCCGTTTGAACATCAGGAAATGCTTTTTTACTGTGAGGGTGACCGAGCACTGGCACAGGTTGTCCAGTGAGGTGGTGGAGTCTCCATCCTCGGAGATATTCAGAAGATGTCCAGATACGGTCCTGGGCAACCTGCTGTAGGTGGCCTTGCTTGAGCAGGGGGAGACAAGGTGAACTCCAGAGGTCCCTGCCAACCTCAGCTAGTCTGTTATTAAGTGAAGTAAAAAAGGAAGGAAGTCCTGTAACAGAAAAATTATTATCAAAAATGCCCCACAAGCTTCATTAGGGACAACTCTTAAGCTCTAGCATTTCTGCTCAGTCACATGAAGAAAACCAAGTGAATGTCTATCTTAAATTAAATCAGATAGGACAAAAGTCACTGGGACTTTAAATCCAGCAACAGATAAAATGGTAAACACTGAAAACCAGAGTACAGGTATAAAATTGCAAGGAGTTTTATACTTGCAGTCATAACAGAGAACTATTCAAGAAAGATAATAAGCATCTTTTCCTAAGATGCAAAGAAAGGTTCCTGGGCATGGCTGCTATCTGGACATCAAGAAGCAGCAAAGAAACCCAACAGGTTGAGGATGCATATCAGAAGCCACAAGGTTTTCTCAAACACTGAAAATAAACTTTTGCATACTCATTATCTTGCCTTCACCAGGCTCATAACACTATTTCAATCTTTCTCTAAACTGAATTTCAGACAGCTACCCCCTGGCACTTACCCCATATTCAAAACACTCAAATTCATTCAGTGGCTAATGAAGTGAAGCACAAGATGAGGAAATGAAATACTGCTCCCCCTCATCACATTTAGTCACCCAAAGTTGACATCAGTAACTTAGGTCCCTCTTGTGATCTATTTTGAGACTGACATAAGTCAGTGATCTGAAGAACGTGACTGAAAGCTGAAATAAAAGCCCAGTAACAGAAGATATCTGTCCCTTGGGGTACAACCCATCAAAAGCATAGACCAGAAATTCTCAAATACAATATATTATGTACAGCCCAACAGCAGAGCAGGGTTTGGCACCAGGATTCCCGTTGCTGAAACTGCATCTAAGACAACATGCAAGTTTGAAAATCGAGGAAGAATGTAAATGCAGAAAGAAAAAAAAAATAATCAGCAATAGCCTTCAAATACAGGGAAACATGGACAATGTGATAATATGGGATATCGGTCAAGTGTTTACCATAAAATAACCATGATTCAGTTAACGTTAAAACCAAATAGAAAGAGGAAACAAAAAAGCTTTCAGAAGCCATGTGCTTCATTCTATATTATTATATCCACCATCCTCAAAATATTTAACAAAACAAATACATTCATTTTCTTTGCTCAAAAGCAATCTCAATATGGTCTCTAAAGCACCATCCTACTTCCAGGAATGGTATTTTAGTCCTAAGAAATACAACTGAAATGTTCTAGATGAAACCTATGCCACACACAGTAAAACTGCAAAAAGACTTCCTCTCTCTATAGCTAACCATTAAAAATATTTAGGAATATGATCATAGCTACTAAATTAAAATTTTACATCTTCAACCACAGGGCTACCTAACAGACTAAGACAGACTTCCCCCCCTCATTAAACCAGGTTAAAAAAAGTGCAACCTGATGATTCAAATCAGGAGGTTAAGAAAGTATTTGCATTTTCTTCATTTAACTTTGGATTCAAATACTAAATGATTCTGTAACACAAATTCCGTTGAATCTGCATCTTCTGCAGATCTGAAATAAACTGTTTCCTGTATGATAAAGCAAAAAACCCAAAACCATAAAGTTCATCATAGGAGTACTACTTTGGGCAAACTTTAAGTCTCAAGAAAGATCAAAGCACTCTCAATATGTGAAACATTTTTTTTTTTTAATGCAAATTACTACACTGGGCCAGGTTAAGGACTCCTCCAAGCTCACCTGTTGGAAGACTGATTTAAGAAGCTGGGGAGGGAGAGGAAGCAAGCTTGACAAGTTTACCTTCAAAAGAAGCCACAGTATCTTGCAGCTTTCAAAGACAGCTGGACAAAAAAAAAAAAAAGATAATTTCAAGAGAACTGAGAGTAGAAACAACTCCATTCAAAGGAACTGTGCAAAGTTGTTCGCATAACCCATCTTACAAGTTTTACAATCTAGAGAGAACATAAATAAAACAACACGCTCAACAAAGTAGTTATGATTTAGTAAATCAAGCTGAGCAAGCCATGAGATCTTAGGCATCAGACTGTATTACCTCTAATTTATCTGGTTTTAGTCACTGTTTACTCTTTGCAGCAATGAGAAGTAGTGGGGGGGAAAGGGCTGTAGGTACCACACCTGTGAAAGGGACTGCAGGAGCCCCAGGTGGGCAGGGAGTTCTAACAAACTGACAGTTTAGATGGCCAAAATTAAAGAGCATAGACTTTCATGTTAGAGAACAATGGAGAAACCCTTTGTATGATTTTTGTAAAATATGAACCTTAAGTAATTGCAAAGGAGCTACTTTCACAACCTTTCACCCTGGCTCTCACTTTAATGAGTATAACCTGTTTAGGGAAGTTATATGAAAAACAGTACAAGTCCAAGCTAGGTCTTCTCTGAAAAGCAAAGAGGATGCAATGGGCTACAAATGAGCAGATTGTATCAGAAAATAAACCAAAATTCAACAAAAAGCTCCAGCAGAATAACAACACAGAAGTGGATAGTATTTCCTCTAGGCACCTTCCATTCAATAGTTTTGAAGTATACAAATACAACACCAAGTTTATTTAATCTATTATCTTAAAGGGGACAAGTCACTTGGCTTCTCTTTTACCAAGGTCATATGAGGCTATTGCAAACCTGAACACAGGTCTTCAGAGTCCTGTTCATGTGCTTCAACCAAATAAGAGACAAAAATAAATAAAAAGGTTAATAAAAGATATAAATTTGTATTCCTGTTCTTTCATGAATGTTGAGAGATATTAGCTGTTTTAGCTTAAATAAGTAAGTTTTAATTAGAATAAATTACTTGGGGTTATAATATGGTGTTATTTATGCTGTTTGCTTAGCTTTACTTAGCATGAGTAGCTAGATTTGCTGAAGCCTTTAACTCTATTGCGGCCTAATTTTCTTAGTAATTTTCCTAGAAGCTGGTACAGTGCTTTGTTTAGTCTTTTAGTATAAGAAAAAGGTTGATAACGCACTGATGTTTTGGTAGTGTTTTCCCTAAGTCTGGGACTTTTCAGTTCCCCATGTTCTGCCAGCAAGCACAGGTGCACAAGAAGCATAAACCTGAAAATAAGGAGGCTACAACCATCAGCAGAGATTGAAAATCAACAAGAGCAGTCAACAGCCTGCCTGCCTGGACACAGAAAAAGAATCCAACAAGGTGTTAGAAGGCCCCAGACCAAAAATCACCACTGGACTAAGAGACACATGGACAGCGCATGAGGGGCAGGCGTACAGATCGCAAGGGTATAACTGCCCAGGGATTTCTTTGTTCAAGGTCCCTCCCTTTTCAGAGGCACCCAGCCCAGGCTGACCTTGCTGCTGTACCTTTCAACTAAATAATTTATTTTTATGAAATCTGACGCCTGAGACTCTGCTGCAGGAAACCTAGGGTCAAGCTTGAAGAAGGAGGGAGTGCGCCCAAGAGTAAGTGTGTGTGTGTGCGAGAGGAGTCAAAAGAGGCACCCGTCAGCCCACTGGGGTCGCCCGCTGTAAAGGGACCCTGGTCCTAGCAGTTAAAGACTTGGGTGGTAATGCATGTGACTCCTTGAATGGTGTGTGAATGCTCAGGCAGCAGCTTCTCCTTTAACAATGAAGAACGTATTCCAAGTACTGGTACTAAATATTACTGAAATTGCAAGTAAACTATTACTTTTATATACTATTATATACACTATATATACTATTAATAGTATTACTATCAATACTAATCATTAACAGAGTATTAATAGTCTATGATACATACATTTCTAAAGCATTATTAATCAGCATACTATTCTGCTATGATCAGTATCCCTAGGGGGACACTAGCAACAAATATAAAACATACCCAAAAATGGCATTCTATGAGGAAAGCATCACATAAAATAAAAGTCCATGGAAGAAATATAAAACAACAAAAATCTGCTTCTAAGTTCTATAAGGGTAGCTTCAAATTTGGAAGAACTTAAAAAAAAAAAAGCACTTCTGGTAACGGACAAGATTTTTTTTGTTGGGTTTTAGTGGCGAGTCTGTAACTCCATAGTCCCCTTGAATGGTCAAATCCTTTTGCAACTCATGGCACCAGAAGCTTTTTTGAGGACTGGCCAAAACAATTGCAAGTGAAACAGTCTAAATTTCTGAATTTCCATGCCTTTGCTTTTATTACTATCAACACTGTTTTTTAATCAATACACTGATAAAACTGCAACTAGAACAAAGCAGAATAGAGCTTGCCCCATTCCCACTCCTCCCTCCCTCCTTTAAGTTACCAAGATTAGTGAGGTTATAAGCACAAAAGCTGGCTCATTTTTCAGACTATGCACCAAAATTGGTTTACACCAGTTAATTTAGTTTCTCCATGTAACCCTCCAGGAGTCCCAAACATCATTAATGCTGCAAAGTGATTTAGCCTTGCTTGCTTTCAAGTTACCTAGTGTAAGGTTAAAAATAAATTCTTTAAACAAGTTAGGTCAAACCACCACAGAGATTGTGCCCAGGTATAAATACTGAGCCAGCCAGGTAGGAATCCAAACCCAGATTCCACTAGAGAATGTAATATAACCAAGGGAATTGCTAAAAGGGCCTAGTAAATATTAAAAAAGCAAAGCCTCAGAAGGCTGAGTCGCTGCCATTTGTTGTGAAGGGCTCCATTTCAATGGCAAGCACTGCTCCTCCAGGCCTGCACATCCTCCCACTCCCTTCTCTTCACTCACATCCAGCTCCAATTTCTCTTGAAAAAAAACCCAGCTGCTCTCACTCCAGGACGGCGGCTATCGCCTTGATCTGCTGCTCTATTATAAGCATTCAGCATTTACTCAAGTTGAGATGACCAAGGACCGATTGCTGCTTGGTAGGTAGAGATGAAGAGAGCTGGCCCTCATGAACTTCCCCTTACATAGCTCCACACAAAACCCGAAGTTTCTGTTCCACAAGACTATGCATTCCTTTGAACATAACCAAGAGGGCTCTGCACATCCACGCTCCTGATGTTAACACACCTAACAAGAGAGAAGCTTCAAACCAGGTTCACCCTGAGCAACTCCCAGGTGGCATTCAACAGTACTGCAGACATTTCAGTACATCTTTAAATCTATTTCACATCACAGAGGTCAGATCCTTGCTATCAGGCTCAAAGGTGCACCAGGTCCCTTTCTACATCCAGTTTCTTGCAGTTTCTACCAGTTCACTTTCCTGCTGTAATTTTCTTCAGCAACAACAGCAAACACAAAAGAGCTTTCTTTTTTGTTTTTAAATGCAACATAAGCCAGTCCAATAGCAAAGCCCTGCCCTGACTTCCAATTCTCAGCAAGCACACATCATCGGGGGTGAGGAAGGACTAGACAGAGAAGGTTAACAGAGAAAACGGTTCATTCGTCACTATGTCCTCAAGTAACCTACTGTTGCTACCGAGATGTTATTGTCAGTGAATTCCGTAGGATAGGATAGGGTGCAGGACCCCCTCCCCAGAACGGAAGAAAGCTAACCCACCTCTCCCGACACCCACACCGGGGGTCGGATCGGCTCCCTCTCCCCACGCGAGCCCGGGCTGGCGCAGAGTAGGAGCTGCCCGCGACCACGGCCTACTCAGCGACCCCTACTCGCGCCCCTGAAAGGAAGGGGGAATGGGGGGAGCAAACCAGGGCAGGACGAAGCTTCCCCCAGGCGGCCGCCAGAAGAAATAGGGCACGCCACCACCCCCCGCCACGTCTGGGAAGGGGCGGCAGGCCCGACGGGGCGGGGCAGCTCTGGCAGACACCCGCACCCGGACAAAAGCTCCCACCGGGACGGGGAACCGGTCCCAGGCGGCGAGCCCATCCCGGAGCCTCAGGCCGCTGAGGAAGCGACGGCCGCCCCCGGACCGTTGAGCGGGGGAGGGGCGCCGGGCCTCCCCCGGGCGCGCGGGTTCAACCACCCCACCCCCCCCACCACCACCGCCGCCACCGCGCGCGCGAGGCAGGCGGTGAGGAAGGGGGACGCGCGCGCCGCCCCCCCTCATCCTCCCCCCACCCTGCGCGGTACCTGCCCAATGTGCTCACAAAGCAGCAGTGGCACCCACCACCGTCACGTGATCGGCTGGCTGGCTAGCTGGCTGGCTGGCTGGCTGGCTCGCTCGCTCCCTCCCCCTCCTCCGCGCGCGCGCGCGCAGCAGCTCCCCCGCCACGTGACGTCACGTGCTCGCCTACCATCCCCCCTCATACACCGCCAGCGCGCGCACACATCCACCGTCCTTTCCGCGTACTCCGGAACCACGTGACCAGGGCGGTGGAATCCTCTTCCCCCTCACGTGACCGGGACTCCACCCTCCATCCCCCACACACACACTCCCACTCCCCTCCTCCCCCCCCCCCCGCGGGCGNGGGGATGGTTGGTCCCGCCCATAGCTGCGCTGTGGGCAGGCGGTGTGGGGAGCTTCTCTGTGAGGGGCTGTGAGGCCTCCTTGCCTCTGGCCGCTTCGCGGGAGGCCCCGGGGGAAAGCTCCAGCTGTTCCTGGTCCCTCCGTGGAGGGTTGACGCGCTGGCGGAGCCCGACCGGGACAGGCGGCCCCGCCTTAGTGCTTTGTCAGGCCGCGGGGAGATAAGAGGCTCAACGTCTGTGGGCGCAGCCTGGGCCCTGGCAGGATGGGTTTAGGAACGTTCAGAATCGTGGTTCAGTTACTCTCTTGCTGGCTGAAGGAGCGGTTTGAACCAGGAGCTCTGGGGTTTTTTTAGGTTTTACTTCTTATTTTAAGGTGGCTTTTATTTTCTGCCCTACAGGATTTTGGCAGGAGTGGTTTATGTCACATTAAAGCCTGTTCAGGTTGCCAGGTTATATTCATTACATTTGGTGCCTCAGTTCCAGACAACGTTCAAGCTGAGCTGTATAGGTTCTGGGCTTTCTTGAGCTCCCTTGTTCCTTCTCTAGTTATTGTTCTCCTGGAGGCTTCATCCCAGACCTCTTTGGGGACTGACCTCTTCTCCCTAGTGACTAGTGATAGGACGAGAGGAAATGGGTTCAAGTTAAGCCAGGTGAGGTTTAGATTGGATATTAGGAAAAATTTTTTCACTGAAAGGGTTATCAAACATTGGAATAGGCTGCCCAGGGAGGTGGTGGATTCGCCATCCCTGGAGGTGTTTAAAAAAAGGGTAGACGTGGTACTTGGGGATATGGTTTAGAAGTGTTTTTTGTCAGGTTAGGTTAATGGTTGGACTTGATGATCTGAAAGGTCCCTTCCAACCTTAACGATTCTATGATTCTATGATTCTTTGATATCCCAAACAATCTGCATGACTAGAGAATCAAAAGGTTCCTCCATGTTCTTTCTCTACAGTTGCTGAGACCGATGCCTGAGTGGTCAGGAAATTGGAAACAATTCTGCACTTATATTAATTTATTTTAATTGTTATGCTCTTGCCTGGCTGGGCACAGGGAGGCACCCCATTGACACGGAGGAATCCCAGGACAAAGGATAGCTGCACTACAGGAGAAAAAGGGCAAGGAGAATATGCTAGGGACTAATGGAGAACAGCAAGGGGGTAGCACAGCAGAAGTATGTCAGAGCACTTGGTACAGCTTCTGGAAACCTAAACTGAATGGTGACGGGACAGATGGCAAGAAATGAAGGTTGCTTGACTCCCCAAGAAGAGGAGTTTCAGGTTGTGAGCCAGGAAAAAAAACCCCAACTTTTTCCCTTTGGGCTTTTTCTTGCTGTGCATTTTTCCTATTCTGTACAGCACCTCTGGTTGCCCGAAATGTAGCAGTTGTACCCTTCTGGCATCTCTTCTTTATAAGGCCTGGCATTTTAAGGCAGGGCTCGCTTAGCCTATGTGTAAATTGGTCCCTGCTTGGTGTTCTGCTGAGCAGGTAGGGTTGGTGAAGGTGATGGGGGCACCAGATAGACTGTTTGCTCAGCCCCTAGTGCCTCCAGTGATGTCCCATGGGTTTTGACCTTTTCTGTGGTCTTATTTCCTTTACTGTTGTTTGCTCATCCTCTGTCCCTTGACCTCATACTCTCCACGTAAATAGAGAGGGCATCAAATCTCATTTTACCCTAAGCAATATCTAAAAATTAATCAGTGTTGTTCATGCTTCTGCCTTCTCTGCTTAGACAGATTTAAGCGGCCTGTGTCCTGGACTGACCTTGATATTTACTACATAGATGAGCAGGAGCTATGACAGTTCCTACTGCTTGGAAGCAGCAAGACCTCCCTATTACTATCTTTTCCCAATAAGACAGAGGGTACTTTAGAGCTCTATTGAAATTCAGACCAAATAGTGCACAGGTAGTGTTGATTTTCTTGAGGCAGCTGTTGATATTTTCTTTTATTACTATCGGGGGGAGGGCATTAATTATAGTTCTAAACAAAGTTTCACAAGCTTTGTGACAAATGTGTCTGTGGCTCCATAAGCTGTGCAGATTTAATCAGTATTATTAGCATTCTTTCATCATGACTTGGCAATCCTTTGCTAATCAAGATGGATATTTGATATGCAGCATGCAACAACAAAGGCTGAGAGCTCTTTGGATGCTGTAGTCAGATGGTGTGGTGCCAGCTGGAGTGTGTCTCCAAATATCACACAGAATCCAGCCCAGGAGCATTTGGAATAGGAGAAAATTAAACAAGGATACCAGGACAAAAGCATTGTAGACTCCTTTCTGCTGTACATGGAGTAAATATAAATGAGAAAATGGCATATTTCACTGTCAAAGCTTCCAGAGGAAGAGCTAAAGGAATAAACTGGGGATGCAGACCCTTGCTCCAAATATTCGGTGCATCAGGCTTGGAGAGGAGACCCTGCACTAAACACAGCAAAGGTTTGACCAGGTCTGGCAGGCAAATTCTACCTACTGCCTGTATCAGGACTTTATCTGTTGTTACAAGGATTTGCAGCCTTTTCAGTTTTCCAACTACTAAGGAATAATCCAGTGCAGGTGCAAATCCTGCCGGACTGTATATTTAAGCTTACTTCAGGATTGCTTTTCTCAGTCACCTACTGCAGATTTAAATAGTCTGCAGTCTACGTACCACAGGCTGGAAACCACCATTCTGGTGCTTTGGCGTTCTACTTGCCAGTCGCGTTTGGGAGTGGGGAGAAACCACTTGTGTTAAGAATATCACCCTGTTCCTGGTTCAGAAGTCTGCTCTACTTCTGTGTTAGACAAGAAATGAAAACCATCTATTCTTCACAGGCTCAGGCTGCAGTATATATTTCCTTCCTCTTGCTAATGCTCTCTTCTACTTTCCAGACTACCAGCCCTTGCCCCTCAGACTCATTGGACAATTAGTCCAACTGAGCTGAAGTTCAGAGCAGTTTTGCACTATTTAGTCTGAAGTTTGTATTTTCTTTGTGCCTGTTTTTTTCCCCCAGTTACATTACTTGGTCTAATAAAAATACTGCTCTTCTCTGCAAACTGTTCTGTAAAGCCTTAACCCATGACACCTGCATCAACAGCACTACCTTTCTCCAAAACATACTCCAGTAATCTCAGAGAGACAATGTATCCAGTCGTATTCAGACTCTGTAAGAGAGAAGCTCTGCACGAAGAAACCAAGCTTGACTTTCAGGTTTGAGTTTAGTTTGCATGGAATTAGGAATTCTCTCATTATAGTGGAACAATTGAAAATCTGGGATGCAAAGTGGGGTTGTCTCAACAGACGTTACCCTTGGGCATACCAGGGATTGCTAATGCATTTAGAATTGTGGGGTGAAACTTGTAAAGATGCTGTCTAGAAATGGGATCCAATGCATTAGATTGTGTTAATATGCATGCAGAAGCAAGGCTTCAGCAACATTTGTACTTGAAAGGGTTGCCATTTCAGTTGTGGAAGCAAGCCCTTCTGGTACAGATGCCATTCATTGATTCACAGCACTGAAGGCAGAAAGGGTAATTGTGTCTAGCCCAGCCATTAAAATTCCTAACATCCACAGGCTGCATCACTCTCGTGTCTCCGTCATCCTGGGAATTCATGTTGGACTGCTTGATCATCCTTTAGAGTCGGTGTGTGCCTGGAGACAGACCGTCTTCTGTAGGTGCCCCCTGCAGCCCTTGGTCCAAGTTTTCTAACCTTGTAATTTGGCTGTATGAAAAAGGTGATGCATTTTCATGTGACCAGAATCTGAAATTGTTCTGTACGACCACCTTAACCCCATTGTTATTTTCCATTCCTCCAACCTTTTTCACAAAACATTTTATCTGCAGTGACTTTGTACTTATTTCCAGATTGCTGAGACAGTTCATATGAGCCTGATATTGATCCTGCAGAACCTTGCTATAAAGACTTGTTTTGGGGAGGATGTTAGCAGTTGTTAATCTGTGTAGTGTATGCTCTGCTAATAGTGAGTGCTGAGTTTGTTCTGTCATAATCCCTGATTTAATTCTGTGACGTGCCCACTGTTACCTTTATCAGCCAAACAATCTCTAAGAATTAAATAGGCTGTTGTTAAACAGACTTATTTTGCAGACAACCCCGTTGCCTGGCATTAACCATATATCTAGCCTTGAATTCTCTATTAATCAAGTCCCTTATCAGTTTTTCATTATTTTGCCTGTGACATCAAGTAAAGTAGTCCACAGGTATCTGGTCACCCCTCTGTGCCCTGCTCAAACAGTGGCATGCTTCCAGCCTCTTAAAATTTCTGAAGATTATGTGGGAAAGTAACAGAAGATTGGCGAGGAGGATTGTAAACATGCTCAAGTGACATACATCTGGGGTGTCAAAAATCACGTATATCACACTAATCGTTGTTTAGTCCTGTGTGCTTGACAAGTAGAACATCTGTGCTTACATAACGTAGGCCTGTGATGGACTCAGAGGCACCTTATCGAACATGCATGAGATTCCTGCCCTGCTGTCAGAAAAGATCAAAGCACAGTGGAAAACTACACCTGCTTGAATCCCTGATATACAGGCAAGAACAGGTTTGAACACTCTCTCTCGCTAGCAAGGACNGCAAGAACAGGTTTGAACACTCTCTCTCGCTAGCAAGGACTCTCACACTCTGCAGTGCCTGCATCCCCAGCTTGCATGCCTCTGCCTCGGTGCTGCTTCGGAGATTTCCCAGTTTGCGAGGTATCAAGATTAAATTCACTCTTTGCCTTTCATCTGTGGTTTTGTGGTTTTTCCTGGGACCTGCCTGTGTCGGCTAACACAATTAAAATTATTTCCATGAAGCCAGAAGTTTCCCTGCCCAGCTCTTAAAGAACTTGGCGGGGGGGTGGGGGGTGATGGACTACATGATTGTTAAAGGCCCCTTCCAACCCACAGGTCCCTTCTGACCCAAACCATTCTATGCTTCTGTGAACTCTTGGGTGTAGACACCTCAGGGCTGGTGATAGAAAACCAAGGAACAAATCAGTGAGCTTGAGAGACCTTGGGGAACTACAGGCTGGTCAGCCTCCCCTCAGTCCCTGCAAAGGCGATAAAGCAAATAGTACTGAAAGCCATTTCAAAACATATTGAGGACAAGAAGGTGATTAGGAGTAGTCAGCGTGGATTTACACTGGGGAAGTCATGCCTGACCAACCTGATCACCTTCTATGATGAAATTACTGCCTTTATAGATAAGGGGAGAGGAGGGGATGTTGTTCACCTGGATTTTAGAAAAGCTTGCAACAGTGTTTCCTATAACAACCTCATAGACAAATTGATGAAGTACAGACATGGAAGGCTGACCCTGGCTAGATGCCAGGTGTCTACCAAGCAACTCTATCACTCCCGCTCCTCAGCTGGACAGGGGAGAGAAAATATAATGAAAGGCTCA
>RSEF01000031.1:7418446-7441778 GCA_003993805.1 Himantopus leucocephalus
ACATCTGCCAGCTCTCTCAGCACTCGCGGGTGCATCCCGTCACATTCCTCACCCTCTTGGCTCCGAGACCTCTTTTAGGGTTCATATACATGGAGAAATTAGCCAGCATTCCTCCCAAGGTGAATACTTACCTAGAATAGAGCAGCTATATGGGGAGGAGTTTAACAGCAACAGTACTAGTCCATGTCTCCCCAAAGCCAACTTTAAATCTAGTCATAGACTTTCCAGTTGTCTAGAATCTGTGAAATTTCTTTTGTAGAAGAGTCTGTGTACTTAACATTCAACACGCACTAGGCACTGCAGTGGGTCAATGGAGAGAGGAAACCCCTGAACAGTGAAACTTTTGACAACACAGGAAAAAACCCACAGGCACCAATTACAGGGGCTACAAATGTTTCTGCTGAGACTTCAGCATCCCGGGAACACGACCCTCGCTCTATTTGTGTCTTTGGCACAAACAGTCCAAGCAACTGTCTAGCTGACCTGTTGACCACAGCTCTGCACTTATGGCCTGTGGCTTCTCTCATACCTCTCCCAGCTCACAGTACACCTTAATGAAGAGGGAAAGGTAAGACCCTCCATGCAGGGCGGTACTTTGGAGCAGCTGATCAGTAGCTCCCAAATGCCATGTTGGCCATGTGGTCCCTTGAGCCTTGCAAGGGGCCACATGGCCATCCTGACATTTGTTCTTCCAAATGAGGAGGCTTGAGGGGGACCAAGGAAGTTGGGAGACAAAGCACCTAAGTTCTTGTTTTCTAATACACTGTGAACTTGCTCACTTTCAGTCTCTGACAAAGTGGGCTGCCCTTACCCAAAGAACAATTCAAGCACTTCATTCCTGGCATCTCTTAATTTATTAATCCATTTACTGGACCTTGAAAGCACCTTACACTGGAAAAGACTATCCTGATCCTCCATTCAGAAGCAGGCAGGATGAGTACAGCTATGGCTAGGAAGAACAAACAGAACCAGTATGAAACTATTTCCTCAGGTGCTGTCTCGGTTTGGCTTCCTTGTTCTGCAGCAGCGGTGCCACCAGCTGGCAAGAGCTGAGATCCCAAGTCACGAAGATCAGAAACAAAATACACCCAAGAATGGAAGGAATGACAGCCAAGCAAACCTGCAGCAGCTGGGCTGGTAGTTGGAGGCAGGCAGCAAACTGAGTGTTGAAAGGGATAATGTGCACTGCCATCGTGTCTCTAGCGTACGGTAAAAGCACAGTCCACAGCAGTGTAGACCTGCTGCAGGCTTCAGGCCAAGGAGTGCAATGGATCTCATCTTGGTTCCACAGCCAGAAATGACGATGGCCAGGCACACACACATGCCCAGCACAGCCAGTGAGAAAGCACTGAGGGAACCTGGACTGTTCAGTATAAGGAGTGAAGACTGTGGCCATGAAACAGTTAAAATTCCCTTCCAAAAAAAGAGATGAGCTGCCCCACAGAAGGGAACAAACTGCTTCATCTGGGAGAGCAAGTGGGCCTGCAATGCAGATGATGGGACAAAATAGGTGAATATTAGAATTAGCTGCTGGGGGAGGATTTGGATCCTTTATTGCTGAGATTTATGCTCGACACACATCTAGGACGAGCTGGATGAGTACTGAGTGTCTTGGTACTTCCTGAGGTCCTCAGCCATCCGCAATCTTTTTTGGTCCTGCACATCAGCTGACAGGTCGCACACCATCTGGTTGCTGAGGCATCCAATGCAGCTGGGGCGTTAGAAACCCTCACCGCCAGAGCCCTTTCTATATTTTAAAGTAACTGTCCCTTCACCCTCCTCTCACTTTCTTATGAGGCTTAGGGGTGGAACCAAAAGCATCAGCCTGGCAGGGGACCTGTTCTGTGTTAAGGAGGAGCAGCAGCAAATGTGACCATGTAGGAACAGAACACAGCTCACGAGCAGTTCAGCTCCAGCTTCCACAGCGAGGGGTTGGTGCAAGCTCATCCAAATCCATGGCTGACAGGAGGCAAGCCAGAAGCCGCAGGCTGTACTGCTACCACTGCCTTATAGCCTCACCCCACATCTAACCCATCATCTCCCGCATGTCTCCAGGGCCAGGCATTTATTTTTTTTTACCTCTCAGCTCTCAAACAGTTTTGGTGCAAGGCTCAGTAGGATGACAGCATAGTATTCACATGCCTTTTAGACTCTCCTCTTCCAGCATCCACAAGCACCAGTAAGGCCTACTGCAGTACTACAGGGAGCAGAGGTAGTGCAGCTGGAGACATGGTCTTCCATAGCTTGCATACAAAGCTGCAGTTTGTCCATGACCACGGAAACTAGCACTTGAGGGTGAGGCTAAGTGTGAAGATGGGGATGCAGGAGCTGCTTTTAGGCACATGATTTTAACCTCCAACGTAAAGCTTAGATCTCTTAAGGACATTCCTCCTCGCCAAAAAATAACCTTCCCAATTCTAGACAAGGAAGAAGAGACAGGAAGATAGGACAGCTGGACAGAGGCCTTGCTCTCCCATGCAATGAAAATATGGTGGAAGATCTAGTGGTACAGATGCAGTTTTGGTATATAAGGTCTTCCTGAAACCTTTAGTCCTATACCTAACTGTCTACCTATAGGTATCCGTGCTGTCCAACACTTCTTAGAGGCATTTCCTTCTTAGAAAAATAAAGTGGTTGAAAGAAAACTTTTGCCTCAGAACAAATAAGGTACCAGAAGAAGAGAACAGGAAGGAGATGCAAGTCCATCGAGTCATGGCTGGACTTGATGATCTTAAAGGTCCCTTCCAACCTCAACAATTCTATGATTCTATGAAGAATATAACAGTCCCAACTCTGCCATTAGATACATTTTTTTATAGAAGCAACAAGTGTTACTGCAGCTGTACAGAGAACAGGACTGATGTTTAAGCTATGAAAAAAAGGAATAAGCTGAAAACCTGCCCTTGGGGTATAAATCCACTCACTGATGAAGGAAAAACAACAATTCACTTTACTTCTTTTGAATCAGTCATGTCAACAGAGAGGCTGGACTGTTACAAGGAGAAACCCAAAGGCACTTGCGCTCAAACTGCCCTGGATTTACTTGCAGTGGGATAATTAGCAAATAAAGCAAACCATCAGCCAAGCCAACACACTATACAAATACATTTTATTTAGAGATACCCATAGTAAGATGCACAAATACTTTTTGTTCACCAGTTTTCAGATCACACAACTTCAAGTAGTGGAAAAAAAACCAAACTGCAGTTAATTACAATTATCTATATAACAGGGCAGTAGTAAAAGATCCATTTGTCAGACTACAGCATGGTTAACAATACTCAGGTGAGAATGGACAGATCTAGGTATTTAAAAAGTGCATGGGTCATTGCCACATACACCAACATGCTTTTTCAAAGAGCAACATCTTTCTGGCATGTGAACACAGTAACCCGGTTAATGCAAGATGGAAAATTAGGCTAATTTGATCTGGAAATGTATCTATTAACAGTTTTCCTCCAAATGGCAAATTAAGAGTTATTTGTGACCAACACATGGAAAGCAACCTGTAAAAATCACTGTTACATTGTCCATGTAGTCAAGCAACACACAGATGACCTAAAATGATGAGTTCCAGCCTACACCTTCACAGCTCTTCTACTACAGAGTCCAGAGTACTTGACTGCATTTAGCAAGCTGGCAGAAGACCTGTAATCCAAGATCCAAGCTCTTGCACCCACACTGAGTTCTTCCACAAGCGAAATCTCAGTCCTCAAATTTCAAAACCCCCATGTTCCACCTGCAAGCACGTCAACTGGATCTCATATTGCTGGGTTTACCTTTAAATTCCCATCTAAATGGAGGGAAAGGCAGGAAGTGGTGCTGATCTGACAGAGCAGCTGCCTTGGTTTAATGTATTTAAAACACGTGGAACCTGGACTCTTCTCTCCAGTCTCTCTCTCAAACCAAGGAAGTTCAACAGGTTCCACTGCTCAATGCAATCCCCGTTTTGCTTTTAAATAGGAATAGTGCTGTATGGTGCTTGGGAAAAACCAGCAAAGACTGTTTTGTGCATGATTACATGTAAGAGCAAGAAATACGTTAAATCAGTCTTCAGTTAAACTTCTTCCATTGCAAACAGACAGAGACAGAGACTGACTTTTGCATTATAGTTGAGAGGCACATTTTGTATTGATGAACAGAAACCCCCAGTTTACATTGCAACTTTCCGTGGATTAGAACACAGACAAACCTCCTGTTAAAAGAATTTAAAAAAAAGAAAAAAAAACTCAGTTACTCTTCTTCTATTTAAAATTCTTAAACTGCTCCCTCACCTATTCTACCCAGAGATACCTTTCCACTTGTGTGCATGCAGCTGCTTTTCCTCCCTAAAACTTGTTTGTGTAAGAGATTCTTCTTTCTGTGCACCTTGGAAGTAGACAAATAATTCTGATGCCTCACAGGGTGGGCCTCTGTGCCACATTCAGGAGAGCTGAGAAAGTCAGTAGGATTTCGTACATATGCAGTGAACCCCGGAATAAACAAGAAAAATAAAAGCCATTGAATTGAAACAGCCAGTAGTACAGGAATCAACTTCTTCATGGAGCAGGCATGAGTATGGAGGGATACTAGTCCGGGATATCCAGGGCTGAGTCTAACAAACAGGCAGACTGTGAGCAACGCCCCACATCAGCTAAGCCAGTAAAGGGCAGTAGGGCTTCAACAGGTACCCCTGGGCTTTGCAGAACTGGTACCTGAACTAATAAGCCGTGAGGACAGGGAGTCCTGAGGCGTAGCAGGTGGCAAGATGGGAGTGAGGCTGGGATGAGAGGCTGAGAATGGAGACACAGCACTTTGAACAAGAGCGACAAAGCCCGTTAGAAGTTACTTATCCAGATCTTTTTGTAATGGTCCCACTGTCACACCTGCACTGAGAGAAGCCCACAGCAGCCAACTGAAGCTGGAAATCCCAGCTGGGCTGTTACACCCCAGCAGGTACAGCTCATGCTGATTCAACAACCGACCAAGTGGAGGGAGCTGCAGAGAAGGCCCTTTCACTCCATCACCCCATCAGGAAGCAGGTGGAGGTGGCTGGTGGCAGCTGTAAAGCACACAACTCATTGTCAGTCACGAAAACAGGGACAAGTGCATTGGTAACCTTGAGTGATGAGGGGGAGAGTGAGTGACCGCTGAAGAAACTGGTTCTTCCCCATGCCATCTTCATATTTCCTCTGAAGAGGGTTGACCTGCAGTTTCACAAGCTCTGGGAGCAACTAATCTGCAGTCACATAAGCATATGGCATGATGGAGCACAACCTCAAGGCTTCCATTGATCAAACACTCCATTGCCAGCTCATGTCAGAGCATAGCCAGCCTTTGGAATTACGGCTGGCCAAAGCTCATTATAGTAACTTGTGTCTTTTGAGCACAGGGTTAGAAGTTTAGCTCATACCTCTACTATAGCATATTTTATTCATAATCCACCAATACACAAAGGACAAAAAAAATCTGTAGAGAAAGCCTTTAAATGGGATCAAGTCAGTAGAAAGTCAGTGATGCACCCTCCTGGTTTTGCCCCCAGTGAAATCTTTGGTTGTAACATTGAGCAGCAGCCAAAGATGCCAGTCCTCTGGTTGACTGAACCACCACGGATCAGTTTAACAAACACACTGGGAGCAGACGCAGGGCACCTCCACGTTCTGATCTGCTCACATCCGCTGTACAGTATGGATGCAAGAGAATTTCAGCTTCTGTAGACTGCGCAGGAGTGGAGTCTCCACTTCTGAGGCAGCCAGCCAGCCACTGAAGTTGAAGTAAAAGCACAGAGTGATCTTCCTACAGCAGGCTACAGGTTTTCTTTTTATTATGACTCGGTGTTTTTCAGACTAGGGAAGCAGCTTTGAACTGATTGTTAAAGGTGAACTAGGAAGAAATGCAAGAAGAGGAAGGTGCTAAAGATTATAAGACAAAGTTAAACCAATCTGTTTTACTCTTTTTACTCTGAAAAGTGACTGTGATAAAAACAGGGCCTTACTGAATTTGAAGAAACTCTGAAGTTGGCAATAGCTAAAAAGAGAACTCTAGATTAAGTCTGCACTGGGGTACAGAGAGAACGGATACAGTTAGCGCAGGAAATACATGTACATTAGAACTCCTTGACCATGTATTAATGTCAGTACCTTGATGACTAATCATGCTGACTCCAGAAACAAAGGTAGCCTCATGGATCAACAGAATGCAGTACTGCACTTCAGTTAATTTTGGATATGCATGCCCATTGAAAGCCACAGCAAGTGAAGAAGTGTTCCTGTTTCCATGCTCTTATGATCAAATTAACCTTACAGCTGGAAAAGGACATCTTGTATCAATCACACCACCCTCTGCTATCTGCAGAAGAGACAGAAACTCAGCGCAAATTCCAGATGTCAGTTTGAGTTTAAGAACAAAGATATCCTTTGCCAATTCAGGAAACAAAGCCAAACGAGTAATGCCTTTGTATTGCAAAAAAAAAAAAAAAAATCACTTTTCAAAAAGGAGAAACAATTTGCAAGGTAACTTTGAATA
The DNA here is from genome assembly GCA_003993805.1 of Himantopus leucocephalus. Classification (NCBI taxonomy): domain Eukaryota; kingdom Metazoa; phylum Chordata; class Aves; order Charadriiformes; family Recurvirostridae; genus Himantopus; species Himantopus leucocephalus. Next base: position 7,424,951 of record RSEF01000031.1, read on the forward strand.
CTGAGCCCAAAGTGCAGACAGACAGGGTTTCGCATACTATCTGCAGTTTCGCACTGTTTCATTTGCAAGCTGCATCAGTAATTTTGAACAGTTTTACCTTACAGTTAAAAATGTGCACTGTAACTTTTGAAGAGAGCTGTTACTACTCCACTTGACAGCTTCTGTGATAGTTCAGGATCCAGTGCTGTTTCTGACATAGCTCATGACAGAAAGAGCAAGCTGAGAAAGGCTCTGTTAAATGGGTGGAATTGCAAGAGCTGTTAACGAACATCAGACCCTGGATTCAGAACAAAAGTCAGCAAATACCAGCAAGTCCTTTTTCTTTTTTGTTTCCCCAAGGCTTTGGATGTTATTAAATATATTTGGAAAAAGAACATTAAAACCAGTTCACTGTAGGACATCCTACCCTCAGGCAACAAGTTGTAATCACTACACATTTTAAAACACCTTGTGTATTTTGTGCATCATATACAAGTACATCATAGGCAATGGGGAAGATCCAGCATCTGTGTACACATTAACATACAAGCAAGCACTGATAGATGTCACAGGTAAGACTGATCCCAAGACAAACCAGTGCATTGATCTGTGTCTACACCACATCCTAAAACAAATGGAACATGTCACGAGTAACAGTACAAACCTGTTGCAACTTCAACACATCTTAGAAAAAGACAATGCATGTATCCAGCCCTAAGACAGTGACGAGTTTGTGAGATAACTTTACAAAGATCAAGGTACCAGAAGAGGAAGGCACATTAACCTCTGGTTGGTCCATTTCGGTATTATTTGGATGAGTCATAGTGATTTATATACCCTGAGACTGTGGGAGGCCTTGAAAAGGAAAGGAGATTGGGTGAACGGGCAAATAAAAAGTACAAGTTTAATGAGATTTAAAGATTCAGCACCTGAATGTTCCCTTTTAATAAGGGAATCTAGAAAAGCAATTCCTAGGAAAACAACATAGTGACTCCTAGATTTTTGTTCTGAGGTCAAAGAATAAACATCTAGGACTACAGAGACATCGCGCTATGTTGCAAGGGTTTTTACACACCCTCTCAGTTTCAGTCTAATGACCAGAATCTGTATACAGTCAAGGGTTTTTACTTGGTGATATTTTGGGTACAGAAACGGTCAGGCAGCCCACATTTTCCCAATACTGCCAACCCTGGCCCCCTATTTTAGATGTGTGTGCACTTTCTTAGTCCACACCGCTCCCCGCAGCATACTAGAAAACGGCACTTAATTTTTAACTCGGAAGATTCCTTTCTGTCAAGACCATTCTTTTCATTAGCCAAGTATCATATGGTTTTGATAAAGAAACCCAGCATCACAAGCAAAAAAGATAGTTCCTAATTTGAGTCCTTGGAAATTAACATGGAGAAACAAGAATGACAGGGGTATCTACTCGATTTCTCCGAAAGTGTTTCTCATTAAGCCCTTTCACAAGTACCTCCTGAGCAATGAACAAATATCCCCTCTATGTTTTTAAATTCCTCAGGAGTCCTGAGAGCAACACCAAACACTGTTGGGCTTTCACCTTTTCTCTTGTGCGCCCTGGCCCATCCTCACCACACAAAGTGCCTGCTTGCAGAGGCAAGGGAGAGTGCATGCAGGAGATCACTTCAGACAAGATGCGGCTGTATTCTCCTTTCCACTCTCCCTTGTCTGCAAGATGGACAAATTCCTTGTATCTATGCTTCAGAGACTTTCAAATAAGTTACTGAAGGCACTGAAACACTCAGAAATGCATTTTAAGTTGAGGTCACACCATGGGGTCTGGCTGTGGGGCGGCCAGTAGCGCACACAGGGATTTTCACTTGGCATTAAGCTAGAGACCGTGTGCCTGGCTAGCACAGGAGTCCAGGACTCAGCATGGGCTGGCCAGAGGATCGGCTCTGCCTGCATCACACACAGCTCTGCAACAGCGTTCCTAGGAATGAGTTGTACCCAAGTGCAGTAATTTAGTCATAGCAGCAATTGTGACAGAAGCTAATTAAGAACCTCTTAGACACCTTGGAAAAGTGGGTTTATGGAAAATAAGGGTATCAGACCACCACAAACATATCTCAGAGCTCCCACCTGGCTGCTGAACGATGATGCTGCTTTGCCAAGATGAAGCAACTGACAGCCCATCTGTTCTTGGTTTCTTACAAACAAACAAAACAGGTGACCTCCAGAAAGGCTGCAGGCAAGCCTGCTTTATTTCACATCTGCACCAGGTGAGGGACATTAGTTCACAAAGTCAGTAAGTGCCTCTCAGCTGAGGGGCAGTAATTAACACATCAAACCACCACTCCACATAGCTGGATCATAACTTTAATCTCTTAACTCTGCAGCTGCAAGCTATATACAAAGCAAGTGCTTAGGTGAAGGAAGAGAATGAAATTTTGGAGAAGACTAACTGATACAGAAGTATCTTATTCCTTAAGATACAAAAAACTGCCAAAGACTTGAAATGGAGGCAGCAAATATATCCCCATAATGAAGCTCAGGAGTCTCCCTCATTAAGGGGGACACAGGAGTCCCCCACAATGTGAATGTAACCTTTGTGGACAGACTAAGTCCAGTAAGATCACTGGGCACTCTTGCAATGAATCTTAAAAATGGATCTACGTGGAAAATTAACTTAGACTAGGATAACTATTCTTTGGTAATTTACTCCAGTTGGACTAACACCAGCAGCACCGATGAGGGAACCAAACAAATAGACTAATTTCTTTACCACAATCCCACAAAGCGCTCAAGGAGAGCATTAGCAATTCTCCCTGGCTGACTTGACTGTACAAGGGAGAAAGCTGGAGGAACTACCAGGAATAAGGTGTTTGGTGAAGAGGGTAAGCACCACCCTCATTGCTCAACCAACACTGCAAAGTAGCCTCTGCTTCCTTGGGAATGTCCATCACGCAACACCCAATTGTTACTGAGGGACTGCTACCCAGTGCTTACAAGCTGGGTATTAGCAAACCCACAATTAAGTCATGAGTTTGATTACCTGTGATTATGAATACTGAAAATGTAATACCCAAAGAAACCCAAATTAACATGGCAGTCTACTGAAGAGAGACGAGTGGTAACATTAACTGCCTCCTACACTCACCAGCAGCACAAAAGATCCCACATGACTGAAAAGTCAATAGCAGGAAGAAAAGTCTGAAGGTCTGAAGGAATGATTAAAGTTTTTTTATCTTTCAAGTGCCTAACGCAGATAAACCAGAGTCTGTTCCCCCCCTGCCCCAGGAACAGACTGTTACTGTGTAATCCCATCAGTCAAATATGTACAAGGGCAATGCCCAGTTCTACAGTCTGAGCCAGCCTCAAAAGTCTACACAGTTTAAAATAAAGCAAATTGAAGGTCGCAAGCATGGCTTGAGAAAAAGCCAGCAAGCCCATTTCTGATCAGAGGTCACCCCTGCAAGTACAATATTGCTACAGTAAAGACTGGGATGATTTGGGGGGGAGGAGGCAACCCCAAACAGACCATCCAGGAGCACAGGAAAGAGCAAGGATGGGAAATCATTAAGAAACATTGACCAACCACAAAATATTCTGAAACTTAACGTGTATCACTACAAGCATTTAATGCTATTTCTATCCTGTTTCAGTGGTTTTATCTCTGACCAAATTTGTTTGCATGCTTGCAGCACTATCTAGTTTGTTTCCATTTTGAGGGGGTGGATTTTCATACAGCAACAAAGATGGCTCCCTCCCTATAAGAAGTTATTTTTGCAAGAAAGCACCCCAAAAGCAGAATACACAGACACATGTGAGACTTAAGGAATTTTACTTAATTGTCCAGATTCTTCTGAGAATTGTCCAAAGCTTCCTATGCAGAAAAAAAAAGGGGAAAAGGGCACTGACACTACCAGGCTTTAGGGGGTTTCCACACCAGGAGTTTTCCTTTGGCACTGGTGACACTAAGTGCCTAACTAGTATCTGTTGTTTCAGCAGAACTGGAGGACACTCACGTAGACTCAAGTNAAAAAAAAAAAAAAAAAAAGCAGTGCATCAAACCAAGCCCAAATGAAAAAAAAATTACGCATAACATGTTCCCTGTGACAGAGTGATCTTACACAGCAGCTGGAAGAGTAACCCTTGAAATACACATCCTGCCATGCTTCACCAAGACTTGTTTTTTCTCTGTGTACTTCCACTTTTTAAAACCCCTAAAATAACCAAAGGGGTTGCCCTCAGAGAACAACACAGGCACCATTATGACATCTTTAAAAAACAATGAAGAACTCTAAATAAAATCTGAGAGCTCCTTTGTTACCCCATGGTATACAATTTGCCCCTTTTCAGAGAAAAGCCTGAATAGCCATGCATGCAGCACTGTGCGCTGATTAAGTTTAGGCAACCAACCCACAAGGGAAGTAGAACGATGAAACGCTGCAAGATCTGTTTGTGGAGCACCTGTGTCAGTGCTCCATGTGAGTAAATTATACCTTTGGGACAAGTGCACATCTGGGAGAGTTCTTCTCTTGCCTGGATTTCCACCAGGTGGGAGGGAACTGCATTCCTTGCAAGATTTCCATCCAAATCTCCACTGCCAACTGGAAAGTAAGCCTGAGGCTCACTGCTTGGCATTACGAATGAAGATACTGAGTACAAAGACGATAGGGACTGAAGGGACACACGCAGACTAGCTCTAGGCAGTCTGGCAGGAACTGCGTAAGCGACTAGAGCTACTCTGCAGTAGTAGCTGTGATCTCCAGCAGAGACAGGAGAACAGAGCATGTCCCAGCCTTGTCTTTCTTCTCAGCTTCTGCCAACTGCCCATTCGGCATGAAAGCAGTGAGGTACAGGCACACTCTACTCCACTGGTGACAGGGCAGGGGAAAGGCATTCATCCCAGCAGGACAGAGGCGTCGGTAACAAGCTGAGAATGTGCTGCCTGCCAAGAGGCTAGGAGGAGCACCTGGAGTCCTGCATTTTAGCTGAGTATTAGGTAAGACCATCACCCTGGAATGCACAGGCTTCACAGCTGGACCTGAATGGCATCGGACCTATTCTCCCCACCGGGTCCCACGTGAAGTTCGAGGGAGTTTGAATGCAAAAGGCAGTAGGGGATTTGGGGAAAGACTGAGCCTCTCCTATAGCAAGCAGGATGACAGCAGATGCTAGTGCAATGTGATGCTAGCGCAATGTGAGCTAACAGCAAGTTATCTTGCTACATGGAACGCTTCTAGCTCACATCAGTTAAGTCCGAGACGCACTCTTTAACATTTGAGAAAAAAAACAGTTTATTTATTCCATCAGCTTATAAGAAGATATGGCCAACCAGAACAGCTAAAATGGGAAAATATTTCACAACCTGGGACAAAAATGGTCCTGGTTTTTAGGCAGTTTATGAAGAACCCACGAGCTACCGCAGCAGCATACTCAGGAACCTTGGCTCATCTGGAAAATGGATAGATTTAGTTCGTTTTGAATGATATCAACACTCATGCCCCTAGCCCCCATTTCCTCTCAGCAGCTCTGCAGGCTGAGTAACATCACCCTGCAACACCCGTGCAGCAGAACAGCCTATGAAAACTCCAGTTGTACAAGCTGATACCTGGGACAGGCAGAGAAGGAACAGAAAATCAGTTTTTGCTCCTGGCACTACTGAAAACTACAATTCAAACACAAACACGCTTTTGAGAACTCCTGCACTTCTGCAGTTTGGGTTTGATGGGCAATACCCCTGGGGAATCCATCCCTGGGCTCCAATGAGTACAGCTTAAAGTTACCATATTCCTCTACATATAAACAGTGTCATTAGACTTGTACTTTTAAAAAATAAGATCAACCCAGGCCAGGGCCAGGCTCTGCAGATAAAGTAGTAGCTTATCTCTTATAAATATTTTTAATATTTCTTAATTACAAGTAGTCCTCACTCCAGGTAATGTAACTGACACAAAGTACCTGCACACACGCAGCCCCTAGACTTTCACAGAAAGCCCAGGAGCAACCACTCTATAAGAAAGGAATCCTACCTCACAGCAAAGTAGGGGAGGGGGCACATGGCCAAGACAGCCTAAATGTGGGAGAAGAGTCATTTGGAGTAAATACAATAATAAGGGATTTCAAACACCCTTCATATAAAGGATCAAGAAGGTTAAACAAAAAACTGGTTCAAAAAGATGTACAAAACCAGGAGACCAACAGAAAACTCTGCCAAAAAATAACTTGCATTTAAATCAGAAATCAATGGCATCACACAATTCTGTTGTTAAAAAAAAAGGAAGAGTGGAAATCTGTGTAAAGATCAGCATTTATAAAGAGTTATCATTAGCTCCAGAGACCAGCGTAATTCCCATGAAGTCCTGATGGAAGGGGGCCTCCTGCCACGAAGAGTTTCGTTCCAGATGAGTCGTAGCAGTGGGTGTAAACAGCATTTGGGAAGAAATTTATGTCAGAAAAATAATTCCTCCAGGTTTCATCATGATTCTGTCAAAGGAAAGTTCAGATTATTATTGTTGCCAAACAAACCCAAAGCCTTGTTTCACAAAAGCAAAAGGTAGCTTCCAGAGCCTGAAAAGCGATCTTTTGTGCCAGTATTCCCTGAAGCTTCAGACAGATCAACCTGAAGATACCAGAGTTGTCCTGAAGCTTTTTCTGAGGACATTTGGGCCAAAAACTGGAGGGGGGGAGGTGAAGGTTGGGGAAGATACCAAGTTTCATTAGTTTTTAAACTTACATCACAATGATACAAAAGATAGAGAAGTTAGACAAAGCCATTAACTGCTTTATGATAACATACAGGAAATTAAACTCAAGTGCCTGCTATGGCATTATCTCAGAAAGCCACAGTTTCTAAAATTGCACACAATTACATTAATCCTCTCTTACTTTGAGTACCATGTTAGAGTAGCGTGGTTTTATAGGAAGACAGTGTATTTTGTATTTGAGGTTCTGAAAACTAGAATTCAGATTACATTCAAAAATATAAAGGTAGAAAATCTAGTTCATTTATGAATCAGTGCATAGGAACAGTAGTCAGTATGCCTTACAGCCAAGCAACCAGCCTCCAATACCCTTTCATAAAGCTTTTGTAGAAAGCAGTTCTGCAGCACTTCTTGCTTTTCATGATCACAGTTACCGGTTACATGATCACTGTTTTGCTGAGACACATTTCATACAATAGCTCCCATTACTACAAAAAGAACCACTTCTTGAGCCCTACAGCACTCCTGTGTAAGGGTTCTCCTACAGCCTCAAGTTACTCACCAACCAGCCTTTCCCAGTAGTCAACTTCAAAATTTCACTTCCTCCTAATTTCTGCCTCTGTCCATAGCAGGCACGTGGGGGCTTTTCATCCAGGAACCTCTGGGCTCTGATATCATAGAACAATAAGGAACCTTGGCCCGTTCCCACTGTGATGATGTGCTCGTAGAAGCTCACCGATCGAATACCTGTCAAACAGAGAAGGGACACACCACGCAGTAAGGAGGATGGATGCTTTAGCTCTGCAGTGCTGCTGCTTGGTATTTTCTTCAAGAGGAACTACCTACTAGTATTCTCCACAACACATAACTTTCCCCACTGCTATGGAGCAGTGCTGACAAATCCCACTGTTGCTATCAAAACAGCAGCTTCAATTACATATACTACTTCCCTTCTCCTCTGAGGCCATCAGCTACACTGACAGTGCATAGTAAGAAGCTTCATTCTCAGCAGGTCCCAGCTCTGCCAGATAAGCAAAGATCATAAGCCATTTAGGATCACAACAGCTTTGTTCTGTCTGCCATGAGCCTCTAAGTGAACACACCACGAGCGAGTACACAGCAGCAGACAGAGGAAAGAACATCACATTGGTTTCCCCATGAGCTCACACCCCATCTAGCTACCTGCCAAGCTGCGGTAAGTGACCATGTGAGAAAAATTACTGTCCCAGCTGCCACCAAGTGCATTTTGCTGATCAACAGGTTAGCTGTAAGCAAGTATTACCATAATAATCACCAGTCACTTTGCTGCTAAAATAGATCGGGCTCTTAAATAATTTTGAAGCTATCCCCACTCAAATTTTCTCACACAAGCACACCTTATTCTTTGCAGCTGGCACTTTTAGCACTTCACCCAGCAATGAACACAGACTAGCAATCCTACAACCTAAGCACCACCATGTTACACCACCACAGGCAAAACTACAGCAAGTTCCCAATCCAAACAAAACATTCTAGCACAATTCAGTCATGCCATTAGACTCAGTAAAAAAGTATATTTTGTTTTCACAAAATCTAAATCTGAAGCCTCAGCTAAACAAGGATCCCTTGGAAATAGTCTTGGGGAGATTCTGTATGCAGTAATTTGCAAACTGTCCCGTTATCTCATCTCTATGTACTGTGCAAAAGGTTTGTTCTGTGTAAGCACTCTACCCCAAACAACTCTTCTACGCAGATTAAACCCCACCACATCTACACATTTCCTTCCTGCACAACATGATGCTAGGTTATAAACTCCAGGACTTTTTAAGCCCTCTTTAAAGTACCAGTGAATTACAGCCTAAACAAGCATTCAAACAGGAGGGGAAAAGTAGTGAGTTACGCCAGCTACATTCATGTGCCAACTGCTGTCACCGTACCAAGTGGGACTGAACGTCACAAAACTGGTAACATCCTGGAACACACCCCGCAGGACATGTGGCAGCTGACATACCGGAGGTGTGGATGCAGCCAGGGAGTCTCCACTTCCCCTTTGTACAGAGTCCTAACTAGAAACACATCCTCATCCTTCCGCCTCTGCAACCTGATGTTACATCCACAGCCACCAGCACCTGTGACACACACTTAGAACACGCAAGGTCACATTGTTGTGCCCTAGATGTGAGGTGAAGTCTTGGCTGCAGGCTTAATGGATGGGAAACCACTGTGCAAGCCTCACACCTGCTGAATTAGATTTACCAGGTCCATTTAAGAATCTCCGCTTTAGTTCAGAGAGCTACAAATGCACCTTGAGCAAGTTGGAGACGTCTTCCTCCTCTTCCCCCTCCCCAGCACCACCCCATTACAAGGGCCTGGCTCTGGCAAATATTCGCAGAAACCTTTAAGCCCTCTGCAATCATCAAGAGCAGTCACTTGGACAAGAGAAAAAAGGCACAAGAGGGGACGTCCTCTTATTTTTGCTCCAAAAGTGCTTTTGACAAGAAACCCAGCAGAACACTCAACAGAAACAGGTGATGGAGTATGAAAGCAGATGGCATATACTTTTCAACGCATAGATAAAAATCTATAAAATGCAGAACAACTGTGGATCTTTCTCTAATCAAAAAAATTAGCGGAAGGAATCCACTACTAAAAGGATGTTTAGAACAGGCTTTCAAGAACAGCACTTCAAATTGGCTCCTAAGGGGCTGAAGTACCTCAGATTAATCATTCCCATCAAACTAAAAGCACAACCTGTGCCTACAACTCATCATGGTAAGCTCTCCTACATTCCCAGCACTCTACCACCTGTGGACCTGGACTACTTGGGTCAGCAAATTGAGTGTCACTCCTGAGAGGCAGGGAGGCTCTACAAATCCCAGGATTAAATGAAGATGCAGTAGCATGTCCTACACAAGGAGCAGGCACAGAGTCCGTGCCTTGCAAGCTCTGTCCACAACATTAACTTTGCCGCCTTCAGGATATAAAGTCAAGGGCAAATGACACAGCACTGCATGCTGGCCGAACAGAAAGCAGTTGTTCTTGCAGATCATGAAGTAGAGTCCAGGGCCGGCACTTCCCTGTACAGCTGCTAAGACAAGCAACACTTATAAGATGGGCTAAAAAGCATTAGCTACCTTCTCACGTAGCGGAGACAGGGTAATACTGGGTAAAAAACAGCCCCATTCCCAGTCTTCCTAAGTGATGACCTTTCTCTGACCTGCTTTTGTACACAACACTAATGATCTGAAGTTAATGTGGTCCTACCCTGTTCAGCAGGTGCATTTGGAAGCTGAAAGCACATTCAGGTAACACTTCAAAGCACTTAAAAGTCAACCCAGATTTTAGTCCACAAATCAATAAACAAGCCTACCCTCTCTAGAGGTGCTGCACCGCTCCAAATCCCAGTGAGACCAACAGAACGTTGAAACACTCTGTATCTTGGGAATTAATATTACTTAAGTGCCCCCACCACCATGGCAAAAAAAAAATAATCTGCCTACTATGCAGAACAGAAAACAGCATTGAACAAACGCTTTCTCCAGACATGAACTGGAGATGCCCCAGAGATACTACCTATGCATAGATCCTCTCCCCAGCAGGGATGATCACATACTCAAGACAGAAGCTTTCAGCCACCAGCCACCACTGGGCACCACACCCCAGTGTCTTGGTATTCCTTCCCAATGATACTGAAGGGTGCCAGTGTCAGGACCTCCACAAAGCCCTCGCTGACAGTGGGTCAGGACAAGGGCTGTTGCTGGTAAGATGTTCAGGTGACAACATGAGCTGGTGAAGCACCTTTTCTCATATAATAGAAACTTAACCTGTATCTGAAAGCAGCAGACCCTGACATTTATCCAGACAGCACAGTTCAAACTCCAGTAACCACATAAATAAAACTTTCCTAATCCTTGCCTACATGAATTTTACTTGCCCAATGTGCCTTACACGCTTACTTGTCCAATGAAGAGACGATGCCTAGTACAAAGCTAAATAAGGACTGCAACTTTTTAGTCTGGGATAATTATGGCTTAAAATAGGCATCACTGCGCTGTGCCTTCTCATGCTTGAAAATAATGGGTATAGGAAGAAGCTTATGGGACCATGCAAGCCCTCATGCTTGGCCCGGGTTTAAGGTTCAGTTTGATCTATTGCATCCACATCAGAAAAGGAAAACAGCACTCAGACTGTTTTGTTNTTTTGTTTTTTTTTTTTTTTTTGAGAGAGTGCTTTTGTATATTTAAAGCAAATAAACACACATTGAAAATTATGAGTATCATTCATGGCTTTAAAATTACAAAGCAAGTATTCAGTCACAGCACAGACTCCCAGTATGATAGCATAGAGCAGACAACAAGCTATTTTTTCCATTTCCAGAGAAAAATGCAAGAATAGACAGTATTAATAGCAGTACGAAGACTGGATTTGCTTTGAGATGTAGTAAAACAGAGAAACACACAGTAAAAAATAAGTAGAAGTAAAATGCAAACTTTCACACTTTTAAAAGTTCAGTAATATTTGGATGGCATACAATTTAGTTGATCATGAAAGCACTAGCGTTTTTTATCATTTGATTTCAGGGTTGCTTTTAAGTTTGGTTTGTTGGTTGCTCAAGGAATACCATCATAAAAGCAAAACCTACATATACTATTAATCGTTTAGTCTATCACATGAAAAACCCTTCCAGTTTATTAAAAGCTTATCTTACTGCAGCCTTAATAGCTTCTTCTGTAAGCAAACTATTTGAAGCACCCTTTGTCAGGTTTCTTACCACTGCCTCGTTCCTTGGAACAGACAGATTTAACATTGTGAGAAGGCTGCCTGGGATCCAGAAAGGAGACGTGTGCCTGCGATCCGACGGCATACACTGACCACTCCTGACCATAAGCCAAACACACGTTCTCCCTGCAGTATGGCAACTTTGTGGAAAGTAACTGGAAACAGAAAAAATAAAAATCAACCCGTTACAAGAAAAGAGCACGACGTTAACAGAACAAATCTGTAAACTACATCCAAGGAAGTTACAGTGAAAAAAAATAAAATGCAGCTAAAAAAATAAAGTTATATTTTTGTGGTGAACTTAAGAGAAAAGCAACAACCTGACCTAGAGAAAATAACCCAAAGGAGATGGGATACCTTATCTGAACCAAACTGAGACGATAAAGGCTGAAGCTAAGTATTATGCAAAGAATAAATATTTCAGCAAATGGTTTTATGTCTTTCTAAGCTGCCATTATTTCTTCAGCAGGTGTACACAGATGACAGCTCTCAGCTGAAAGAGCTTACCTCACACACTAGCAAAGATATGTCTGGGTTTGATCTGCAATTACGCTTAAATAAGCGCAACTTATGAACACTGCTAATCAAGTATCCACCGTACCCTAGGCAACGGTTCACTTCAGCTCACCCAGAACTGGCAGAGAGTTACGACCACTTCCCACCCTCCAAAATAAGGGGAGTGGGGAGTTTCTCTCCCCAAGTTCTAATTTTTAGGACATTTCATTTGACATAAAGCTTTCAAGTGTTTTATAAATACTGCTTCTCTTTCTTCAAGCATTTAAAGGATATGAAGTATAGTGAACAGCCTTAACTGCTAGGCAATTTTTGAAATTTTACACCAACAAACAGAAAAGCACCTTTGATAGCGTGTGCTCTGCTTTCCAAAGATGAAAATACCCATCTAGGGACACGGCTCCCAGCTCCTATGAGGAAAAAAAAGTAAGAAAGTTAGTTTCGTTATTATAGATGTCCTCACAAACTCACACTCTCTACTGGGCAGGCTGCATACTCTGGATTGAACTCATCCAAAATCCTGTACATGCTTACCAAGATAAATTTTCATTTTATACTGATCTTGATAGAACACAATACAGCACACAAAGGTGCCAAGTAGAATAAGAATTAATAAAACAGTAAATAATCAAAAATAACTTTTGAAAGTATAGATCTTGTTAGATGATCAAAACATGAATTATTAGACAGTACAACCTAGAGCTGATGGTTTTCTTCAGCAGCTCCCACACTGATTCTGACCCTGAAGCAAACATTTCTTTTAGGCATTACTCTACTGAAAAAGCTGTATGAAGTCTCCATCACAGAGGAGTAATTAACACCTATAGAAGAAAAATAAAGCCCACAGGAGCACCCTGCTTCTGAGAGCACACCCACCTTTGCTTCAGATCTCTGTTCTTTGAGGGCAAAAGGAAAAGTAGTGGAGGCTGAATTGCTACTACCATGAGTAATAACAAGAGACCAACATGGGAGAGGTTAACATTTACCGTTCCTCGAACGCCAACAAAATAACAGCAAAGCAAGCACGGGTGCCTGCCCTGTGTGCCAGTCACCTCACCTGCTGAGCAATCCAGTAACGATTCAGCCATCAAAAGAGGAACTGCCTGAATGTTAGCTAGTCTTCACAAAAGGTGAAGGAAAGCAGCAAGAGCACTCAAGAGCAGGATTCAAGCTGAAAGAGGTGTTTTGGTGCATTATCTGCTTCTTATAAACATTCCCTGTCACCCCTGCTTAGGATGCAAGTCCGAAATCAAACACACAGGAAAACTGCTCCTTCTGAAAGCATATGATTTTTTTTTTCTACTGGACTTCTCCATTTACTTGGGGCAGAAGCAGACATAGCAGATAAAGACGATGACCTCATATAAGGAGTATGCAAAAGGATCAGGGAAAAAAATATTAGGTTGCTTTTCTGGTATTTTTGATTTACATTACTTTTTTCTTTTTCTAACACATACGGACAGTTTCAGGACTTCTCAACTGTCTTGCTTACTGACCTTGTTCTTATTGTTGAAAGCCAATGCTCGGACTTTGCAGTTGTCAGGATTGGTGTTCTCCTTGGGGATATCCTTCAGAGCCCTGTGTGTTATGTGGGCATAGACAGGAACTTGAGAGAGATTATGTCTGGCATCGCTTTTGGACAACACATCCTCTGTGACTTCCCAGAGACCCATCGAACCATCCCGAGAACCTGAATAAACATTCCATAAATAAATACTCCATTCCACATATACATAACTCCCCGTTTTAAAAAAGGAATAAGCAATACGGTCTGAAAGAGAATACTATTAATTTAATCTATATGAACACACTGTTGCTACCTATATATTAATTATTATTAACAAAAACATAATTTCACTGTGCTGTAAAGTTCACAACATTGTCCACTCTGTCACCTGTTTTGTCTACATGGTTTCCAAGCAGCTAGATCACTTCATCTGTTTTCAAACTGATTAGGACACATCAAAAACCACAATCCTGTACAACAATCACCATTAGAGATTCACAGATAGAATAAACTCAGAGATGACTGAATAGCCTGTATTCAGCCTGTCTTACCTAGGCTGAGATTAACAGTCTGTTAAGCCAACATAAACACTTCGAAGAAACCTCAACTTGGTTTATACCAATTTGGGTTCATTTGATTTCTGGCAGTATGCTTATGGATATGTACACGCACGTTTGTGAACTGAACAGAAACAACTATTTCAAACCACAATTTGTATCAAATCTATTTTAAAAATTATTTTTCTTAAACCCATGCAACCTTTCATTTAAAGAATGTCACAGGAACTGTGGGTGAGCAAGAAAACTCATTTTATTTCTCTACTGCATTTGAAGATATTACTAAAAAAATATGAATCAATGAGAGTAACAATACTGGATGAAGGAAGCTGGATGTCTTTGGTTTGCAGATCAACACAGGCTTAATCCAAGGCCCTATACCCATCTCTTCTGGTATTTAGTCAACTCGCTTACACCTAAGTCAGCTCTGACAGATTTGACATGTACCTCAATTTCTTCCCTACACAATGTGAAAAAACACATCCCTCCTTCTCTCGCAGGGAATGCATAAGAAATGTTTCATGTCTTGAAGATGCCAGAAAAAACTAAGTATCTACATCAGACTATTAAATTTATAGGCTTTGGTGCATCATAGGGAACAAGCTGCAAAGATAGTTAAGCAAAACATCTTATTGCAGTAAGGGTGGTCCAGCACAGCAGAGGTGGCCTTGCCCCCTCGAAGGTGGGTTCAGTCATTTGCCATTATCACCTACTACAGCCAAATACAAAAGGAGCTTCCTAATGGCACTACATAGCAGCAGGCAGCACAGGACACTACATCCTGCCATCAATTTACATGCAGATGTTTTTTAATGGCACCTAATCTTGTTTGTTCTGGAGGCTGAATATTCAGCAGTTAGAATTTCTAAACATCTTGATGTACTTTAGGAAGAATAGCCCTAGCAGGGGAAAGAGTCAATGTAGGTTTTTCAACTAGTTAGCCCAGAAGCCAAGGACAGTATCATTTGTTACCCTAGGCTCAGGCCATCCTGGTAATTATTCATCCCATCTGAAGCTTTTGCCATGGAAATCTTTTTGTCCAGTGAGTACAACTGAGTGGACTGATGCATTCTCCCTCAGCTATGGCTGCTTAGTCAAGAGTTCAATTTAATGCTTATGGACTACTGAAATACACTGCTGAGCATTTTACAAGCAGAGCCCTGCCTTGTTCTTGCTGAAGTTAACACAAGCAAGAGGAACAATTAAAACCGTGGTCCTCTTTGTACCCTCTCAACAGTTTTGACAGCAATGAGAAAATATACTGACAAGCCTCGAACCTCAGGCTGCATGATTGGTGTGATCCCCCATGGGTTCAAATGCCCTTTTTCCTTCCTGTGGCATTTAACCTACCCCAAGAAAGTCACAAAAAATGTGCTTTTAGTTTCTTAATTCAGATAAAGGTATTTGCTATATCCTCAATGTTTGGAGTTCAAATACTTGTGCTCCACATTTTCAGATACAGATGTAATTGAAATCTGTAAGATTAAAACAACATCAGAAGTTAGTTGTCTCTGTTTTCTCCTGATTAGGATCATCAGCAAAGCTCTGAAGAACTCAGTTTAGCAATCAGACTTGCCAATTGCTTTCAACAAGTTTTCCCTGGTGCCTCAGGTCTGGAGACTAGAACCCACACCCTGCTGTAAGCATCATACAATAGAGGACATGGCAGTCTTCTACTCACACCTCCACACTTAAGCATGCAGAAAACATTGAGAGCAACATGGTTCAATCTCACATGCTATGTCTCTCTCTATTCATTGGTCCTTACCTTTCCCTTGGATATCTGTTATCATCTCTGCTGCTCTCTTCAACCTTATTAGCTGACAATGTTTTTTTAATGCAGATATTTGGGTTGGAGATTTGCCAGGCTCAAGTTTTATATTAAATTCAAAACAAAATTCCAGGATTAGCTTTTTTGCTTTTGAAAAAAAAAAAAATCCATCTGAACTAACAATACAAGTATTTGATTTTTATATTATACTGTTAAGCTCTTCTGTCACCTGCAGTTTGACACCCCCCTGTCAGCACAAAAAGACAGTAAACTACTAATTATTATTATTGCTGCCTTTACCTAAGTAATACTTTACGAAGTTACACTGATTGTCCAACTAGTTACTAAAAAGTCAATAACTGACCTTTTCTGTTACACCCTTCTGTATTAAGTGCCATAGTATATGTGCATATACATATATATATACACACACACACACACACACCACAAACTGAGTTTTCATTAATTAGTCTTCCATAGGATGTTACAGCATCACAGAATGGTAGGAGTTGGAATGTACCTTTGAAGATCATCTAGTCCAACCCCCCTGCCAAAGCAGGTTCACCTACAGCAGGTTGCACAGGAATGCATCCAGGTGGGTTTTGAATATCTCCAGAGAAGGAGACCCCACACCCTCTCTGGTCAGCCTGTTCCAGTGCTCTGTCACCCTCAAAGTAAAGTTGCTTTTCCTTAGGTTCAGATGGAATTTCCTGTGTTGCAGTTTGTGCCATTGTGTCCTGTCGCTGGGCACCACTGAAAAGAGTCTGGCCCCATACTCTTGACATGTGCCCTTTAGACATTTACAAGCATTTATGAGATCCCCTCTCAGTCTTCTCTTCTCCAGGCTAAACAGACCCAGGTCTCTCAGCCTCTCTTCATAAGAGAGGTGCTCCAGTCCCTTGATCATCTTCATAGCCCTCAGCTGGACCCTCTCCGTTAAATTCCTTGTCTTTTTTCACTGGGAAACCCAGAACTGGACACAGGACTCCAGATGTGGCCACACCGGGGCAGAGCAGATGGTGAGGATGTCCTCCCTTGACCTGCTGGCCACGCTCTTTTTAATGCACCCCAG
>RSEF01000031.1:7441878-7456237 GCA_003993805.1 Himantopus leucocephalus
CTCTCCACCCAACTCTCTAGCCTGTCCAGGTCTCACTGAATGGCGGAACAGCCTTCTGCTGTGTCAGCCACTCCTCCCAGTTTTGTCATCGTGCTGAGAGTACACTCTGTCCCCTCATTCAGGTCATTGATGAATATGTGGAATAAGACTGGACCCAGTACTGACCCGTGGGGAACACCACTAGTTACAGGCCTCCAATAGACTCTATGCCACTGATCACATCCCTCTGAGCTCTGCCACTCAGCCAGTTCTGAATTCACCTCACTGTCCACTTATCTAACCCACACTTCCTCCCTACAAGGATGTTACGGGAGACAGTGTCATTTCAGGAAACTGATATTGCTCTGCTGTATTCCAAAGTTATTAACCGATAACCAACAGCCCTCTTGAAATTATTCTTCTTGTATTAGATCCTTCCCTGTAGTTCATTGTGTTTAGAGATCCTCTCACAGCAATACCTACTGGAAAGCCAGTAATATTCCCTCCAATATTAGAAAAAAAAAAATCAAATCTAGACCAGGGCCCTACAAATAAAACAAAGTGAAGAACTGTACTAAAACCAAGAAGCATTTAAATAGCCAAGTGTCCTGGTTTGAGCGACACAGGACTAATTTCTCTTCTAATACTTGGGAAGACTGCACTTTTAGAAGACTCCAGTGTCTGAATTTGGGAAAATATTTACTTTATAGCCAGCTATTGTGCGTGGGTTTCAAGGTCTCAGTGTTTTTGAGCTTGCCAGGTGCAGGGAGACCTGAGCACTTGACCCAAGCTGGCCAACAGGATTATTTCATACAGGAGCATCACATCCAATATAAATTAGAAAGTTTGCTGCAAAGTTCTCTCTCTCCTGTGATGGCTGCCACCCTGAGAACTTCTTGCCCCGCTGCCAGACCCCTGAGCCCTTCTCTTCCTCCCGAAGTCATAGCACTCAGTGTCTGACATTTGCTGTCCACTGCTGGGAGTGCACAGCTTCCTACAGATAGAATTGCTGACTACAATCTTTGCATATTCTGTATTGGTATTGGGATCAATATAGTTTTTTTTAGTGCTACTAATGTTAATTATCTAATCTTATTCTATTAAATCTGTTTATATTTCAACCCCCATGTTTCCTTGTTTTTTCCTGATTCCCCTTCCCAGGTGGGGAGGGCTCATCAGGTGATAGAATGTTTGCCTAAACAACAATAAATTTTTATGGGTTTCTCAAACCATAACACCAAGGTAGTTCCAAGTGGTTTCAAATGCCCTGATAAAGGTGCTTCCCTAAGACTAAAGTGCTGTACATCAGTATAAGGTTCTGGAAAGGCAAAAAAAAAAAAAGAAAATAGAAAATTTGACTTTACCAGAAACAGCCATAGTATCACTGATCCACGCAATTGAAAATATCCAGTCCTTATGTCCATCCTAAAAGAAAAAAAGACAGATTTTTCTGTGCCATTATACTCTAGAGTAGTCTCAAAGGAGACAAGTATTCTTCACTCAGATTTTTAGTACAAACTCAGAAGGAGCGACCTACATTAAGAATATACAGAAAAGATTCCAGTATCAAGCTGGAGTGGTTTATGTACCTAACAGTAATTTTTACTTTTTTTTTTTAATTTTGAAGTATGTAAGTAATAGAGGGCAATGAGGTGATGGAAAAACAGGTCTCTGACAGAGGACAAACTGATCCCAATTCTAAGGACTTAGATTTTCCGTTCTGAAAGCATTCTTTACCTCTGTAAAGTAGCTACACGCTTGTATTTCCTCAAATGCAAATTCCTAATGTAAAAAGTAACCAAAACCTTATGTTTACAATATATGACCTACAGATTAATTTTTCAAGACTATTACTTCAAGAATCTTTTCTTTAGCAGGTGAGAAACCTATAGGAAAAAAACCCATAAGGCTCTAGTTCTGTTTGAAAAGCTGCAAAGTCACAGCAGCAGGCAAATAAACACCAAGTCATGCAAATCTTCAGAGTTGAGGCCTTCTGCAGCTGGTTATCTGCTACAGCAGAAGCTCTGAGCTGACCTCTGCTGTTGTAGTCAACGCCAACGAGAAGTCCAGAATCAAAAAGGAGAAATGAGAGAGAAGCGCTTACAGGACTCCACTACACTCATTTCAATCCTTTTTCTTTTTTAAGGCCAGCTATTTTAAAAAGGTCTCATGATGTTTCAGAAATACAAGCAGTACCAGAGTCTATCAAACTACCTTAAGTTCTGCCTCTGGAATAATATATACATAAACTGCACTGGAGAAGGGGAAAATTTGAACAACTTGTAGCATCTTTTCAATTTCTCAAAAGAGCTTTTTCACTAAAACTAGTTTCAGAGGTCATCACCACAATTACACTTTAACATTTAGGATTTTGTTACATTTTCTGTCCTTAAAAGTAATCTGAAGTAGACCTGAATGAGGGTGAGGAGACGAAATCTGACTCAGAACCCTGAAAATTCATCTCACGTTTGCATACTCACTCATCTTTTAAATATCTTGTCAAAAAAGACAATCAGGAATGTTTTCAAGCTTTCATAAATTAACTCTCAACTACAAGACTCTCAAATCTTAACCCTTCTCTGACCTCAGGCAATTCAAGGTAGCAGTTCTTGTAAGTGACAGAATAAACCTTCCCCAAATACTCCCACTTACATCTCCCACACAGACAGGATCAAGTGTAGGCAGACGATAAATTGCAAGACTGTTGGGGTTGTCTCCACCTGTGGCCAGAAGGGTCCTCGAGGGGTTGAGCTCAATGGCATGAATACCACATCCCTGCTGGTTCACCATGCCAGGTTCACGATCTTTCAGAATAGGAATCTTGGTAATTTGACCAGTCTGGACATCTACCACAAATAACTGGGGAAAAGAAAACAGGAGATGCAAGTCATCACTGAACAGATAAGAAAAACAAGATCGTCAAATATCCTCCCTATTTTGAACTGACATTATTTTCAAGTTGGAATCCACAAATGCTGCAAGTACGGCTGAAAAATGCATAAATTCCTTCTTACAACAAGTAAACTAACTTAATTACAGTGGGCTTTATCTCAGTCATCCCATTTGTTTTTCACAGCAATAGAAGAGAGAGGAGAGAAATTTGTCACGGGAGGTTTCCCATAGAACAAACCCCTTGAACCTAAAACTATTTTCTCTGTTCAATTCTGTAAAACAACAACATTGTTTTCCAGTTTCCCTGCACAACAGTGAGAAAGTGACCCACCCCAAAACTGCCAGTAAACCCCAGGGCGCTTAGCACAAGTTTGCCGCCTCCCAGGTCAGATACTTACTGTGATGTTTTGGCTTTGGCAAAATGACACTTTATACATTTATATAATTGGAGTTTTATTTTCTGGTGATACACAGAGAATATTAGCTAGATACAGTACTGCCAGTGTGAACATCTAAAAAAAGATATCTAGCTACATACCTCATCCTGAAAAAAGACTAGAAGTTGGTACTCTATGTCACTGTCCCCTTGGCAGAAAACTTGGTTACAAAGCCTTACAACTCTTCAAACAGATGTCATTATATCCAGAGTTATGTCAGTTCAAACATACGTGACCATAGGGTTACAATCTAAAACAGAAGAAAGGTTTACATTGCCTGCCAAAGTGCATTTCCATTTGGGAGACTCTTGTGCTGGATCATTTCACAGGCATTGTTCAGGGGGCAGCTGCACTAACAGTCAAATAACATAAAGGGACAAAGCCCTGTGAGGAAATATGAATGCGAAGCAAGAAAATGAAGGATCTGAAGCTGACTTGGCACTAAGGAAAGTGATATAGAATCACAGCCTAAGATTATAACTAAATTCCACACCCACACCCCTTAAGTTTGTTCCTTCTATAACCAAAGAACATTGTCTCAAAGCCTCTGGAAATGAACTGAAGAGATAAGACAACAACAAAAACAACAAGAAAACTCAATGCAATTTAAAAAATGCACACCTCAAGGAAATTGTTCTGAAATTCTTTGTCAGGCATTTCTGGAAGGACAAGAGAGAAATCTAGAGCTTCTCAGAGAGGAGTTGTAAGTAAAAGTTGGTTTTGGTGAACTCTCACAGACTGTAGATCTGTTCATTAGTAAGCATCCAAAAAAATCAAGAAAATTTAACAGCCTATCTATTACTCTTGATGTACTGAACTAGCAGAATATTAACATCAAATCAAAACCTAATAAAGTATGGTATGCTAAACTCATTCTGTAGAGAAAGCTGAAATCCACTAATCACTATTTGTGTGTTGAGTCTTGAATTACGCACCATCTTCAACCCACAACTTTCTCTGTAGGCAGCAGTCTTGCACAAAGAGATGACTTTCTACAGGGACTGAATTTTCATGTTTAGTTCTTTATTTTGCACACAGGTGTGGGATCATGCAATAGCTGAAGCACAGCTGAGTAGGAGGGACGCACTCCTCACTTCTCCCAAGCTTCACAGTGCAGTTCACTGCCTGAGACAGCAGGTGAAAACAGGAGGCACACAGCAGCCCCTCTGCCCTAACCATGTCCCTGAAAATTAACACCTGCACTGCAGGATCAGGACCACTAATTCCCTCTCCTCTCATCCTTCCCCTATGAGTGAATATCCTCTTTTCCTCCTCTGTATTTCCTTCCAGATGAAAGGCCCAATTCCTTCCCCTGTCCTCCTTCAACTACTGAAAAAAAACCCCAAATCAACACTTAAGTACCTAAAATTATGGCTAGCCAGTGTCATCTGCAGGTCCTAAAGCAAGAACTAATTAGGAAAACACATCCACACCTCAGGATGTCCACAGAGTCAAGAAAATCATGCTTCAGCCAGAAGAAAGTCACACTTTGAAGAGAACCTCAACAGGTATGAGGACTGAAATTAAAAACCCTTCACATTCTCCTGTCTGGCAGGACTGTCATACATAGATGTTTGATACTAGGTTAATAAAGGCTTACTCTAGTGCAAAATTCCTTTAGCTAAACTCTAAACTAATTGGGTTGAAAAGATAAAGAACTTGGAAACACACAATGCTGAAGTATTCCTCTCCTGCATCTTCAATCTCAACATCACTTTCCTGTTACAAGTTTCCAAATTAAGATATACTCAGAAGCAGCAATAGGACATATTTCTTGCAGTGCTTTCATCTGCTTATACCCCACTCTAATCCATTGTCAGCCCTTGAATTGCTTTGTCATTTCCCCACTTTTCTCCTCCAGTTGCACATTATTATCGTAACCAGAGCAGCAACCACTCTTAGGGCAAGAAACTTTGCATAGACAAAGGACTGGCTTTGTAGTTTCACCTGTAAAGTTCTAAGCAGTAGCTTCTCTCCTTGCTTGGTAAGGAACTTGGTGCACTGTGGGTATTTCAAAACAACCACCACCTCCCTAGAATAAAATAAGGAAGCACTGTCCGTGTATGCTAGGACTCTTACTTCACCTGGGGCAGGACAGGAAGCCAGAAGCTCACACTTGCAAGCTGCACCACTGATTGCCAAGAAATATTCCTGTAAACCCAGCAAACAGAAGCCAAACAGTTGTTAAAGAAACGTTAAGAAACAAGATAGGCACACAGCTAAGAATGCAGAAAATTTGAATACCATTTTAAGAGTTTTAAAGACATTACAGTAAACAAAGTACAAAATATCTGATTGCTTTTAAACAAGTGCGGCCAAAACCGCAGCATACAGTGATATAAATCTGGAGGAAAAAACAGAAGCTGGCCGATTTTTTCCAAGCAAACTGTTACCTTCGCCACAACTGCAAATAACTCCAAAGCAGCCTGGCCTCTGACAGTCTTGACAAAGTCCTGATAGCTGAACTATACATTTATTTTTTTCTTTATCTCAAGTAGGAATAAGAACTTACTGTCCAGCTACTCATTATATAGAAACTAAAAACCAGCCACAAAAACATTTCCTGGATGTAATAAACCCCCACCAACCTCCAAACAGTGAACTGTGCAGATTTGTCCCTTGATTTTAAGCTTTGCATGTAATTTGGTTCTCCCTGCTAGTAGAACTTAGGCATGTCAGACATTAGCGTGCCAAATACCTTGACATCCAGGATTTACCAAGCCAGGATTGCTTTGGCCACGTGCCAGAAGTCCAAGGACCACACTGCACTCATGAGAAACGGAGCAGACTCAGCTATCGTGTTCTCTGCAGGACAACCTTGTTCTAACAAAGAAACAAGCTGGATGACATGACAGAGAAATCCATCTTCACTTTTTTTTTTTTAAAAAGCAATTCAGATCTACAGCTTGCAACAGCACTATCCCTTGAGGATCAAGGCAGACAGGCATGTCTAGGTACTACAGTTGTCATAGTCATGAATCTTTTATCATCTGGCTCTACTTTTCACACCCTATGAGATTATTAGACAGATGCCTATTTTTCTTTTGGCTTGTAGAAGTGGTGAGAAGTCATTTGGCAAATGGCTCCCATACAATTACTATGTGGCTGTGCCCTTTTCAAACTGCTTACAACCAAGTTAATCAAGAATCTGCCCCACTTCATTGACCGGGGTACTTCATTAATCAACTTGCCAAAAGTAAAGACTGTGGCAGGGAATCAAGACTCTGAGGACCAGAGTCTGAACTGCAAAATCCATCCTCCTCTTGTACGCAGTACTGAGAGCAGAATGGTTTGCAGGCTCTTCCATCAAGTCTACTTCCAATTTTTGACCTGCCTTTCGAAGACAACAGTTTAGGGGCAAAAAAAACCCCAGCCGAAGTTACCAATTCATTAAATACAAGTGCCCTTCCCATGCATCTTTAACTGAAAGCAGTGACTTTATACAGCAAGATTAAAGAACAAGCCTATGAAATGCCATTTCAAGGCAGCACATAGACTCACTCGTGTCCTCCGCTGCTGTCCCTACACACAGAACACCAGAACAGACAGCGCTATCTTTTAGTCGATTGTACAAATCAATTGGAACAAAGGGCGCCACCCTGAGCTACAGCATGCTTTTATCACACAAGCAGGATGGACATAAGTTTACAATGCACTAAGAACATGCATGAAAGACCGTTTACTCTTCACACAAGGAGTGCCCATGACACACTCTGCGCCCCAGCTCTTCACATATTGCTCTCAGAAATCACAGGCGCATTCCTATCGTTCATACTAACATTTGAAAGAAACCCAAGATAAACACATTGCCTTGCTAAAAATAGAGTCACTAAGAGAGAATCAGTCACAATGAAGTTTCACAATTGGCTTAAGCCAATCTTTGAGAATCCACGTGCTTCTTCCTCACCCACCCAAACAGTCTCACCACCCTTGTGAAAGCAACCAGCGCTCAGGTAGCTGCAAGGTCAGCTGGATCGTATCTCTGCCTTTGGTGAACACTAACCCCAGAAGAAAGCCCGCCTGAACACAAAGCAGCAAGCTGATCCAGCTGACTCCCCAGCCACGCACACATCAGTGCCAGCAAGAACGAGCAGGTGGGAACATCCCGTTCTCCAACAGTACAACTCCAGACTAGCTAGCTGAAGCTGGTCACAAAAATTTCACCCTCAGCCAAGCTGGAAAATGACATAATTGTTCTCCTTCAAATTTGTTTCTGGCTAACAAACCAACAAAAGCAAAACAATGCTTACAGTGTCATTACACTGATACCATTGCTGCTCACACTGAGTAGCACTGTTTGATTTTTCCCAGTTCTCAGTCTTGCCTTTTATTCAGATTGTAAACATCGCTCTTTTCCATGTACACAAATCGCTTGGCATAAGGTTCTTCCATTCTACAGCAATGCAGATTGACTAATACATGCCAAGCCCTAAAGAAACATGGACTCTTTAAAGACTAAGCTATCAAAATGGTATGTCTCCTTTCCAGTGGAGATCAGAACATGCACTAATCTTAGCACAAAACCTAAAACCTACTCACAGGTTGTGCAGTACAGGCAACACAAGTGGGTAACAGCTTCACACGTCCTCCTTGAAAGGGTCCAGAGAGAAACAATCCAGAATATAAAGAAAACATCTGAGAATTGAGCAGCGGTAAAAGCAGCCGGCAAGCTGACTAACTCTGAATTCACATTTCCAGAGACAAGACCATGCAACCAGGCACTCCACCACCTAACAGTGGAGCTAACGGGCACGTACTTTGATGCCATTGAATTTGTTCACTGCCAAAATCGCATTTGTCAGTTTTTATTTGTGTCTTGCCCTCCGTGTTTAATTTCAGGAGGCTGGCAGACAGTTAACGCATGTCAACAGATGGCAAAGGATGGAGAAGTGAGAGACTTTGCCTGCTAAAGGGGATCTCTACCACCCACACCATACCTTGCACAGAAACTACCACACTCTGCACACAGACGTGGGTCTCACATGCAGTTGACAGAAATACAAATACTCTTGAGACGAGAGACAATACCTGGCTATTATCATGGTTTGGGCTGCGCTGGCCACTAAACAAACTACAGATGCTCTTGTTAACCTCTCTGTCCCTTCCCAGAAGAGAAGGTGACCAATATCTGCTTGGGATGTTTTAAAAAACAGATTTTCTACTTAGGCGTTTTAATATCGCCTTGCACAGTGTATAAACCCGGCATATCTCTGTGGAATCTGGGGCTGTTAGGTTACTACAGCGTAGTAATGAACACAGCAGAATACAACCGTATGTTTAAAGGGGAATGTAGGCTTTAAGAAAATAAGTGAATAAACTTCATCTATTCTCTTTCTCTCAGAGAAGGGAGAGAAGAACGCGAGACAGACTTATGGATTGAAAAAGAAACTAACCTACTTTAATGAAATATTAATTATAAAAATATAATAATATCAAAAAAGAAAATAATGAAATAGATACAATATATACAAAACCGGTATCGAGCTCCCAGGATGACGATCACATCACCATCAGGGACCAGGGAAGATGGGAGCTGAATTCCGGATCTGGATTCGGGAATGCACAGGTCGGGATCAAAGGCAGAGAACAGACAAAGTCCTCCTCAGGCACCGGCCACTGAAGAAAAAGGCTGACCCCATTGATCCCTCAGCTTTATACCGAGCATGAGGCAGATAGGACAGAATACCCTGTTGGGTCAGTTTTGAGCCACCTGTCCTGTCCGCTCCTCTCCACAGGTGGGACCCCTCTACACTCTTCTTCTCCTGACCCTCCAACTTGGTGTACACAACAAAGTTAGCTGACCTTGGTTGTTACAGCAACAAGTATAAGCAAGAGCCTCTCTGCATCCTATTCATTAGTATTCGCTGTAAACGTCATATGTTATCACTCTGGTAGCAGACACTGTCTCAAAAAATACATCATTAATTTCAGAAAGTGCAGTTAGTTAGACAAGGCTTAACAGAAAAGTAAAATTACTGAAAAGAAAATTGGTTCTGTTCTACCTCAAACCAGGGCAGCTATTCACTCACAAGCCACTGAAAAAAAGGTGAATGGAAGTGCCAGTTACATGCATCAGAGTTTTATTTACACTGAATTTTGGTCACTGTTCAGTGGACTTCGAGTAGAGTCACAAACTGCGGGAGCATGACTTCTCATTCCCTCCTTGGGATCAGAAACAAGCAGTTGCCTTGATTTTTCATTGCATGTGCAAAGCCAGTAAATTGCAAAGCAAGTGGAAATCATTTTCCCCATAGAGAGTCCATATTCATGGATGGAAGAGTAACTGTGCATTTTATTCTCACCACTACAACCCCAGGTCTACAAGACCAGGTTATAATTGTATGAGATGCACAGAACTGACGTGGGTCTCTTGAACAAATTAAAAGCCTCTAAGAAGAAACAAGAGCTGGTGATTTACAGCAGGGCAGAAAAGGTATCAGCTAGCATTCCAAAACCAACCCATTCATGCCTTGGAAAAGCCACCTGAGAAAACAGAAGAAAGCATTCCATAAGGACGTTTTTAAACGCAAATACATCTATCAGGCCTGCCTGGAGAAAAAAAAAAGCAAACAAAAATATTAGATTCCAGACAATTATATTCTCAAACAATTGGAAACTAGTATGTTTCTTGTATTTAAGGAATGGTTTACAGCTCCTGTATTTTTCCATCCTTAACTTCACAATTAGCAAAATAAGTATGTCCTGAACACATATACAGAACTAGGGCAACAAAAGAAGCTGCAAAATCATTACTGGAACTTCTTTTTAGAAGCTGCTTTTGTTGTTCATCATTGTTAAAGGAGAAGCCACCCCCCGAGCATTCACACACACACCACCTGAGTCTTTAACTGCTGGGACCAGGGTCCCTTCGCAGTGGGCGACTCCAGTGAGCCAACAGGTGCCCCTTTCTGCTCCTCACACACACGCGCGCGCTCACTCTCAGGTGTGCTCCCTCATCCTTCAGGCTCGACCCTAGGTTTCCCGCAGCAGAGTCTTAGGCTTCAGATTTTATAAAAATAAGTAATTTAATTGAAAGGTACAGCAGCAAGAGCAGCCCGGGCTGGGTGGCTGCAGAGAGCGACCCTGAAGAGAGAAATCCCTGGGCAGTTACACCCTTGTGATCTCTACACCTATCCCTCACACGCTCTTCACACCTCTTTTAGTCCAATGGTGGTTTTTAGTCTGGGCTCTTCCAACACCTTATTGGATTCTTTTTCCCTGTCCAGGCCAGCCAGCGCTTCACTGCTCTCACCTTGTTGATTTGCAGTCTCTGCTGAGGGTTATCACCTCCTTATCTTCTGGTTTATGCTTCTTATGTGCCTGCGCTCACTGGCAGAACATGAGGAACTGAAAAGTCCCAGACTTGGGGAAAATGCTACCAAAACATCAGTGTGTTAACAACATTTTTCTTCTACTAAAAGACTAAACTCAGCACTGTACCAGCTGCTAGAAAAATTACTAAGAAAACTGACTGTATCGCAGCCTAAAGGCTTCAGCAAATCTAGCCACTCACGCTAAGTAAAGCTAGGCAAACAGCATAAATCACACCATAGTATACCCCTGAGTAATTTATTCTAATTAAAACTTACTTGTTTAAGCTAAACAACTAATATCTCTCAACAGCCTTTTCCTGAAACAGGAAAAAAAAGATAAAAACAAAACTACAGCAATCTCATGATCACTGTTTCATTTGTCATCAGCTTGTCTCCTACATACGTCTCAAAGTTTCTCTAAGAAGCCTGAACAGCAGATGCTGATTACAGACAATATCTTCTTTCTGAGTCTTCAAGGTATCAACCATTGGTAATTTAGATGCCGTCGTGACACACCCTAAATGTCTGCACCTCTCAGAGGTTTACCTGCTCATTCATTTGAATTTGAAAAACATTGCCCTTGCGTACAAGATCTAGGAAATCCTTGCAAACGTGAATCCTGCCTCACTTGAATGCTTGAACAGGTTCCATAATTCTAAATCTATCAGAAAAAGCATGTACCTTTAAGAAACCCAAATATTTGATTTACAGCTGGTGAACTGTGAGCACTAGGATCCACCGGAGAACAATAAAGGTGTTTCATATGCACAATCATACCTAGGGATATTTTTAAGGACAAAAAGTTACCCCAAATAACTAAACACATTGTAATACTCATTAAAAATGAGCAATTGACAGAGAGCTCCATATTCTCTTCAGTGCTTATAGTGACTAGTACTGTCAAGTGACTAAAAGCAAACCTACTCCTCTATGACAGGAGTGTATTTTTGTTTTGTTATTAAAAATAGTGAATCCTTCTGGCACAGCATAGCCAAGGGCAATTTATAAATTAAATGCTAAAAGCTCTCAGTGCCACATTCAAGCTTTGATTAAACTAACTGCTACGGTTTATATTTTTCTCTTGCATTAACTTTAATTACATGCAACTCCAATGCAGCAAACACCATTAAAGTCAACCAAGTTGTTCTAGATTTAATCCCAACTTAAATGCCACAACTTCAGCATATGAGAATTGGCAAAGGAATTCTTCTTTATTAGGTCGCTTACTCAGGAGATGAGAGAGAAAATCTCGTAATTAGAGTGTAGAGTTTAACGCTCTACTTGTTCAAATGTGAACACAAAGCAACCAAGCTAAGTCTATTACAGTATTCACAACTCATATGCAATCTTTCACAATGCTGAAGTGACTTCTTTTGTAATTGTCATATTTTGCTTAATAAAAGACGATGTCCATCTGTAACATTAAGTCTAGCTGTGGGAGCACACACTTCATTGCAGCATATTCAGTGGGAGCAATAATATGGTGGAATCCTTCTTTAGTTCCGGAATTGTTTGGTCCCAAACAATTTTCTGCAAGGTTGTGTTAACAACGCAGTTGCCCATTTATTTTCACTGCAGTAGCGCTGGAACTACATTAGTTACAGAACACAGCAAAATTGTTGCAGCTCTATAAAACACGCAGTGATGTTGCTAGAGTAAGCATGATTTTTGAGAGCTTGTGTTTCAGCAGGAGTTTGTCTCCTGTAAGCTGTTCCACCAACAGTGCTAGCTGCTGACCGGCCGAGATGATTAACACACGTGGAAAAAGAAGGCAGAGAGATTCTATTTCTGTTTATTCCTGTTAAAATGTTGTTTTGTTCATACAGCTAGGCCTTGCTTCTTAAGTGCTACTGCATGAAAGCCTCCCACTGTGCAATTATGAATAATAACAGAACATCTGAAAAAAAAAAAAAAGACAAACCCACTGTCCCTTGCAGGTCAGACAGCTGAGCGTGGCTTTGGCACAAACAAGTCTTGAGGCGAAGAAACAATCACACCAACTGATATACTTTTGGGTTTAAGAGCTGCTTAACCTATACATTCCTTACAACGCTCGATTAATTGCTGTGGTACTAACCAACTTGCAAAGAAGAAATTTGGGATTTTGCACTAATTCAATCAGAACTTCACACATGAAATTGCAACTCCAGCCAATGAAGTTGGGCTACTAACTCTGGCAGAGAGAATATTACCTAAGAAGTATGTTCTCCTACATTTATCAATCACATAGGACATAATTTTAATATTTCCTTATAATGTTCCAAATCCAAAGCATCACTTTAAGAGTGTGAAGATGTTTCAATTTTCGCTGAAGCATATAAAGGTACATAAACAAGAGAAATTATCTGAACCCTGAAAACAGATTTAGACTGAAAAAAATCACAAAGTGAACAAGCAAAGGATAATCCAGAAGACCTGAAATTAATCTTTTAAGCTTGGAACATTTCTAGCTACTCTGACGAATACTCTGACGAAATGAGTTTAACCACAGTTTTTAGCTTTGTGGCAACTTTTGAAAATCATCAGTACAGAACTGTACATAAAACCAAACCGCTTAAGACCAAGCATAATGAAAAGAGAGTCTTACTAGCAACTTCTGCCAGGCATGTTACCCACCATTTAGCAAAGCTAGTGCCATTTGTTAACTTCCCATTTGCAGGACAAGAAGAAAGATACAGCCCCATTGTTGCTCTCAGTTACGTAAACAGATGTAAATCGCTATGTTGGGATTAGACAGATGTTGCATCCAGGTACAGGCCGGGCATTCAGGTTCACAGCCATCTGCACAGCGCCATATTTTCAGATGAGAATGGGTCATCATTAAGTATTACCTTCATTCAAAACTAATCGTGCGAGATTTTGACTCTGGTCCCAATTACTTCCTAATATTTTCCTATGATTATAGTTGGCATCATTGGGAAGTGGAATAATTCATGGAGGAAAGAGAAAGGCGGCACTTACTGTGTTGCATTTTGTCCCACACACCACTTGTCGGTGGTTCAGCCACTGGGAGGCAAACACTTTATTAAGGGTTCCGAGGTGAAATTCTCTCTCCTTCAGGAGGCTGGGAAGCTGCTGGGCTGCGTACCCATGCAACAAGCGGTGGTAGCTGGACTCATTCTGCATCCTGACCTCTCTACCTTTCAGGTAGTATACCAGAGACCTTTTCACCGGGGGGAGTCTCCTCCTTTTGTGAGCTGAGTGATCCCACCCATACTGTGAAAAATAAACACGGAAATTAGACACAGCAGCGAGAACAAACTTTTATACCCACCCTTCTACATTCAAAGCCGTTCCCAGCAAAATACCGAAGTCTTCCAAACTACCCATGGAATACCATATGTGAAGATTAACACGGAAATGCTGACACAGCCTTCAGCAACATAAAGTTAAACATAAATATTTGCTAAAGAAGTAACCCTGCGATGATATTAAAACCACTCCACCCTGGCTGGGCACCGCCGAGGCACCGGGTGCCGACAGAAACGGGAAGGAGCGCTGTAAAAGGAGGAGGGCAGCCCCGGCAGCCCCCCGCCGTCAGCTCGGCGGGGTCCGGGGGGGTGAGGGGGGGGCGGGAGACGGACACGACACCCCGCCCGGTACCGACCCCACCGTCTATTGGCCTCCTCCGTCCCGTCCCGGAGCGGCCCGGCAGCATGGCTCAGCCCGGGGGCGGCGGGGAGCCGGCGGTTACGGGCCGAACGGCTGAACCCAACGGGGGCAGCGGGGGGGGGGGAC
>RSEF01000031.1:7474016-7486128 GCA_003993805.1 Himantopus leucocephalus
GAGGCTTTCAGGGACTTACTGTGCAGCGTGCTGCGCCCCGTTCACCCGCTCTCCACGCAGTGACGCCCTGGGTGATGCCCACTGGCTACCGGCGTGCTGGGTGCGCAGAGGTCATATCTCTGCCTTTGATGAAAACTAATCCTACAAGAACACTTGTCTGAACACAATGCAGCAAACTGATCCAGCTGGTGCCCCAGCCACACACACACACATCAGTGCCAGCAAGAATGAGCAGGTGGGAACATCCCATTCTGCAACAGTACAACTCCAGACCAGCTGAAGCTGGTCACAAAAATTTCACCCTCAGCCAAGCTGGAAACTGACATCATTGTTCTCCTTCAAATTTGTTTTTTTCTAACAACAAAAAGCAAGACAATGCTTACAGTGTCATTACACCAATACCATTGCTGGTCACACTGAGTAGCAGTGTTTGATTTTTCCCAGTTCTCAGTCTTGCCTTTTATTCAGATTGTAAACAGCACTCTTTTCTATATTCATAGAATTCTTGGCATAAGGTTCTTCCGTTCTACAGCAATACAGATTTACTAATATATGCCAAGCCCCAAAGAAACGTGGACTCTTTAAAGACTAGGCTATCAAACTGGCGTGTCTCCTTTCCAGTGGAGATCAGAACACGCACTAATCTTAGCACAAAACCTACTCACAGGTTGTGCAGTACAGGCGACAAGTGGGTAATGGCCTCACACGTCCTCCTTGAAAGGGTCCAAAGAGAAACAATCCAGGATATAAAGAAACATCTGAGAAGTGAGCAGTGGTAGAAGCAGCCAGTGAGTTGACCGACTCTGAACTCACATTTCCAGAGACAAGGCCACACAATCAGGCACTCCACCTTGCTGTGAAACTCTGAAGCATTACTAGCTAATGTGCAGACACTTTGATATCATTGAACTTGTTCACTGCCAAAATCACATTTGTTAGTTTTTATTTGTCTTCCCCTCTGTGTTTAATTTCAGGAGGCTGGCAGACAGTTAACACATGTTGACAGATGGCAAAGGATGGAGAAGTGAGAGACTTCACCTACTAAAAAGGCATCTCTACCACCCACACCATACCTGGCACAGAAACTACCAGACTCTGAAGATAGACATTGATATCACATGCAGTTGACAGAAAACCAAATACTCTTGAAACAAGAAACAACACCTGGCTATTTACTCTCAAGTCATTGAAAAAAAGTAAATGGAGGTGTCAATTACAGGCATCAGAGGTTTATTTACACTGAGTTTTGGTGGACTTTGAGTAGAGTTACAAACCGCGGGAACATGACTTCTCATTCCCTCTCTGGGATCAGAAACAAGCAGTCTTCTCGATTCTTCATTACATGTGCAAAGCTAGAAGATATGTTAACTTGTAAAGCAAGTGGAAATAATTTTCCCCATAGAGAGTCCATATCCATGGATAGAAGAGTAAACGTGCGTTGTTTTCTCACCACTACAATCCCAGGACCACAAGACTAGGTTATAATTGTATGAGATCTACAGAAGAGACATGGGATCTCTTGAACAAATTAAAAGTCTCTAAGAAGAAACAAGAGCTGGTGATTTACAGCAGGGCATCCAAGGCAACATATGAATCCACCAAAGAGAGAAAAAGGTATCAACTAGCATTCAGAAAGCAACCCATTCATGCCTTGGAAAAGCCACCTGAGAAACCAGAAGAGAGCATTCTGTAAGGAAGGGGTTTTTTTAAACACAATTATACCTATCAGGCCTACCTGGAAAAAATAAAGCAAACAAAAATATTAGATTCCAGACAATTATATTCTCAAGCAACTGGAAACTAATAAGCTGCTTCTATTTAGGGAATGATTTACAGCTCTTGTATTTTTTCATCCTTAACTTCACAATTAGCAAAAGAATTATGTCCTGAACACATACACAGAACTAAGGGAACAAAAGCAGCTGCAAAATGAAATATTAAAAAAAACTTCAACAATCTTGTGTTCAGTGTTTTTGTTTGCCGTAAGCTTGTCTCCTACTTAAGCCTCAAAGTTTCTCTAGGAAGCTTGAACAGAAGATGCTGATTACAGACAGTATCTTCTTCTGAGACTTCATGGTATCTGCCTTTGGTAATTTAGATGCTGTGGTGACACACCCTAAATGTCTGCACCTCTCAGAGGTTTGCCCGCTCATTCATTTGAATTTGAAAAACACCAAGAAGCCTATTGCATACAAGATCAAGGAGGTTCTTGCAAACATGAATCCTGCCTCAGAAAAGCCCAGGTGATTGTGTTTGAATTTTTAGAAACTTGAATGCTTGTATAGGTTCCATAATTCTAAATCTATTAGAAAAAGCATGCACCTTTAAGAAACCCAAATATTGGATTTACAGCTAGCCAACTGTGAGCACCAGGATCCACTGGAAAACAATAAAGTTATTTCATATACACAATCATACCCAGGGATATTTTTAAGGATAAAAAGTTACCCCAAATAATTAAACAAGTTATAAACCTCATTAAAAACGAGCAATTGACAGAGCTCCATATTCTCTTCAGTGTTTGTCACAGAATGGTCAGGGTTAGAAGGGACCTTTGGAGATCATCTAGTCCAACCCCCCTGCCAAAACAGGTTCACCTACAGCAGGTTGCACAGGATGGCGTCCAGGCGGGTTTTGAATGTCTCCAGAGTGGGAGACTCCACAACCTCTCTGGGCAGTCTGTTCCAGTGCTCTGTAACGGCTCTTATAGTGACTAGTACTTTCAAGTGACTAAAAGCAAACCTACTCCTCTATGACAACAGTGTATTTTCATTTTGTTATTAAAAATAGTGAATCCTTCTGGCACAGCATAGCCAAGGGCAATTTATAAATTAAATACTAAAAGCTCTCATTGCCACATTCAAGCTTTGATTAAAATAATTGCTATGGTTTATATTTTTCTGTTGCATTAACTTTAATTACATGCAATTCCAATGCAGCAAACCCCATTAAGGTAAATCAAGTTGGTTTAGATTTACTCCCAACTTAAATGCCACAACTTCAGTGTATGAGAATTGGCAAAGGAATTCTTCTTTATAAGATTTTTCTCTCTCATCTCCTGAATAAGTGACCTAACTATTAGAGTGAAGAGTTTAATGCTCTACTTGTTCAAATGTGAACACAAAGCAACCAAGCTAAAGCTATTATTAATGAATTATGAATACTATTAAAGACAAGGTCCATCTGTCTAGCTGTGGAAGCATACACTCCATTGCAGTGGGAATAACAATATGGTTGAATCCCTCTTCAGTTCTGCACTTGCCCATTTGTCTTCGCTGTAGCGGCACTGGAACTACAGAAGTTACAGAACACAGCAAAATTGTTGCAGCTCTATAAAACACGAAGGCATCTTGCTAGAGTAAGCAAAATTTTTTAAGAGCTTGTATTTCAGCAGGAGTTTGTCTCCTGTAAGCTGTTCCATGAACAGTGCTGGCTGTTGACTGGCTGAGACTATGAACACACGTGGAAAAAGAAAGCAGAGATATTCTATTTCAGGCTTACTCCTGTTAAAAGACTGTTTTGTTTATACAGCTAGGCCTTGCTTCTTAAGAGCTACCGCATGAAAGCCTCCTGCTGTGTAACTATGAATAACATCTGAAGTGAAAAAAAAAATACCACTGTCCCTTGCAAGCCAAATCACTGAACACGGCTTCTGCACAAAAAAAAAATATCTTAAGGCAAAAAAACAATCACACCAACTGATATACTTTGAGGTTTAAGAACTGCTTGATCTATACATTCCTTACAACACTCTATTCATTTTTGTAGCACTAACCAGCTTGCAAAGAACAAATTTGGGATTTTGCACTAATTCAATCGGAACTTAATACGTGAAATTGCAACCTCAGCCAATGAAGTTGGGCTACTAACTAAAGCAGAGAGAACATTACCTAAGAAGTATGATCTCCTGCATTTATTAATTACATAGGACATTATATATATCACATATAAAGTGATGCTTTGGATCTGAAACATTAAGAGTCTGAAGAGGTTTCAATTTTTGCTAAAGCATATAAAGGTACATAAGCAAGGGAAGTTATTTGAACACTGAAAACAGATTTAGAGTGGGGAAAAAAAGTCACAAAGTGAAAAAGCAAAGGATAATCCTGAAGATCTGAAATTCATTTTTTAAGCTTGAAACATTTCTAGCTACTCTGAAGAATATCTGGAGTTTAACCATAGTTTTTAGTTTTGTAGTAACTTTTCAAAGTTAGCAGCACAGAACCATACATAAAACCAAACCATATAAGACTGAGCATAATGAAATAAAGTCTTACTAGCAAATTCTGCCAGGCATGATAGCTACCATTTAGCAAAGCTAGTGCCATTCATTAACTTTGCATTTGCAGGGCAAGAAGAAAGATCCAACTCCATTGTTGCTCTCCATCCTGCAAACAGATGTAAATCACTCTGTGCAGATTAGACAGATACTGCATCAAGATACAGGCCTTGCGTTCAGGTTTCCAGCCATCTGCACAGCACCATATTTTCAGATGAGAATGAGTGATCATTAAGCATTACCTTCATTCAAAATTATGCATGATTTGGACTCCGCTCCTAATTACTTCCTAATATTTTCCTTGGCAGTCTACATACTTCAATTATGATAAGCATCATTTGGGAGGTAGAATAATTAACAGAGGGAAGAGAAAGAGAAGTGGCACTTACTGTGTTGCATTTTGTCCCACACACCACTTGTCGATGGTTCAGCCACTGCGAGGCAAACACTTTATTAAGGGTTCCAAGGTGAAGTTCTCTCTCCTTCAGGAGGCTGGGAAGCTGCTGGGCTGCATATCCGTGCAACAAGCGGTGATAGCTGGACTCATTCTGTACCCTGACCTCTCTACCTTTCAGGTAGTACACCAGAGACCTTTTCACCAGGGGGAGTCTTTTCCTTTTGTGAACTGAGTGATCCCACCCATACTGTGGAAAAGAAGTATGGAAATTACATAAAGCAACTAGAACAAACTTAAGACATGATCCTTCTAAATTCAAAGATATTCTCAGCAAAATACTGAAGTCTTCCAAACTACCCATGGAAGTTTAGAGTCTATTACTGGAAGTAGTCTACTACACGAAGATTAACTCAGAAATACTGATACAGCCTTCAGCAACATGAAATTAAACATAAATATCTGCTAAAGAAGTAATACCGCAATGATATTGAAAAGAGTCCACACCGGTTCAGTACCGTTGAGACGCCAGATGCTTATAGAAACAAGAGGAAACCGAGAAGTGCTTTAAATAGAAGCGGACAGCCCCCCGCCATGAGCTCGGCAGGTTTGGTCGCCCAATACCGACCGCGCCGTTCATCGGCCTCCTCCGGCCCAGCCTGGGG
The DNA here is from genome assembly GCA_003993805.1 of Himantopus leucocephalus. NCBI lineage: Eukaryota > Metazoa > Chordata > Aves > Charadriiformes > Recurvirostridae > Himantopus > Himantopus leucocephalus. Next base: position 7,479,355 of record RSEF01000031.1, read on the forward strand.
TGGCCCCGCAGCATCGCTCAGCCCGAGGGCGGTGGGGACCCGGCAGTTACGGACCGAACAGCTGAACCCAACAGGGACAACGCCGGGCGGGGGGAAGCAGCAGGAACCCGAGGAGCCCCCAGCGTCACCAGGGCAGGGAGCGGGGGCTGCCTGCTATATCGCATCAAGACACCCCTCGCCACCGGGGCCGAGACTACTCCTCTCCCCCCCTCCCCAAATACCTTCCCCAGGCACCGGAAGCCTCCCGCCCTCCTTCCCCACCCAAACCGGGCACTGGGACACGACAAACCCCAGTCAAGGTCAACCCCTCCCCCCACCGGGGACAAGAGCTTTCCCCGCCCCACCAGCCTACCTGCTCCCCCTGGAGCCCCCCGGGTCCCGCAGCGGCGGCCACCACCGCCGCCGCTTTCCGCTTCCTGCTAACTGTTTTCCGAGCCATAAGAGGAGGAGGAGGAGAAGAGGCTAAGAGCCCAGCCTGGGCCCCACATGGAGCAGAAGGAGAAGGCAGCCGCTAGAGGATGGGGCATATAAGTGCGGGAGAAGCCAGACCCAGTCGCTGTCTCTACCGCAGACCCCACCGACCACGCTTCACGACATCTTCCCCAGGCTTTTTTTTACGACAGGCGCGTCGCGCCTTTGCGGTGGCTTCCCCGCCCCACCCGAGAGACTCGTTTCCTAGCAACCGCCTCCTTTGCGGTTGCCAGGCAGCGTGGCCCCCGTCGGGGGCGGGTCAGCTCCCCCTGGCGGCGGCGGCGGATCGGCGGGGCTCGGGGTGAAGCTTCCCGGCCTCGCCCCGTGTTCGTTCCCGGCTGCCCTGCACGGATCGGCGGGGCTGGCTGGTGGCCTCCCCGGGCCCCGTCAAGAGCGCAGGCTCTTTTCTCTCTTCATTTATTTTTGAGCAACCGAAGCTTGCTGGGCAATGCCTGGAGGGCAGGGACGGCCATTATTTTGGCAGCCCCACACCTGTGCTGCTCGTGAAACTAAAAGCAGCTATATCACAGTCCCGAGAGCGAGGAGGAATAGACTGACACCATGTGGAATAATTGCTGGAGGTGACTGAGAAATTAAGAGAGGCAGGAGGCGCTGGAAGAGGCCCCGGGCAGGGCAGAAGTCGGAGACAGGCCCGGGCACCGCCACCCGCCACCTCCGCCCCACCCCTGGCGGAAGGAGGCGGGGCTCCCCTTCCCGCTAAGGTGACGTCACCGTAACCATCTCCCGATTGGGCTGGTGGGGGCAGGTGATCTCACGGTGTGACACTAGCGTGTCGCTGGGGAGGTGAGGTGGAGGGTAGGTAGACAAGATGGCGTCGTCCGGTTGTGGGGCTGGAGGTGACGACACGGCGCGGGTTTCGTAGGGGCGGGCGGTAGGCAGTGACCGCGGGGGCAGTCGGAGCTGCCAGGCGCCGCGCAGGTAATGAGCGGGCCGGTAGGGGTAGGGGTAGGGGTAGGGGTAGGGGTAGGGGGTGCTGGTGCTGGTCTCGGTCTCCCTTGTAGCAGGGCCTGGGCAGGGGAGTGCAGCCGGCCGCTGCCCGAGCCCTCCGCCCTGCCGCTGGGCCAAACTTCGCCGCTGCTTCTCCTTGTCCGGCGTGAGGGACCCTCTGCGCCCCCGTCGTGATTCAGCAGATGTGAAGTACCGGTGGGGCGGCTGTGGAGCCACTGTCCTCACGGGGTGGGCTCGCAGGTTGGGGATCTGCTCCCGGCCGCGGAGGGGAGCGAGCCTGTGGGCGCTGTGTTAGCGTATGGCCTTGCTCCGCCTCCACGGCATCTTGATATTGCTTTTGAAGGTACCGTTTAATGGAGATGAGAACCTGCACGGTCAACTCAGAGGGACAGAGTCCTGGCGCTCTGTCCTGGGCTAGACCTGGGGAACAGAGGGAGGTCAGGCAAGTAGGGTGATACTCCTTTCCCTACACTCTTCTGCTTTCTGGTAGTTTTGGGGACTGCCTGAGTCAAGGGAATACCTTTCTGTGTAGTAACTCTTAATTAATTTGCCTTCTAAGAGCTGATTATTGTTGAAATATGAGTGAATGGTTAGTGTCCATGATATTTGGAAGTAAGTTCCTCCCCACGGTAATTAAATCTGTGAAGAACCAAAACATCTGCTTTTGTTTGGGGGGTGTGTGGTTTTTGTCAAGTCTGCTTTCAGGTAATTTGTTAATTTCTGGCTCTTATGTTGTGAAAACCATAGTACTCATCTTCCCTGTGCCACTTGTGACTTTAGATTTCTACTGTATTCACTCTTTGGTTGTGTCTTATTGTAGGCTGAAGAGCCAAAATCTTGTTTACTTCATGGGTTGTAGCCCTCCACATCTCTGTTTATGCTTATTACCTATTTCTGGATCTTTTCCAGTTAGCTGTTCTGCTTCTGAATGGGGGAGAGGATCATAGCTTTCTCTGCATTTGAGATGCAGGCATACCATGGATGTATATGCTGGTGTAAAAATACTTCAGTTTTGTAGTATCTAACTTCTTGATAATGCCTTGTGTTCTGTTTAGCTCAGTGCTTACTAGAAGTAAAACATTTAACACTTTTATAAAGCTATTCAGTATAATTCAAGAACCATCTTCCTGAGTTTTGATAGCTCAAAATATATTGTTTTAAAGGGAAAGTTAGGATTGCTTTTTTTTAATTAGTAAAAGAAATTACGATAGATGGAAATGAGTAATCACCTTATCAAGTGTTTTTATTCCCTGTATCACTTTAAAATTCCAAACAAGCAAAAAAAAAGTAGTCTTACAGAAAACTTATGACCTTGATGCTGTCTTGTTGGAATAGAGATAAGCAGGTGGTCTCTGGCACTTGGCTGTGCATCTAATATAGCTGCCATCCTGGACTTGGTAAAAATGTATTCATGTTGAATTTAAGCACTTTGAGGTGGATATTCCTAAATGACAAGTGAGTATTGCCAAATTAAGGAACAACTGAGTTGTGACTGGTGATATAACTTCAGTGGCTGTGCTATTGATAGAAGGCATATTGCATCTCAGCCTGTTATGGGGTTAAGAGGCTTTTGTGGGAGCTTGGTGGGGGGGAATCTTCTTCCAACTGTGATCTAGGGTGTTAAGGAAAAAGAGGAAGAGGTGATATTGCGATTAGCCAGACCTTTTACTCGCCTTCCTTCCCTTATCATCCTTGGAGCATGGGACTTTCTGGCTCTGTGCAGGCACTCTTGCAACTGCTGGCTTCCTAGGGCTGACCCTGCATACCTGGCATCTCTGCTTTGCAACAGCGTTTTTCAGGGAAGAGGGGGGAAAAACTGTTTTGGCTGTCTCCTCTCCTTTTCTCCATGCAGAACAGAGCTATGTGTGTAGCACTGTACTAGCTGTGGGGAAGGGAATGGGGCTGAGATGGTACGTGTGGTAGCAGCATAGCAGAGTTGGACCGATTTATTCAAGGCCATGTGCAGGATGGTGTTAGGTTGCAGTACCATGGTAGTATTGCTACTTAATGACTTCAGTTTTCTGTACATACAGAGCTGTGATTCAAAAGTGGCAGTGATGCTTCAGATCACCATTGCAATTGGGTGACCTAAACCTTTTAGGCAAAACCTTAATCCTAAGGATAGGAGGAGAGAAAACACGTAGTCTTTAAACTTAGCTTTTGCAAGCTCGTGGTTTTAGTCTCAGAAACAAAACTGAAAGTGATTGTACCTTTCTTGTCTCACTGGCTGGATCTGGCCTGCAAGTTTGATACTTCTTTTTTTCCTTGTGAGTGCACTGTGGAACAAAGGAGTCAGGGAAGAAGTTGCTTCTACTAAGACTCTGCAGAAGTCAAGTGTAAGCTGAAACTTTAAAGGGAAAACCAAGGAAATCTCAGGTATAAGATAAGTAAATAAATAAATGTTAGTTTCTCTTTAATTAATTGAACTTCAATTTTCAGAATATTTTAAGAGTATACTGATCAGTATAGAGAATATACTGATCAGCTGAGAGACTTGCTGCATAGTTTATGTTGATGGATAGAAAAATCTTAATGATAGAAAAATCATCAAAAACATGTGAAGAGCTCCATCCCTATTGTTTACATGGTGTTTTGCAGTGCCCAGTACTTATCCTAGAGACAAAAATCTCTAACAGAATAGGAGTCAGGTTTCTGGATTGATCCAGCAGACCACCTTATCTAATTCTATCACACTGGCGGCCAGAGCTGTTTTGGCTGGTGCTGGTGGCACTGGCAAAAGTGCTGTAATGCCACAGAAGGTATCACCTTACTCATCCTCCTCCTTTTTAATTGTATAAGCTTATGGTTTTGTGTTGCTTCCACAAACTTTAGGGATTGATAATTCAGGACATTCGATATTGTTGTCAATGTCCAGTCTCTATATCGTAAGTTTTTGACATCAGCCTGTTCCTGTATGTTACAGTTGGTGCTGGGTTGAATATTTTGATAAATTGATCTGTGAGAAATTTAGTTTTACTTATTAGACAGAACTTCTGTCCAGCCTTCTCTGGCATTTTGTTTCTAACATAATCACTCCCAGTCTTTTCAATCATAAATTCCAGAGCTTCATCTGTCATTTAACAAGGTTCTCTACCTAAAGGCATTACTATCTATTTAAAATTGATCAGTGCAATTCAGATCAATGTCAGTGTAAAGAAGGTCTAGTGGAGCTGTAATTGAAAAGCTCTGGAAGATGTTTTTGAAAACTATTGTTTGAAGAAAAGGCAAATAAGGGTTGTTTACAAATAGCTTTTTTGTTTGAAAAAGTAGGTGTTCTAGGGTGTATCAAAGGTTGGTTTCTCTTCCCTGTATTGTGTCTGCTTGCTCTGATGACTAGGAAGGCAGTGCTATTGATCTTACAGCATGTACCACTCTACAATTGATCATTTGGATGGCAGTTGATCGATACAAGCCTGACAGTTTTTCTGTGTTAACTACCTAGGTAGGTAATCCTCTCTGGTGTGCAAGTGCGTTGCTTAATGCTTTGACCCTCTGACTTGGTTTGAATAAGCTCATGTTCTGTGTCCCTAATGACCTTTTGTAGTCAGTGTAGTCTTGTATTGAGGTCTCCTAAGAGAAACTAAACATTGGGGTTTTTCCCTCTCTTAAATGATCAGATTTATTCCAAATCCTTGCTTGCATGGGGAAGGCATTTTCTTAAAAGTTAAGAAATACTGTTTTTCACGTGGTTGGGAAGTTTTGAAAGAACAGCTTGTATGTCCAGACTTGATTGTGGTGTTTTGTTTTAGTTTTTTTCCTCTTTGAAAGGCTACAAGGTCTTTTCAGAATCCTTTAAGCTTGCAGCATACTTGAAACACAGGAGTATATCAAAGGGGGAACAGAATATCGTTGCTCTGACTTAAGTTTAAATCTTTTCTAGAAGGGAAAGCAGACTGGTTCAAAGTGCCATGTTGCATTAGTAGTGTTACAGTTTCTAACTAACTGACTGAGTACAAATGGAAATTCTGAGCTTGTATTTTCTCAGCTTCATTTTGTGTCAAACTTACACCAGAGTAACATTTTGAGTGGGGAAATCAGAACATGAGTCTTATCCAAGTAGTAGTCAGTTCTTCAGCTGGAAGATGGTCTGAATATGAATATACTTAAGCTACTTAGCTATTGGTAGTTGGTATCATGGAAACTAGTAATAAAGAGTTGTGAGCTCCTAGTTAGTCTGGTCTATGTTGCTTGGAGATCAGCATTCATGATAACTATGTACTAGATTACATGAAAGATTTGATTTAAGCCCTTTCCTAATGTATATGTTTGTGCTTGCACCATTTGACATCTCTAGGTTAGCAGCAGATGAAGCTGTGACTGAAATGACTGGTGAGATTTATTCCTTGAGTTTGGGAGGTTGGATTTCTAAGAGTATGCATATTACCAGTTGTGCTATGTCCAGTGTTAGCACTGTGCTTAATCTAGACAAAGAGATGTGCTTATGTGTTCAACTTGATTTGCTTCATCAATTATGAACTCTAAAATAAAACTAGATTCCTAGTTTATAAGCACTCTGCAAAGTAATTTTTAAAGCATATATATTTCCTTTTCTGATACAGCAAAGCCACACTGGGTTCCACCTTAATGACTAATACCATCATGTGTTGTCCTTGCACAATAATGGATAATAATTTGAAGTAGAAATATAGGAGGCACATGTAGTAGATAAAGGAGTTTATATGAATAAAATCACCATTAATCATCTGGAATAAAATTGTGTGTGGCGAAAAAGGATAGAAAAGCTTTATGCTGCTCTGAGAAAATAATGTGTTCTTAATCTTTTAATTAAGTATTAGGTCACCACAAGCAGTTTTTTGCTAGTCTATTTGATTTCTTGGTAGAAAAAAGCTGAAAGATTGAGTTTCATTTTGCTTGCTGTGTTCGTAACAATATAAAAAGAAGGGGTTTCATTGTGCTTTTCAGAAAGTACCCTTAGGTTCTTTATTGGGAAGAGAGAGAGTGAGTAAGTTAATGTATCCCCTAAATCATGTGTGAGTTGGAGTTTTGCAAACAAAAATGGATGGAAAAATTATGGTAGTATAAAATAACTTTGCACTTGAGGGGGTAATGAACCATAAAGATTTTTGGGGCGGATTTCTATATTACATGCCTCTGAGATTTGTGAGTTCCTTATAAACCTAGATTTGTTAATCAAGCTGTAATTCTATTAGTGGTCATTGGCTGGCAGGGCTCTGTACCTGCAATTACTTTTACAACTAAGCATATAACTATTTGAAGTATCATCTTCTAGATACTAGTCTGAGGAATAATTTAAAGAAAATGTTTGGCTATGTCCTGGTTTGAGCGACACAGGACTAATTCCTCTTCTAATAC
>RSEF01000031.1:7505701-7546732 GCA_003993805.1 Himantopus leucocephalus
CAACATTATCCTCTTCATCCAGGCTGCCTTCCCTGGCTGTGTCGACAGTTTGTACAGAAGAAGAATCATCTCAAAGCACAGCGACTACGGTAAACATGCAGTGGATTAGAATTGGGGTGGGTGGGGAGATGTGGAGGTGCAGAGGCAAATGTTGCTTCTAAAATGTCACGTGGCTTTGGTTTTAGGTTCATTTAATGGGAGTGATGTGTAGATACTCTTAATTTACACTGCAAATTGATGAGTCCAACAGGTCTTCATGCTGGCAGTTCTGAACCTCAGATTATTACTCTGCAGGTTTCCCCAAAATCTGGAGTTTTTAGACTGATTCTGGTGACTTTTAGCTCTTGTTTGTAGTTGCACACCTTTGAACTAAGCATATAAGATGTCTTCTTTGTACGGTCCTGCATTCTGTCTTAACCAACTGAGATACATCAGATTCTGAAGTGCTATTAGGTTTTGAGTTAAATCTCTGCTAGATTGGTTCCTCAGCCTCCTTATCTATTTGCTGGAAATAATGGGAAATGCAGGCTTTTCAAGGAATAGACACAATAATAAATTAAAAAACACACATGTGCTATGTCATTCAGGAAAGAAAAAGTGCTTGCAGTTGACCTGCAGTGAAATAAATGTCTTTTTTTTTTCTTTTTTAAAATTTTCTTCCTGAGATCCTTTTAAAATCTAATCTTTAAAATGAAGAAAATTATGGTGGTCTGAAAATTATGCTCTTCCTTGTGAAGGAGGGTGGAAGGATTGGTTGGTAGATAGCAAAACCAGTCTTGAAGATCATCCGAGATTGCTAACATTATAGTTGTTTGCCATACGGCTCTGAGACGTGAGTTCGATGCTCCGTTTCCTCAAACTTGTAGCAAGTTCTAAAATTACTTTGAGGGCACTTAACTTTACGGCAGCTGTTGCCTTTGTCTCTTGGTGAATAAGAGCAAAGATTTGAGTAAGCTTGTGGGTTTTTTTTTCCAAAGAACCTGAGATCTGGACACTAGTACTCATGAAGTTTAGTGAAAGCTATATAGTCAAATCCTCTAGCTGCTTCTAAAATAATCTGGTTTCTTCTGTCCAGCATAAGCGATGCTTCAGTGGTTCTGTGGTCTTACAGGATACTGTAGGGTTTTGCGTGATACCATGTGCTCTGAAACAAGTGACACTGCTGCACTCCGTTGTTCTTTCACCTCTTTTCAGGCTTAGGTAAATGCACTATTAATTGCGAAATACAGTATTCTGGCAACCAGCGTATTCATGAGAGCGCAGCAGAACAGCTGTTCATTGGCCATTAGAGCAAAATTAATACAGTAAACTTTGGCAGAAGCAGCAGTGTGCTGAGTAACTGCTTACTGCTGCGGATCATGGGTTTGAGAGGTGAATGTATGATCATATGTAGCTCAGAGGTGAAGCCTCGAAGTATGACATGTGACATATCTCTAGGGATTAACATGAAAGATCACTTACAGCTAGATAGATGGGCATTCAGATGGCCAAATTTTCACTCTATTAAAATCTCTATTAAAGATCAAAAGGGAAGTTGTATTCTTGAGAATGCAGTAAGGGAAGATACAAACTGCTAAACAAAAAAATGGATTTATTAGGAGAAGTAATAAAGATTTTAATTTGAAACTATTTCTGCTTTGGAAGTAGTAAACGAAGATATGTGTTGCAACAGAACTAGGTCTTTCTATTTAAATTCCAAGACTTCAGACTGTACTCGTTTCACATTTCCACAATATGGTCCCAGTGGCTGGAAAATGTCAGCTGAGCTGCAAGAAATTGAAGTAAATGCAACAAAAGTATTGAAGTAAATGTAACAATAATCCTCAGAGTATGAAAATAATAGAAGGAAGTCACAGTCATCCCTGTGGCTGGGAACAGAAGGGTCATGCATCCCTTTTTTTCAAGATTACACAAGAATAGACCTGTCCTTCTCAGAAAGCCTCAGGACAATTACATGTCACAGCATGTTCCACAGTGATTTTATATAATACATATAATTTTTTTCCTCACAAGACTAGAAGGTGTAACTTTGGATTTGGAGTTAACACTGGAGTTTATGCTTTACCAGTGAATTGGATCTAGGATTTTTTTGATGGAAATAAACCTGTGATTTCTCTGAGGCTGCACTGATTCTGTCCTGGGTGGTGCCCTGTCCTCTTTTTTTGAAGCTCACTGGTTTGCTTTTTGCAGCATTGCCAGAGGAAGGAAGGACTAGTGAAAACAGCAGGTTGGACTTAAACAAAACAGAAAATTAAACAGAAGTCTCTGGTTACGGGAGGATGGGGCACTCCTGGTGGACCATTCAGAATCTGTACCGCTGCACTAGCGTGATGTCTATGAGCACATCAGCTGCAGGCAGGACTCCCGGCCTCTGTATGAAGTCCCTAAAAGTAGGCATAGTGTGCAAGCATGTACTCAAAGCTCTGCACATCTGCTTCTTGAAGGGCACTGAAATGCGAGTTTGAGATGTAAGGGAGCGTGGCTACTGAGTGACCAGTCCTGGCTTTGTCCCCTGCAATTCCTTTAGGTGTTTCCCTCCTCCACTGGAAGTCAGTAACCACAAGCCCAGGTTGTCACGCTCAAGTAGATTGAGGAGGAGTTGGTTTTCCCAGACTCTTGAATCTCCAGTGTCAGAAGCAGTTTTGGCATTCCTGGCTGCAGCATCCATAACAAGGCATCGTCCTTCAATTTGAAAACCAGCTGATTTCAGGGCTACACCAGACACCCATTTCAGTGTATCCTGTATTCTAGTGCTTTTTGCTCTGGTCGAAGTGCCTGGAGAGGGTGTGTGTGAAGAACTTTGAACCCCTTTACCACCACAGGGAGAGGTTCTTGGGTAAACCAATTCATCAGACTGAATATGATTTCTTGGGCTTTGTCTCCTAGAAGAGAAATGCTTACCCTGCAGATGAAAATGGTCAGAAATGCAGAACAAAACTTCCTTGATGGTGGTTTGGGTTTTTTTTTTCCACCAAATAAATGGAATTTGCCAAAATCCTAATAGATTCACTCAGAACTGGTTTTCTGTAAATGGGTTTTTTGTTGTTTAGTTTGAGCCCAAAGAAGGTCTTCCTGAAAGAAGTGGGCAAGGTTTCAAGCAATCTATGTTGGCATAATAAGTATCAAGAAATGCAAAAAACCGAGTCTCTCGGTCCACAGTGATTTCTTGCAGTCTTTTCTAATTCTATTTAAAATGCAGGAAGGCTTTTAAACGAAATGTGCAGATTTGATGGGGCAAAGTTCTGCCTTTGCACTGCTGTTACCTTGGGAGAAGTAGTATAAAGTGGTGGGTTGGTTCTGCCCTGTGGCAGCCTGGTTCTGCAGAAGTGGAGCAGGTGTAGAGCGGGGAACGTTACCCAGCCTTGTTGGTATACTGGGAATGGGACTAAGCGTTGGGCGTTGGTAGAAGAATCACGTGCTCTTTTTAGCCAGTGTCCCCCATTGCTCATATATGGCACATGAAATGCAGTGCTTTGAGAGTCGAAAAGGGGCGTACGTTTCTCTTAATGCTTTCTCATGGTCAAAAAGTCAAGAGAAGTCTCTAGGCAATGACGTCAAAATTATCACTGTCATTTAGGCTGGGTAGCACTGGGTCAAGAGCAGAACAGGAGCCAGCGTGTTACACTGAGCTGCATGAACGTGTAGTTGTTACAGTGACAGAATAAATAGGCTTACAATTATTATGAGGGGGGACACATCCTTTGTGGAGTATAGTCTGTTTGTAGAGTGCTGAGAGAAGAAACGATCCTTGTGATGTCTATTCTATAACTACACACACATGCGTAATGTCTGCATCTCACATGTGGAAGCCTGATCAGACCACAAGTCTCCCTGTATGGCAGACTTATTCCCAGATCTCTCCCATAAAACCCTTCTCTCCCATCTGTATCAAATTCTGCTCACTGGTGCATAATGTTTATAGTCATCTTATTCATGTGTTGTCCAGCAGGTACACCCAGACTACAAGGAAACAGAACTCCCTGTGGTAAGTTCCCAAATACCTGTGTGCTTGCACTGGATTGTGTTTCTGAAAATCTCCAGAAGTGGTGTTTCTCTGAGTACAAAAAATCATAGGTGATAAGTAAACTTGGAGTGGAAGAAGCAAGCTCCATGCTTCCTCTACAGGAAACCCCTGCAGGATTTGGCTGTATCTTAAAGACTTCCAGTGTTGCAAGGGTTGGGTATTGCAAGGTTTGAGCCCACTTGTAGGAGAGGGTATATTGCGAAGAATCTGGATTGTTGATTGTTGTTTTGAGGGTAAAAAGAGCATGGTGGGACTTAGACTATGGGCACTGCTTCGTTTCATACTAACAGTGAGCAACTTCCCAAGGGCAGTCTAGAAAGCCTCTCAGATTAACTACTTGGGGTATCCTGGTTCTGCAGTAGCCAGAAGCAGCACGTGGGGATGCAGATGACGACCATCATCTCAACCTCTGAGTTTTCCCTTTTAGGTAACACACCAAAATTTCCCAGTGTCTAAAGTGCCCAATAACTCCAGCTGCACAAAGCAGTCAGGTGGCCCCGCTCCTGAGCTACAGCAGTCCCTCTCCGCTAGCGAGAGGCAGTGCGTAGAGACGGTCGTCAACATGGGGTACTCACCTGAGAACGTCCTGAAAGCCATGAAGAAGAAGGGACAGAACATAGACCAGGTAAGAGCTTGTGTAGCTGGAAAGAAGCCCTTGACTGGATGCTGATTCTGATGAGAAACAGCCTTGGGTTTGCAAAATGGATAGGGAGAAATACTTTTATTCTAACAGGGGGTTGCAGCCTTTAGCTGCTGCAATATTAACCATTGGAGAAGTTGTCACCTGGCAGGGAAGGCTCCCAAAACCAAAGAAAAGAGTGTCTGGGCCTGTTTCTGATGAGGCTGCTTGAGTCAGACACACCTGTGGGTGCTGGGTCGGAGCTGTGCTGAGCTTGGGATGGGCCCTTGGCTCCACATGAATCTGGGGGAAGTGTTGGGTCTTCCCAGGAGTCACAAAACCATTGAAGGAAGCTTAGCGTGGCTTTATGTCATGCTTAGTGCCGTGTGACTAAAAAAACAGCCAGAAAAAACTTCCCTTGTTCTGGGCACAAGGGGTTACGCTGCTGACATGTCTTCTTGTAGAGAGATTGGCCCCTGCAGGCTTAGGACAGCCGTGGCACTCACAAGGCATCACTGACCAACTTTCTTTTGTGCGCCCTAGTTGTGGTGCTTCCTCCCTCCTGTGTTGCCTCAAACACTTGCTAAAACCAGGTCACAGAGCATAAAGCGCTGCAGGGTGGAGCGTGGCTCTGGATCCTGGATCTACTTCAAACATTTTGAAGCAGGGAGACCGTGGCCAAACTTTCCGTGCTGACCCCGGGTAGGCTGTGTGCTGCACAGAGCGTTGTCCGGCAGGACTGTGCCTGGGGAGGAGTGTTCCTGTGACTTCTGCTTGTGGAGCTGATCTGCTTGTCCAGTACCTACGCATCAAGAGGGATTTAAGCAGTGTGCTGGAGTGAACTGTAGTATCAAATGGAAAAAATGTCCCTTAGGATGGTGGTTTTAAATCCTGCTGTATTTGCAGGCTTTGTTCTTTTGCCTTCCTAGCATTACCTATCTGACCCTTCCCTGTACCTCTCAAAGCTGAGGATGGATAAGAAATGTGGCAGTGGTTTCTGGGCTTCTGAGCTGGGAAATGCAGCTCACGCAACGTTATGCTGAGTTGATCTTAAAAGGCTGACTGCTTTCAGATTGCATCAGCTCTTGCGGCTGTCTGAGAGGAAGCTAAAAGCTGACACATCTTGACTCCTGGACCTACAGTTTCGTTTTAAAAACTTGTAGTATAAAAAGCACAGTTTAAACTTCTGCCTTTTGCTGAGTGATCAGGCATGGAAAGCTAAAGATAGGCTTCTGAGACTGTTTTGACTAGAGTGGAAGATGATGTTCAGAGCTGGTGGGAGAGCACAGGAGGTCAGAAGGGCTCGTCTGTTTTCTCAGAACAAGCTCTTGCATAAAGAGCGTCTCAACCCTACTAGGAAGGAGTTTATCTCAGTCCCTGGTGAAGTCTGGGGTAGAGTTGTGCTGGGCCTCTCTGCGAGTACAGAGACGGTATTCAAACACATGCTACAAATGCCACTCTGCAAACTTAAGTTTATTTTCTTCATTCCCCACAGGTTTTGGATTACCTGTTTGCACATGGACAGCTTTGTGAGAAGGGCTTTGATCCACTTCTTGTTGAAGCAGCTTTGGAAATGCACCAGTGTTCAGAGGAGAAGGTGAGGGTGCAAGGTGCCAAGCAATAGAGAGAATGTGCCATGGTGGGGAATTCCAGCAGCAGGTCCTCTGGCTGATGTAATTCTGGCTTTCATGTTAATACAGCCTTGTTTCCAAAACTGACCACCAAAGGATATCTTTGCAGTGATAAAGCAAATATGTGTTAAAGCGTTAGAATTCTTCTGCATTGTTTTATTACTGTCACTTACATGCATTTTTATGGGAACAGGATTTTTTAAAGAACCGGCTTATTGTGGTTGTAATGTTTTGAACCCAAAGTTCTGTTGTGGGTGAGGTGCTTGGTACAGAGACACTTAATTTCAGAAGCAGCAAATTACCTTTCAAACCCTTCCAGCCTGCCCTGGCTGTGAATTTTCTCCCTTGTACAAACACATCTGCCTGGCTGCTCAGCAAAGTGGGTTAGGGCTCACTCTGGAAGAAGTTGGAAAATACAGTTTTTGGGGTCTAGTTTATTGTCTGGCTGCTTTACCAGCACCAGAAGTACAGAGGCAGAAGTGGGTAGCCAGGGCAGAGGACAGCAGGGTCTTTTAAATTTTGCCAGCCTGTTGTGTGCCAAGTTACTGTATGAAGTTTTTAGAGGTGCAATCCAACGCCCCCAGACATATATATGCCTTCCTGCCTTTTGTGGACTTGGTGATGACCTTGCAAAAAGGGGACCACCAGTGTGAAGATGGGAGAAGTGACTGAGTTTAGGAAACACCTTTGCTACTGGCTTAACTGCAAAATTGGAAATGGCTAATCTCCTGATTGCCCATTTCAACCTGCTTGCTTGTTTTGGGGTTTTTCTTTCCCCTGGCGTGGAGGCACTGTATATGGCAGAGGGTTCATAAAAGTCCGATCAGCTGATTCGCTTCTTGTCACTTTATTTTTTCAAAGCTCAGGGAGGATTTGTGGTTGATGTTGGTAGTATTGTACACAGTGTGTCCAATAGGGTTTGTGCTAACCTCCCATGTTTGCCCTAGATCTGGAGAGCCAGTTGATGGTAAGGGCTACTGTACCATTCCCAAAGTCAAAGTAACTTAAAAAAAAATTCAGATGCAGCAGGAGCTTCTGGATGGGGGAGCGGGGTGCCATTAATCAGCACTTTTGGGAGCCCAAATTGGGCCAGGCTGGTAAATTTCCTACTGGGAGAGAGACACCCCCACAGGGTGAGCTTTGGTGCCCTTGCTGAAGAGGATTTTGGAAATGCGTGACTGCAAACACAGGGGACTGAAGGTGAGGCCCTGTGGGCTACTGCACCCAGAGCTCTGCCAGCTCTGGTGTGACTGGACTTTCTCCAAACGGAGCTGGAACGGGCTGTACTTGCGGAAGAGGAATCCACCCCATGGGGTGCCCAGTCGCTGAAGACTGGTTCTGTGCTAAACCTCCACCAAGCACTGATCTCCTTTTCTCTTGCAAATAATGGACTGTCTGTGTCTTTCAGATCACAGAACTTCTCCAACTAATGAGTCAATTTAAAGAAATGGGCTTTGAACTCAAAGACATTAAGGAGGTCTTATTATTACATAACAATGACCAACACAACGCTTTGGAAGATCTAATGGCCCGTGCAGGAGCCAGCTGAAAACACATTCCTGGATTCTCAGAGTGCAACGGAGCAGGAGCAGCCCCGCCACCTTCACATCCAGTGTGACTTGCTCTCCACAGGAAGGAGTCTGGCTTTTCGCATACAAGGGAGAGCGACTGAGCAAGCCCGTCCGCGTGCATCACTCCAGCATTTCTCTTTCCACTGAGAGCCAACTTTCTTTCTTAAATTAAATTTTTGAAGTGTCCTTTCCTAAGTTTCCTTTTTCCAGCTTGGCCACGGAGAGTTTAGAATGACCAGCCGCTACTCTACATTGTACATACGTAGAGACGGGAGTGGTTTCCCCCCCTCTCTGTTGCACTGGAGTTGGACAGAATACTAAGTTGGTTATGAAACTAGGATGCTTTGGTTCTTTGAAGCTGCTTTCATGGTGTCTGCTTGTACTGAATTACTTGACTGTGGCACAGCCCAGATTAACTGGTTAAATTTGACCTTTAGTGCAATGGAGTTTTATTTTTTGGTTGAAAGTTAGTCTGTAACTTAGTAAAACACTGGTTCAGAAACTGTCGCTATGCATAAAGAGAGAAGCTGTTCCTCTTGTGTTGTTTTTTTTTTTAACCCATGCATCCAACACTTCTGCCAGACATGAGCGTCCAATGCTGAGTGCTGTGTAAGTTCTCTTGAAACAGGTAAGCTGTGAACTCTACCTGGACCTGCAAATTGTGTTGGTTCTTGAACCTGAAGGCAGAGAGCTGGGGCTCAGTATTCTTAATCCCCCCCCGGCTTGTAGGATATTTAAGCCAATGCCCTGCTAGAAAATCATTTTATCTTTTTGTTTTAAATAATACTCAGTGTGGTGCAGGAGGTTTCTTTCAAGCACTTTCTTTAAAACAAATATACTCACTGCATTAGTTCCGTTTTTCACACTGCTATAGAATTACATAAGAACATCTAGTACTAGAAATCAGGTTTTGGGTTGTTTTTGATAGTTCAAAGTATTACATTGTACATTGTTCAAGCTCTAAATAGAAATATCAGCAGTCTTGAGGAATCTTTAAAGTAATTTGCTAAATATTTTGATTCTGCAGAAAAACAACTAATAAAACCCTCGAATATAACTCCCAGTGTCATGGTTCCCATCTCTCACGCTCTTTGGCTTCAGCAGACGAAGAACTTGCTGGATCCTGCCCGCCCAGGTGGTGCCTGCTCCTGTAGGCACATGTGGACACTGTGTTGGGCAGAGCGGCCAGAGGTCTCCAGGCAGGCGGCTGCAGTGGTGGAACGTGCTGCTTTTTTTCTGTGCTTGTTTCTGTTTTGTTGCAAAAACCAAGCCTAGGGATCCAAGCTCATGTCACAGCACAGAGCTGGGAGCGCTGGACTTCAGGAGGGGAGAACAGCTCAGCTCGTTGCCTCTCTTTAAGTTTTTCAGTAGGAGCTTTTAGCTCATCAGGACCCTGAAGGAGATGGCATTTGTCTCCATTATGTTGTTAACTTTATATGGCCAAAACATCCAACTTTGGTCCAGTGTTAATTCCTGGAATTTTCTGTGAGGTGCTCAGATATGTTACACACCTTTACCCAAAACAAAATGATGCTGAGGAGAGATGTAGCTGGCAAGTATCTGGGAGACGTGGAGATGGATGATGATAAGGTTTCTGGATTTACGTCACGGGGTGGCTGAAGGCTGGAAGCATGTTTTTGGGGCAGCTTCACACAGAAGGAAAGACCACGGAGAGAGGGGATTCACCGGGTGGCTTAGGGGAGAAGCACTTCTGAAGAAACATGGAACAAGTGACACCATGTGATGAGATTTGAATGTTGTTTTGGGCACTGTGCATCACTAGCGACTCTGGTACTGTTGTTCTTGCCTGTCAAGTTACAAACAAAGCTCAGCCTGGAGGTGGGGAGGTCCTGCTGATGGCTGGTGCGAGGCTGGGCTCTGCCCTGCTGCTAGCTGGTGAGACAACTGCGTCCCCGGTCACACTTGAGACCCGAGAGCTTTTCCTTGGGTTCTCAGGCCAGATTGATTTATGTACTTGGTTCTTGGCACTGCTTTAACTTTGTCAGAAGTTGTTCTCCTGCCTTCTGCTAGCTGCTGCCAGATACCAAGGACTGGGTGCCTTGGCGAAGAGGCTTGTGGGGAGAAGCATAGAGGCAGAGCCAAAATTGGCAATTGTGCTTTGAGCCAGAGAGCCCCTGCGCTGCCTCCTGATGGTTCTGGACAGCAGCAGCCTGGTAAGGGCTCTGATGGAGACAGCTGCACGGGACGTGGCTGGGCAGCTCTCCGTGCTGTGGAGACCGACGGCTTCTGCTGGCGGTGCAGCAAAACCTGGCACAAGGGTTGTTCTGCTGCTGCTGCTGCCGCAGGCTGTTCAGGTCAGCCACACGTGGCTGGAGGACAGCTTCTGAAACACCAGCTACGTCAGCAGGCCAGGTCAGAAGGGGATCTCCTACCAATTCCCAGCCCTAGTTAATCTTTTGCAATCAAACAAACAGGTGTTTTGATCATGTTTACTTTAAAACAAATTTTACTGGTGTTCTGTAGTAAATTGAATTTTATTTTAAATAATGTCAGTTATTCAAATAAAATATCAAGCATCTGCCATGAGCATTAATAGTCTTTGTTGCACCTGAATACAAAAGTGAACCCATTTTAGTTGTGTGTTTATTTGGTTGTACGTGGCCAGGCTCTCTTCATCTCTTAGACTGCTGGAATGACAAACACTTTCACATAATGTTCCTCAAGTTGAAGTGAAAACAGTTCAAGTGAAAACCATTCATATCAGGTGTCAGTGCAGTATCAAACAGCGGGAAGGGAATGACACTTTTAAAATGCTCATTTAGCACATTTTCACACAAGAATTAAAGCAGCATCTAGGTAATAACCTAACAGTGGAGAGACAAACATTACCGTTTTTGACAACAGTGTTGTTAGTTTCCACTGTGCACTAGAAGCCCACTTTTGGTATCTCCTGGGTGTGCAGTACTTCAAGCATGTCTGTAGCCCTGTTATTGCCAAGGATGGGGGGATTTTCAGAGCCAGGGCTGCTTTTTTTAATTATTATTTTTATTTTAGTCAAGTCTCACATTCAGTAGGGAAAAATAAAATTCTGAGAACAGACTGATAATAAAATCATATATTTAACAAGACACAGTCTCGTGGATTGGCTGGAGGGCTCCAGTTTATATAAGGGTTATCAGACCTTGGAAAACTGCTGCGTTGTTGTTGTTGTTGTTCTGTTCATGTGTTGTTTCTCAGTGTTCCTGGCCATTCCTCCAGGGAGCAAATAGTTCCTGCTCTGGGAACTTGCACTGAGGCTCAGATCT
The DNA here is from genome assembly GCA_003993805.1 of Himantopus leucocephalus. Lineage (NCBI taxonomy): Eukaryota > Metazoa > Chordata > Aves > Charadriiformes > Recurvirostridae > Himantopus > Himantopus leucocephalus. The sequence continues at coordinate 7,516,813 of RSEF01000031.1, forward strand.
GACAGACAGACTTGTCTTTCACAGGACTTGCAGATGTCTCAAATTTGGTGGCTGACTTCACTCCCACCTCTGTTCATGGAAGCTTTTGGTCACTCATCTGTCTTGTTACAACCACCTCTGAAGCTACCAAGGTTAGAACATGGCACTGTTGGATGTGCGAATGGTGTGTTGATTTAGAAATGGCCAGCTTGGGTAAGAGACTGAAAATGCCTGTGAATGTACTTTGCTGAGCTGATCTTTAAAAAAACTGGAAGTACAATCAACCAGTACTCATCTCCCAAATGTCAGAGTACATGGAGGGGAAGTTTTCGTCTCTGGCACTGTGTTACTGGCTGGGCATCTCATTTTGCTGTGACCTGTGCACACATCCTACAGCCCGACGTTTTCCTCTGCTCCAAATGAAGTTGCAAAACTCAGGAGCTGGCTGATAGCCCCATTTTCTGTATGCTTGCTGAGAAAGTGCTGGGGAAACCGCTGCACGTGCTCGCATCCATTTATGCTTTCAGAAGGTACAAGGACTACCCAGCCACCAGGTGCTCTCCTCCCCTTGCTCAGGGTAAAGCTCTCCCTGGAGGCTTTCTAAGAGTTGTTTGTCTTAAAGGGGATCTCGGTTTAACACCTGCTTTTCCTTCCATGGTTGTAACAAGATGGTGGGTGTCCCACTGCTTTATAGCTCTGTGGTGGCTGTCAGCACCACTGCTCTGCACTGTGCACAAATACCAAAATAACACTGACACTAAGAGTCTCGCTCCTGGAAGCCTCATTTCTCTGGGTCAGGAAAGCTTCTGAACAGGGGGCTGGGGGATCTGGGTTCAGGTGTGACTTGCTGCTGGCCTGTGACCTGGACACAGGAACCATCTTGAGAACCATAAACTCAGACCCTGGAGGGATTCTGCTTTCTGCTCCACAGGGTAATCCAGTCTCAAGTGCAAGATGGAGACTAACCAATGCTAAAAAAATCCCCAGCAGTCAGGGCACCGATGGAGGCCTTTCTTCTGTTAGGAGTCCTCCCCTTGCAATTCTGTTCCCCAGGGCTACGCTGTGTGACATTCCTGGGAGTGTTTGCACCGAATATGCAACCCAGATAACTGAGTGTCACTGGGATTCCTGTATTGCTGCTTGGCCAAACCTGGCCTGTAGAAGCAGGCGGTAAAATTCACAGCTGGTCAGAGAGCCGTGTTCCCTTACCCTTGGAATTTCTGGCTACTGAGCAGGCTTTCATTGGGCTACTGCAGGCATTACTGAGGAGACACTGAGATGGCAGAATGTGCTGTAACAGCCCTAATTTTGGAGTGGGAGTGCTCGCACAGCACGTTGTCAGCTGGGCATGTTTTAAGGTCACTTGTGGCTTCAGCAAGTGGATTTAGTTTGTGGTTCAGATGTGATGCTTGCAGCACCAGAGCTTTTGCAGGGCTGCAGCTGATCATTCTATAGTTCTTGATTCAAACACCAGCTTCTCATAACAGCACTGTTAGCAGCTTCTGAAATCCCACTGCCTCTAACCAGACCCTCTTTTGATGTGAAAAATCAATTCTGTCAATGCAATGAGCACTCTACAGCTGTGCCGTAATGCAGAGATCAGACATCGTTTGTAGCGGGTAAGCTGTTGGCTTCTCACTGTTGGCAACAGGATGAAACCCTCATGCTTAACATGCTAGATAAACCTTTGGTACAAAGTCCCTACTAAACCACTCGTTACCTATGACTTAAGCCACCTCTTTCAGGAGCTCTGGAGTGTTTGTACCAAGCAAAGCACAAATGTGACAATAGCCTTCCCTCTTCTGAAAGCAGCAGCGCTTCTTGCTCTGCCTTGACTTCCATTTATTCATGGTCTAGTTACTTTGGTGTACTTAGCAAACAGTGGCTCCTCTCTCTTTCCTGGCTTCTGTTTGCAAACACTTCCCTGGATAGCTTTTGAGCATTTCTGTTCAGACCTGTGTCTGACTTCAAAGTGTATTTTCTTTCCTCCTCATTTTCTTGGCAACACAGAAGTGCCTTTAACATGTGAGAAGCTGCTATGAGTACTGTGGACAGTACTGCCTGCTGGCTGGTGAGATACTTAAAGATATTTAAAGGCTGCTGAATTGTTATTCTTAAGAACATGGCTTACTGGTAATTAAGGAAATGCAAAAGCTTGTGGTGCCAAACAGTCATCTCATTTACTCAGTATTCTCTCCATCCTTATCTAAAATACACACTAATCACAAACATCAAACCAAAAGCTATCCCCTACCCACCCCAAACTCTGCAGCACCAAGCGTGGCGAAACACTGGCTGGCTGTTTCCATAGCTGTGCTTGTGCATGTGCGAGCAAAGAAGGTCTAAACTGGTGGAGGTGTTTGCTGGGACATGTCGGTGCCAGCAGAGGCTGAATAGAGCTGAAGCTGAGCTCGCATTGTTTGGATACACTTCGACTTCAGTACCAAGATTTCATCCAGCCTGGTCATGAAATTCTGAAAATCCTGGTGAGGAAGACAAAAGAAAAGTTTAAAGAACAATAGCAGCAGGTTGGATAAAAAAAAAAAAAAGCAGCATATTTTAGGCACTGCAGCAGTACATGAAAGTATGTTCCCCATTCTGCAGTGTAGTACGTGAAATCAGTGTTTCCTTATTAAAGTCCCTCACAAACAAAGGTCAATGCCTCTAAATACTGAGGTTAACTTCGGTAGTTTTATCTGTTGGTGAAATTACAGCTAATACAATGGTTTTAAAATAAAAATAATAACAATGTATAAAGCACCTGTTCTCACCCTTCTACACAGGTTAGCTTTTCAAAGGTTTGGTATAGAGACTGGTCATCTGACGTGCAGTTTTACGATGTACTGAACTCTGTTCCTGACACCTCTCACGTTAGATCTAGCAATCGTGAAAGTAAATGGTGAGCTGGGCCACTCATTGATCAGACAGCCCATTCTTGGGAGGTGGAAGGGATTATTTCACGTCAGGTCACAGGGCCAGTCCCGCTCCTGGATGGCGACAGGCCTGCTAGGTCTGACGTGAGAAATATCAGCAGTGTGTATAGCCTCAGCCAAGGGGAACTCTGCCTTCCATAGCAACCCGCCACATGGATAAAAAGTGACATGAAACTGTGATTAAAACTGAAATGGAGGCAGTTATTTTTAAGTAGGGCTTGTATTAGTAAGGGAGCACTCAGACTTGCTCTGCTTTCCAGCTGAGAGCAGCGTTTAGTGCCTCTGTTCACAGGTCAGCGTCTAAGAAGCTGGGAGGTGTCACCATCCTCAGGGCTAGGGACCTCAACTGCCACCGCATGAAAATCAATCATTCAAAAGCTTATTTGGCAGGACTCCAGCTATCTCATGCACTGTATCTTTGTCTTGCAGGGACATCAGGACTGTAATGAAGACCAGCCCAGCTGCTGTGGCATATTTTTCTTAGGCACTTTAAATACTGTTTGGTTCAGTATGTGGCTGGTCTTGGCAGGAATCTCTCCTGCGGCCAAAGTTTCATGGCTGGAGAAGTTGCAACCATCTGAAAGTGGAAGGAGAGAAACTGATATGGGAAGTCCAAGCTGATTTCATTGCCCAAAGAAAGGTCATGCTGTGAAATAACACTACAGGATATATTCTAAGTTATTCACACACTGCTGGGAGGCCTGGCAAGCTTGTCATAATTCTGTTAGCCAGAAAATGATTGCTTGCTGCAAGGGGCAAATAAATGGGGGGCAGCGCTGGTGTCCAGTGACCAACAGACTTAGGAAGAACAATCTCAAAAGACTTTAAAAAATACGAAGAAAGGATTGTTTTGTACCACTGCATTCTCTGCCACAAAACTAACACAGTTTATGGCTCTTATGCTGCTTTGCGAACTTCTATGTGTTATCTGGTAACCCATCACACGCAGCTGCAAATCACAGCAAATAAGCCACGTGGTGGCTCCATTTTGAAATCCCTGAAGCAAGAGTCCCTTTAGCTGTACTTCAGATTGGAACTGTGATAGGAATTAAAATGGTTCGACAATGTAATGCAGTAATGGAGCTTGGGTTTACTGATAAGAGGAGGGAACTGGGAAGGCAGGAGGTTCTGACTGGGAAGTGTTAATAGTCTGGGTGAGAGATGAGACTTCTCACACAGCTGTGACATGCATCTATCTGGATGCAGGAGAAACAGAGAACTGGGATTGCCTGGCTAGTGGTGAGGCCATGCAGGTGTCAGTCTTCAGGTCTAGCCTGCGCTACTGCCATCTGAGACAAGGATAATCCAAGAAACACCTGAGTGACAGAGGTCAAGAGCTTGTGAGGGCGCAAGTCACAGTGGTTAGAGCACTGGAGTGAGCATGGTCAGGGGTTGGCACATCTGCAGCGTGATAAGCAAGGGACTCCCAGAAGGATGAGGCAATGTGGCACTATGCCACCAACTGCAACATCCCACTGTCATGCTTTAAGGGTGTGCTGTTTTCTGTGGTATTGACTTACTTGCTCCAGCCTGTAAGGAGAAAAACGTCACATGGAAAGATGCCCTGTTTAGTACAGTCTGGTACCCATGATGCAAGATAAGAGAAAGCTGTTTTATCAGAGACAAGCAGTTCAGAGCTGGCCCATCTGTCTCCTTCTTCCCCAAGGACCTGGCAGTGTGGAGACTGGCAAAGACACAACAGGTACTGAAAATGAACGGCCTCTCCTAGGACTCAGCGAGGCATCAGAGAATGAGGAAGAACTGACAAGAAATGTCACGTCACTAATTCAAGTTAATAATCTCTAAGCTTAATTTATGCAAGTTCAGTGGGCACTGAAATGATCATCTGAAACACTTACCATTGCTGACATCTGATTTATCAAGCACTCTTCCTTGAAGCACAAAGATGCCATTTCATCCAGCTGCTGCCGATGGGCCCGAATTACAGCCTGTCTGATTAACATAAAATATACCACTGGTTACAGCCTGCTGTGCTACCTATAATTACTGTTGGTCTCAGTAAACCTTTAAGAAGGAGGAACACCCCAGAGGAACCCTTGCCGTCCTGTGTCCCTGGCATTCAGAAAGTGCACACCAGCGCTCCTTGAAGCGTAGTGGACTGCACTGGTTTGGGGTTAAAGATGACCTTAATGACTGAGGACTGCTCAGAGAGGAGTGACCACAGCCTCTCATTAACACGGACAGCACAGGGGCACATACTGCTTTTTACCATAGGCAAACCTAGGAGCAAAAAAATTGTCTAATTAATTCGTGAAATGGCTTACAACCATGAGGCTGTAATTCATTTCGGTGAAAAACAGGCAGAGCAGGAAAGCAGTGCTGCTGTTCATTCCTCTGAGCAAGTTTCTCTGACCAACAACATATTTTCAGTCACGTGAATGCAGTGCAGTCCTTGGGAGCTGACAGTGGCAGCTCGTAGTACTTTGAAGCTTTACATCTACATCTTCAGTGACTACCCAGCTGCTCTAGCTGTTTCTCTTTCCATAGGGATGGCACAGTCATCACTTGCTTCTTGATGAGAGATTTTGATGTATTTTAGGTACTTTACAGCTTATAGGAAGCTAATTAGTTACTGAGAACTGCTGTCTGTATTATAATATCCATTCCTCTAGCATTATCCTAGGAAGCTCTAATAGAATAATTGGCTTCCTGTGAGATTTTAAAATATCACTCAATAACAAGCAATCATATATTTATAAGATAATGACTATAAATAATTATTCTTATTAAATAATTATTTCATAGATTGATTTCCCATTGGTTTCTGAAGTACGTATGAGTATGATATACAAATAAAGGCAAATGTATCACGTCTAGAATTTCTAAGCTTTGTGACAAACTTCAGCGTCAAGCAAGACTTACTGTGCCTTTTCTAGGTCTTCCCTCTGCCATTTTCCCGTCTCTGATGTAACACTTGGAGAGCTGCTGCTGGACATGCCTGAGGGGCTCTTTGCATTTGTTAATGGCTTATTATCTTTAGTTGCAGATCCTGAATCCACAGCAAAAGTCTCTTGTGTAAAATTACTCTGCATTAACTTGTTTTTTAGCAACACTATTTCCTCATTGCTGAACGATGACTTAGCTGGGTCTTCAGAACGACTGAAGTCCTCATTCCTCAGTCCTGATTTGGGCTGTAACAGCAGGCTGCTTTCTTGAGAGGGAGACTGGACTGCGTAATCCATATTTCCCACACTGAGAAAGCATGGTGCACCTAAAAAATAGCTCTTTTCAGGTATATCAGCATTCATTTCCTGAGCAATGAGCTCAGCACTGGGTCCTTGATTGGAGTTAGATTTTCCTGCATTACCAGTACTGTCTTTAACATCAGCACCACACTGTCTGCCACCTGAGTATTCTTTGCATGTTGAGTTACTGAGAAACAAACCACCCTCTCTCTCTCCCTTGGAGCCCGTGGATTCAGCTGTGGATGCTTCTGTCAGGTCACGGCCAACAAATAAACCGTGAACAACTCCTTGCTTTGATGAACCTGAGCCTAGAGGGCAGCAGCATGTCTTCGCATCACAGCAGTGGGGTGAAAGCCACTTGTCCCCTGTTTGTGGGGAATGGAGCAGGGTGCAGTGTCTTCCACCACGACGCATTTGCTCCCCTAGTTCTAGCATGCTGTCTGTCAGAGCTCTGCTTCTTGTACACTGCCAGCCTTCTTCCTCAAACCTGTTCTGGGAGCCACGCATGTTCCTGTCTGACATCTGCTTCACACAGGGGCACTTCTCTTGGTTAGAAGACACTGTCACTGTATCAGTTGTTTCCTCATAATCAAGAAGGGGTACCATGAGAGGGGCCATTAGCTCGGAATTGAAATCCGAGGAACAACTGGAAGATCCACAATGATTAACTCCATTTTTTTGAGCTTTCCACTTCACATCTCCTGCAAGGGCAGCCTGTCTATCCAAAGTGGATTCTTCCTTCTCTTCATGGTGGAGGTCAATCTCTTTGCACTCTGGAGTTCCTGATTTCAGTACAGGAGAAACATAAGAGTTTGAAGCATCCTTTTCTGGAGCTAAGGTGGCTTCACTGGAGTAAACAAGACATCTGTGCTTGGATTTGTACTGTTTGTGATCAGCTAGGAAATCTTTGCCATTTTTCCAGCTACAAGCAGGATCTTCTTGCAGGCAGTAAGGTTTTTCTGCAGTATTGCTTGGAGAGGACTCAATAGTTAAGTCATAACTCCAGTCTGATGGAGTTTTGCTGCAGCCTACATTTTTAACAGATCCCTCTGGTTTTGGGCTGCCCTTACTACAGTCCCAGCTGTCATCTAGTTCATGTTCTTGTGTGGGTACTGTATATTGAAAAAATAAATCCTGTCGCTTTTGGCCTTTTTCCTCTTCTTCAGTTCCTTGTTCTCTTTGATGAAGGAAAAAAGAATGTTGACTGCATTTGTTGGTGTTTCTCCTTTTCACACTGTTTTGACTGCAGACAGGTGAGAAAGAATCTTCACTGAAATCACTGTCATCCAGATCTTCCAGCTGCATCCCCTCTTTGCTCTGTACTTCCGCAGGAGTAAGGCTCAGCTCCTGCTTCACTTGAATCTCCTGGGGCTTGTATTGCATTAAAAACCTTTCAAGAGGTTGATGATAGTTCAATTTTTGCTGTAGAATAGGTGGCTGCTGAAACTGCTGGTGATAAAGACGTAAATGCTCTTCCCTTTCCTTCTGAAATGGAGGCAGATTTGTCCAGGTTCCAACACATTGTTTAGCAAAGGTGTTTCCCCATTCCTGTCTGCTGTCAGAAGGCAGATTTCCATCTCCAAATGAAAAAACATCTCTAGAAACAAGCTGTTTCTGAACAGGTTGCACTGTCTGGACTTTCAGACACTGGACAGGTGGTCTGTCTTGCATATACTTGTCTCTCTGGCCATTCTCTTTTGTTTCTGCTGTGGCAGCATTTTTGATGCTGAAGTCCTTCGCAGTGGGGTTCTTTTCAGAGTGGGGGGACAAATCATCAGTTTTCTTCCTCAGGGGATGGGCTAGCCGTAGGACTCCCTTAACTGGGCTAGCGTGGTGGAACCATGGTGAGCTGGGGTTTCCTTTGTAGGCATGTCCTTTGTTGATTCCCCTGGGGGTAGAGGTAAAAGGGACACTTGGTGGCTGGAGAGCTGCAGGACATGCCTTTGTTTTTGTAGCATTTGAGGGATGCTGGAGGCCTAGCTTCACTTTCTTTGGAGAGCTCTTTTCACCAGGTGGCAAAGAGGGAGAGTTTTGGACACGTTTTGGAGATACATTTCCAGCTGTCCGATGCCTGTTTGTGACAGGGTTAGAACATTTCATCCCTTTCTTCAGCTCTTTGACCCTGTAGAAGAAGCCGGCTTTAGAAGATGTCATGCCTTCAAATAAGTAAGTGTCTTCAGAACAAACTAATGCTTTCACATATTAAGGCTAAACACTGAATTCAACGTCATGATCACAGGAGCACATTATAGAGTCCCTCAAGGCACAAGCTAGGGCTTTTGGAGTAGTTGCAGTGGGATCAGTTAGTTCAGGTGATATGTGTACAGAGCTACAGTGCTCCTGAATCAGACTCATCCCTGCAAATGTGAAGAGCTGTGTACCTGGTATCGCCCTATCCCCTCAACTGTTTCCTTTACCCCTGAAGCATCTCTTGTCCTCTTAAGCCCAGCATTGCACAGCCTGTAATTTACCTCCTCCTGTGTAGGACTCGCACACATTCTAGGCAGAACTAGAATACAAAATTATAACAAAACTTTTGATTGCTGAGGTTAGTAATCCTGCAGTTACGGGGAACACAGTGATATTTTCATCACCAAAAGCTGTTATCAGAAAGGATTTACAGGAGCCAGAGAATTTCAAGACCAAATATAAGAGTTGGAACAGGTAAGGATTTTATTTGCATTGTGAAAATTGCATTTCTTACCTAAATCAGTATTTCCAATGCAACCAAAATAAAATGTAACCACAAACATCATACATTACCTTTTTCTTTGTGTTTTTCACCTTGGCAAGATTGAGCTTCATCACCTACCTGTCAGCATATCGTAAAGTGTTCAAGGTATGCTCTGTAGCTATGTGGCTAGGTGATACATTGGCTATCATACACGTCTTGGAATTGCCAATGAAAGAATCCTTTAGCACCTAGGTTTGGAAGGAAAAAAATAAGATTCTTAGCAATTCATATACCTTTTATTTCCTGTAAATTAGCAACATGTACAGAGGCAGTGTAATATGAGTCAGGTGATGCACAGTTACTGTCTCTTCTTTTTTTTTTTTTTTTAATTNTGTAGTCCTCTTGTCTCAATTGTTTGTTTACAATTTAAAATGAATATGAGCGTTAATCGGGGCTCTGAACAAGCCCATGTCACAAGGGTGCCCATATGTTTTGAAGAATAAAGCATATGTCACAACTGGAGTGAAAAAATGTTGATGAAATCTCCCATGACTGTTACTGCATAGAAGATGCGAGATTGGTTGCAGAGTGGGTGGAGATGGATGGTAACTGAATGAGTCTGGAAAGTAGGGTTTAGGGGTTTTGTTTGGTTTTAGGTTTTGGTTTATTTGGTTTTCACCATACCATTACCCAGGGCGGGGACTGGCAGTTGCCCTTAATTCTGTGATTATCTTTAAAACGAATGTTTGCAAAAATTATGTGTTTCTCTTTTCTTCAAGGGTTTAATAGCGGTTAATGAATTATACCTTTTTAAAAATTGTTACTATTTTTATTTTGTCCTCATCGGGGAAATCTCTACTGTTGCCTTTCTGCTTGTTTTACCTGAGTTAATTTGCTTTGTCGGAACGGAGTATGCGCATGTTCCTGATCCAATGCCCGAATGCATTCCTTTAGCTATCAAAAACAAAAAATACAAAAACAGATAGGGAAAAACATCAATCACACACTGGCAAGGAACTGAATTGCATCAAACCTAATGTACGAATGAACCATTTCCCTCATGCACTTTTGACTCTTATCTGATGTGCCTCACAAGGGGATTTTTTGCTGCCACAGCCGCAGATGGCCAGCTTCAGCTACTTCAGGTATCAGCAGCGGTTTAGCTGCACTCAAAGAAAGCAAAGCTGCAGCATAGAGCACAGGTAGCCCTGCCTGACGGCTCTGTGGGCTACACAAAACTCGGAAAGCTGGGTAAATACACATGTGTTCAGCACACTCAAAGCTCCACACTACTGTGGACCTGCCACTGCCTGCATCATAGCTAACAAGTTTGAAGCCAGATTGGGTGTACACCAGATTATGCTGCAGCTTGCAGGGCAGGTGTACCCCTGATTCATATACCTGTAGCAACCTGTGAAGAGAGCTTTTTGAGCTCCGGCTCTTATAAACATCTTTCTTCCAAGAAAAGTTCTGCCCGTTCTGAAATAAAACCAACACTTTGGACAACAGCAGTGCAAATTTCTTATGCCCCTCTGGCAATGTTTTCATGCCTTAGTCAGAGATAGCATGAGCTAATAAGTGCATATTTCTCCCCATACTGACTATAATCTGCAGTCTAGATGTCCCATTTATGCGAGGGTACACTGCGCTGTGTTCGAAGGCAGCTGATCCCAAGCCATTTCCTTTTCACACCAGTGTAACGCACCAAAAATCAACCAAAGGGAAGAGCATGGACCAATACCAAACATTTAGCTGTGAGGGGGGCAGGGTTTAAGTCCAGATTCAAGCCCATGCTCAGAAGACAGTATAGATACAGCCTGTCTGTCTAAACAAACATGTCACTGTGACCTTTGACGGGCTAATAAGAACTATACACAAAACAGTGAGAATGAAGCAACAGACTGCCCATGGAGTGGAGATACAGCTACAGAGCTCCCATTAAAACTAAGAGAACATGAGCAGCTAGCTATACCCATGGCTTTCACAGAACGCATCAGATCTTCTTGTTGTTAATAACCATCAACACAGGTAGCCTGAAGTCTTGAGGAAACATCCCTTGATTTATCACCAGCCTTGGAAAAAGATGTCATATTCAAACTCAAAGATGTGCACTTTTTTGCCATGTTTCCACTGGAATAAGCACAATAGCATCACACTCCATATCAAGCCTGGATGCTCTCGAAAATTGGCAGAAATGGACTGTATAGCCACGAGACAAGTCATTTAGAGCAAATATTGAAGGAAAAATAAGCAGATTACAGTATTGTCATGGTGATACTAGCATGAAGCAGCCTTTCTACATTTAAAGCCTTTCTACATTCTACATACACCCACTTAAAATGACAAGTATTTCTCACTTTTCAGCATTTTATTAAAAATCACACCTCTAACGAGTAAGAGATTAAATGATTCTAATTTTTTATTCTGCTTCTCATAATTGCAGTATCTGAATATCTTCTACTTGAAATCAACATGAATATTCAAACCGACAGCAAACTTCAAACTTCCATGTGTTTTAAGGCATGAAGAGAGCGTTATGATCACTGAGGGCAGAGCTAGGTTTTACAGGCTGCAGGTCATGTAGACTTACCCAAAGATGCCTTTTATAGTTAATTCACTTACTACTTGTAGACTGCCTCGGTATTTACTCAGCTCCACACAATACCAAAAAACCACACACTCCGATTTTAAAGTTCCTTTTAAAAGAGTTTCATGAGCTCACATTAAGCCTCATTTCTCAGGAATCCTTTCTATTCATTCAGGTCCTGACTCCCCATGCCACTCAGTTATTCACCAGCAAGTACTCAAGAAAGCATGAACTACAGAAACACATTCACTTTACATGCTGTCTCCCAGTATGAATGCTAATATTCCACAACAGAAAAGCCTCTGTGCAAAAGAACATTCTACATTCTCAAAACAGAGCCAGCCACCACCTATTTACAGCACACTAAGTGGTACGGTTGTCTGCACTAATTTCTGCACAGTTGACTCATACTCACTGATTGAATGTCACCTTCAGTCTCACTTAGAGATGCCCTCAGTGTCCTGGTTTCAGCTAGGATAAAGTTAATTTTCTTTCTAGTGTTTGCTGTGTTTCACATTTGGTATGAAAGGAATGTCAATAATGCATATTGTTTTAGTTGTTGCCAGGTGATGTTTATATTTTTCAAGGACTTTTTCCCAGCTTCCCATAGAAGCTGAGAAGGAGCATAGACAGAACAATGGAATGGCAGTGGAATATTCTGTACTGTAGATGTCATGCTCCATATATAAACAAGGTTAGCCGGGGGGTGGGTACTTGTGATCGCTGCTCAGGAAGGTAACAATTCACTGAGTGGTGAGAGTGACTCGTGTTATTATTGTTTTCCTTTTCTCTTGTTGTTCTATTAAACTGTGTTTATCTCAACCCATGAGGTTTTTTTCCTTTACCTTTTCCCTCCTTTTCTCTCTCTTCTCCCTACCCTTCTGGGGGAAGAGGGAGAACTGTGTGAGCGTCTGCACGGTTCTAGCAGCCAGCTGGGGTTAAACCATGACACCCAGTCATCAGTGAGCTTTGCTCACTTGAATTAAAGGACATGCAAAGTCTTCTGCACAATTTATACTTAGAGGCACTTCTGCTTTATCTTAGATGGCATTTCTCTGCTCCTTGTCCCTCTTTATGTAACTGCATACATTTATAAAAGACAGTTTGCTTTAAGAGTGTATTTCTTCCTGTTTCCTTCTCCCCACACACAAACTGCTAGTTTCTATGTTCTTGTGTATTTATTCCTTTAGTCCTGATCTGAAAGAGAAGTCTGAGTTCAAGCGGTGAAAATAAGCAGCAGGAACAGATGTGCTTTTATGAAACAAATATGGCAATCCCAAGCCAATATTCTCTGGAAGTAAAAGGGACAAAACCTTCTAAATAAAATATGGGAAACTTATACTATACCTAACATTCTCCATGCTCTATTTACCTGTCTGGCTGTAAGAATGGATTAAAAAGACTTTATTTGCATCACAAAATCTTTTCCCTCTTAAATTGTTTTTCAGGCATGAGACAAATTAAACTGGACACACAGTACTTTTTGGTTATTTTTCCCCTCCACGAAATACATACGTATATTATTCTGTGGTTTTTTCATCCTAAAACACATGCTAATAATCAAATACAAAACCTTCCCCAGACATGCTAGTAGCTTACTGCTAAAAGACTTTGGTTTATTTCTGCTCCTTCCATTTTTGTTTGTCGATCTGAGTCTCTGGCATCAGCTGCCCTTTCACTGCCAGCCAAGTCAATGAATGATATCCTAGAAAAAACAAAGTTGCATTTATCTTAGAGCCTTTTTTTTTCCCTTTCCTTTTTCTTTTTTTTCTTTTTTAAACTAGAGGTCTGCAACAGATGACATCCGAAGAACAATTAGAAATAACTCCTTTTGAACAAAAAGAAATACCCACTGGAAATACCTGAGGCACCAAAATAAGCATAGCAGCAGGAACAGTGTCAGAGCATCCTGACACTAACACAATCATAATCGAAAGTATAATTGCATGTGATGAGAGTGCTCCTCAGTTTAATGGATAAGCAGTTTAAAGCACAACACATTCATCTCTCCAGATAATCGCTGTGCTTGTAGCTTCCTAAGTACACAGTTAAAGACATTGTAAATTTCTTGACTCTCCTTCCAGGTAAAACAGACAACTGCCCTGTCAAATGGGAATTCAGGGCAATATGAACAGACATTTCCAGTGTAGTAAGTAATACACTGAGGTTTCAGTGTTCCTTTTCCCTTCCTTCCACAGAACTCCATTACACCCTCTCGCATTTTCCAGCTCTGGGTGCCAGCTGCTGTACTGACTGTTGCACTGTATCTTTGTCTTTGCCCTTCTTTTTCTGGAACAGCCCTGACTTCTCTTATAGGCATATCTCGGGATCCTTTCCCCACTCCAGCTCAACCTCGCTTTCAGTAATAAAAAACATGGCACACGTGCCACACCCTACATGACTACATACACTTCTATTTCTAAGCCGGTCTGTTGTGCCTTTTCCTCTCTCCACTATTTGTGGCTCTTCCATTTTGCCTTGTATTTAAAATAAGATCCTGGGAAGCAAGACTGCATGGTAGTTGCTAGAAGGGTGCACCAGCATGGTTTTTTGACACTCAGCAGTAATACAGATATCGAGACCTCTTTCCTCAGACCTATTTCTTGAGGTTGTTTAGTCTGGAGAAAGAGTGACTGAGAAGAGGCACAATTACAGTCTCAAATACATAAAATGGCTGCTACAAGAGTAAATACACTCCTCTTTTCGTCTGCTGCAGATAGCATCAGTCACACTCTCAAATTATCAGGGAGGTTTAGGTGAGGTACTATGATTCCTCTGACCAAAGGCAAACATCTCTAGTGGAACCATCTCCACCTGAGCTAGTCATCCCAGCCTCCCTTTGTAGTCAATTACAGGACAGAGGTGCTTTGAGTGGCAAATCCATCTGACCTAATTTAGGTGACTCCACAGAATGGCATGAATTGGATCCCAGAAATGACTACTTCTTTCTACTGACTTCGAAGGTGACAAGCTCACATGGGGATAGGCCCATTGCAGACATCTACCTTTAAGCCAGATTAATGCCAGACAGGAAAGGCTTTCTAACACTGAAGATAAAGGGATGGATTTGATTGCAAAACTCCTTCACTGGAAATTGTTACAAACAAGTTTGACAAAGCTCTCACAGATGTGGCTTAAGCACTCTCCCAGGGAACAGAGAAAGGACTGTTAAACTTCTCCAAGTCCCTTTGAACCCCATCTTCTGATGTAACTCACAGCTGCCCACTAACTCAACACCTCCTCTTTTTTTGGTCTCCTAGATGTCCCTGGGCTCAACTTCCTCACCACCCCTGAGCACTCTCACTCTAGCCTTACCTTCCAAATGTCCTGTTGGCTGTGTCTTTAATTTGGATTTGGATGATAGCATGAGATCGAGAGGAATCTGAGTTGACTCCAGTAGCTCCTGTGCTACGTTCTTTTCCCCCCTTCAAAATCACCTGCAAAATAAGGGGGCCAAAATCCAAGCAAATTGTAAATAAAAACACAATCTTTCAGAAACAAATCTTGTCCTCCCACGATGAGGTAACATTAGGAGGAATGGTTCATTACAGCCTTAAAATCTGGGGCAAGGCAGATGTTAAGTTAGACTGGATCCCTTCCAATGTGTCTTTCAGAACTTACATGGACTTACTTTCAGTGACACCACGGAGCTTAGAGAGTGTACTGCAGGTAAGAAGTTGTTGCATTGCACATTCACTCAGATTTAAGAATTATCCTAACTATAAAATTAAAAACAAAAGTATGGCAGAAATGAAAGAAAGTAAGACTGCAGACATAACCTAAGAGACTCTTTGTTGTGTTCTTTTAAAATTTCACTTTCTCATGTAATAAATGGGTACTGTCATGCAGAAAGTAACACACAAAATACAAAGTTCTAAAACCTTTCTCCATTTCCATAACTAAAAGAAATTATGCCAGAGTAAGGAACAACGCTAAAAGATCAATTGTGCTCAATACAACAATAAAATAAGAAAACAAGGGAGAGAGGCAAGGCAGAAGGAGAAAGGTTCCGTCAAGGTACAAATCTGGATAATTCTCTTTTGCAAACTTTTAAGGACTATCACAGAAAGTCTAGTAGCAACTGCAGCAGGGCATTCATAAAACAGTCATTAGTTTTGTTTCTGGTTGTAAGAACAAATTAAAATATTATCTAGCAAAATCAACATGTTCTGAGTTGACAGATGTGCGTTATTCATGCCTTTCAGTGGCCAGTTCTCAACCAGCAACCTAACCACCTGCTGCAGCCCCCGAGCATTATATTAGTGCTAAATGCAGACAATTTCTGAACCAAAGCCAACATCAATGAAGAGTGAATAACTTGGGACGTATTCAAGACTCTTCCCATATATCTGTTGCAGGTTATTCAGAAGCTCTGAGTCAAGCCAGTGACATTTCTGTGTTCAGAAGGGCCTGTGGACAATATAAAATTATTTTTCTGCTGAGATACCTGTAAGAATAAAGTCATTTAATAGCTCTTCTGTGTGTGGAATGTGATAATACAGAGGAATGTGTTAACCAACCATATAGCAAATTTATATTCTAATTTGTAGAAGCATCACCAGCATGTCCCAAAGCTTGGAGTTAATGGGAAGATGAAGAACAAAATTAAATGGAATATAAGTGGGCAACACCATGCCAATTTTAATGAGTCAATTACACTATCAGGGACTTGTAATTTACACTTCCTTACTGAGAAAGAAATTAAACTATGCAAAGTCAGGCTAAATGGAAATCAGATTTAACCAGCTTGCTTGCTGCAGGACAATGCAGAAAATTTGCCAGTGCCCTTTTAGGGCTCAGCCAGGCAGGGAAGGAAAATTGAAGCCTTGCTTGTGCTGAACGTCAGCTACCATTTACAGATCCTAATCTTACTTGGCTGCTAACACCCATCATTATCTAAGCAGTGTCTTAATCCTAGTTCAGATCAATATCTCAATCTTAAGTATTTTCTAATTTGTAGTTCTATTAATTTTCAAATTTATACCTTTTGTCACACATCCAAGTACCTTTAATATAGAAAATTTAAGTTCATAGAAGCCAAAGAAACTGGGAGAAAATACTTCCCCAGCTTTCAGGGTCCCTTGCTGGGACACTATTTAATTTCTGGAATAGTGATAGCAGTCTGTTTCTTGGCAAAGATCTTTTCATAAGGAGTGGCAGCAGAATCAACAGCTGTAAATCAACAGCTTGCATGTCTCTAACACAAGTCACAGTGACCCAAGAAGCTTACTGAATAAAGGCACATTTAATAGTGCTCCTCAGTGCTCTGCTGGGGTTGAAAACTGCAGAACCTTCAACAGGAACATACACATGTACTACACAACAAATAACAATCTCTGTAAATGACATATCTCACAGATCAGCAAATCAGGCTGTAGAAGACAAAAATAATCAAAAATGTAGAGGTTACCTCCAATAGTAGATCTACAGAGTCCACCTGGACCTCACGCAGTCCAACTATTTGAACAACGTGCTTGCTATCTTCTCTTGCAAAAAGTCTGAAAATGAAACAGCGGAGAAAGGAGATTTCTGAAATCTCAAATAGCAGCAATGAAAACACATTTCAGTGCTATGACACTGTGAAAAAGCAATCAAGGCTACTGACTGGCAGGATCATCACTGTCATTCATTTATTTTCAGAGCTGAAGAGGTATTTCATTTATAACACATACCACTGACATTTCACCGTTAAGACATTAGCAATGCATTTCTGCTAGTTCAGGAATATAATAAAGCAGGGAAGCAAATTATCATGTTTACATGTTAGAGTTCCTGTCTCTCTTTAAATGGCATCTCAGGCCTCTCTAGGAAGTTCAGACTGTAAGTTATGCTCTGTTCAAGTTCTCAAGATTTTTGCAGAGGATTTTAAAGCAGCTCCCATAGCCATAGAGTCAGATTTCAGAGCACCTCTGCTATGAATCACACAAAAGCATTACAGTATACAGGAAGAATACAGACATAATGCACATGTGAGGAAGTTTAATATTCTCCTTCAATGACATGTAAGACAGCTAATGGACATGCAGAGAATATAAGGACATTCCTTCTTCCTTATTAAATCAACTCCTTACGTAGCACATTAAACTACCTGCTCCTTAAAGACTGTTCTGGAGAAAGGGAACACACATGCACAGAAACAGGTACTTCCTTTGTGAACAGATGCTCACATCCCCTGGCAGAAAGCCTTCCTCTTGAGCCCTCCAGTGTGCTCTAAGGGTAGTGGTCTCCAGGTTTCTAAAGGCCTCCAAGCTAACAGATAATGCTCCTTCAAGGTCACTCTGAAAAGATTTCACTGCTGCGACCTTAACTGACTGTTATTTTATTTAGAGATTTCAGACCACAATGATTTTTTTTTTAATACCAAGTAGGTACTGAGTTGTCCCAATTTCCATTCCAGATGGAGGTCCTGTATGTGCATCCAAATGAGTTGAGGGCTGACGGGCTACTACTGAGGGTGATGGCAGCATCACCTTCAGAGGCTCGCTCCAGTTGAGTCACTGGGCTGCTGGGTAAAGGTACTCAGGCAGAAGGAGAGCAGGCTCTGCAGCGTCAAGCACAACAAGTGGGAAATCAAAGGGATCTTCAGAGACTAGCATGGCAAGAGCCAGAGCCCCACCGGCACAGCAGGAGGGACAGCCAGAGGTTATGCTGGAGCAGGAAAAGACAGGGACTCCACAATGGTTGGCATAACTTCTGGCCACAAGAATGTTCTTTCTCTACCTGTGGACGTTCAGCAATCATATTACAGAGTAAGAAAAACAGCATGAGCTTATATTCAGCCACAGGTCCTTATTCTTACTTATTTGCCCTTGCCCCTCAAAATAGTAAAAACCAGGAGTCCCTATCAATGCCACAGTATTTAGTGTCAGAATCTGCCTTCCTTTCTAAGTAGTTCCTAAGAACAACCTTAATTAAATACATAACATTTACTATAAATGGCAACATGTTAAATGTAATTGCATAAAACTGTAACTGATTTATAAACAGTAACCAACTGATTCATAACCATAGGTTTATAGCAAAATGTATTTTTATTTAAATACCTCTTCCTTCCATTTAGCAGGTCATAAAGCTGTCCACAGTAGATCTCATAAAAACTGATCAAAACAAGGAGATCTTTCCTTGACTGTGATGCTTCCAGGTGTCTAAAGATGTCCTTGGCAGCCAAGGCGTAGAGTCCTGGGTTCCGGTGAGTACCTATCATAGTGTAAGTCTTGCCAGCACCAGTCTGCCCATATGCAAAGCAGGTTGCATTGCCTCTGTGAAGATAACGTATTTTTAGTGTCACATCTGATTTATTCATATCTATTAAAAAAGATTCTGCAATGTCTGTATCTATCTATAGTGGCCTCTTAGCAATGAAGTTTGGTTTGCTGTCCTATCTGGGAAACTGCAAAACACTTAACAGTGATTCCCAAGCATGTCCTATGGAGAGCTGCTGTGTAACAAAGTGCCATCTCGCTTCCTTTCTTCCAGGTTCCAAAAATAAATGCATTTAAGGGAACTAAGAATTTATTATTTTCTTGCAGCTGTTTAGACACAACAGAAGTATCATAGAATTATGAATGGGTATCCTACTGATTATGAATCACAGAGAAAAATGACTGTGACATGAGATGCAAAACAGCCACAAGGTTCTGTATTAACATGTTGTACTTGATGAAAATTAACACTGCAGCACTATAATTTACTGAGCAAGGTTACTTAGTCTCAGGCTGCAGTCCTGCTAAATCAATCTAAAGGCTTGTTGTTGCCTAGGGGAAGGTCTTGCTCTTCCCTTCCCCTGCTCCCAGCTGTGTGACCTACCCCACTGACCCACCCCTCCCTGTGCTGGCTCTGATGTTTGACTTTACTGCACTGAAACAGCAGAAAGCTTTCCACTTTTTTGCAAGCTAATTTTCTGCTGTTCCAATGAATTAAAGTACCTCACAGAGTATCACGGAATATGCCCAAATTGGCTTCACGTAACCTATGGGAATGTGTCTCATGGTGGGTAAGGAAGAGGATCGTCCACTTTCAGTGGCAGAAAGCTGTTTGGTTCACTCACTGTTTGGTTCAGCCTTGGCTTCTTCCAGATTGCTCCAGTTTAATCATGGTATTACCTTAAGATTATGGTGGCAATGCACATATAATTCCAAGGATGTCTCAGGATACAGCCCGAACTGCACTTCAAGGCCATCTAAGTTGAGGTTACTGCATGGCTACTTCTCCTTCCCCATTATTGCTTTTATACAAGCATTGAACCCACAAGTATGATGTGAACAGATTTAGGGAACGGAATCAGCCAAAAAAGAAATACTACAGAACAAATTATTTATTACCTCTCCACACCTTAAAAAAAAATAAAGATTTTTTAGCTGGCTTGGTACCCTGGCAGAGAAACGGGTAAAAATGTACGGTTGCAGTAAGCATAGTGAACAATTTCTTGCCATCTTAGGTTGCAGAATTAGCTCTCAGATTAGACCAATGCCAGTGAAGGGGATGCAGCAGGAGGGACAGAAAAGTTAGGGAAAGCTAAGAAAAAACAGTGGCACGTCTTTTGGTGTCATTACTGGATTAGATGTAATGTGAGCTACGTCCTTAGTAGTTATTACACAGCAAGCTACAAGCCTCATTCTCCTTTTTCACTTTCCTTTTCTCAAGACCATGATACGCTCTGTCTCTGTTGATGATACTTGGAGATTTTCAGTAACAGAATGCTCCATTTCATTAATTTTCAGCATGGATATGTAATCCTTTCCTTCAAAGACTCAAAAATGTAATGAAAATAGGATCACTCATGTAAAGCCATCATCAATTTCCCATTACTCAGGAAGTATGTAGTTACGATTAAACCTCTAAGAAAATATAAATCAATAAAATAAAAGTAAATCATGTTACTAATAATTTCTATTTCCCTGTAAGCTGTCCAAATACATGCAAAAATATCTCACAGCAGTCTCGTGAAAGAGGCTATTCCTCTACAGATGAGTGTGCTATACCACTCAGAAGCCTTTGCTAGAGTGGAGATTAGACTTCAGAAATCCTGGCACATATGTTTTCATTCTAGGTTGGCCATGGTGTCTCTTTGCTCCACCTGAGATCCAATTTTAACTTCTCCAGTGATTCAGATTTCTCATCAAATGTGAAGAAAGTTTTCCCTGATTTATGTTGTCAAAATTGCAATCAAAGACGTTCTAAAAGGGGGAAGGTATGAGGCAACGGTGAAATGAAAGTATTTTTCAAAACATGAAAGCATAAAAGGAAAATTAAAGCAGTATATGAAATTGGAAAACAAAAAGACAAAAAATAACAAATGTAAGTGCTGATGCCCTACCCGTTAAAAATATGCTGAATGAGAGGATGAGCTGTCTTCATATACACATCCTGATTGGTACATGACTCCCCAAAGACTTCATCAAAATAAAAAACATGCTGAAAAATAAATATGCTCTTTACATGAAAATGAATATGTTTCATTTCCCCTTCACCCTCATTCAAAGGTAAATTTGAATACAGAAGTCTTTCCAGTGACTTCATATGGCTGTGGATCAGGTACAAAATGATCTAGCACATTTAACATGCAGCATGACATATGCAGCAACACATTACGACTAATCAAAAGACTTGCGGGGGGGGGGGGGGGGGGGNGCCTTAATTTCCCATCATTCTGAAGCAGAACATACCACAGCCTTCTGACAAGGGAAAAAAAATTAGAAAAATGCTAATTAAAGAAAACCCTCATCTATTCCTGAAATGAATCAGCCTACAGATGTACAGTAAGACTATAACAGTAAAAAGAACTCAGTCAGCTATTGACTCTCCCAAAATTAGTCCTCAGTTGTCGTTAATTGTCTTTGTTCTGCAGACTTAAAACTTTTTGTGCTGGAGAAGACAGAAGCTATTCCTAAGCGAAGCTGGATTGTATTATCTCAGAAGGGGGCAAGAAAACCCAAAACTTCCCATGCTCCAAATCTGACCCAAAGCAGCAGGGTCTCTGGAAACACTGCAACAGAGTTCATTTATGGGCTCCTCATAACTCCATTTATGGGTTAACTCCATTTATGGGTTAAGAATACTGTTTATAGGGACAGTCACAAACATCACATTTTCAGAAGAGCCCCCATGGACTGGTGTCTAACATGGCACTCTAATAAATTCACTGCAGTGTAAATTAAGGTGGTAGAACTCTAGGACTGAGAATCATTTCAACGATGCAGAAACAAACCACACTAGTGGACCGGCTGATTAAACCAGGGAGTCTCAGCAGCTACACTCGTCTCAGAGGGCAGATATGCTCTGTGATGGGCCTGTGCTTTGGGTCCCCCCGCCGTGGAGCCTGAATATGCCCCACCACCTCCCATTTGCTCTGTACCCCTTACTGTCCTTTCTATAGGAACTGGAGATGGAGGCAGGGTGAGTAGCCGGACTTGGAAGCAGAGAAGTTCTCCTGGGTCCTACGGAATCTACACAGCCTTTGCCATGGCATACCTTTGTTTGGACTATATTGATTGATAGCAAGATTTTGTTTGTCTGTACTGACATAACAAGATTAATTAGCTGTTATTCCAGCACTGAGATACTAAGATGATAAGCACTGCGTAAATGCCAAATATAGGTAGTCAGATGGAAGGAGGAGGGTGGAGTTGCTGTCATGTGTCGCACCGTAAAAGGTGGTACATGAACTGGGCCTGAGAGAGCTGCAAACTGAATTTTTACTGGATACTCCAAACAGTTGTTCCTAGGACCCAGACTATAAAAATAACACCCAGTAGAGTGAGAATGGCTTGCTGCTCTCTAGAAATCAGTTCTGTTCCTGGTGCTGTCAGTCAAAAATGAGAATTTGAACTATGAAAGCACAAGGTGTTTAGGATTAAGAAACAAAGACCAAAAGGGAGCTTAATTTTCAAAAGCATTTGAGAACAAAGGAAGGGAGGGAGTAAGGGTGTATGTGATTCACTGAAACAGACCTACAGTGCTGAAACAGTGAAAAGGGAACTCCTCATTGAAATACCCTGGAAAGCTGTCAGGAGACTGCAGCAGGCAATTCTCCTGCAGCAATGGCACGTAGCAGAGGATTTTCTCTTGCCACATGCAAATAAAGCTGCAAGAGACATGCTTTTGAGGCTTCAGATTCTGGGCTCAGGTTTTCTGCCACAGGCTGGCATAAGTCAGAAGCAATTCAAATATAGTTATGCTGAGCTTACAGAAGAGCCCACCGCCTATTTTAGTGCAAGAAATGCAGACAGCCCTTTTCTGTTTCCCCTCATTGAAACTCGAAGCACAATTTGCTTTACCCCACCATGCAAGCCCATAAACACAACACTCAAGCTGAGCATGTTACCTGTAAAATATATTGGGTGAGATCAACCGCCTCCTTCTTCTCATGAAGAAGTAGGGTTTCTTTATCTTTCACTGTGATGATATTAACCTCCCCACGTCGCTCTTCCCTCAGGCCTAGAGGACGTTTTCGAACACACACTCTGATTTTTTCACTCTCTGTCCATGGAGTCTCTTTCTCAGAAGTACTGGATCTACGACGATAATGTAGGTGTACATTTTAAAATCAGGTTACTACAGAATCTAGAATATGCATAAATTTTCTAGCTTTATCAGTTTTGTTTTTAAAGACATTTCTGTCTTTAATGGCTTATCAAAAAAACCCTCAAAACACATCTTATTGTTACCCAGTGAAGTTTCTGCTGTTTTTTTCCTAAACAGACTGATGCCTTTTATGCACTTCTGTTAAAAGAATAGTTGTGTTTATACAGCTACATTCCTGAACTTGTTGCTGGACTGGCATATTTTCAGTTGTCCACAAGCATGTGATTGAAGCTGGCATAACATGCAAGTTAACGTTATGAAATTTAATCTTGCTGAAATTATTTGCAGTCATGATTAGTCACTTAATAATGTACAGATAAATGTATGACCAGATCTTGAAAAGGAAAGGGTATAATATTTAGTTTCTTTTCCTTTCATACTGACTTTTCATTCTTCCTATTACAGGCTGACAAAGAGGTTACAAGTAAGTGACTCAAGGGAGTAACACAGTATTTTACGTTTTACAAGTAAAACAACTGGGAAACAAGACAGTATCACCATGTTCCTATTCAGCTCAAAGAAAATTCAAAATATTCATCTTGTCATTGTCTCCCCTTTGGTCTTCTTTCATAAAAATATATGTGGTTTCAGATCACAAGCAAAATTGTGCTTTTGTGTTTGGGCAAGTCTACTTTAGTTCCCTTCTGGATACCTCAGAAACATGAGGTCATTTCATGTTTCATTGATTAACCTGCTGTGTAAAAGCATTTTGTGATGCAGCATACAGAACACACTTGAATTCAACAAAAATGTATTCATTCCACCTTTCCCTTTTTCAAGCTGTTTTCAGCCAAATGAGTAATGATTTTCAGCCTGGATTTGAATGCCAATTTGTGAGAAAAAATTCATTTTAATCAAGCCCCAACTTGCCCAAAAGTAGTGTTTCTGCCATACTGTCCAAACGCCCTTCCAAAATCGCAACTGAAAACTAACATATACTAGCAGTCCAATAAATGAAAACAAAACCCACAAGTTACTCAATATCTCATTACAACTACAAGCTTGTAGTATCATTGCTGTTGTGCTGCATGATTCCCCCGAAGCATACAACATGCCAATATGTATCTCAAGATGAAGTTTGCAAAGACTACATGAGTAATCTTTACTTGTAACTGGAGTCCCTTTAATTTTAGTACAGCTTTCCCATGCAGACCACGATC
This sequence comes from Himantopus leucocephalus, assembly GCA_003993805.1. Taxonomy (NCBI): domain Eukaryota; kingdom Metazoa; phylum Chordata; class Aves; order Charadriiformes; family Recurvirostridae; genus Himantopus; species Himantopus leucocephalus. The sequence continues at coordinate 7,540,935 of RSEF01000031.1, forward strand.
AGGCCCTGTGTTTAGATGGAAAATTCTTTCCCCTGAAAAGAAAAGCAATGATACTGTGAAATAAGATGCTTCATAAGCTAGTGTGAGCTTATGGATATCACTAGGCACCAAATGTTGTCCAACAAATGATCAGAGGCTCTGAGGTTTATTTCTCATGTCAGAGGCTTGATTTGGTGACCTACAGAAAGAGCCTGTTGTGCTCTAAGAGCTTGAAGAAGGAAGCAGTGATTGCAGGATATGGAGAAAGGAAAAACTGAAGACTTGGAGTCTGTATGGGAACAGAATGCATTTTAATTCTATATGCTAAACCTGAAGTTTAGCTTTTCTATTAACCTTTCTTAAATAGAAATTGTATTTTACAACAAAATAAATTTTGCATTACTAGAAAAAACAAAAATCTTGACACAGGTCATCAGAAACCTGATCAGACAATAGGTCAGAAGAATCACTATGCCCTGTCTGCTACTGGCCTGCCATTTGCTGTGGGCAAATGCAAAATATATTTAAATATATTATAAGAGCTCTTTATCTTTCTGCCATCTGAAATGATGCCAGTGTTTTCCAGTGTTTCTCATAGACGAGACTATATTAGCCTTTGCAGTGGTGAAATCACAAGGTAACATGGGAATGGATGGATTCAGTGAAGGATTTTGGCACTTGCAAAACAGGAATCACAAACTCAAGTGTCAGCAGACTGGCCCAAGCCTGGAATGCACAACATGTACTCTGCGGTCAAAACAGAAGAAAGAGAACTCAGGCATGTCAGGAGGAGGATGCAGAAAGCCCAAAGGATGAGCCATAACACTAGGCACAGAAGAAGGTGCTTAGAAAAAAAAAGAGAACAAGAAGGAAAGAAAGCAAGAACAATGGAGAACATGGCTTTATCACAGGATTAAAAATCTTCAACTTCTCTAGCTGAGCCATTAGCTTCTATTTTATGATTTTTTACTTGCCAGCACTATGAATCCTGCCCTTCTAGTTGCACCTTGGCTCAATGTCTAGAGTAGACAGAGAATACACTAAGATGCCAATATATGTAGGAGGTTAGTGCACTTCTCTGGAAGGTGGGAATGATTTTTTTTTCTAACAAAGGTGAGTTATAAACCTCTGTCTTGCATTTCATAATTTAAGTGCTCTAACTACTATGTCACCTTAGTACTTTTCTGCTGTGGCAACAGCATCTATCCCTCCAGGCTACATGCATGCTCAATGGGAGTTGTAACAGACACCTGACTCCAGGGATCCTCCCATATACCAAATCTTTCGCCACAGCCATCCCAGACCAAGCCCCAACCTCATACAGTTACCTCTCTTCACTGCATTTAAAAACAAAACCGCTATGACTGCACTGCAATGAGTTAGATGCTGGTAGTATGTGCGCAGAGGGGTACATGCTCAGGAAAAAAATATTTTGGGCTTTAAAAATGTTTCCAGGGTAGATTTGCCAGTGGTTCAAGATAACCATAGCCACTCTGTTACCAAACACTGGGAAAAGTATGAAAGTTACAGATCACGTGCTTGGGGAGCTGCTGCAAGGCATCCCTCTCACCACCACATCCATATCCCATGGATGGGATTCTTTTTCTTTTTAAAGATGGAGTTCAGAAATTTCTTTAGAAACAAATATAGCCATCACCGTGTATATCCTTTTTACTGGGAAAAACTTGAGAAACTTATCAAAAGATGATACCATATTTTGGAAAAATAATGTTTTGCAAGATAGCCTCATGGAAAGAAAAAGAGAAGGAAAGATTGGCTAAAACACCAAGAAAACAAAGCCTTATATCATGAAAGACAATAAAGACTATTCTTAGACAACCTTGGTGAGCAGCAGCTGATGAAATTCAGCTGATTCCTTCTACCAGACTTGGAGAGTCATAAGTGCTTATTAATATCTCTCTTCTCTGTAAGATTTTGCATTGCTCTGTAGTGGTAGGATTGCTTATTTGGAGGTCAGGAATACAGATTATCCTCCACAATGAAAAAAGAATTAATTATGACTAACATGAAATATAGCCAAATAAAGGCAACTGATTATTACCTGATACAGGAATGAGGTAGTCCGTAATTATACCCTGAAATATGAGTTATTCTTTGTATGATAGGAGCTTCAGAATCCCCTAGAAGAGGAGCAATATCATCAGAAACTGTTGGACAGCTCAGGTCCTTTTTTGTGCATATTCCAGGAGTATTTAGGTCTCTTCTAGTTAATCTGATCAGCTCTGAATCATGTGGTTTAACATGTCCCAACATTTCCCCTACACTATTCTTCTTGTCATTGGCACTGAAATCAGATGAACCATATGATTCAGATTCAGAGTCTTTAACTGTTCCATCATTTTCCTCAAAAAAGGACTCAAAACGCAGCTGTCTGCGGGGACCCGATCTGGTCACCTGAGGATGAATGAAAAGGCCACTTGGTTGAAAATCTTGCTTGTTTAAGTCTGCAATGTCTTCCTCTTGCATAATTTTGATTATTCTAATGAGCTGAAAGAGTCGTTTGCGGTCATTCATGTCATGGACCCCCAGTTTGGTATAATCTTTCATGGAAACTTTGGCAAGCTCATCAATCTTCTGAAGACCAAAGGCAGCAAAATGGGGATAGTATTTTTCAAGTTCTGCCTCACAAAGGCATTCATAAAGGCATGATGCCATCTTCAAGCTAAAGTCTACAAGAAATCAAACAAAGTAAATATTAGAATCATATGAAACACCACATCTGACAAAGTTACTAATGAAGAACCTACACGTTTCCTCATGCCATTATCTTCAGTTAGACCAGAAGCTTGTTTAAATCCAAGTTTACAATACACTAGAGTGCAAAACACTATATAATATAGCAATAACAACAATAAACTAAACATGAAACAAATACTTTATCTATGAAACTGTATTTTAAAATTATAGACAACACACAATAACGTGTAAGAAATGCACAATGCAGTGTTACTTACTGCTGCAGAGTTCCTAAACGCCTGATGTATCCTTGATGAATGCCGCAGCTACTGAAACCCTGTCCTCAAGCTACAGAATGTAAAATGCCTAATTTTAGACACTCAATTTAATATCAGGGCATGTGGTCTAATGCGGTTCAGCTATCCCTGGTTAACTAACCAAAGGAGAAGAAATTGCATTTGTACTCACCTCAAGCTGAATAATTAAGACCATTCATCTTATAGACGAACTACAACAAAGTTGTAGTTTTGTTGCATAACTTCCTTTTGTATGTCATGAATCTTGTGAGCATTTTTAAGTGTTCTTGACAGAATAACGAAAACATTCTGCGAAATCTCAAACACAGAATTTCTCTAAATCTATATATGCTACTGGAACGCCATACTTGCATTCTTGGGAAACCCAAAAAAGCAACAAGCATCACTGAAAGGTATGCCAAAAAACCCTCAACTCCTTCATTCATGTCTCCCTAGCAATGCATTGTGCAGCTGTCTGTATCCAGATGGATTAATATCTGCAGATATTTTTACTTGTTCCATAAAATTGAAAAATGATAGCACTTCAAGTATCTGTTGCCCACTGCCTTCTTATATCTTTGTTCAGTGCAGGACTTCAGCAAATACAGATCTTACTCATGTTTGGAGGTTACAACACCATTCAACAAAACCAAGTTATTTGAGACTTAAGTTTTCCTCCGTGTAATTCAGGGTAAGTTCTTCGGCAGGATTTTCAAGCATCTTTACAATAACATTACATAAAAAAATAAGGTCACCAAATATCACTCCCAAATTAGATTCCATATCATCAACAGATTATGTTGAAATAATAATAACAACAAAACAATAAAGATTATATTAAAACGCTCATTGTATATGACATTACAGAGGCCAAAAGGTGCAGCACTGGACATCTAAAATGACTTAGAAGCTAGAGTCTAAGCTGTAGACAGTTGTTAGCCATAATAAAATTACGAGATTCAGCAGTAACAAGCTTCAAGACAAAAACATTGGTATATAGGTGGGCTTATTTAATGTGTATATAAAGCAATTCTGAATCTTGAGGTAAAGTCAGAGCCATTGCAGAGATCGTTAAATTCTGGGAGATCGAAATCAAAATTGACAGAGAGGATAGCAAACCCAAAGGTGACACATGTGCAAGGGTTTTCAGAAGCATTCACAATTTGCCAACTTCTCCAACAGATAAAATTTCACAGGAACTTCAGACTTCGTTTAAAGAAGAGTTATGTTTTTGAAAAAAATGCCTCTCTTACATAAGGTAGTTTAAAATATAAAACCAGTACAGGACCTGTGTAAGTGTCAGTATGCACTGCCATGGGAAACTTCTTTTGTTTGATGAAAGGAGCAGCTAGAACACAAAGCTGAGACACCAGTCTCAAAGTACTGAGAATCTGTTAAAGATGAAAGCAATCCAGCAAATTTCTTTCGTCTGTTCTCACCCTGTATTCTAGATTACACTAACATCTTCATATATGCTGAAGTTAAATACTGAGTGGCCAAAGACTAGTGCAAGAACTAATCTGGTGATAACACCTGTTTGAATTATAATATTGAGTACAGGATAGAGAAGAGAGCCTAAAAAGCAAAAAAAAAAAAAAAATTCAGACACTTCTCAAAACAAGAGCAGCATAGATGGGGAGAGAACTAAGAATTTTAAGCTCAAGGTTCTAATTAAAAATTAAACTAAATATATTTAAATAGCTAGAAATGACTGTACAGACAGATTTCCATTATGTGGGGTAACAAGAGACTAAGATTCTCAAAATACGGAAAATCTAAGTAATATAGGTACTGCAGAACATACAAGAAGGTTAGTACAGAGACATGTAAGCAGCTCTGCACGACTTATTGGCTAAGGCTCTGTGCCATGTGAAAGCAACTAAATGGCTTCTTAATGACAGCTGGCCTGGGAAGTAATATGACTGCTTCTGCTTCCCCAGATACAATACATCTTACTGGATCTAAGTGGTTTTCGGAGATAACTCCAGTGTCTCTCCATCCATAGAAGACCAACTTCACAACTGAGGAAACCTAGTCCGAACATTGACTAATAAAGAAGTAACAAATTAATTAACCATGGAAAAAAAAATAAGCAAACGTCATGGTGATGGGTTCCAGCATTTCTGATTACTTTAAAACTCAAGAGTAGACGATTTCCTAAAAGATTTAGTCTGGTTCATACGCAAGACATTTCACGGGAAATTGCAGCTCTCAGTGAAAACCTTCCAGCCTTATAGTCGCCGATGCTCTAAAAGAAAGGAGTGCCTTTCTCCTCATTAAAAGAATATCTTAATTCATCCAACTCTGTACAGTCCTTTGTGTCTGAAGACACTGTTTCTAAAACAGATACATAATTCTTCAAAATTAATTGACTTTGTAAGGAAATAAGAGGAGTACTGGCAGGTTTTCAAGAATCCTAAACTGTTAATGATAATGCCATCTTCTGGCAAAAAAAGAGATGACTTTTACTTTTATACAATAAATAACAGCCAGCATTCCCTCAGTTATTGTCAGGATCTAATTTTGTTTGTTCATCTGAAAGAACATTGTGTCCCAGGGCAGAAAAATGTACCATTCTTCAGTGTGGTATTTTCATATCAAAGCCCAGGTCTTGTTCCTTGCTAAGCTGTGGGTGGCTTCAGTGAAAAGAGGAAGCCTAAGACTTCTTAAAATGGTTGGATATTACATAGGTTTGAGAAAGAATACAGTATGGAGGTATAATTCTCCATGAGCACTCAGTTATAAGGTCAGATAACCTCAGGCCTAAGAACAACTTTTCACTCAATCTGTCCTGGTTTGAGGTAAAACAGGACGTATTTTGGTCAG
>RSEF01000031.1:7555863-7593674 GCA_003993805.1 Himantopus leucocephalus
CAACATCCCCAGTGGCCGATTTGGCCTAAACCACGACAATCTCTATTACTCTTCACTGTTCAGCAGGTGCCCTTCTCATTTTAGCTGGCAGAAAGACTCAGCTTCACTTTGAAATTTTCACCACCTTCTCACACAAGAGACGTGCTTTGCCGCTGACAAAAAGATGATGAAGCTGGTCAGTGAAACAGCAAAATCAGAAAAGTCCAGAGCATCTTTACTTACTAACACACAAGCTAGCAGCAAGGGTGAAACAGTTAAGAGTGATACACCTTACTGCTGGAACACGCGGGATGTCTAAACAGGGGACCAGTCAGTCAACCTATCATATTCACATGGCAAACACGAGTTCTCTACAACTCATTTCTTATGCCAAGAAGCTTTACAAAGATCTTAAAAGGCTGCCAGATGCTCGTAATGGATAAGTACTTATTGTAAAAAAGCATTAGAATTTTATATAAAGGGACCAACTCAAAGCACAGAATAAGATCATAGCTTGTCATAAGAGACTTCCTTCTCTGTTTCAGCAATAAAGGTTTTTTAAAGGCCATAAAGCTGTGGAAAAAAGAAAAGTCAGGCACAAATAGTAGAAACAAGTGGTTACATTTTACGTATTCGGAAGGAAGTTACCACAAGATTATGCTCTAGGAGCTGATCCTCCATTTTAAAATGCTTTTATTTATTAATTAGCTCTTACACGGGTCTTCATTCTGAATGCACTTTTCAAAGTCGAGAAAAGGCTCGCCTTCAAAGATACTCACTCAGTGAGTGTCAGTCCCTGCGCATAAAATAAATCACGTAAAATCTCTACATGGACTATTTTAAGAATAAAGCGGCCTTAGACCACTATATCTTGATCCTTATTAACCTCTGATATACTGAAGATCTCAGAGCACCATTCACTTGAATACCACTCTCATGCCCTGTTATCCCACTGTAGCTCACTCATATTTACCTGACAATTTCAGCTGACTTCCACTGATAATCCCGAGTGTCATCACCAAGATATGACACAAATATCACTATATTTGCATTTTAAACTAGGGAAATTAAGTCATGGCAAAGTGAAGAAATCTTCTGTGGTGCTCCTACAAATGCAGACTAATGCAACTGTACATTTAATCCTGCAAATAATCTAGACATAATCACTCTGAATGATAAACTCTGGTCTGATACTTAAATAATTTTATTAGGAACAATTTTCAAGGGCATCTGATAAACATAGTAATTGTTAATTAGTGTACAAAACCTAACCAGCACCTTGTTTTCCTGCCTATGCATTATGTAAATTTGCATTATGTAAATAATTTTGCTTTACAATACCTTATAAAAACAAAAGTTAAGAACTTATAAAATTTGTAAATGCATGTAGCAGGTAGGCATGCTTCCTTTCCTGACCACAACTATAGCACTGTATTGTACTCCTTAGTTGTAACCACATTACCTCAAACAAGTGTTCTGCACAGGCTCCATCCATGCCAAAGTGTTTGCTGGTTTTTGAAGTACAGAAACAGAAGACCAGAACAAACCTGATCTGGCAATCCTACAATAGAGAAAACGGATACTTACTAACTCACTTCACCAGTCATCCATCTTTATTTCTTATTCATCTGAACATTAAGCCCTTTTTAAACTGTGATCCAAAGCCAAATCTGAATTAGCCCACCAGACATGAATGGCTAATTTGCTTTTCCAGAGCACCACACAAAATGCTTTACCTTTAATCATTCTGACCCCATTTCGTGGAAACTAGGGTATCCCTGTGAAGAACGGGGTCAGGGTGTAGTTGCACTTTTATAAACACAAGCTCCATAATAAGAGGTAATCTGTACTGTAACACGAGATCGTAATTTTAGTTTCATGCAGTCGGTAGGGATCTATGAAACAGTGTTTGACGTTGTAGCAGATCCCTTTGTAAGATCATAGGATTACACTGTGCAGCTACCCATGCACGTACACAACATGGTATTAAATATTCTGTTGCTCATTTGAACAAGCGTTGGTGTTTTGAAGATAGGAGGAATAAAGCTGAATACTACCAATAGATAACTACCTATAGTTTCTGTACAGTAAAAGTAATGGGAGAGGAGGGAATACAATACTTTTAGTGTTAATGGACCACAATTTTACAGTTGGACCATGATGCAGATCTTCTCCCTACACCAACACTCACGCTTCCTTTGCTACTGACATACCTAACACAGAGTTGGTTACTAAAACTACAATTCATTTCATTGCTCTTTCAGACTCAAAAACAAGAACTAAATGTTGGGGTTGGTTTTTTTGTGTTTTCCAAGAGTATTTTTCAATTGGCAAGAGACTGCTATTTTTTATAATCATCCCTCCATACTAAGTATAGCCTGGTGACCTCAGAAGAAGAGACTCCATCCTACAGCTGATCCCCGACAACTGCTTAAAACAACAGCTGCATGGAAACGGGAAGTGTCTAATATTCAACTGCACGCTAAGAAAATAACCTGCAAGTTATATTGGGATGCTGATTATTTGAAAATTGTGCCCCAGCTTCTCCTGCCAGTAAGATTTACCAAATGGGCTTTCAATATTTATTTTATGATTGTATCAAAACAACCACCACGCATCTGAAATTACACTGTGTGACTGAGGGGAAACACAGTCAACGAATTTAGCCCTACAGGGATTTATAGCTTCCCTCACTGAATTTAGTTCCAGTCTGATCTTTATAGCTTCACCCCCTGCAAGAAGGGGCAGAGGGCTGAGGGGGGGGCCTCGCATCCAGCCAGCTGCCGGGCCCCTCCCGCAGCGGCCGCCCTGTGTGCGGGCTCTCCTCTCATCCTTCCCCGCGCAGTTCCACCCCGGTTTCTGAGGGAGGCCGCGGCACTGCCCCACCGCCCGGGAGGGGGTGTCCCGGGAGCCATCACGGGGAACCCGGCCGTGATGGCCCCCGGGACAACTCCCTCCCTCCCTCCCTCGGCGCGGCTGTCCCCTTCACCTCACGGCAGACACCCCGCCCCGACCCCCCCCATTCCCCGCCCGCGTCCCCCGCGACCACTCACCGGCCGCGGCGCCGCTCGGCAGCAGCGACTAGGCCGCGTCTCCATAGCAACAACGCTTTTTCCCGCTTCAAACGCTCGCGCGCAGCCTGGCGCCCGCAGCCAGCGAATAACGGCGCGGGAGAGGCGCGGATGGGGCGTGCCCCGGCGGAGAGAAACCAATCCGAGGTCTTTGCTGCCGGAGGGGGCGGAGCCTAGGGAAAGGTGGGAGGGGGAGGGAGAGCGGCATGATGGGGAGGAGCTACCGCCCGAGCCTGCGCCGCTGTGATTGGTTGAGGCTGCCGTCAGTCGTGCGCCGCGCCCCGCCTACTCTGCGGCCCGGAAGCCAAGGTGAGGGCCGCTTTCTGAAGTGGGGGTGACCCGGGCCCTGAGCCTCTGCGTCCGGCTCCCCCGCTGTCCCGGCGTGCATCGGGGCTGTCCCGCTGCCATGGCAACGGCATCCCTCGGGCCGCCAGGCCTGCTCCCCCCGCCTCAGCCCGCTGCCGGAGTTGGGGGGGTCCCCGTGCCCCGCGGGGAGCGGCCCGGCAGCCCATGAGGGGGGGGGCGGGGGGGGCCGCCGTCCGCGGGAGGGAGGGAAGGGAGCGGGGCCGCGGGGTGCCTGGGGGCCGCTGGCGTGGCGGAGAGCTTTGTCCTTCCAGGCCCTGGGCGTCGGAGGGCGGCGTTTCCAGGCGCGCACGGGAGGTGGTGCTGGCCTCCCGCCTCGGGCAGCCTCTGGGCTGCGAACCAGCCGGGGTTGGTGCCTGCGGTTGGGTTGGGTTGGGGCGGGGGATGTGTGTGTGTGTGTGTGTGTTTGTGTATCTTTGGCATGGCTGATCAGAAACTCACTGAGGCGGTTAAAGACGGGTTAACCAAGAGGGCTGAACACCGTCCTGGGGCTCGGTTGGTGGTGAAGGACTCTGTGCTGTGGTTTCCCAGTTTGGAAACGGGAGGTGTCGCCATGCCGCACTGGGCATCCCAGGGAAAAACAGTGTTGTGTGAAGGTATTACTTACTGAAGTGTGCGGCGTCTGTCAAAATGCAAAGCTTTGCCTGGGACTGAGAATTGCTGTATTCTTTAACGCGGATTTCTCATCTCCATTGCTTTCTCTCATTTCCTGTATAGGACCAGTTTTCCTGGCTGCGTAGCTTATTGATTACAATATTTCTCACTTAAGAGGTGTGTTCCTTTCTATTTACATCAAATTAGTGCATAACAGGTATGCCAAGAAGCTTTTAGTTTTGTGTAACAGCCTAATGTCTAGCCCGGACAGAAAGCCTGTCCTTTGGCATTCATTTTCACAGCTCTGCCACGGGCATCTTGAGGAGTTCTCTACTGCAGGTGATCTGTCTTAGGCAATGATTTCTGTGTGCCACTTCCAGTAATTTTAAAGTATTATCTTTGCACAGAGCCTTTGAATTTTTGCAATGGAAAAGCTTCAGAGTGTTAATCACTGGCTTTTCTTTTGCTTTGTCTTGGTTTTTTTTTTCTTCATGAGATGTGGTTTGTAATAGATCAGCAGCAAAGAAATGTCTTACAGGTCATACGTAATGTTGCTTGATAATTTTTTTTAAAGCTTTTGTATATGTTCCTGTTTCCTTGTTTTAAAAGGAAAGGCGTAATTTTTTTACAATTCAAAGATAGGTAATAAGATGCAGCTTAATTGTGTAGTAACTACAAAGGGATAGATGACTTTTAGCCCAAACTGACATTATTTCCTGCCTAAATACAACTGGTTTGTTTGAGCTCCATGTTGTATGTTGTTCCTGCTTCATCCTCTTTGCTCTTCCACAGCTCTCCGTGCAGTTAACAGAGGGACATGGCTGTGAGAGCTTGTGGCTTGATCATCTACAGGAGGCTGCAGTCAGCACCATCTTCTAAGGTCACTGACGGTATTGAATACCTACTCCTTCAGACATCCTATGGGACCCATCACTGGACCCCACCCAAAGGTGATGTTTGTTCTGATAACACGCTTCAGGGCCATTTGTGTTGGGAATGAGTGAGTGAGATTACAGACTGAACTTTGGCTGAACGCTGCTAAGGTCAGCTTTGGGGGGCAGTTAATCAGTTGACAGTAGCCGCTGATTATGCTATTTATGCAGCTGAGTGGGGCTGAAGTTCTTTGCAAGTATTTATACAAAATACTTGTATATATACTTTGCAAGTATATATGCAAACTGTTGGGCACGACTGATTGGGGCTGGGGGTAGGTCACCCAATCCTGCTCCTCAGATGTCTGATGTTTCTGGCAGACATTCAGCAGGCAACTGAAATTAGGAAGCTAGAGAAATTTTTACCTTCTCACTCAGGTCTGACCCCCTGTCAGATGCTGCTGTTGCCAATGCGCAGTTGTTTGGCCCATGCGTAATCAGAAGGGTCACTGTTTGCAGCACAACATTAGAAGGCAAACTGAAATCAGTGATGATTTACTTTAACACGCCTTCCTTTGAAGATGCAGGAGTTTCTTTAAGTTCAGGAGATCATTTATGAAGAGCACGTGCCTAATGCAGCAGAGATGAGAGGGATACCTAGGAGAAGTAACCTTGTCAGCCATTCTTCACCTAAGCCACCCTCACTCATCAGTGAGGTCTCAAGAGATGTAGCAACACCGTGTTGGTAAAGCCTATGTTTGGTAGTACATAGTCACAGCCCTGGTACCGGGAAAAGCACAGCGCTGAAATACTTCAGGTTCCTTGTAGATCTTCTTATATGCTGGTTTTGAGCCTCTGAGATTTCTTCCTGCTAGTTTTTACTTCTTGTTTTCTAAAGTGCAGTGCTTTTAAAGTGTAGTGCAGGAGCAGTTTGTAAACAGGAATTGGCAAATTGGAAAAAAAGCTTGTAACAGTATCAACTGTGTTCTCCTATTAAGGGAAAGAACAAAACTTTCCAAACCTTTGCCTTTGTCCACTTCACTGAAAGCCTCAGGGATTAGAGTTTGCAGCCTACTGAAAAGCTAAAAAACATGTGCTGGAACGTGATTGATTGTTGCAGGAGGAGAGACCCTTGTGGAAAGGTTCTCTGGGAACACAGTAATTCTGGACAAGTGATTGAAATGACTCGTAGGCATTTCAGTAGGGAGTGAAATGATGCATAGGCATACATCTCACGCACTCAAAATCATAGAGTCATTGACTGGGTTGGGTTGGGAGGGACCTTCAAATGTCATCTGGTGCAACCCCCCAGCAATGAGCAGGGACCTCTTCAACGGTTGCACTGAGTGCAGGGCAACCTGACCTGGAATGTTTCCAGGGACGGGGCAGCTAGCACCTCTCCGGGCCCCCCGTTGCAGTGTTTCACTACTCTTATGGTAAAAGCTGTCTTCCTTTTATCTAGTGTGAATCTCCTCTCTCTTAGTTTAAAGCCGTTATGCCTTGTCCTATTGCTCCAGGCCCTACTCGGAAGTCTGCCTGTGTCTTTCTTACAAGCTCCCTTTAAGTATTGCAAGGGTGCAATAAGGTCTCCCTGGAGCCTTCTCTTCTCCAGGCTGAACACCACCAACTCTCTCAGCCTGTCCTCATAGCAGAGGTGCTCCAGCCCTCTGATCATCTTCATGGCCCTTCTCTGGACCTGCTCCAGCAGGTCCATGTCTTTCCTGTGCTGAGGGCTCCAGAGCTGGATGCAGTACTCCAGGTGAGGTCTCACCAGAGCAGAATAAGGGGCAGAATCATCTCCCTTAACATATTGTTTAAGGTTTTACAGATGAAAGGCCACATACAAAAGCCACAATCTGATAGCAGCCTTTGATAGTAGCCTGGTACAGATTTGGGGGCAATAAATAAAGGGGAGCTATTACATTATATATTCTCTGTGATATTGTTCTTCAAAAGCAGCCTCAGCATTGTGTGGTGCAGTAACATAACTTGTATATGATGTAGACGTAGATTTAATGTGGCAGGAGCCAGAATGAGAAGTTGTAATCATCTCTCCAAGAGCACACAAAAGGCAATTTATTGCTACAGTTGTACATTGATATTTTAAAAGTTTCCTAAGCAACTGCACCCCTTATGGGGTTAAACTGGACTTGCTCACATCCCCCCACATTAGCTTCATCAGCCTTGTCTCTACTCTTAGAACTGTGACTTTGCACTAGCCGAGGGTGATGGGAAGGGTTTACGGTGTTCATTTTCCTCCTCGGCATATTGGATTTGCGGTAGTGCTGGAGGACCTGGAAGCTGTGGTGTGAGGTGTTGCCAGCCTTCCTTTTCCCTCCCAGTAGGTAGATGGTAGTGCACAAAGTCGGAAACTTACCGAGCTTAGACTTGAGGTTATCAATGGCATGATGAGGTGATTGCCTTTTGCTCTGCTGAAGAGCAGGAATTTGCACTGCTTGTCCTTTGAGTTGAAACTCAAACTTTGAGTTGAAACTCTCAGCCCTCCAGCTTTATTGCTACCTCAGTTCATTGCGCATTTGTTGACTGTGGATCAGGACTGTCATAAAAATAGTGGTTACCTACTGTTTGTGGATGTTCTGTGGGCATTTGCTGTGGGTGCTGTAAAAGTAATCCAGCTGTGCGAGGCCAAGTGGATTCTGTTTCTCAACTATTAGTTAAAGTCCTAGCTATGGAAACACATACTTGGTCAAAAAGAAGCAGATAGCTTGACTTGCAGAGAATCAGGGGGAAAATATTTTTACATAAAACCTCAGTGTATTTGATCTCAAATATTCAAGACACCAAATGCAACATCAGACGCTGGTTTTTTTTGCAAAGTTGCCGCTTGAAATAGAAGCGTGTTTTACATTTGAGATGATGTTACGTTGTTAGAGGTGGTTAAGGTTCTGATACACAGAGAAAGAAGTGAGTGAGACCTGTTGGGAAAGCAAAATGAGCTCCTCACATACCCCAGTTCTGGTACTAAAGGGTGGCTTTGGATACCTGGAACTGAGGAAAGATTCACCTCTGTGATGAAATTATGGCTATTTGCAGCTAGCTACAAAGAAAATAGAGTGACACCAGGGGCAAAATAAATCTTAACTTTTTTTCCTCTTGCAGCCTCCCAACTCCTGCTATGTTGCTTTTTTGAGATCTTGCTTGGCTTGTTCTATTTATGTTCTAGTCTGGAGCTTTCATGAGAAAACCAAATCTGACATTTCTCAACAAACGTACAAACAGCTGGGGATATGTTATATTTATCCGTTGTTTGTAATGGCACCTCTCATTCTAAGCAACATAAAATAAATGATGTGTCCTAGAAGAACTACGCAGCTGGTGAGAGGACTGGCTTTTAGGCTTACTGCGTTTCAGAGGGGAATATGGGAGAGAAGTAAAAATACCCCTAACTGAAACCCACCTTTTAATGGCATTTGTTGGTGCCTGGTCCCATTGTTTCTGGGCTGTTGGCATGAATAAGAGGTTTGCAGTATTGAGCCTTAAGCTTCTGTGGGAGGGAAGGGTTGAGAGAGGACTAACACTCTTGCAGATGAGCAGTCTCCCCTCTAACTGGATAAAGGAAAAACATTCATGAGGCACTCAATCCTTAGTATGATCTAAGAGGGAACATTATGGGTGCAGAGTGCTCCAGAACAGGAGAGAAGGACTGGGAAGAAAAGCTGTCTAGTGCTGACAGGCCACTGTGAGTTTCAGGTGTGGGTAAACAAGGATCCTAAAAGCCACTAGACAAAGACAAATCAGGACTTAAGAGTTGGAAAAGCAATCTCTGCTCCCCAATTTCTGTTTGATTCTGTATCAGCTACAGCATACTCTCATCACTAACTCCCAATGTTTTCTAATTGTCAACCAAATAAACGAAACCTGAGTTTCCTTCTGAGAGACTTACTTTTTCACCTTCTTGACAGGCCATGTGGACCCAGGAGAGGATGACCTGCAGACAGCCTTCCGGGAAACGCAGGAGGAGGCTGGTCTTCAGGCCAGCCAGCTCACCCTTATAGAGGGGTACAAGAAAGAACTGCACTACCCTGTCCGCGGCAAACCTAAGACCGTCATTTACTGGCTGGCAGAAATGAAGGACTGTAACACAGAAATCAAGCTCTCAGAGGAGCACCAAGCTTTCCAGTGGCTGAAGCTGGAGGATGCTTGCAAATTTGCAGAATATGAGGACATGCAAGCGACACTGAAAGAAGCACATCAGTTTCTCTGCTCCAAAGAATAAATACTTCTATGAAGAATAAGGGGAATTTTTGAAGAAACATGGCCTGCTTTTTTTTTCTTTTTTTTTTAACCAGGGGAAGAACTACATGACTGCAAAAATGTAAATTTCTTCTTTAAATCTGTACAAATTCAGTGAAGATACTTGGAGCTTTTAAAGAGCTTGTGCTTTTGTCTTCCCTAGCTATTGCAAAAAAGCATGGTCTGATTGAACCGTGAGCCAGAGATGTCTGAATTGAAACCCAGATCTAACAAAGACTTCCTCTGTCCCTGTCTCCTTTTCTTTTTCCTCTTCTTTCTTTTTTGTTTTTCTGCCTTGAAGTGCTGAGCAACCACAGGTCTTTTTGAAAAATCAAACACGATATTTCTTGACTTGCTGATGTAGAACTGCAGAGTTGAGAAAATGAGCATATGGAGATTTTTTAATAACAAAATGTTTACTGCAGAAGTTGCACCTTGCATTTCAAATGGGCAAGCAGTAGTTCTGTTCCCAGCTCCTCCACTGATATGCTGTGATAACATGTCAAATCATTTCAGGTCTTGTTTGTTTGTATCATGAATTTATGTACGTCGCTGATGTACTGTTATGAAAACATTTTCCATCCCAAGATTCTTAGTAAACAGTTGATGTACAGTATTTAAACGGTAAACTTGAAGTTCTTTTTTTGCCTCTTTCTTTCCCTTTTTGGTCTTTAACAGACACCTTAGCCATACATGATTCAGGGGATTGGGAAAGGGAAATCTATCTACCTAATATAGCATTTTCTGCACAAAATATCTAAGCTAATGTGCAATCTTGCGTCTGTTTGATAGCTCCTGTGTTTCTTTGGCTACAGCCTGCACCCATGTGTGGGCAGCAGGGTCGCGTGCACTGCCAGTGCTGTGCTGTGGGCACTCGTACTGGATGACTCAAAGGCCTGTGGTGGTACCGATGAGCTCACCTGCATCAGCTTTCTTGTGGACCTCTCTTTTGTCATCAGTGGGAACTGAGATTGTTAGCACTCTGTATGATTATGCATGTTCAGCTATTAATAGTTCACAATCTTTTGGATGTTTTGGTACATAAATACCAAAAAAGCATGATGGCAATATTAAAGTTTTTAGATGAGGAGTGAGGTTTTCTGAATCCCGAGCAATTTTGGGGGAGAACAAGTGTCACTTCTTCCCTACGTCTCCTCTAGCCTTTACTGATTAGGTACTTGGAACTTGCAAAGCAAATAAGCCTATAAGGAAGTGGGCTTTACTGCCACTTTGTCATCCTCCTTGCCTCAGGAGTGAAGCGAGGGTTATATCAGCATCACATCAGCGCTGGAGAAGGCCTGCAGTACCAGATGTGCGGCATAACTGGGCTGAGAAATACCGGTGGCAATTTAGTATCATGTGACTCTCCCATTATGCAGCACTCATCCTTTGGTGCAGCTTACATTAATGACGTTAGTACCACTGTGACAGTGGTGTCTTGCTCATCACTCTGTTATCTTCCTGTAGAGTGATTTATAAAAGCCACCTTATAGTGCATCCTTTTTTGTGTGTGTGTATATATATGTACACACACAAAAAAGGATGCACTATAAGAAGGCTTAGATATATGTACACACATACACAAAAAAGAATGCACTATAAGGGGGCTTTTAATATGTATATGTACACACATAAACAATTTCAGTGCTCCTCCACTTTACAGTCAGGTGTTATTTTGATTATGAACACTGTTTACAAGCATTGCATTCAGGTGATGGCAGAGAGTGAACAGCAGATAGGTTGTGCGATTGGTCTGAGTGTTTCTCAGCTAGCTTTAGGAGCAGAGGATGGAAGGTGTCTCCCACTGCCACCAGGTCCAGCCCCAAGGCAGAATCAGCTATTTTGGATTCCTTCTGGGTGGACATTTGGCTAACGTGATTTTTAAGGCCTCTTGTGACGAAGACTTGCACCGTCAGCTCCTCTGTCCATACGTTGGAAAATTTGGCCTCTAATATCTAATGTAGGTAAACCAGTGAGAGTAACTAGAAGAGAGCAACCAGTAAAAGAGAGGGGCAGAAAACAGTTAAAAGCCTGAGCTGCTTCACAGTCTTATTTCTTCATTAGTGTTTGAGCTACCTTTTAATCGGTGCTATGTAAACAATGGTGTTATTGCATTCGTGTTTGTGGGCAAGATTAGCATATTAACCATGAAATATAGAGAGTCATTAACAAGTCATCTGTTCTGCCCATTCGGCAGTAATGAACGTAAGCACTTGTTGCTTTGGAAAACACAACATTAGCTGAACTCCAAGTAAGTATGTCCATTTTAATGGCAGTGCATACATAGTGTTCCCAAAGCTCGTCAAGGTTTTGGAGGGTAACAAGTGCTATGCGCTGTAAGGCGATGCACCCCTTGGACAAAATTTCAAAGGCGGGCTTCGTAATTGTGGTAGTAAAAGGTACAAGGGATGTAACTGTGATAATTGGTGAGGCACTGCCTGCGCGTTTTGAACAATTTATGTACAGAATGTATTCCCATAAATTTTGTGTGTAAAATGATGCTTACGCATTTGGAAACTTGACCCAAAAGTCTTTGGATTTGTTTTAAAGTGGAAACATTGGAAAGTCAGTATTTAATTCTGACTGTGTTGTTTGTAGTCACTGCTCACTGGTCAAGAAAGAGTTCTTCCTCTGCCCATGTCTAGTAGTAAAATATTTTCCCAAGGAGCGTTTGGGAAACCCTCCAGTAAGTAATTATGGAATAATCTGTCTGGGGAAGACATTTATTTCTAACCTCTATGATTTTTATGCCCTGAACCAATAAGGTTTCTATTTTCCTTTCTTGAGACCAGCTAAGGTTTTGGTCATAATAGTATCTTCTGGCAGTTAGCTTTCTAGCAGGCTGTGGATCTATGTTTAAAAAGAAAAATAAAAAAAAAATCAGAGACTTCAAATTCCCTAGAGCCCTTACTTCTGCCTTAGGTTAAATAAAATCAAAACTTAGAGAAGTCCAAGCTTTGTGAAATGGCACGAGTTAATATCGGTAAAGTGAAAAGTGTTATTTAAGTCCGAGTAAGAGGCAGGTTAGGATATGGTTTCCCTTGCACTGCTGAACAAATATGCTGATGCAGCTCATAATTTCTTGGTGTTAGTGTTTCTTTCTCCAAATAATACATGATTTATAGCCATGTTACAGTTTACATCATCACAAGATCAGAGAGAAGGAAAGCATAAATTCATGAATGTTAGGAAAGCACTAAGACATTGCAAGTTTCACCGAGGAAAGGTCAGGATTGAGTGTGACGGTCACAGGTAATTATGCTCAAACAAGAAGTGTAAAGGCTGAAAACAGTGCCTTATTCAATTCTAGAAAAAAAACTGTATTACTGCTCTAGATGGGAGCAGTATATCTGTTCATTGACTATTCCATAAGACTATAGGAAATCAGAGACTGAAGCTGGTATAAAATGGCTGGGTAATGTAATAACTCTGACAAGCATCATCAATGTTACTTGTCATTCTACGCAAAGAAAGAGGGTGTGTGTTATAATAAGGTGTAATACATCCTAAATATGGAAGTATTTTAAGGGGCACATACTATCTCGGCAGGACTCCTGCAGTGAAGCAGAGAGGATGATGGAGTGCTGCCTTTTAAGTTAGAAAAATGACTTGCTATTACTTAATTGATAGCTTGGGGGGGGGGACTATTTTGGCAGATAACTGGAGGATTTTGAGTCCTGAAGGCAGTGCTTATTAGTTATGTTCTCACATTGACAAAGTAACTGACAGCCTTCTGTGTCTGTTGGCAGCTAGTTTTATCTTAAAAAGGATTTAAGGATCATCAGGACTTCTGTTTTTCACCTTACACTTTGTCTCCAAGGATTTACTTTCTCACATGCTCAGTAACTAGAATTTCAGGGCAATGGACAGTTGAAGCTGGCGAGAGTCTCGGCTTCATTTAGCTAAACCTGGGTTTTGTTATGCGTTAAATCAGCTCTGGAAGAGCTAAGCAGCGTGTGCCTATACAAACCAAACAATCTGCTCTGCTTGCTTCAACCTCGTGCTGTGCAAAGAGATTGTTCTCAAGTGTTAAAAAAACCCCAAATAGTGCTTACAACTCCCTGTCAAAACAGCAAGGCTAGGGAGGAGATTTGCTATGGTGGCACTTTTCCTGGTGGGAAGAGTGGCACAGGATGGAACAACAGCTCTGTTATTTCGGAACTAGTCCATTTGATAATTGGCATTGTCAAAAAGAGGAGTGACAGTCCCATCTTTCCACTCAATGAGGATCTCTCCATGCCTCAAGGAAGGGGAGCGAGATGGTGGAAGGTACGGCTGGGGACCTCTTCGTAAGGGAGACGGCTCCCGTAAGTCAGCTCGGCTGCTGTTGGCTGGGGAGCTCTTCAGAGCAGAGAGGATTTTCTTCTTCCTAGGAGAAGAGAGAAGAGGGTATGTAACTGCATCTGCCTGTCTCTTGGTTGCTTCTCCATGTCACCTGGTTCAGCAACCGTAGTGCCCACATTCCCTAAACCTTCAGGGATGGCAAGAAGTGTGTAGGAGAGGAGAAGCAAACATTAGCGGCTCCATTTGGATGGGATAGGGAGTGGGAGGGAGAAACACGGTGGCAGGGAGGAGAAATCATCAAGGATGACATCATGGGTGAGCAAATGCATCTGCTTAGAGATAGACACTTCAGGTGCGGGGTGGGGAAGGGTGCCAAGATCAAGACTTTTGTTTTGAAATGCTGGACAGGGAAGTGGCAAACGGAATAAACCTGAATCTCACTTACTTGTTGTAGTGGACATTGAGTGTCAGTATTATTAATCCCAGTATGAAAGCCAAGGGGCTGAGGACCAGCATGGCTGTCTTCCAGTTGGTGCCTGAAAGGGTATCATAGAAAGCAATCACGTGTTTGCTATACCTATCCCCATTCTTATGCAATAGCCACGATTGCCGCAAAAAACCACCTGTAATGTCCCTGAAGACTAGCAGATAACAGGAAAAGTGCTTTGTCCACAAGATCAACATCTTACAGCTGCTTTACACTACATAGCATCCCTCTGTTGAAAATGGCCACAAAAAGGTTTTCTTCCTTGCTAGGAAGACAATAACTATTCATGTTTTTCTGCTCTGCAGCTCTCTGATATGAAACAGGAAGGGCAGGGGGAGGACATCAGTGCTAGTGGATATCTTTTTCTCCTGGTGAGCTGAGACAAAGCATTTGCATATTTTTTTACTCACTTTTGTACTCCAGGCCTGGGGAGATTTGTTTAATCTTTAAAAGGAGTTTTTCTGACAGGTAATTTGGTGCCCTTGTCCCCTACTGAGCATCCGCAGCAGAACCCAGGGGAATGCAACTCTGTATTGATGGTAAGGTCAGGGGCACCAATGAACCTTCATCCACCTGGTCTGTTCCTCCTCTGGCTGACAACTGGACCTACCTGCAAGCCTGGCCCCAGCATTTTTCCCTCGATTTCCGTGGTGCTTTTTAGAGTGATTGTGGGACACATCTAGGGGAAGAAGCAGAGAGACTCAGATTAGCAGTTTCCACTCTTGGACCAGAGGAAGCTCTAACTTCCTTCTGGGGCTGCACTGTAACCACAAATCCCCTTTGTGTGGAGCTGGAAGGGGAAAGGAAACTTTCTTGTTCCTCAGCGTTCTCCAGCCATAGATATTTTTTGCTCCTAGGATGTC
The DNA here is from genome assembly GCA_003993805.1 of Himantopus leucocephalus. Taxonomy (NCBI): domain Eukaryota; kingdom Metazoa; phylum Chordata; class Aves; order Charadriiformes; family Recurvirostridae; genus Himantopus; species Himantopus leucocephalus. The sequence continues at coordinate 7,570,631 of RSEF01000031.1, forward strand.
TGATGGCTGTGCCTCCAGGTTAGGACTGTGGCTGTGTCACTAGACTGCTTGCCAAGGCAAACATCTCAACAGGTTGTGTGAGAGCAAAGCCTTGAACCACTCAGTGGTACACATGGAAGTCCTTCAGAAGTACTTAGGTGCTCATCACCACTGAAAATACTTGAGTAATCTCTTGATGCCGCCCACACTTTCCTTCCTGTTGTTCTCACATATGCATTCAGAAAAGAAAAGTGCTTACCCTCATTTGCTGGGAGGTATGTCTGTTTGGTCTTCACTGGAGACACTGTGCTGTTAAGTCTGTTAGCCAGAGGTGGGTCAGTCAGGCTCACAGAAGGTTCTCTGTCCATGGCATCGATCTTTGATGAATTGATGGTTTTAGCTTGGAAGGAAATAAAGCAAAGGTGTGTGATTATCATTTACTTTTTGTACAGAAACCTGGATACGCTCAGTGCCTGGCAAGGGAAGGGACCCCAGCCCTGCCCTGTTAGTCCTCTACCCTGCAAGGCGAACAGGACATGGTGCAATAGCGATCACATTCTCCTGTGCATCAGGGGCCTTCAGTTCTCACAGATTTCAAAGATGAAATGAACCTCTCAAGACTGAATCCACAGACAAAGCAGAGCTTGTTTTCTGGTGGTAAATAAGGTCATTGGTCTAAAAAGTATGAGTGCAACACTGGCTGTTAAAGGTGAGGAAGGGGCAAGTGGAACCAACGCAGCAGATGAAGAATTGGGATCAAAAGGGTGGTAAATAATCCATACCTCTTGCAAGGCTCAGCAGCATCCTCTGGCTTGCCAGCCTTACTGCAGAAGTAGGGTATGTCGGGTAGCAACTACTACTAGAGGAGAGGTTGTGGGAGATCTTGTGGCAGCAATAGTCACCCCTCTCCTGCACTGATGAATGTGGCAAGATCACGAAACCGCCTCCCGCTGCTTATCCCAACCCCATCCCTTCCTGTGGCATGAGCATCTATGGGTACACGGGTGTAATTTATTGAGCAAATAACCCGCTGAAGTAAAAGTTGTCTGTTGATGGTCAACTGAAACTTGGATAAGAAAAGCCTAAACAAACACACAGGACTTTGATGTTGTTACTGAGTAGTCAGAGGTTCCCTCCAGTAGACTCTGAACCATGGGGCTGATAGGAAAATTATCAGTTTGCACAAGACACACTAACTGACACAACCTGATTCAAAGCCTGCTCTGTGTTTACCCTCGCAGCCTTATTTGGGGAGCCTGGCTCCCAGGCAGCCCTGGGCTGCCAGGAACATTGCCTTGGGGAATGCAAATGCCCTTTTCACATGCCTTTTTCCCATATCTTAAATGTTCCATGCGTTTCCTAGCTATATTTAACTAGCTTATTATGGTATCTAATTTGTATTGGCTGTATTTACCTTCATGTTAAACAAACACTAACACTTTTAACTACTGTGATAAATACATGTTAACCTTCTAGTTGGCTAATTAAAAACCTCGGAAAAAAGGCCATCTTATTTGCACATGACGGCCAAAAAAGCTATTGTATCTCTTTTTATTTTGAATTAGATATAGCCTCTTTGTGTCAAAAGGTGATATTCATAATCCATTTGCTTATGCCAACCAGATTCATCACATTTTCTCTTTACTCGCGTTTGCAAAGCTGAAAATCATATTGGGGCCATCAAACCTTAAGGTAAAGAATAGCCTCATGTAAGAGAAATAATTTCCCTTGAGCAAAGTTGGGAACCTCATCACCTATACAGTGGACAAACACAAAAAATTCAGCCAGCTCTTTTCTGGTCCCTGGAGTGGAAGAAGGGAGAGGAGGAGAGGATGGGGTGAGGAATTGAGTGTGATTTTTATGACTCAGTTTTGCACACAGTTTCACAAGAAAAGTCCTGAAACCACCCTCCTTTGCATAAGGGGAGTAAATGAAGGAGAGAAACAGACTGCATCATGAGTTATCAGGAGTCAGCAATGAGCTTCACTGGCCATCTGACAAACGATGACAATCACATCTTGGTGCAATGACCATGGCTGATGTCTGTTAGCCTGGTGTCCAACAACTAAAACTATGACAGGACCAGGGTTTCTGCTGTTTTTGTGTCCAGTCTTGGCAGAGGGTAGTGAAAGCTCATGAAGGCAGAGATTAAATGTTTTTTCAGCAGAGGCCAAGGCCTGGATCTTTATGTTCTTTTGATGTCATATTTTGGCTTTTCTTAATGCAAAGGGAGGGCAGCGCTTTAACTACCTCCCACCATTGCTGTGTTCATTAGAGTCTTTACAGCTACCAGGAGCGAGGTTCACTTTTGAGGATCATGTGAGCATGGGATGAAGGTTAGAACCGTGGTTTCATTAGCGATAGGTGCACTGTCGGGGTCTGGCAGGAGATAACTGTAACGTGTTGTTTAGAAACTGAAGCAACAATTTTCCATTTCAAATATAGCTGCTTCTCAATAATTCATACAAGTTTAAAAGAGGTTTTCAGCTGCCTTCAGTTTTCTTGTTACCAAAAGTGACATCCCAAAGTACAAAGTACCAAAAACCCCTTCAAAGTCCTAAGCGCCTGACTTTATGGGACTTCCTTGGCTGTTTTGGACTTGGGACGCTCAAGCAATTCCAACTATTCTTAGCTCTAGGCACCGATTCAGATGAACTTTCCAAAATACTTGACTTTTGCCTGTCATTAGAAACGCAGCTGGGGTTTAGAATCCTGGTTACAGGATCAAACCTGATCCTGTAAGGTGTTGCATGCTTTCTGGAAAACACTGAACACCAACTACTGGAAACCAGTGGTACCGAGTAGTTGGGCTGACTTGGAGCCATTTAGTATCTCTCCAGATGGAGCCAAAGTGAACATGAGTTAGAATGATGGATGCAAGCCTGGTGTTAGATGACTTGGATGACATGTAAGGTTAGATGTTATCTGATGCTAAATCTACCTCATCTTACTTTCATAGATCCACAAAGCTTGTTGTGTTGGTTTGCTGTGCCTCGGCGCTGCTGTCTGGGCAGCAGCACAGATGGTTTCATCTTGTAAAGTCTTCCACCTGCTGAATTTGTCCTTCTCCCTTGAGACAAACACCTTGTGGCCTCCTTCCTTGGTGCTGAGGTGGAAGCCCAAGCTCTGCAGGGTCAAGTGTCCCTTCTTGCTGCAGGACCATGCTTGGCGTTCCCAGTCCCCACAGGGTTCCAACTTGACCAGGGCATTCTCCCGTATCTTGTGGGCTGATAAGCACTGCTTTGTTTGAAGGCTGACAATGGTCCTGGTGGTGGGATCCCAGCTCCACTGCTGCTGCTGGGACAGCACCTTGCAGTCGGTCAGGCTGATGGCGTTGGTCTCGTGGTGGGATACGCGAATGCACTTTTCCAGCCGGGTGTTCCTTATGAGGAAGCCGCGTCCCTCTGCTACTGCAGTGCAATCAGAGCATGGTTTAGTACTGTGCATGTCTGAGGCAAACACGTCTTCTGAGCACCAGACATTGTAAATGCCCTGGGGAAGGGGAGGTGTAGCCCACCAGTCCTTTACTGGATGGGCATGCCTAGATAAACGGTTCCCCCGGCTTCCTAATTCCCCAGAATGACATCTCTTTAAAACAGGTGGTGTGCAAATAGCCAGGAGCAATGCTAAGAGACAAATAACAATGACATAAGTAACCTGTGTAACTCATCAGGAAAAACTCACCATCCTTGAAAAGTTGTACTGTTATGAAATATATGCCTTCATATTTTTAATTAAATATTTCAATTGGTTATAATTTTGAATAGGTACCCATCCTTCCCTCCCTCCAAAATAGTTGGATGGTTTGGGTTTTTTTTGCCTCTATGTGTATCAAATCTTTCATATAAAAAAGCAATTCAACTCTCTGAATTCCCCAGACGCTATTCATCTGTAGCCAATTAGGCCACCGTGGGCAACTGTTTCCATAAGGTGACTGCTGGTGATATTACAGCAACTCCCCACCAGAAGTCTGGAAGTACTTGACTGACACAGCTCATGTGGGTATTGAAATAAACTTGGATTTAGCACACTTGACATTGGTCTGTGCTCCCCAGGCATGAAGGTGCCATTTTTAAGGATCCCTTTGTAAGGGCGAGACAGTACAGCTGCCCCACAACAGGCACACAATTTGAAGCAATTTCTGTAATTGCCTGATGCTTTTAATAGCAATGGGTCCCAACATCTCTGGTAACTAGGGATGGATATCATCCTGCTAGCTGGACAAATGCCCCTTTTTTCAGTACAAAAGCATCAGGTGTGGCCTGTGAACATCCTGAGCAAAATGTTAAATGCTAAAACACTTGTCGCTGATGCAGGTCCACATTCTGCTGTGTATTTTATGCTTAAAACAGAAGGATAGAAATAAAAGTTTCAAGAAATCTTTTAATTAAAATTAACCCATGGTAACTTCCAGCTTTTGTAGTGACTTCTTTCTCCTCTTTTCCCTGGGAGTCAGAGTTATAAAAGCCCCATCAGCATACAGTGTTAAGCATAAAGAGTAAGAGAAGACTGAAAAGTGATGTTAGACAAGAACACTGATGTTTATCTAAACAGCTATTTCTGCAGAGTTTCCCCTCCCAAAGCAAAGAACAATACCTTTCCCTGGCAGCAAGTATTTGGCTCAGTACCTACGAAAACTAATGACAGTGTAAACAGAAGCCGGTACACAATACCAAGGATATGAACAATAGCTTAAAAGAGTTCTTATGTTTTCTCTCAGGAAATTCTAGGGGTCTGGTAGAGTAATAGTGCCTCGGGTTGTTAAATCAGAAACAGCTCGGGGCTTTCTGCTCAGCCTGAATGCACGGGGAGAGGCAGCCAGAAACCACAGAACCTGCGCCGGCTCCGAGATGAGGGTGGATGTGTCCGCGCGAGGATATTGGGTTTCGTGGACCTGTAATAGCCACCGATCCAGGCAATTCCTGCCAAGCCCATGTGCCTAAATAGAAATTAAATTTCTGGGGGATCTGTGGACAGCTTGTGAGTCCTGTCCTCTTTACTCCTCATTGAAGGTTGGATGGAGGGAAGATGTTTAATGCACCTTGGGCTTGAGTTTCTGCCAGCTTCTAAAGGCAGGAGAGAAGTCTCATATATAATCTCCCATAATCTTTAGAAAATCCAAAGGGATGAATACAATCCCTCCCCCATGTTTTTTCTAGGACCTGGAATCCAGAATTCTCACCTCTTTGCTTCATCTTAACTGGGAGAAACCCAGTTTGTAATGTTTTGAGTAATGATTTGAGAGCTGTATAAAAAAGTATCAGGGGAACATGAGAACTGTGCTGGGTCAGATAAAATATCTGATGAGCTCAGTATCCTGCCTTCAGCACTGGGCATTAGCATCTGCTGATAGGGGAAGAGGGTAAGAATCAGACAAGTAAAAAGCTCACTCAAGACAGCAAGGACGCCAGTGCTTCCTTCCCAAAATGTATGAACTAGATAAGAGAGCTCACTGGGTATTTATGGTTAAAATGGTTTTGCCCATGTACACTACATTGCATTTTTCAACACTGAAGTTAAAAAAACATTTTGTTGCTCACTGTGTATCATGAGCTCCTTCTGCTGTTCCGCACAGTCAGCTTCAGTTTTGATTATTCTTAATAATTTTGTGCCGTCAGAAAACTTAATTACTTCATTATTCACCCCTTTTGATTTTTGTTGGCACCTGCTGATACCTTCACTCTGCTGTCATCATTGTCAACTTATTCCACATCTTTGTTCCAGCCTGTGGGCTGTCTTTCTTACTCTGTGAGAATGGAGTTTCTTAAGGGCCTTGGTGGAAGAATCTTATCAAAAGTCTTTTGCAAACGCAAGCACAAGGTCTAGATCAGTTCACCATGTTTATGCACTCATTGATGCCATCATGGATGCGAGGGATTCCCACTAGAAAAGCTGTATTGACTTTTCTCACATTTATCTGTCTGTCTGCGAATTCTTTTCTTTGTTTCTGCTAACTTGCTTGATGCCAAAATCAAACTTAGTGACCCATGTTTCTCCAAGCTGTGCAAGGTTCCCTCTTAAGAGGGACATAATTGCTGTAATGAAGTCCTTTGGTGCTGAGGTTTCTTTAAGTAAGAGTTTGCATACTTCTTAGAAGTTTAAAAAATGTCATCTTTAGTTTCCTGTAACTCAGTGTGAATGCTGCCAGGGCTGGTCATTTGCCAGAGATTATTTATCTTCTTTTCCCCCTAAAACTTCCTCTGATGACAATTTTCTTTTATTACAGTTTTCAAGACTGCAGGGAGTGACTGCTGTGTGAGGACCTCCCTGACCATGCCTGAAGTGAGCACCAGGACCAATAATCCATTCAGCCTTTCTACACTGCCCTGCTTTTGTTGCCCTTCTTACATTTACGCCACTTGTTTATTGGCCTCCTTACCCCCACCAAGTTCGTATTTCAGATATGTTTGAAAATTTCTCTTGGTAGTTTTTTTACACTCTCACTAGGTTGCTCCTCTAAATCTTTTTCTCATGTGTTTGATTATGGGTTTTATTATTAAACATGCCAGAATCTATGCTAGTTTTTGTTTTCCTTGCTTGGCAACGCCTGTCTATTTGAAAGTTTCAGTTTTTTATTCAATTTTGAAGAGTGTTTCTGTTTACCCAGCCATCAGATTTGTGCTTTGTTCCCTGTGTACAGTCCTGGATGGTATACGTTCCCTTCTAAAGAATCGCCGTGTTATCTGCATGTTAGCAGTAAGCACCGTGTGACCCCATGTTATCTACCAGCCCTTTGCATTTTTTAGCTGCCCCTTTCTACCAGCTTTCTTTGTTCTATTCAGGTCTCAGTTTGCAGACACTCACCCCACTGAAGGTCCAAGGCAGCCCATCTGCCATGGGAGTAGATGTGAGCTGAGGAACCTCAACACTGCAACTGAAATGCTATGCTTTGAGATTTGTATAGCTCCTCAGTGAAGTATGACACCAAGTTATCAGCAGATGTTTATCTTCACACCGTACCTCAGGTCCAAAAGTGTAACCACTGTTTTACAGCCTGGGAAGAGAGGTCTAGCTAAACTCTGCTTGGTTCAGCTTTACACGGGAGGGTGACAGCAAAGCTGGGGGCCATCATCCTTCTCCTCTGAACTATGGACCGAGTGTCTTCCCTACTGACAGTGATGTTGAGATCTCTGTAAGGCTGGATATCAACATCAGGATTTTCCTTGTGGTGTTTCGCGTGATACTTGCCAAGCAAGGTGTAAGCCTGTGTCCATCATACAGGTTCATCATCCGCTACCCGTACATCATTGCTTTCCTGAGGTTGAGATGTTGCTATCTAAGTGAGCAACTTACAATTAGATACAGGTAACTGGCAGCAATCATTGCACATGCCCCACACAGTTATAAAGGGCATACCCATAAATAAAGCTGGAGTATGTTTGCTTTGGGGTACACATCAGGCACCAAGAATCCTTACTTAGGAGGCAAAATGTCTTTTTTTTTCCCAACATTGCCAAGTCCTACTGTCCAGCAGCCCTGCAAATAAGGCCATCAGCCCTAACATTTTGGGGAATGTTAAGTTGGAGCAAGCAGAGCATCCAATGGACTCCCTGGGGATGGGACTCAGCGTCTCTGAAAAATGCCAGCCTTACCAATAGAGCCTGAGTAGATGCCTGCTTTGAGCTACTCATGCTTGAACATTTTGGCCTTTTCATATTTTTAGGAACAAAATAAACAATTTCTAGCAAAGGCACTTGATGCCAGCTCATTTGTCCTATGATACTGCCACTCTGGTTACGAGAAGGAAAAGCAAGCAAATATAGCCCCCTGCTTTCTGCAGCATAGCCGCTCTTGGGACATGTTGTTCCTTGTAGGATTAGGAGCAAAAACCACGCAACGTTCCTAATTAAGGAAATGCCACCAGTAAAGCCTTGGTTGCCAGTAATCCCAGTCTGGCTGGGAAAGTTTCTGCCATTTCTAAGCAGTGCCTGTGATGGCTTGATCAAAGCCATTTGCAAATTGTTTGGGGATGGGTTGCTCCCTCTAAAGGTTCTGCGGAGAGAAGGGGTAAGGCAGAGCCGAGCAAGCACAAGTTGCCAAAACACTTCATGTCACCCAGGAACCTCAACATTGGCTTTGGCCTCTTTTGCCCTTCCCAGTGTGGTTCCTAACTCTTGGAAAAATCCTTGAATTAGCTCAATTTCTCTTGCCAAGTGGGTATTTTCTGTAGGGAGAAGATGACCACTGAGTCAGTCACGAATTTACCTTTTCCTGCTTCTACCTGTCCTCAAAAGCAGGCATCCACCTGCAGCAGCCACAGCACCTCTCACAGGGACTGCTTTGTGGGGACATCCCATAGCCCAGAAGAGCTCCCAAACGTGGCTTTTCTTGGGTGCCACCATATGACAGCAGGTCATCCCAAGTCACCCAGGCAGTGGCAACAGTGGCTCAGAGGAATGTCTCCAAGCTGTCTCTGCTGCTTTCACCCAAAATGGGCACAGCACCAGGGGTACGTGCACCATGGCTGAGAAACCTTGGAGCCAGCAGTGCCATAGCCTGAGTTATGGTGGGAAAAGCCAGAGAGTTTCCTGCTCTAACCCACTTAAGCTAATCTGCCTCCACTGTTCACCACTGCAGTAGATCATATCTTCTCTACCAAGCATGCACTAATGGAGACTGACCCACAGTTCTCTGATGCATTACTTATATTTGCCTCCTTGCATAACTCCCCCTGAATATCAGCTCTCCCAAGATGTAGGGTCCCCTTGACCTGTTGGACTGTTGGAGCTGTTCAAGTGGCATCAGGTGGTAAGAGGGTTTGCAAGACTCCCATCATCTCAAGTTGCCCTGCCAGCAATTTTGATCTCTGCCCTAGCTCTAAAAACAACCATGAGGGACTCCAGCTCCTACTAGAAATGGCCCCAGCCCAAAAGAAGAAAAAATAACCACAGACTTTGGGGAAAGCCATCTTTAGCTGCTTAGACACTGTGGTGATGCAGACAACCCCACTCCCTACCCTGGGTACTGATTATCGGACCCTCTCCCTTCAGGCAAGCACAGCGTCTACCCTCCCCTGCCCTCCTGCCCTCGCTGCTGGGCCTCACACTGGTCATGCAGAACTACCATGTTTTCTATCCAGATCACTCCACCCAAGGGTGCGAACCCCTCTCTGTTGCTTGCACAGGAGACCAGCCCAGGGCCATGGGATGAGGAAATTAAAATCAGCTGGAAGACACTTGCTGTTGTAAGAGGGGTGTGGTGTCCCAGATGTGTTTGGTCAAAGGCAGGAAATCCAGATGTGAACAAGGAAGCAGTAAGATTGGCACTCTGTTGTCAATTTTGCCTGAATTTATACCCAAGACCAGCATGGCAGGAGGTGAGATTAGTTATTTTTTTGCAAAACAAGCTGTTGACTGGAACAAACACTAGCTTTATTTTACCCTGGTCCTCCCTCAGGCTATGGCCGTGCTTACCTGGATGTAAAGTTTAGGGACACAAACGTCCGTGACGGGTCAGTGGATGTGGCCATTCTACCTATGGAAAGGATGATGCTAGATGGAGCCTGGTGAGTCCCTGTTGGTGAGCAGACAGGCGTCTGCCCATCAGGCCCAGCAGAACAGGCAGAACTGGAGCTGGGTGAGCAGCTACCTGGCAACTGGGAGCTCTGGGTTTATGGGAGCACAATTTCCATCACTTCGTGCAGCAGATCAGCTCTTATCAAGCTGTGTCATTTTTATAGAGAAGTCAACAAAGCCTACTGGTAACTGCTTGGCAGTAATTAGCTGGCAACCGGCTTGTCAGTGCAAGTACCTGATTGCAAATACTTCTTGGTCTGCACTCAGATTATTTTCCAGTAACATGTCTCTCCAAGAGTAGTTCCCAGCTGTTGCTTCTGGCAACCACATTGAGCTGTGTTTTTTCCCAGCCATTGCTGCTTTCTTAAGAATATCTTGCTTTCGGTTGACCCACTTTCCACATTACTGGAAGGTCCACTTTTGACCAATATCTCAGCAAAGGCCTCCAAGGGAGCAGCGCAGACATAGGAAAAGAAGAACAGTTTAGGCATGGAAAAACTCATGGACAAATGATGGGAAGCAGGGGAGGTTTTTGAAGTCAACACGAAGCTGATGCATGTGGGGAGAACCAGTCCCTGAGGGGTATATGATGGAGGTCTATAAAATCCAGAGAGATGGGGAAAGGATTGCAGGGGCTGACTGGTCAAGGACTGATCCCAGATGGGACACCAGGTGCCAAGAGAAGGCTCATAGCATGCAGGAGGTGACTCTGCACCCAGAAGCTGTGCATCCTTGCTGCCAGAGAGAGCATGTGCAAGCCAAGGGAGGAGGTCTGATAGACACTGAAGAGTTAAACACACCAGGGTCAGGAAATCCCCCAAGCAGAAAATAGTTGGAGGCTGGAAAAGTATATGGGTGGGGAGAAGTATCAGGTAAGTTTGGCCTTTCTGCCTCTTGAATGCGAGATGCTTAGGGCTGCCTTAGGAGAGTGGGGCATGAGGGGTCAGGGAGCAGCCAGCACTGCATGTGGGTCTGGGAGGTAGGAGAGTGGCCCCCGGGATATGGGATCGGGCCAGGATGCCAAGCAGAGCCACCGTCAGCCTCACACAGTGCATGAGAATCGAGAGTCAGTGTTAAATGAGGTATTATTTCAGCAGTTTTCTTTCTGCTTATATATGCACAGATCCTGCTGATGCCCAACTTCCCATCACTCATCATCATACCTCACTGGGTTACCATTAGGCTTGACTTATTAAGAAAAGAAAACACTTCAGCTCCCTCCTTCCTTGCAGGGACTTTCCAAAGATACCACTGTCAGAACCAGCTTAGTCAATTCCAGGATTTCCAGTAGGAAACCAAACCCTCTAAGGTCAGTCGAGAGCGAGCACTTCTGTCCTGCCAGTGGCCTTAGAACTCAGCAGCCCAAAACTTAGCAGCCTCAGGCAGGATGGGATGGGGAGAGTCTGCTGCAGGGAGAGATCAGCCCCAGGCAAGAACATGTTCGCTATCTGGTCTCTGAGCTTGCTTTGGGCGTTGACAGGTATTGGGAAGATAAATTCGTTTCTTGCAAAACAGTTGTGGTTTTATTAGTGGTCTGGCTGAAATGCAGTGTCTGATCATGTGGTTGCACCAAAAGCATTTCACTGGAAAGGAAAAGAAATGTCCTGTGGAAATGTCCTGCAATCCTCCTTAATTTACTAATTGAGCATAGCTGTGGGGCTCGTCCTGTCGTGTGGCAGCTGTAAAGAAAGCTGTATTAGAGCTAGAGAAAGTGCAAGACCGTGAAGGCTGTTCTGCTCTCCTGGCTTTCCACCATGGTGTCACCTCCAAGTCCTGGCCAGATCTCCTGTAACTTTTAAAAGATGCATATATCCTCACCCTTCACTAGTGCAGTGGCATACTCTCAGCCTGTGGCTTTGAAAAAAAGAGAGATTCAATTCACTGGATTTACTTTAATTGGCAAGATTTGGGGTGCAAAAACCAGCAGTAGATGGAGCAAAAGTCAAATCTGTAGGAGCACAAACCTCTCCTTTGACCTGGCTGCAGAGCAAACTGAGGGCAAGCTTCTCAAAGCAGCCCAGGGAACACACACTTAGGGGTTGTGGAGCAGGGAATGGAAGGTAAAAGGGCTGGAAGGAATGTCCTATGAGGAGCGATAGAGGACTTTGGGTTTTTCTAATTCGGAGAAAGGGAGGCTGAGGGGTGACCTTATTGCTCCCTACAGCTTCCCGAGGAGGGGAAGTAGGGAGGCAGGTGCTGACCTCTTCTCCCTGGTACCCAGTGACAGGACGTGTGGGAATGGTTCAAATCTGCACCAGGGTAGGTTTAGGCTGGACATTAGAAAGCATTTATTTACCAAGAGGGTGTTAACACACTGGAACAGGCTTCCTAGAGAGTTGGTCAATGCCCCAAGCCTGTCAGTGTTTCAGAGACATTTGGACAATGCCCTTAATAATGTGCATTAACTTGGTGAGCCCTGAATTGGTCAAGCAGTTGGACTAAATGGTCATTGTAGGTCCTTTCCAACTGAAATAGTCTATTCTCTTCTAGGCATTATGGTCAGAGCTGCCAGTCTGAGGTTTGTCTTTAGAGAATAAACATCCCAGTTCTGCAGCCCAAACAGTTGTAGTACTCTGGTCTAGGGAGCTTGAAAAGCTCTGAGCAGGTAACCCGCAAAACTGCAGGTCTGTCCTCCTTGCAGCTTCAGGGACTGAATGAGCCCTAAAACACTTCAGGGATTTATTTCAGTGAGTCCCTTTCAACCTGGCATCTCAGGCATAATAAAAAGGGAATTACTTGTTAGTTCTGAGGCTTCACCCGTTTTTAAAGCAAAGAGATGCTGCCTCCTGCCCATGATGGGATGGGCAAGACCATAGGTAGCATCGCTCCCTGGTAGCTCTTCCTGGGTAGCACTGCTCTGATTCCACAGGATGATTCTCAGCAGGACTTCTGCTTTCCTCATCTACCCATGCATGTCAAAAACAAGGCTGCTCGAATTCAGAATGCTACTGTGTACAGGCAGGATACAGGATTCAAGCGACCTCAGCAAGCAGCTGAAAGATAACATGAGCCACTACCAAGTTTGCTCTGCGGTGATGTGCGGTGCAGACTCTGCAGCTCCCCAGCATGTCCCACTCCCAGCTGACCACCACAGGAGCAGGACTTACACAGCGAGGTCCTGCTCCCCTTCCCACCACCCTCTCCCACGCTGCCAGCATGCTTTGAGCCCGCTCACCTCTGCCGAGAAGGAGCAGCTGGGGCAGGGAGCAAAAAGAGTGCTCAGGAAGTCGCTTAGTGCCTGCCTCACCCCCAGAGCGTGTTTATTCATCCACTACTCTTAGCAGTTTAAAAGCACTTTATAAGAGTGGACGGCATGATGCCATGGTGTCCCTGGCCAAGCCATCCCAGCACCTTGCCAGCCCGTCCCTCACTCTCCTGCGTTTAATCCCATTTTAAATGCTCCCTTGAAATGCACCCACCTCTTTCACAGCTGGTGGGTTCAGAGCTTTGCAGCCTAAGCAACGCTTCACCAGGAAAGCAGGTTAAAACTTGGGGGGGCAGTTCCCTTCCCACTTTCCAGCTACCCCAAAGGAGGAGAAACTTACCCTCAAGCCAAGGGAGGAGGCAAATACAGCCCAGGCTCAGCCTGAAAAGCTCCATGGTCTGCCTGCACAGCGGGGGGGAAGGAGCCCCCGAAGCCTCTCGCCCACGAGGATTGCCAGGCAGCCCGCTTTTCCCCCTTCCTCTGTCATCCACAGCAGAAAAACCTGCTGGGAAGAGAAAAACTCTTTCGTCTTAGCGCTGGAAACTTGGCAGCTGGCTTATCAGCAAAGGATCAGCTTGGAGACGCGGTCCTGCTCAGCAGTTATCCCTTAGGAGAAATCATATGACGAGCCAGTATGGGGGGGGGGACACAGGACCGAGATGCTCGCAGCCGCCAAGCTTGGCTCCTTAGCAGCCGCGGTTGCTCCCAGCAATGAGAGGCGAATGTTAAGCAGGCTGGCAGGCTGCCTTCGCCAGGGCTGGGAGTGGAGGAGGATGCAGGGCTGCCCTGGCAAGAAAAGGCAAAGTTCGGCAGGAGTGCCCAGAGGGGCGTGGGATGCGTCTGCTGAAACCCTGCGCTTGGCCGTTCCGTCACGGGGTTGTTTTTCTTCAGTGAGAAATATCCCCGCTGAGATGAATTTAAGCACTATTATAGGTTGCAGTGGAGATAAAAACCTCACAAACTGGCTGTGGGGGTCCTGGAGCCATAGGCTGGTAGGGTTTGGAGCCAAGGTCCTGATCAGGGAGGACGGTCTTGCTGCGGGTCTGCCCTGATAGTTGACCCGAGGGTTGCTCAGGTCGTTTGGCTTTTCATGCATCAGTATGGGCTCTGCACAGCAGGCAAACCACACATCCCTCCCTGAGGGACAGCAGCAAAAGCTGTCAGGTCAAATAGTGGCAGAGGAAGCCAGAGACAATATTGCTAGCGAGATGCTCCCATTCAGCCACATCCTCTCTGCACTTGTCTGTCCCACCTGCTCATTGAAGTCCTTCTCACCCAGATATATCATTAGACCTTTTGCATAAAAACACAAAAAAATGATGGCTTTGCATTTACTTTTGGGGTTGAGCCCCAGATGGCCCCAATGTCATATCTCCCAGCTCTGCCCATGAGACCAGGAATCACTTCAAGAGCGGGGAGCTGCTTCGTTTAGTGGCCAGGCTGTCAAATTAAACAGCGCAGTGTCTGCATCCATGCCAGGGCACAGGCTCAGGTCAGAGCCTTGTGAAGGTGAGGTTCCCTCTGTGCCCAGCCCCAGGGTGATGGCTCCCAGCTTTCCCCCTCTCAGAGCGGTGATCTGGCTTCATACCAGACCGTCTTCTTCCAGGTGGATGTGGATATGGCAAGGGATATCCTATGGCCAAACAAAAGGTAAAGTTGGGGTAAGTTCTTGCCCTGGTCAGGTTGCTCCTGCCCGGCTGTAACACTGCACTTAAGAAAAATACCACAGAACTGGTTTCTTTGTGATTACTGTTTTCCTTTCCCCATGGGAACGTGTCAAGTTGCACTAAATACCAGACATTTTTAATTTTAAAAAGCACAGATCTTAAACTCTCCTCTGTGTGACTGGGGTTGAAAATGCAAACACTCTCCACCGCATTTGTCAAGCGAGCTTGTCTCTCCCACAGGAGCAGGAGGAGAGGGAGAGCTCGGGCTGGAGCTGTCTCCCTGTTGGGTGGAAAGCATCGCAGTGAGTATCCTGGTGAAAAGGTCGCTGTGCTCTTCTACCGTGGATCCTGCTATTGCCCCAGCCCTGGGAGCTGGTACATCTCCCATGTTTCTCCTCCAGGCCCTTACATCCATTTCACACAAGGGAAACCGAGGCATGTAGAGGCTGTGATCTGCCCAAAGCCATGAAGTCTGTTTCTGAGCTCCTCAGTCCCAGATTTCTCCTAAGCCACTGGATTGCAGTTGCTTTTTAGCACCCAGAAAGCCTTTCTCTGTATGTGCCGGGAAGGTGTCCTCCTCCTGCCAGGCAGAGGGCTGTAAGGGATCTTTGCTGCAATTTTAGCATGGGAAGGACCATGCAGGGTCAGGCTACAGGTCTAGCCCCAGGTCTGAGTCCAGCAGGGACTCCACAAAGGTGCTGGGGGAAAACTAAGAAAATAGTAAGTGTGCCCCCTATGCTTTTCCTACCATTTTCAGCTCAGGATTTCCCATCCCAGTAGTTTAGCAGCTCTCCTGCCTCTGTGTGATGGGCAGCTTCAGATTTTGCCCTTGGCAAGCCCCTGCCACCTCTGTGGGGAGAACCCGTTCATTCCCATCACTTTCCTCCTTCCTGCAGATATTTAACCTTGCCAGGACCTTCCCTTTTATGGTGTGTCCTCTGTTCGTGTTGGGGCCTTTTAAACTCTGTGCAAAGTCTATAGGAAATCCAGATGTTTTCTTCTCCAGGGTGTGATTCCAGCTTTTTGAAGGGTATCTTCTTGCTTCAAATAATGTCTCCTACCTGCTGTTAAGCCATTTTCACTTCCTTGCCCTGAGGAAAGGAAGGACAGGAAGAAAAAGTCTCCAGTTTTTCTTCTAGAGGGCATGTGCTGGTGCTTCTCTTCCAATGTGATGTCCTGAAGCATCTTGGCTCAGCTGTCCCCTGGGTCTGGTGTCATCACCTCTGGCTGGCACCAATGTTGATGAGGGATGTCACTGTACAGAAGCTAGCTGCTCTTCTTGCTGCCCACTTCCCTGCCCTGGGGCACTGGACTGGAGGTCTGTTCCATCTGGAGATCTGCTCCATCCAGAGATCTATTCCATCCAGAGATGCAACTTAACACCATATCCAAAGGCAAATCCTTTTTTTTCTGGCTTTGGCATTCCCTCAATGAGATGTACAGGCTATCACTGAACCACCCACTAGCACCGGATTAAGGAAACCCTAACCCAGAAACAGATGCCATTTTTAATCCACGGAGAAAAGCAATCAGTCTACAAGTGACGTTTCAGCACAAACCAAAATGAATCAGTTGAACGTCAACCGTTGAGATTTTTAGGGTTTCAGGACACTAATTTGGCCTTATTTCTTACACATGCAAGAAAGTATTAGCATATAAAATTGCCCTCTAGCCTTAGAGCCCATTCTCCATGACATATTGGCTTGCTTATGGCATGGCGTAGCCTCATGTGTAGGGATGCTTTCTTCGAAATCATTTCCACAGCTTTTCCCGGGCTGCCCCTGGGAGCAAGTTACTTTCCAGCTGTGGTCTCTCCCACGTGGAGCAGAGTAGTCCCATAATTGCCAGCTCTTGATCACATAATTTCCATGTCCGGTTAGTCCTTGCTGACCAGATTCCTAGGGAGCAGCCTTGTTCTTGGCTCCATTGTCAGTTTGATGGATGCATTGCTTTTTCCTCTTCATTTTGCAGCTCACAGTGAATTTAATCAGAGTGAAGTGATGAGCAAGTGAAACTTCACCTCTTGATAAGGACATGGCATTACCTACCACATCTTCAAACACAGATATCACTCTCCAGCCACCCAAATGCAGCCCTGTCTGGTGTGGGACTGGTGCTGCTTTCTGGCACACAACAGCTAGCAGAGCAAGCGGAGCCAAATATTTCACTAGCCTAAAACTTGAGGGATGCTCAGGAACAGCACAGCCATCCATTAGGCTTTCACCCCAGCCTTGAAGCCAGCAAGACTCTTTACTGAATTTAAAATCTGAGCTCAGTCCTGTACCCTCAGTGTCATCCCAGGACAGAGACGGCAAAACTCTCAGCAGTCCCTGGGGTGAGAAGGGCTGGGGGTCTGGGGGGATCTCTGGTTGTTCAGTATTTTAGGAATGAAATCTTCCTTTCTCCCTGGGTAACCTCCTTCAGACAGAGGTGCAAATGCTCATTAGATTTCTTTTCAGCTATCTGGCCTTTTGCAAGTTTTTCCATCTGGATGCCTGGTTCAAAGTACTTGTGAAAGGATCAGCTGCAGCCATGCTCAGTAATTCCTGAAAAACCCAGGGAAGTCTCTCTTGCTTATGACCAGGCTGAGTTTTGGTGGTAAAATCCCTGTAACATCCCTCTGGCTGCTGGCTGGCACTAATCATGATTCGTTTGTCCATCTACATGCACTTTGTACATGGGCTTTAATTGCCCTGGTTGAAGTTGGATGAGTGCCGAGGCAAGCTGAGGGGTCTGGCCATTGTGGGGTTGTCTCCACAGTGAAACCTTTGATTACAGAGACGTACTTGGCATCAAATGCATAGGAAAATAATCACAGTAAAGATCCTGTATCTCCAAGAAGGGATTCAAAAGGAAAAAGAGATTTTTACATACCAAAACTCTCCCATGGCTGGGAAGTGGAGCTGGTTCAGGATAAAGCAGTGTCTCCAGAGACGCCTGGGTTAGAAGTGACCCTTGCAGCCCTTTTCCCATGTAAGCAGAAGGCTGAGGCTGTGGGGAGCCCAGAGCAGATGCCCTCAGCCTGGCTGAGAGCCTCATCTCCCACTGTGGGTGCATCAGCGCTGCAAGAAATCCCACAGGGGCAGGTGTGAGATAAATTGCCCAGGACCACACACCCTGGCAGGCGGTTGGCTTAACCTATGCAGAGCCTGAAGCATCCCTCAAGGACCTACCTGGAGTATTTGATGCTCATAGTAAGTCTTTAGCTCATTCTCACAAGACAATAGCAACTGAAAGTGGTTCCTCTCTGAGGTGAAAACCTTCAAGCACTGAGCCCTTTTATCTTGCTGCTCTTGTAGGCAGCTCCCAAGGGCTCCCTCTCCAAGCAAAGCCTTCAACTGGGCCTGGGTCTAAGTGGGAGAAAGCCCAGCTCAGACCCAGGTCCCTTCCTGGCTTATTCCTTCACCTGGCATGGGCCCAGCTCACTGACTTCATTCAGAACAGCCTGAGATGAGAGCACCCTTCTCCCCCTCCCCTTTTCCTATATTTCCACCATCCCCCAGCCTGCTCACATGATTGCAGCGGCAGCACACGACGACCTTTTTCTTCCCCCTTGCCTGCGCTTTGCTTATCACTCTCTGCTCTGTTTGCTTCTTCATCAGGAGAAGGCACCTCAAAAATTCCCTGGAGCTCCTCACAAGCACTAATCGTAGTGCAACAGTGCCTGACGGGCTCGATGCTGCCCAGGGGATGCCACCCCGCAGCCCTGCGACAAGCCTGGAAGCACCCCCCGGGTTTCAGCCTGGTCCACTGGCTCAGCAGATGGAGCTCCTTCCCAAGGATGCAGGCAGAGCGGCTCTGCAGAGTGCAGCAGGATGCTGTGGCCACTACTTGCAGCTTGGAGCAGCACACGGACACTGTGCAGGCTCACGAGTCAGAGAGAGCCCTGAAATGGGCAGAAAGTTGATTTTGCAGGTTTTTTGCTGCTGGCTTGGGAAGGAGGAGTTTGTTCGTATAAGAAGATGGGAGTGGGACTTTCCACTGCCTGCTCCTATAACAATTAGGACTGAAAAACCTGTGCAGTAAACTCTGCTTTATTCCCAGAAGTGAGGGACTGGGATCATCTTGGTAGGGAAAAAGCCCAGGTAATATTTCTGCTCTAGACCTGAGCTGGATTTGCATGGCTCCAGGGGACTTACAGAGCTGTCAGGTTTACATGGGGTTACCATCTTTGCAGCAGCACTTTGTACAGGCACAAGCCAGCAGAGTCCGTGCGGCCACCTTCACGCTGAGATGAGCTAAAAACCTTCCAGGCATCAGGAGCTGTGGGGAGCAGTGCAGAGACCCCCAAATCAGCATGGTTGCCAGAAATAAGACTGCTGAGGGCAGTCTGGTGGGTGTGAGCTGGTGCAGGTCTCTCCATGCCGCTGGTGCATCCCTGCGGGATACAGCCACAAGACTCCCAGCAGGTCGGGCTCTGTTGCTGATATGGGGCTTAGTATGAACCAAACTGCTGTTTCAGCCCAAGGACCCAGGCGAGATCTCCACAGGCCAAGGGTCGTGGTGGTGTGGCCAGCCATCACTGTTGCCCTCTCTGGAGCTATCAGGAATTGCTCAAAGCCCAGAGCTGGGGTGAGAGGTGCATGCAGTGCTGTGGCTAACGTCCTCCCTGCCTTGGGGCACAAACGAGTTTTGATTTTTTTTTTCCAGCTCTCACAAGGAGCAGGATCACGCGCTGCTCCATGGTAGGGACTCTGGCCGTGTCCAGGGACATTGGTGCCCCTACCTGCACCACATGGACTGCAGAGCATCCTTGGCAATGTCACCTCACCCTCTGCATCCATCCCCCAGCCACTTCCCCCTTGCGTTAAGCCTTGTTGGCTTTGCAGCTAATCTGTGGCAGCTCATGCAATAACCTTGGCTCTCCCTCACTCCCCTTCCTTGGCTGCAGCGATAGCAGATACATCTTTTCTCATGTCATCTATACACACAGAAAAAATGGTGAGCAAACCTCCCCCAGGCTCCTTTTAGCAATAAATCCCCCATATGATGCTGGCACGTGCCAGGCTGCTATGGGAAATGAGGGCTGATGGGAACAGCTTTCTTCTTCGGGTGTGTTTTCTGTTAAAAAGGTGCCGTTTGAAACAGATTAAAAGGGCTCAGTAAATGATTAATCAGTTCTTGCAGAGTTTGACAGGGCAATAGTTTGTTTATGACCATGACTTATAGCTACCTATGGCGCTTTCTTCTAGAACTTTTTATATACTCTCCCTACAAGCACCTGACGGTGACTCCCAAGTGTTTGATAACCTGTTATAAAAGGAATCATAATATAGAAAACTATCCCTTTATTTAAAGACAGAATTGTTTCCTGATGAGTTGTTTGATGAGTGATGCTCTCCCTGCACCAGCAGGCAGGTAAATGCGTTGGAAGGGCAAAAGTCTAAGGATTCAGGTGTCACACAGCTGGGACGTGGACCGAGGCCTGGCAAACTTGTGCCACATGTGCCAAGAGACCAGGGGGTTTCTGGGGATAGATTTGGTCTGGAGGAGGCTCTGAGGGGCGGTGTACAAAGGAGGTTAAGCCCGTAGCTGCCCTTCCAGCTGGCTGGTATGTGTTTCATCACCTGAAACTCTTGCTTAGCTCCTGTTTAACTCGAAGAGGGTCTAAAGTCCCGGCTCATTTTCTGTGTATCATGGTGCTGGGTATGTCAATGTTTAATCTGTGTGTTCTAAGGGCTGCTTAGATCCTCGAGGTGAGGAATCCCGGCTCCTTTCAGATGAAGGCCTGGGGGACTGATGGGGCTGGACCTGTACCAGATCAGTGTCTGATAAACCAGCCCAAGTACGGTACACTGATGTCTGCATCCCTGGGGCATCTGGCTTTTGGGGCACTCTGGGAGGATTCGGCCCATCCTTGCTTGGAAGCAGTTGTACTTCGCGTGGCTTATTTAAGTATTCACAGGAGCTGAGAGGTTTTGCAAGGACCGGTTAAATATTCATGGAGAAGTGCTGTTGTGATGCCATAAACCCATGGATGGAGCAAGGAAAAGGCTGGAACCAGGCTCTGGGTGACCAGTCTGTGCCCCTTGGCAGCACTCCTTCTCATCGCCCCCGGGCAGTGATCAGCCTGCTGGCTTGGCCAGCAGATGTTTAATGCTTTCATGAGACATAAGCCTCGAAGAACAGGAGTCTACAGCTTCAGAGACTCCCTTGCCCTGATGGAATATATCCCAATTTCATCCTGCTCTGCCTCCAGATGTGCCAACACCTGCTCTTCCCACCGACCACCCACATCTCCCAGGCAGTACCTCTCCTCCATGAGGGGCAAGGCTGGAGTACCAACACAGCATCCCACCACATCATAGGAGGGAGGAAAACCCAAAAGGCCCTGGTGACAGCACAGCTTGGTGCAGGGGCTCTGACTCCCATATATATTGTCTTTCTGCCACTGATATTCAGCCCCTGGGGAAACCAAGGGATTTAAAGCAAGTGTCTGGGAGAGAAGTCACTGCATTGAAAGCTGGGAGACTTCCCACACATCCTTTACTCTTGTTGGGATTTTGGAGTCCTGATGTCGCTCTGGTTTCTTTTTTTTAATATGTTGTTTAATATTAAAAAAAAAAAAAAAGCTGAAGTCCTGAAAATCTTGTTTCCCTCTCCCTTTCCCTTCCTTTCCTTTTCACCCTGTAGAATGGTGGGGCTCATCTTAAAGGAGGGTCCTGTCTCCAGGCTGGCTGGGAGGGCAAAAGGAGGGAGGAAGAAGAAGAGGAAAGCTCTGAGGGCGGCAACCAAGGACTGACCCAGCACACAAAAACATCTTCAAAGCAAAGAGGCTGTTTTGCAAAAACACCAGGGTTTCGCTGGAAACCACCCGAGCTGGAGTTGCAAAGCCGTGTCAGGATCCGGGCCAGCACTGGGGAGCATGCCAGGTCTGAGCACTTTGGGGCTGGCAGAGTGCCCCGAGCACACATGTAACCCAACCTGCTCCCCAAAACCATCCCTGTCCCGAAATCACCGCCTCTTTGGGGCAGCAGCGACCTTCCTCCTCTCACCCCTAGCCCAGACAGGGCTCACTCGGGAAGGCTTTTATCCACTCTGGCTCTTTTTCACAGCAAAGCCTCGCTCACCCTGAGGGCTCATTACAAAAACTAACCGAGCAGCTCATTCGGGTGATTGGGAGGCTGCTGCGATCGATCCCAAATGCAGTGACCTCTGGTATTTTTAATGGTTCCCTGGGCAGCTTATCATCTCTGTATACTTAGATACTGATGTCATGGCAGTGCGGGTAAATACGCCTGGCATGTATTGCTGGGCGTCTCGGATAAGCAAGCTGGCTCTTTTTCCTCCTCTCCATACAGGCTGCTCCTGCAAATTTTCAACCTGTCAGTTCACAGAGACTCCAGGATGGGACCAGGGAAGCCGGGGGCCCGGTTGCACAGAGTGCGTTGCCTCCAGCCGCCTGACTCAGGGTCCCCTGCCTATCGTTTTTGCTAGCAGTGGATGCTCTTCCAGATCCTGTGAGCTGTACTGCACTGGCTGGCTTGGTGACACTTGATGCAGCTGTCATCTTCTTCTGCATTTCTCAGCAAAATAAGATTTTAATGTAATCCTCGTCTTGTTAAACTTCAGTTTAACACCCCCATCCCCAAACTCTGTGCGTAATACCTTCCACCCCCTCTGCACTGTAGCATCTTGCCTGACATAAGCATGGGACTTACAGAAATTGAATTAGGATAGAAAATGGAGAAGCAGGTGTAGGGAAACATCCTCTTTTTCCCCTGCCCAGGCAAGAGGGGCTGTCCCTGGGTGACTTCTCCAGGACAGGCAGCTGAAGGGGTCCACGAAGGGCTCTGCCCAGCCACCCTGGAGCAGTGCAACGCTGTCTACAAAGCCTGTGCGTCCCCTTGTCCCCGTGTCCCCATGAAGCTCAGGGAAAGAGCAAAGTCCAGGGAGATAAAACATCACTCGCCAGCTGCATCCCCGGGGGGTGGTGGGGAATGGCAGGCAGAGGCTGGACACTTCAGCACCGCATTTCTCTGCCTGCATTTGATGCAGAGAAGTTGCGGACAGGTGGTAAAGTCCAGCAGGGTGCATAACTAATGTAAAAACAGATCAGCTTGTGATGTCCATCTTGTATGCTCAGGTACCAGCCCCCATCCCTGGCCCCATTCTCCTCCAGGATCTGGCCTGACTTTCATCCCCTTGCCCTTGCTCTGCAGGACGCAGCGAGGCTGCAGCCAAGAGAAGGTCACGGGAATCCTGGCACAGCCCTGCTCTGAAAAAGCTCAGCCCAGCTGCCCGTGAACGGGCTGCCGCCGCACAGAGCAAAGCAAGCCAGAGCCGCAGAGTCAGGGAGGCTGCTGAGCTGCAAGCAGGAGGAGAGGAGCGGCCACCATTATCAAGATTTAATTGGTTTTTTGTGTGCTCATAACCCTCTATTTCATGAAATAACACTGCAGGTGTGAGTGGATAGGCTTTGGAAAGGAGACTCTGATCCCCTTCATGCAGCATCTTGGACTTTATGACCCCCAGTTGGAAAAAAAATCAGCAGCAAAGTTTCTAACCAAGGAGACATGGACAGTCTGATTAGCCACCGTGCAGGAAAACATGGAAGTGCTCAAAAGGGGGATGCCAAAGAAAAGCATTTGCCCGAAAATATCACACCAGTGAAGCAGAAGACCTCCAAGGAGCCGAGGCCCATGCTCGGGGCCATCTTGCTGGGCCTCATCCTCTTC
>RSEF01000031.1:7603276-7630220 GCA_003993805.1 Himantopus leucocephalus
AAGCTGTCTAGATATGGTGCTCAGGGACATGGTTTAGAAGTGGTAGAGTTAGATAACGGTCAGACTTGATCTTAAAGGTCTTTTCCAGTCATAACGATTCGATGATTCTATGATTCTATGATATAAGTTCTAGGTACTGCCAAATGGCTGCCAAATAATATTTCTGCTGGAGATAGTCCTATGGGATTCTTAGGTGTATTTCTTATGTCCCATAAAACTAGATTTAATGCTTCCGGCCATTTTAACCCAGTGTGCATGCATACTTTGGCTAATTTTTCTTTGATTGTCCTATTCATTCTCTCTACTTTCCCTGACAATTGGGGGTGGTAAGGAGTATGTAATTGTTGTAAGATCCCCAACACCTTGAATACTTGAATGCATATAGATGCCCCAAAATGTGAGCCCCTATCTGAATCTATCACTTTTAGTACTCCATATCTAGGAATGATTTCCTTAAGTAAAATTTTTACCACAGTCCTTGAATCTGCTTTTTGGGTAGGAAAAGCCTCTACGCGCCCCGATAATTGGTCTACTATCGCCAACAAATGCCTGTATCCTAATGATGATGGCATATCTGCGTAATCAATCTGTAACTTCTGAAAAGGAAAGCATGCCGGGGATCATGTGCCTTTATGCTCAGGTGCTTTGGTAGTGGCAAATTGTTGACAAGTCTTACATCCCCCTACAGTCTTCTTTGCAGCAGCATAAATTCCCAGTGCTGCCCACATTCGTTGCACTTGGTTTGCGACGTTTTCTGCTCCACCGTGAGATTTATCATGGAACCATGTAGCAATGACCAATAAATATTTTCTCAGTAAAGCAGGCTTTCTCCCTATTAGCCATATGCCATCTTTTTCTTGGATCGCTTCCCACTTTTCCCCATTGCTTTTTTCTTCTGGGCTTACCTCGTTGTATAGTTCTGTCATACCTGGTAAGCTCAGTCCCTCTGAATTTCGAGTCATGAGCGTAAAAACTGACACCTGTTGTCTGGCTGCTGCTTTTGCTGTGACATCAGCTAAGGCATTTCCCCAGGTGACCGGATTATCTTCCAGGGTATGGGCTGAGCAGTGTATAACCGATATTTGTTCTGGCAAGTGTATAGCCTCTAATAGTTTCCTTATCTCTTTTCTGTTTGCCACTTCCTTTCCTGAGGTAGTCAGAAATCCTCTCTCCTTCCACAGCATTCCTATAGCATGACACACTCCAAAAGCATATTGTGAGTCGGTATAAATATTTACTTGCTTATTTTTACCTTGCTTTGCCGCTTGTGTTAGGGCTATCAGTTCTGCTCCTTGCATACTTGTTTTTGCTGGTAAAGCTCCTGGTTCTCGCACTCCTTCATCATCCACTACTGTGTATCCAGTCACGCATTTCCCATCCTGGTAATATAAAGATCCATCCACTTATAAAGTTAAATCAGGGTTTAACATGGGGTTGTCCTTTAAATCCTCTCATGGTTTACTAGTAGTCATAATGACTTTCTCACAGTCATGGTGTGGGGTGCCATCTTCTGGCAATGGCAAGAGCATAGCAGGGTTTAAGGTATTACAATGCTTTAAAATTATATTATCTGCCGCCAATAAAATAAGTTCATACCTGTGGGCTCGTTGTGGTGATAGGGCCTGAGTGGCATATTGTTTTAATATTTCCATCTCATGTGGTACAAACACATATAACTGATGTCCCAAAATCAAAGGACAGCTTTTTTTCTGTCATCTCTGCTACTGCCGCTATTGCTCTAATGCATTGAGGAATACCATTTATAACAGGATCTAACTTGACTGAGTAATATGCTACGGGCCTCTGATGTGGTCCCAGTTTCTGCATAATCACTCCACTGGCTACTCCCTTTCTCTCATGAGTATACAAATTAAAAGATTTACTGTAATCTGGTAAGCCTAATGCCAGAGTGGTCATTAAAGCTCTCTTTACAGTTTCAAATGCCTGCCTTCTTTCTGGGCCCCATGACAGGGGTTCTAACTCTTCCTGTCTGGTGGCTTCAGTTAAGGGCTTAATTAACTCTGAGTCCCGGAATCCACAGTCTACAGAATCCCACTTGTCCTAAAACCCATCTTAACTGCTTTTTTGTTACTGGCTGGAGTAAGTTAATGATTGCTTCAATTCTTTCTGGATCTATTAACCTCTGCCCTTCTTTTAAAATAAATCCCAAATATTTTACTTCTGTTTGGCACAGCTTTAACTTAGATGGAGATGCATGGTGTCCTTTTTCTGCCAATTTTGTACATATATACACAGTGTCTACCAAACAGTTATCTCTAGAATTACTTGCTATCAACAAGTCATCTACATACTGTATCAGCACAATGTCTGGGTAGTTGTATATCTTCTAAATCAGTTTTCAATATTCATGAAAATATGGTTGGTGATCCTGCAAGACCTTGTGGCAATCTTGTCCAAGTTAACTGTTTCCCTTCCCAAATGAAAGCAAATAATATTTTCAATTATCTTATCTTTCTGTCTGAACAGAACAACTCTCTCAATAACAGGTTAACATCAGCCCAGGATGGATTATATCCTGAACAAATATTAGAAAATAACAATGCACATCGACCCGCATCTTCCCTTAACCTGGGCATTTGATTTCCCCACATAACCAAATCTCCGGGTTTCCAGGGGTGATGGGTGTATACATGTAACATGTAACAACATTTCACACACACACACCCCTACTGGCTGACAGAGAGAGGAGTGTAGGGAGGTGCAGAGACCGGCTCTGCAGGCAACTCAGTTAAATTACTCACAATTGCTGCAGCAAGTAGCAAGTTCTTCCTCAAGGTTTTCATACTCGTTTTTGACCATCCTCTTTATGGTGGTCATATGCCTAATTATCCCATACATACCAATAATCCATTTGCTGAGGTTTTTCATCTTCTAAAATTTTCTGGAGTGTACCCAATTTCTTTAATTCAAAGGATCTTTTGCAGGGCCATACCCCTGCTCCTCTAAGTTCTGGCCAGTCTTCCTTACACAATGTATTGCTCGTTGGGGTTTGGGGTTTTTTTTGGTTTGGTTTTTTTCTTTGATAGATCTGCAGCACCATCTATTCTCCTCCAATTTTCTAGTACCTCGGCCAAGGGTGTCTCCTTCTCTATGCCAGGTACGTTCCCTATATCTGTATACCAAATTTGTGCCCCTTATGCTGACCAGGCTGAACACACTTATCCTAGCGCGCTTCCAAAGTGGGACTCAAACCCACTCAGACTTCCGACGTGGGACTTGAACCCCTTCTTACCTAGAGCGCTCTTCCGAAGTGGGACTCAAACCCACTCAGACATCCAATCTCTGTGTCAGTTTAAATTCTTTCTCTCTGCAGCCTCCAACTCGAAGGTTCCCAGGTGAACTCACCTGCCTGCTAGCAGCTCCTATGCGTCAAAGCCCAATAGTGGATATAAACAGAGAAGTTGTTCCTTCCTATAATCACATGAAGATCAGATAAATGAACTTTGGGGCTGAAACAGTGTGTCTAGGGGACGGGGACATGCTGCTGGAACATAAAGCCACTTTTGGAGATGCTTGTGGTGTAAGTGGATGATTGCTTTGGTCAGGCCCAGAGCAGTCATTTACCTGTCTTCCTCTGTGCTAAGGAATAGCGTGACACTTCTGTTTGGTGTGTGCTTTCTGAAGGGAAATGCAAATAGTAACATCAACCTGACCATCAGAAACCTCTCTGTAACTTGTGCAGCCAGCACTCTTGGTGAGCATTACCCCAGAATGAGCCCTGCATTGCTCTGCATGCAATGCACAGACTGCTTGTTGCAGTAGCTCCTGTACAAGAAGTTAAGAGCTGTATCCTCAGAAAAGAAATGCAAGCATTGTTTTTGTACTCCCTAGGTTGTTTACCAGTTCTGTGTCTGGTCAGGCCTTCAGAGGAGCTTAAAACCACTCAAAGCCCATCAGTGTTTGTGACAGCTCTCAGCCATGCCAAAGGGACAGAGCAGCAGCCAGATCAACAAAACATAAGAAAATGCAGCTACTTGGATGCTTAAAACCTGGTCTAAGAGGGACCCTGGAAGACAGATTTATACTCCTGCTTTTGCTAGCCAGTCACAATTAGACATAGTTCACTAATTTCCCCAAGTTTGACTGGGTCAGCAAAACCAACATACTTCAGCTAAAAATACTGTCTTGCACAACTTGCTCAAGTTGGTAGTTGGATGACTTAGCTATCTGACCCTTGCTTATCTGAAGACTCTTTTCTGAAGCTGGGTGAAACAATCCTGATTCAGATGGCCTGTCCTGAATAAACAATGCTGGCTCCCAGCGCATATCGGCTTTAAACCATATTCCCTGTATTCAGAGCAAGGGGGCTGGCCGCAGACAGATCCTTTTAATTTCTGATACCCCTGTTTAGTAAAAATCGCTTTTCTTTTGCCTTTCTTTCTGATGCAAGGAGGTACAGCCATCAGCTGCGCTAATGCCACCCACGTGGTCACACTTGTGCTCTCCAAAGCTCCCCAGGGAGCACAGCCCTCATTGGGATCAGCATGGCCACAGCACGCAGGATTCTTATACCTCCCTTTCTATACAGGCTGCAGGCAAAGCCCCTATTGATATACATACCCTGAAAACTCTCCAAGAAGTGACACAGTCCTTGCTGTCAAATACTCTCTATTGAGTTGGTGAAAAGTAGAGAAGGTTTCAGTGTTAACTAGAAGCATGCTAATGTCCCCAAGCTAAATGATGCAAGTGAGCTGAAATTGGGACTCGGGCTCAAATTGGAAATTGCAGTCAGCACTTTGTTCTTTCTCCCTCCATTTGCTCAAGACTCTGATGATCACTCAGCAGGATGTGAACAGACAGATTAATTTTATTTACTGTGTAATTTAAATTCTCAGCTTGCTTGAGAAGGTAGAATTCATCAGGAAATTGGAGTCCTCAGCCTCTGAAACGGTCTTGGCTGGCAGTGGGGGGCAAAGAAGCAAATATATCCCAGAATCTCATCTCATAGACCTTGAAGATGGAAAAATACAGCTTTGTCACACTGGATTAATTTCTCTTTGTCTTCCCACTGCAGCAAGTCCCATGGACCCACACTGCAATGTCTCCACGGCAGGAAGCTCTGTCTCCTCCTATTCAGGCCTGTTCAAAAGAAATGGAGTTAGTGAGGTTGAGCCAGTAACTCTCAGTAAAGAGACAGGAGCAGTCAGCGTCTGCGTGATTCCAACCCATGGTGCAAAGTAAGCAAATCAGCCTAGTCTGCCACCAAACAGCATTTGTGCCAATCAGGCTGCGTCAAAAGAGGGGGATGCACATGGTCAAGCACAGTGGCAGTGAAAGGTGATGGCATCCTAAACCACTTTCTACCCACTACTGTCTGACCATAGCCAGAGTCACTCACTATCTTGGGAAAAATGGAAACTGGATATGGGGGGCATTCTGATCCTCCAAATAGCTCTTCAGCATAGCACAGAGTGATGTTCACCAAATTCCTGGCTTGTCTGCTTTGCCTGAAATCACAAAAGGAGCAGTTCTGCAGGAGACCAAAGCATATGACTACTTTTGCCATTTCTGGTTTTTCAGCAGTGTACAGACAAAACCAATGCCATGCATAGCAACATGTACCAAAGAAGCTGTTCAGCATTTCCTTTTTAAAAAACAGGAAAACATTATTAAAACTGGTTATGATTTTGTTTAAAGACTGAAACCAGAGGAATAATTGTAAGGATATATTCAAATCTGATTTTTAACATAGACACATTCATGTTAAGTCCATTCTGCTTCACATGCTCCATTACTGTCTTCCCTCATCATAAAGCAGCTAGACACATCCAGCCAGCTGAACAGGTAACCATTTTAAATTTCACTGAGTAATACAGTATTGTTTGAAATAATTCATTAGGTCTGAAGCTGTTCCCAGTAGTAAGGGAAAGTTGTCTTACACGCAACTTTCTCTAACTGAGGTTCCCCATGGGAGTGTGTTCTCCATTTGTCAACATGCAGTTATTTGCCCATCCTTTGACACATCCTAAATCAGGCAGGTGAAAGTACACCAGGGCAGGAATGGTTTGCTGAGTGCTTAGCATGCTAGGGCACCATCTTATTGAGGACCCTTGCATGCAGCTATAACATGAGACCATTGCCAGACAGGATACAGGGCTGGGCCTATTATGGTTCTGGTTGTGTCTGCAGCATGTATTTCCTTTGCTCCTTTATACTTCGGTGTTATTCCTGCCTTATTGAAAGCTCCTTGGGCTTCTTTGGCTGTTGTCTCGTCACCAGTAGAGCTTACCTTGAAGCAGCACTTGGAACAGATGCTGAATGGCCCAGATGGGGTCAGCAAGCAGAACAGGCTAGTGTGAGGCTAGCACAAAGGTAGCAGTTTGCTTGTTGAGTGGATTTATCTTCTTTCTTTAAATGATTTTAATGTCATAAGGGGACAAAGTGCCTTAAAGATGGAGTGACAAGGGGGACAAGAAAGGAAGGGCAAGATGTGGTGTGGTGGTTGGCAGGTCAAAGAGATGTCCCTCATGCTGTTCAGAGTAGTATAGTGGCGTCAGAAGGATCCTGGACCCCCTCCCCACATACACACACACACAAATACACACACGTGCTGCTTTGCCTGTTCCTCTTTTGACACAATGTCCAGGATTAACTTATGTGGAACTGGTACAGCCAAATTCTCCAGTGCATCAGGCTGACAGCCTATCTGTCGTAGGGTCAACATTGATTTTCCATCGAGCTGCATTGCCTTCCTGGAAGTTCATTGCATGTACTGGAATGCTGCAGGCAGCACAGGCAGTCCTGGACATGGAGAGCCTTTTCATAGCCAGCGCCAAAAACTGCCAAATGCTGAGGACAAACTATGCCTATCCTCTCTGGTGGGATCGTGCCCCCAATGTCTCAAGCTAAGCAGTGGCCCTGAGGCTGGGGGAGACATGCGGAAATGCAGGACTCAGATGAGTCCAGTGGGGAATACTTGACTACCATACTGGAGAGTCTGGGATGACTCAGAAGGAAAGAGCATCTTAGCTTTTCATGCCCTGAGAATTGGCCAGGTGCATAGTTCCCAGGTTTCACACAAAGGTTAGCACAGTTGGGCCAGTGGAGGGTTGTGATCTTGCTCATTTGAGTATAGTATCAGCCAATATGGGGCAGACTTTAAAGAAAAATGCCATTTACTTATCAAGGCTAGGTTGTGGTTCCTTCTTTCACCTTCTCTTTACTGTGCTTTGTGTTTATGTGTTTGATCACAGCTTCTATGAGAACTACTTTAATTTGTGAAATAACAGATTTTTGTTAGAATGTTGAACCACTAAAGTAACATCTTCAGAAGTGCCTAAATCAGTCACATTTCTAGAAGGAACTTAGATACTTAGAGTTTGGGGCCCTGGCCTTCAAAGAAACATCTGGGGGCCAAAACCAAAAGAGCTGGAAGCCTGGGAAAGACTTTACTACCTAGAAATGGAGTTCACAAACTCCACCTGCTATGCCAGGAGGAAGCACTGAGCAGAAAATGGGCACTGAAAACTTCATTCCCTCATTCTGATGGACCTGATGGTTGGTGTGCTGGATTTTATAGCCCAGAATTACTTCAGGAGATTGGCACCCAAACAGCTCCTTTGGGTGATGGTGGAAGTAGCAGTAGTTCATAATACTTGTAAGGCTCAGAAAGCGTGTTTCCTTTCCTCAAAGCCTGAAGTGACTCATGCACATCTCCACCACCTTCTAGGAGCTTGTCCTAACACCCCAGGGCTGGGTAGACTTCCCATTCCTCCTGCTAGCCCTCTCTTTTTGGCCTCCAGGGACTCAGGATTCATAGCATCCAAGAGGGAGCTGAACTGTTGATTCATGCTTAAGAAATTTGGCCGGGGACACAGGCATGGATGTTCCAACCACACTTACATTGCTTTGGGAATGTTCACTCCAAGCCACTAAATAAGTGAAAGAAGAGGTTAAATAGGAAATCTTGTATTGTTCAGACCCACACATTGCAATAGCCCTCACTAAGAGCATAGAAATAGTAATGGGGAGACCTAGTGGAGGAAAAAGACAATTAGCAAAAGTCCAGATTAATTGACCAAATGAGTAATCTGAGTTGGAGAAGAGCATTAGCGCTTGTACTGAGCATTCAATAGAAAGCAGAGAGCACCGGTCCATTTAAAAGTCTCAGGCAGGCCTTAACTGTCTTGACAGAAAATGAAACCTGTAACCTTGTTTCTGAGTCAGGTGCCTTTTGTGAATTATACAGCCTCTTAAAATATTGGCAGCTTGTCTCAGTGCTGTGTATTTGTGGTCAGCACTGGAGCTTCTGGTGTAGATGGGTGGAAGTCAGTTTGTATTTAGGGTTGTAAACATTTGCTTCCATTAAACCCCGCTTTATCCCTCTGTGTCTGAATAGCAAAATTCATGTGGCCTGCAAAATACCAGCCTTTTATTCTGGAGACAAAGATAACCAATGCATTTGCAAGTTCCAGTCCTGAGAAATTACTCTGATTTAATGTTTTGACTTTGATCCCGTATCAGTCTCTTTGTTGCTCATGCCAGAGAGTTATTAGTCTGATCCTTTTCTTGCCAAGTTCAATGAGCATTTATTCACCTCTGCCATCAGCAGGAGCAGGGCTGGGCATGGTTTGTATGACTTCTCTGCAGGTTCCTCAGCCATGCTCATCACCACGATCTCTAGGCATCTCTGCTGCTTATTTGTCCCTCAAAAAAAGCGGCCTTGAACATGTGTTCCCCTGCTCTTACCTGTGTGGAAAGGACAGAGTTGGCCCATCTTGCACTTACACACCCTGGTAGGCACACCACTTTCCCAAGACAAGTGGGAAAAGGCACTTTTCTCTCCAAGGGGAAGAAAATCTCCAAGAGAAAAAAAATATATCGGCACATTTCACACACCACAGGGGAAGGAGAAGCAAAACGAATTAACTATTCAGGTTCCCCAGCCAGCAGTCTGGTAAACCCCTATTATTCAGGCATGGCACAAAAATATTTCCCAACATTTTCTCACGCTCTGAAGAATGTTTTTAACCAGGCCCTTTCCTGCCTTAGTGGCTCCACGTTCGGCTTTTCCCTACAAGCCTTGCCTGGCATTGCAGGACGAGATTGGGGCAGTTAGCTCAACTTTTGTGGCTAATTGCTAACTCAACTCAATTGATTTCCCACAAGAAACAAGGAAGGACTTTGAATCAGAAAACTGAATATCAGTTTATATGATAACCCATCATACATGGGCTCCTATCCCTACTGGAGGCAGGGACATATTAATACAGCGCAAACACTGCGCACTTGCAGAAGGCTTAGCTTTTGGACCTGAATTCTAGTTGTGATCCTGTGGAGAGAAGTTATTAAGTCTCTCCTAAATGAGGAGCTAATTTAAATCCCCTCTTGCACTGAATACACAAAGAAAGCTCGATGTACTGTCCAAGTTTTAAGGTACATTTCAGCAGCAAGTAGAACAACCTCTGAAAACTTAAGCAAACAATATACTCTTTAAAAATACAGCTGCAAAAACATAGAATCATAGAATTGTTAAGGTTGGAAGGGACCTTTCAGATCATCTAGTCCAACCATTAACCTAACCTGACAAAACCACATCTAAACCATATCCCCAAGTACCATGTCTACCCTTTTTTTAAACACCTCCAGGGATGGCGAATCCACCACCTCCCTGGGCAGCCTATTCCAATGTTGGATAACCCTTTCAGTGAAAAAATTTTTCCTAGTATCCAACCTAAACCTTGCCTGGCTTAACTTGAACCCATTTCCTCTCATCCTATCACTTGTCTCACTAGGGAGAAGAGGTCAGTCCCCAGTTTCACTTTTTTTTTTTTTTAAATAAAGAAAGCAAGCTCCCAAGAATCAATGAGAGATAAAAGAGAAAGACACACAGGGGACATCACAGGTTGCCAGGAAGAGAAGCAGGGAGGCAGCAACATTTTCTGCTGTGGGGTGTGTTAGTCTGTTGAGTTGCCGTCCAGGGAAACGGTAATAACTTAGGCCTGGTGTCAAGCTAGGCTGGACTAACACTAAATGGTGGTACTGCTTTGATGGAGACGCTTTTCTGTCCCCACTGGGCCCCTCAGTGGCAGCCTCAGTAGGAGGAGAAAAAGTAAAAGGATAAATTCCCTTGCCCAGCACAAAGCACAGTCTTAGAATCCATGCAGCAACCAAGTACAGATAGAGGCAAGGTCTCTGCCCTTTCTCTGCCCCAGCTGATTCTCATCCAGAAGCTCTATGACCATCTTAGTGTGGTGTTGTCAACAAGGTGCTGTGAGTCAGGGTATGTTAGCTTTACCCCCTGGTGACCTTGGAAGCAATGGGACACAGCTAGTCTGGCCTTTGCAGTGTCCCTGCTGGGGAGATGGGGAGCTCATGTCCTTTGCTATTAATTCTGCTATGCCTTTTGCTGCTATCAAATCTGGGTTTCTGCAGCTGTATGGTGGCCAGCCAGGCTGTTGCCTTAATTTTGCTTTTCCCCTTTGTATCCCATATGCAGAGAAGCAGAGGGAGCTGGCTCGGAAGGGCTCCCTGAAGAATGGCAACATGGGAAGTCCAGTTAATCAGCAGCCCAAGAAGAACAATGTGATGGCACGAACAAGGTAAGGGACTGGAAAAGCACTCGGCTGTGCTCTAAGCTGCAATCCCTAATGACCTTAGGATGGGCAAGGATGATGTTCATTGCTATTCGCCTACTGCCAAATATGCTGCAAGAGCAGTGATGGCCCTTCCTGAAGCTGGCAGGCCCAGACGCTCAGTGCTGTGTTGCATCCCGTCCCCTGGGGAAATGCAGGGACAGCTGGGCTCAGGACTAGTGACAGTGCATCCTGAAGGAGGCAGAGGCAGCCCAGCCTGGTCAAAATCAGGGGTTTGATATGGCTGTCTTGCATGTTCTGGGTAGCCTCACATAACACATAATCCTGCCAGCAGGAGAGTGTACGATGCTGCTTCATGTAACGCAAACTGGTTTAGAGCTTAGTTCTCCCTTGGCTGCTTTTATCCCAGTAGTTCCCCTGTTCCTTTTTGATGATGACCCCTTCCCCATACTGACTGACTTAACAAAGGCTTGTTAATCCATCTCTGTGTGCTTTGCTATACACCTCCTCTGCACTTTGAACAGCATGGTCATACTTTGCTAGAGTTGCTTTGGCACATCTCTGTATGACAGTATCAGACAGTGCTACAAACCGCTGTAAAAAAAAGATGTTCTTGTCTGAATACTTTCCTTTAGCATATCTCTATTTTTTCCACACAAGCTTCAGTATACCAGTGTATCACTTACCTGCATTCAGGAGGAAGGAACCCCCCTGAGTTCACGGGATTGCACGCTTTTCATGCTACTAGAAAGGTGGCAGTTTTTAGTGGAAGACCTCACTTTGAATGACAGCAGAATCTGCATGAATGCTGGGTGTTTATTGATGAATGAGAAAGTTGCATGGATTACCGTATATGAAGTAGAACAGGAGCCACAGGTCAGAGCCTCTCTGTATGCAACACATCTGACAGATGAGGTTCCTTGTTCACATTAATTCCCAAAACCCACAATAGTAGTCATAAATCATGCCAGGACTTTGTCAAGTTTTATTTGTAAGCCCCTGCGATGTTGTTGGAATACACTGTATTGCTCACTGCTCTGTGTTTGGCTGTTGAGACCATATAAAGGGGCCAGGACCTTAGTGGCAGCAAGAAATTCAGCAGATGTTCTCAGCTGGCTTTTCCATGCTTCTCCTTGTCTTCCAAATACAAGCTGGAAAAATTTGGTTTCTTTTGGCAATAGGCTGCATGCTAGCTTTCCAAGAGGAATGGTAGCAGATTTGCTGCTTGAGAAATTTAGAAACACTGAAATTAGTGGAGGAAGATGGTAAGGGAGAGAAGATGGGATAAGTATAGGTGCCTACCTGTAAAATTAGTGACTTCTGCTTGGAGAGGCTGCTGTTTCTGAGCTGCCGATGGAAAGAAGAGTGATTTGGGTGGGGAACAATATCTGATACAACAAGCAGTGCTAGCTGAACAGGTTCACCAGAATGAAGTGTGGAGTGTCCCAACTGTTTTTTCTTCCAGGGAAGAGTGTGTTCCCAAGGCATGCCCAGTATTCATCCCTGTGAAACTGCTCTGAACTACCCAGAGACACAGCCCGCTTCCTCTGAATTGCACCCATTTAAATGTCTTCATCGATAAGGGAGGACTTGCAAGGAAGTGAAATGCGGAAAGCCTAACTATCATATGGCTTTGCTCTAGACTATGTGTGGTACTGAGCTTTACTGTGTGGTTAACGGACAACATTTAATTATTTCAGGCTCGTCGTTCCCAATAAGGGCTATTCATCATTAGATCAGAGTCCAGATGAAAAGCCACTGGTAGCCCTGGATACGGACAGGTATGCAAAGTGTTAATAAGATGATATATATTACAGTGCAAGCAAGTTTTCATGCCAGAGTGCAGCACTGAAGCTAATTCCTGCTGAAACTGCTCTTGCAGGCCACTCGCATTCTTCCTTGCTGTG
Organism: Himantopus leucocephalus; assembly: GCA_003993805.1. Lineage (NCBI taxonomy): Eukaryota > Metazoa > Chordata > Aves > Charadriiformes > Recurvirostridae > Himantopus > Himantopus leucocephalus. The sequence goes on from RSEF01000031.1 coordinate 7,615,740, forward strand.
CCCTTCAGCATATGCTGTAACGAGTCTATGTGTGTAAACAAATAGGAAGATATGTGAGTAAAGAGCACTTTGATGGAAAGGTCTGAGGGTCACAGATGAAAGTTGCTCTCCAGACTCCCTTGATGTAAAGTACAGCTTCATGGCACAAGAAAGATAGGGCAAACCAGGGAATACAGGTCTCTAACTGTTGTTTCCTTCTTTGCTGTATCTTGTCCTTCCCTGCAGTGATGATGACTTTGACATGTCCAGATATTCCTCCTCAGGATACTCATCAGCTGAGGTGAGTTATACTCTTTGCTGCCATCCTTGCCATGAATGCTAATAGTAGAGCAGCCAGAAATGACCTAGAGTGGCCTTCTGCTGCCAGAAACAGCTCCACAAGGAATTTACCAGTGGTGTAGACTCTGTGAGCCTGGAAGGGGCCATGGCAGAAACTGTGTCATGTTTCTTTCTTCCCCGGTGATCCAGTTGGCTCCGTCCCCACACTTCCATGGCACACAGATCTGCCCGTTGGCTGTTTTCACAGATACCTTTGGCTTCACTCAAGCTTTTCCCAGTTCTGCTCAGTCCTGCAGTGTTTGTCCATGTGGTGCAAAAGCATCAACTTGTCTGTCACGGCAGCTCAGCAACCATCTACTTGCCAAGGACACAAATAAAGCATCTGAGGGTGTGCTGTAATTTCCAGTTCTTGGGGGGGTCAGGGTCACCCTGTGCGTGTTTATTTGGAGCACCAGAAATTCCAGGGAGGACTTGCATATATGAACTCTTGCCCTTTCAAAGAGAAAAGGCAGGGAAGCTCAGGCTTGTTAATCCCTCTGCATTGTTTCTGGATATATTCCCAAGCTCTTTTGTGAATTAGTTGTTCAGACTCTGGCTACTGCTTCTGCAGGATCTGATTTTACATCCAGGGTGCTGAGCAGCCATTCTGCACACAAACCACTGGGAACTCTTCCCCCTTGTATCCCTTTCTTGGGCAAAATACCTCTGAAATGCAAAAAAAATGGCCAAGAGCAGGGACCAGATCAAATGATCTGGGCCGTCTCTGGGGCCTGATGAAGTGTTGTTCACCCAGATCTGGCTAGACAGCACTTGAATCCGAGATTACGAAAAGCCAATAGGCTAAAGCCTCTCAACTGCTATAGTGCCCCAGACTGAGAGGAGGGACTGCCCAGCTGCCAGTCAGTTTATCATCATTATTATTAGATGACTTTAAATGAGGACTCATCTTCATGGAAAGATTATTCCAGAATAAAATAGTGTATCGACTTGCTACTCTGGAATATCTCACTCTAGATATTCCTATTCTGGAAGAAGTTAGAACAACAGAAGGAAGCCCTCACCTGTGATCAAAAACTGGGACTCTCTCATTGATGAGACAGCTGCTAATGACAGGGAAATACATACCAGAATAAGGGACCTCCTTCCTCTTCCGACCATCAGAAAGAAGAAGTCTCAAGTGTTTGACTGTTTGTCTCTTTGTCTGTAGCAGATCAACCAAGACTTGAACATCCAGCTGCTAAAGGATGGGTACCGGTTAGATGAGATCCCAGATGATGAGGACCTCGACCTAATCCCCCCTAAATCTGTCAACCCTACCTGCATGTGTTGCCAAGCCACTTCCTCTACCGCCTGTCACATCCAGTAGTGAGGCCAGCAGGCTGTGTTCAGTGCTTTCTACTATAACTGTAAAACATAACAGCCATTGCTTCCTCCTATGGTAGGACGTACACTTCTTTGTGTTCATGGAGCCAGGAGAAACCAAAAAATTCATTTTATGATTGATTAATAAGTTATTTTAAACTATGGTTAAACAAAAGAGAAGTTGCTCAAAGTGCCAGGCAGTGCCTAGCAGAACTAACTGGTCTGGAGAGCAAATGCAGGAGAGTCCAGATACCTCCTTGATTTGTGCAGGCACTGGAGATGTTTTGTAAGGTGTCTGTTCCAGAATGGGAAGGGTCAGATGGGGCTGCAGTTACTCCTGCTCACCGAAACCAATCCATCTACAAGATCAGGGATGAGTCTGAGGTGTCAGGGGGTTTTACCTGTGGGACGAGGTCAGTTCTTCATTCATTTACTAAACCTGATTCATTTGCGTAACCAAAATTATACCATAACCGGGGCACAGGAATGGGAACTGAGCAGGGCATCCTTTCTTATGGCAAGGCTAGCCATGACTAGCATGACACAATTCATTCACTTGCAAAGAGGACAAATAGGTGGCATTTCACTGTGAGTCAGTACTAGCTAGAGCTGTTTTGTCACATATCCAATGCGACTGATCCTTAGCTCCACATTAAATTATCAGCAAACACATCAGATTTGATCTGTGATCCATCCATGCTCTTCAGGGATTCAGTCCTTGCCTGAGAATACCATACTCCTGAGTTCAGTCCAGTCACGTATACTGACTTCAGCCTATACTTCATTCCTGTGAAATCCATCTGCGTCCAAAAATCTTAAAGTTTGTTCAACTAAGAAAAAATGAGTCCTGCACAAGACAGGACTAGAGCTGTGCAGTCTGAAGGTCAGTGCCAGAAAAGCTAATTGAAGAAAGCACATTTTTACAGATCTTGGCTGTTGATATTCTCTTGACACTGCGTCTCTTGGTGCCTGTGGGAGACATTTGTTAATGCTGAAGTGGTGGTGTCAGACTTTAGGAGGGGAGTTCAGCAACAGCAGGATTATGAATAGCTTCAGCTGAAAAGAAACCATGAGAGGAAACTACTGTTTATCCCTTCTCTGCCCACTTGTGAACCAGGCTTGGTCTGTGTTAGAGATGTCCCATGTCAGAAGCAATTATGTTTATTTGGTGCTGGAATAGTTGGGAAACCTTGTGTTACATTAGGCGGCTGGACTGAATTGCCAGTTCACCAGCAGATTGTTTTGAATGCAAAATTATTTCTGGAATTAGGAAACATGTCCTTTCCCTGGCCAGTCTTACACTGCTGTCTTCAGCATACACAGGACTCGTGATGGATGGGCTGGCATTTTTCTTGGAGATGAAATCTTTTGCCACAGGCACGACTGTGTGTTTTCCTGCTCTGCCAGGAGGAAGGACCACCTGCCTTATGTCAGCACTTGCTTTAGAAACTCGGGAAAGGAGAAAGCAAGGGCAGTTCTGAGCTTCCCATCAGAATTCCTCTGAGTTGCAAGACAGAGCCTGAGCTCCACCCCAAAGGACAGATCCCCCATCTGAAATCTTCGTGTAGTGAGCTGAGTCTTTAAAAAGTCCTCTTTGTGATTAGGAGGATTTAACATCGTGGGTTTTCACTCTGTTCAGTGCAAGGCATGGTGTCATCCACAGCATGAGCAAAAGAGCAGGCACACAGGACTCCTGGGCTTTATTATTCACTAGCTGGCTGTGGGCAACCGTTAAAGCTGTGTTTGCCCCCCCTCCCTAAAACAGGGCACTGCCACCCTGGCTCCAGGCCACAGAAAGAGGACTGAGTGGTGCTGTTTACTGAGCATCCCTGCCTCCTTGTGCAGAAGTGCTGGTTAACTTGCCAACTCCTCGAGGAAGAGTGTTTCTCAATTGAATTCCTCTCCCCTTCTCATCGCCTGGTAATGCTGAGAGGGAATATTTCCAAAATGTTTCTAAAGAAGCACAAAGCATCAGGTCCCCAAGTCTTCGCTTCTTCCTTTGTGTGCCTGCTTTCCTCTCCAGTGCTAGCTCAGGTGTGAGGTTAGCAACTTGCCTGGAGGGGGGGAAGCTCTAACAGCACTGTGTAGGGAGAAAAGATAAAAGGGAAAAAGCATTCCTTAAGGAGTCTTTTTTTTTAAATGGAGAATGTAGTCAAAACCTAGCAGAAACCCCATGGTCAAACCAAATCCTATAGGACATAGCTGAATCTCTTTAAATGTTGACTCTTCTAAAGTAGGATTTTGCAGTTCAGCATTGGTACCATGCAACATCTTCATCACATATATCCTCCTGAGTCAGTCTCTGTGCTTTCCAGCTGGGCTGCACGTGCTCAGCCTTTCCCACAGCCCTTGCTCAGGAGCTTGGAGCATTTCAGTGTGCCTGCTAGAGCAACGAGGCATCTGTTTACATGGGTCAGCCTTGGGAGACTGCAGGTCCCACAGGTCTCTGTCATGCTACTATCATGTTCAGTCAAAGATAGAATGAAGCTTGCTGAGACTGTATCTCCCAGGGCTAATGCCTCCCCTTTGAAGGACAGACCTTCCCTGATAACCACTGCTCCATGGCACCACGACCAAGTCCTTTTATTGCCCCTGTTGCTGGTTTTTGCCTGTCATGTGCCCCGAGGCATTCCCCAACCCTGCAACCCTGAAACTGCCCTCAGCCCTTTGCATTGTGTGATGTGCACCTGCTTCCAGCACAACCCTTTAGGGTCCCTGGGAGGGAGATGAATTTAAATGTTAACTACACCCAGTGCTTCCTCCAAATACAGACAGAAGCACAAGCCAAGTGTTTTTCACTACACACAGGAGTTGGTTGCACAAATAGCCATTTGGGCATGACAGTACAGGACCATAAAATGGCAATTTTTTGGCTTCTCCTCTCTATGCTTTGTGTTCATATATTTTATTAGGGGAATAAAGTAGAAAGGGTGGGGAAAAGTAGTTACCTGTGTAGGGTCATTATCAGGAAGGCTGAATGGATTAAGGCAATGCACATGTGACCATCATAGAAAATTGAACACTAACCCTTCTGAACCACAGTCCCTTAAGAAGGTTATGACCATGGGGCATGTTCGTTGGCTTGTTATGGAATATGATGGACAGCCTGGCAGTATGTATTAACCACAGATTGGGCTGGCTCTCCCTATCTGGTCTTGTGTTCAGACCTTTGTTTCAGCCAGAAGGTTTTCCTTGTGCCCTCATTGGAGATTATGCTGTGGTGACTTCCCAGGAAGGTGTATAGATACATGGCCATTCTGGCACTGCCCTCCTTAAACCAGTCTCTGCTGCCATGGCCCAGATAAGGCAAAAGGAAAGAGCACAGACCCTGACTCTCTGTCACAGCATTATAAAGCCCTAAAATCTGCAGAGCTGCTGGGCACTCTCCTAACTGCAGATTGCTTGCAATAAAGCAAATCGTTCCTTGTTCCAGTCATGCACCAAACCAAATGATCTTCTCAGGCCCCATTTTCAGTCTGAAGTCATACAGAATGCCAAGGAGAGGAGCACCACGGAGTATAAAAGGCTTCACCGCTGTCCATCTAAATTACCATGCAAATAGGATAGCTTCCTTATATTGATGCTGGTGCCTCCACAAAGGAATTTGCATTTGATGCCTCCTAAAGCCAGACTGGCTTTTTGTTAGGATTTTATGTAATTTTAGTCACCAAATTACCTGAGTTTAAGCAAATCCTTTCCTTTTATCAGATGTTAATTTTGCCCTTTAATGTGAGCTGACTTTGGACTCCAGGGTCTCAGCACTCAACTCTATCTGCAGTCAGTCCCCAAACTCCCTCTTTCCAGATGTCTGTGTGAGGGGGAATACCCTCCTAGTGTTGAGGAAGGTCTCTGGATAGGATGATCTAGTCTGCTTTTCTGGTGGTTGTATGGTTGTACCTTTGGCTGAAATAAGGCTGATGTCCAGACGACCAACCCAAAGGCTCATTTGATGTCTTATCAAACATATTTTGAAGCCAACCTTTGGAAGAGCCACTGGATCATATCTGACATTGCTGCATGTCTATCCCCAACATGTATGCTTGTCCATTGGGTCCGCTATTCTGTTCTGGCTGTTTTGCCTGCAGATGCCTTGCAACTGCAAAAGCAGGCAGCCAAGCCAGCTGCACGGACTTTGAAAGGGACTTCAGGATGCTGTGATCCCCCACAGACAGGATGGACTTAGCTGCTTCTGGTTTGGCTCTCTGGCTTCTTTCTCAAAAGGAGGCACCCACTCTGCTCAGCTATGTGCTGGCTGACACATTGTTCTGTGATCCTGAACAGAATCCTTTCCTCTCCGTGCAGAGTATGTCTTTGGGCTGGCATGCAGGAGGCTTGAAAAGTACAGCGCCCTGTATGTGACTCAACAGAAACATGAAGATGCTTTTGAAGAAAGGAAGGACCCAGCTGGGCACCAGATGGAATGACAGGAAAAGGAAAACAAGCAGTAACTAGAAAGGTTGCCAAGTGCTGTCTTGGTCTAGGGCAGATCCCAGTTGTTTGAGTTAATCTATCTCAGTACTGTGCTGATACCAGCAGGGAGCAAAGCTCACTTTCAGATGCACACACCAGAAACACCATATCCCTGAGTTGGCACCGCAGCCAAATACTACTGTGGAGAGTCTGCTGGACTGTTAGAGCACAGAAATAAGATCTGGGGTCCCTTGCTGCTGTTGGTACATACTACGTGTTTGCTCTAACCTCAGGCAAGTCACATCCCCTCTTGATGTCCATTCCCTTCTGCAGCACAGGGGAGAAAGCTGCCTTCCCAAGATGCTACCACCACTCTGCATGGATGTTGCCAAGTGTGTGGTGGGCACCATTGATAGGATAGCTCTGCGAGCAAGATGCAAAAAGCATGCTACAGAAGTTTTATGTGTATTTTCAAAGTACTACAAAGAACAGCAGCACAACTCTGCTTTCCCTCTGTTTACCACCTTCTGATGTTGCTTGCATGTGCCAGAATGCTGCAGGGTAGAGGTTAGTAGCTTTGGGGGCAGATGTTTGGCAAGGATGTATTTCCCAGTTATTTGGCAGCTGGCTCTTGCACAACTGGCTTCTCAATCTGCATGCTGCCACAGAGAATGTGTAAGAAGATTTGGTGGCCCAACAGCACCATCCCCTGCTAGTGGAGTTAAAGAACTTAGGAGTGCAACTGGGATAGCAAGTGCTGATGGGAGGGAAGAGAGCATTGAAGGGCTCCTTTGGGATATTCCCACAGCAGTTTCATGCTCTTACTTTTAGCATCCATGTAATGATCTGAGGGTATAAACTGGCACTTTTTCCTGGGCTCTTCCTTTACCATTCTCCCTTAAAGCTCACATGGGGTATGGCAACTCTTACCTAGAATGCATCAGGCTTTGTCACCTGGCTGCTGCTTGGCTCAGCAAGCACAGGCTGCATGTGCCACTGTAAATGTACCCTGGCTTTGACCTCTACCACCCTTCAGAACTGACTCTTCACATCACCCTCCTATTTCTACTTCTCATGTCTCAAAAGAAATATCTGCATAGATGGGCAGTGCCACAGGGCAAGCTGGGCTAGGTTGAGCCTAAGGGGAAGGCATGGGAAAGTGTTCATTTTAAGGTGCTTTTCACCTCTAGGAGAACATGGCATCCTTGTCACTTCCTTTCAAGGATTTCCTGTTTGAGGGATTGCTCCAAACCTTGAACCACATCTCATCAGACAAACCCACCTCTGTTACAGAGCCACACAAGCCCTGAAGCAGAAGGGCCAGCAACTTAGCATAGAGGAAGAGGTTGTGACCTGGGATTACCTACAGAAGATTAATGCCAGACTAACCAGGTGCAGATTTCTCACAGGGGCTGGCATCTGTATTTTAAGTCCCTGTATTGTGCAGCTGATCTTGCTGCATTTCAAAAAATTAGCTACATCCCCTCCTTTGGCCCCCTTGACATTGGTGGCAATCCCAGGATCACAGCAGCTAAATGTTGCCTGGCTGAGGAGTCCTCTGACAGCTTGCTGAGAAGGCAAGGGCTGAGGACTATTTGATATTACATGGAGCAGAGCACTGTGGCCCACGCAACCGTGCAGCAAGCCACGTCACAGAGTGGCATGGACACCAGCAGGACAGGTTGCAGCCTGGTGCCTGCGGAGAGCAGCTCTTCCCATTGCTTCCCAAACCCATTGCCAGCAGAAACTGGTGGTGGTTCCGAGACTTTCTCTTTCTGTAAAAAGCTGCTCCAGCAAAAGATGGATTGGCTCCTGGAAGGAGCCCATCTCGCTGTGGTTGTGCCTGGTCTGTGGAGCCATTCCATAGTAACAGATGGTGATACAGATGGTAGGATTGCATCACAGAGTGGAAGGTACAAAAGAAGCCTCATTAAAATGTGACTGTCTCAAACATGTCACTGGAAACCAGCACAGTAGGCACCAGGAAAAGAAAAGGCTGTGCTAAGTCCCATTATCTGCTGACATGTTTGCCCTTCCAGAGCAGCATTTCTCCCCTATTTGCCCATCCAGCTGCCCCAGATGAGCTCACCAGGAAGGACTGCTCTCCACCTGGGCTGCCTTCTCCCTTCTGCACTGGTCCCAAAAGAGCTGCCACTCCATTCGTTATCCACCTTCCTCAAGCCTGCATGATTTGGGAGACGTGAAGTTTGTTGGGAGATATAATACAGACCCACAGAGAGAGCTGGAAAACTTGGACAAGCTCTCTTTACAACAGCCCTTCTGGTTTTTATCACCTTCATCTCCATCCCCAGCTCACTGATTTCTCTGCTCAGTTTTTCTCATAGAAAAGCTGGGATAGCAGCTGTGTTCAGCTTGTAGCTGCCTCTGTCCTGAGACAAACACAAGGCAAACATCAGACCAGCGGGAGATCCAACAACTGTGATGGTGGGTGAGACAGAGAGCAGGCTGGGATTTCTCATCACCCACCTGAAGGCAGTGGGGCTGAGGATTAGCCAGGCTAGTATAAAACCTTGGTGTGATCCACCAAGCCGAGCCAGCTGCCTTCACCCTTCCAGGCTCAGCTCTGCGGGAGGTCTGGGACCCAAGCACCAAGTCCCAGGCCTGCCAGTCCATGTGCAAATAGACTGGAGATCTGCAGCAGAGGCACAGGTGGGAAGCCTGTTGGCTGTGCCCTTGCCATCCTGGGGCAGGGCGCTGTGAGACACACTGGTAGGGCTGTAGTTGTGCAGGGAGAAAGACTCTTGCAGGGTGAAGTCTTTGCAAGGGAGAAAATTTTTTCTCCCCCTTTTTGCACATTTTAAACCATTTTTACTTCTTCCACGGGGGTTACTGAACCTTCAGTTTAATAAAGAAGGAAATGAGCCACCATTAAGGGTTCTGAAGGGTTTTGAAAGCAGGCACCACTTGCATGCAGAGCTGGTCTGTGCCTAACATGCAACTTCCAGACCTCATCGTACATCCTGTAGTTGAGTCACCATGTGAGCTGTGGGGACTGGGATGGGAGAGTCAGCGCTTGACTATCATGTCAAACAGCCACAGCTTTCCAAACTGAAGAAGAATCAGACCAGGAAGGGGGGAAAGCAGCAGCGACAATAGTAGGATAGCTAGGTGTCACGGGTAAACTTTGGTATCCGTGTCCAGTGGCTAGTTCTAGAATCACAAGCCTTGTTATATTGCACATGTCCTCCTTCCACTCTTCTTTTCTCAAAGCAGCTATCATCTTCCCTCCCCCCCCCCCNAGTGATGAGCATCAGAGGCAGTTGCACCAAAGTGACTCTCAGCCCAGTTCTGCATCCCCTCTCCCACCCAAACTCAAGGCAGTCCAGACAGTTGTTGGCCATCACAAGTCTTAATTTTTAGTAACTCCACTTGGGTTTCTTACCTCGTGTACCATAGCTTCCTCCCCACGCACTCTAGCAGGGCAGTACAGGAGGCCCCAACCATGTCCCAAGAAGCTTCTTTGCCCCCTGGCAGCACCTTGCAGACATGCACCTTACTGGGAATGTACTGGGTCAATGCTGGTGAGATCTGGCGCTGCCGATCGTGCGTAGGTGGCAGCTGATGGGGATCTACCAGGAGAAGCTGGCAGGAAGTGGCTACTGTCCCTTTTCTTTTATTTTTTGAGGGAGAGGGAGATTTTTTTGGCATTATGATTATCATCCACCTTCCAGTGGCCAAGTTCTGGGCTGCATTAATAACTGGGGTTAATTGGCTGTCCGGGCAGGTATGGAGCTCCACACCAACCTTAATAGCAAACACTATGACTGTATCCAGAGCCTGGATACAAGCTGGTTTTCTCCTGTGGTGGCAAAGTGCTTTCAGCAGGCTCCAGATAGCCATTTCTGGCAGACAGGGAAACAGCACTTCCATTTCATGTCCTCAGCTTGGAAAAAACTCAACCCAAGCAAATGCTTCCCAGGTCTCTTTTCCCCATGTGGTGCCTGGTGCCCCAGGGGAGGGGATGGCAGGAGGCATTTGAGGGTTACCGAAAGCAAGATCCTTTTTGGATGTATTTAATGGAAATATCTTTCACGAGGAAAGACCTCCCGACCTTTGCGTTAATCTCAGAGCAGGAGATGAATTTCCAGCTGTCCTTGCATATAGTGAAACATAGCTGAAACAGCCAAATGCAAAGTACAGTTAAATGTAGGGTTTGACCTGAATAACGTTTTAATTAGGAAGATAAATTTGTTGTAGCTTGACCTTAGTCCATGTTAGGAACCTGCTAATCATTGGACATGCAGAATGTATTGATGCTGCACTGAACCTGGCCATTGGTTTTATTATCTGGGTTTGGGAGTTTTTTTACTCCTGAAGCATCAATCTGCATCTTGTATGGGGCTTTTTTTCTTTCCTTTTTCCTGTTCAGGACATGTAGCACACTGTTGTACTTCTGTTCCCATCTGCGTAGAGTATTGCCTTAAACAGGTCAGTTGTGTTATGGTTTGTTTTGGGTTTTCTTTTTTCTACCATCAGTTTTATGCATTAACTTATTTTAAAATGTGGGGTTTTTTGAAAAACATGAAACATATATAATATTTTTTTAACATTTCCATTGCAGTATTTATCATTGTTACTGGTTGTGTGTAGTGTAACAGAATTAATATTAAAAAGCATACATATGAAAACCAGCCTGTCAGACTGTCATTGGAGTGAACCGTGGTGAGACAGTATGAACCACACCACCTCCTCTGAGCCCCCAGCAATCACAGATACTGAAATCAGGGGGTGCCAGCCTTCACGCCATGGCCAATATCAGCCTGCTTGGGCCCAGAAGAAGCAGAAGGAAGTGCTGCGTCTATACAACATCGATGGGTGAAATAACTTTTTCTCCAGCCTTGCAGCCATTTCTGCCCCTTAAAGCTGTTGGCGCGAGAGCCAAGCACTGATTTTAGAGTCCAACATCAGCAGCTGGAAACCCCAGGGACTGCTTGGGACAGGGGACAGCCATGGGGGGCCACTGGCTCATGCTGGTAGCTGACCCAGTGCAGGGTGAGTCCCCCCCCAACCAAGAGGCTCGGACTGGACCCCACCTCTCTGCAGAGTGGTGCTCCCCAGATCTGTGCCCCAGGGTGCTCTGAGGCCATGGGGGTGGAGGGGGAGGCACCACTGACACCCCCATGTTCACCCTTCCCCCCCAGCCTCCCACTGGCTCCCAGGAGGGGACAGGACTGATGGGAGAGCCTGAGCCTGGCTCAACAGAGACCAGCAGGGTGTAAAAACGAATGGCAACTTGTTTTCTTCATTTCAATGGCACATTAATCACATTTGCCTGGATGCATTTGGGTGCCTCAGGCTGCCCAGCCCCACTGTTTCCCACAACAAAAAGAGCAGGGCTCAGCAGCCTTTCAGGTGGATGGGTTGGCATGCACCATGCCAAGATGGACATGGGTTTTCACTGGTGTCATGGTTTAACACCAGTTGGCAACAAAGAACCACACTGCTGCTCNAAGAAAAAGGCAAAACTCATGGGTTGAGATAAAGGCAGTTTAACAGACCAGCAAAGGAAAGAGGAAAACAACAACAATAATACTGATAGAGGAATGTACAAAAAACAATTAATGTACAACTGCTCACCGATCAGACCCAGAAAGCCCCCAGCCTGAGCAGCAACTTCCTGTTCCCTCCCCAGGCCAGCCCACCTCCCCCCCATATACTGGGTATGGCATCACATGGTATGGAATTCCTGTGTCCCATGCCAGCTCCTTGGGAGAATTAACCCTATCCTCACCTGAACCAGGACAACTGGTCATCCCCCAAAATGTGGCAGCAGAGGTGTTGGGCTTCTGAGAGCCTTCATGAGGCTGGAGCCAGGAGCAGAGCAGGGCTCTGAGTTGGCACTGCGTGACGAGCCAAGCCAGAGCAGGGTTTCTGCTCAGCTCCCTGTCTCAGAGAAAAAGCAAACCTGGTTCATGCAAATCCCCCCCTGGCATAACCCAGCTGCCTCTGTACTGAGATAGATGAGGATTGCTCACTCCAACTGCAGAGCCCATTCAAGCACTCGGGACAGGAGAGCAAACAAGCCACACAGGGTCACCTAAACCCAGCTTTTTAATTTAAAAGGACAGACAGAGCAGGTGGTAATTCCCCTAGGTACCCCAGTAGGCTGGGCCAGCAGTGCCTGATGCTGGGCCCTGGGCACTGACTGCACAGGTGTGGTGCTGTGCTGTGTGCACACAGCTGGGTTGCTGAAAGGTTTCCAAGGAAATATGGGAGAGAGGGGCTGGAAAAGCAACAATTGCTGGTCCTATACCTCCCAAAATAAAATCATCTTGACTAGGACCAGCTGAAACTGTTTCCTACCGTTGTTAAGCTAATTGCCTGCAGGAGGGGAGGAAGCCCAGAGCCAGGAGAAAGCCAGGAGGGTGCAGCTGTGCCCATGGAGTGATGCAGGCAGCAGTTGTTGTGCCCTAATCTAGGACCTGCTATTCTTGGGAGTGCAGCCACAGGCTGACAGCCACCAAATCTCCATGCTCTCACACTATGACATCACCAATGGCATAAGTACCACCCTGGGCTGGCAGAGCAGTGGCACTTAGGGCCCTGTTCTCTTTCCTGAGTGGGCTGGGAGCCTCTAGCCCCACACAGTGCTGCTGGTCCAGTGGGGCATCCTGGGACCCTCCAGGACTCTGAGCACTCCCATCCCAGCGGGCTGCTGCACCATGTTCCTCTTTGCTCAAAAACTCAAGGCCCCTGTTCAGCACTTACACTGACTTCTACTGCCTGCCATACTCTGTCAAAAAGACCATCCAAGAGCAGGCTCTACTGTAGCTTTGGAAATAAAACAAGTTTGTAACGCAGGTAAATGCCATGGGAGGAGGAAACCTCGGGGTTTCTACCCCAACCCATGTGTGAGTGCTTGGTGTCAGGCAGGTGGCACAGGGACTCATGAGGTGCCTTGCTGCATGGCTGTAAGGGNGGGGGGGGGGGGGGGGGGGGGGGGGGGGAGGGGGTCATGTTCCCTGGTTAGCAAAGCATTTGACACCCCATGGCCTGTGCTCACTGGCTTCTTGTCCCCTGGAGCTGCACCCTGCAGTGGCTTTGGGCTTGCAGGGCAGGCGGTCACTGGTACAAGTTCTCACGTATCAGCCCTGTCCATCAGTAGGTTTCAGAGTGCGCAGAGGGCAGGATCTTGCTGAGGAAGGAGAAACTGAAGCAGTGTCAGGGCTCAGGCCAGGACTGATGCGTGACACGATGGTGATGGGGGAGCAGATTGGGTGGCTCTGAGAGCTGCTCCAACACACAGCTCGCAGGCTTGGCTCAGCTCTGATTGGGGGGGGGCCTCCATGCCAGGGGGACCCTGTGGGGGCTGGGGGGAGATCTGAGCACTGCAACCCCTCTCCCAGCCCTAGTCCTGGAGGGATCCCTGAGCCATGGCCTCACTGGAGGGGTGGAGGGTGTCCGTGGGACATAGCATGTATGCTGTGGACGTGCAGCTCTCCCCACATGGGCTAACAAGCATGCAGGCTCTGATGCGAAGCACACTGCAAAACAGCTCATCTTTTGCAGCCTCATTAGCCTGTGCATTATAATGAGGGAGCCAGCAGAAAGCATAGAGAAGGATGTCACCGCTGTGCAGGGACAGAAATGGCTCATGCAACCAGGGCACCTGTCTGTCCTGCAAGACCTCAGGCCTCTTGGGCTTTGTCACCTGTAGGAGATTGGCTTTGTCCTGTAACTCTCTTCTCAACCTCTGCTGGCCCCATACCTGGCGGCCATGGTGTACCCACCCCATCTCTCTGCAAAAGCACCCAGATGCCTATGGGTGCAGGGGGAAAGGAGCCGGCAATGCCTGGCCATCCTCCATCCCCCAGTTTTGGGAAAGTGGGAAGCTTTGGCGGAGGGGGGCAGGAAGTCACGGTGCTGCTACAACCCCCATGACCACCCACTGCAGAGAAGGGGGGCTTGGCACTTGTGGCGGGTCTCCAGCGTTAGACCCTGCCCAGTAATCGGCTTTACCATGTGCCCCAACACCTGTGAAGGCAAGCACTGCCTCATGGCCCAGGCACCTCTACCCACTCACTGCTGTCTCTAGGGATTAACGATGCCCCTGGTGCAAAATCTGGCCAGCCAAGGTCAGCCTGCTTGGGCTGATTAAGGCGGCAATGCAGGAATACTACAGGAACGCCATTGACCCTGCTGGCTGGCCAGCTCCAAAGGTACCACTGAGGTCCCAACCATCCCCCTCCAGCATCACTCAGGGCACATCCCCATGGGCCTGAAGGTAGTAGGAGTGGCTCTGTTCACCCCAGCTTTTGCATCCTGTGTTCCCCCTCACAGTAGTGAAGGGACCCTCCCTCAGCATCGGCACTCATAGCTTAGCCATGGCCACCCATCCCTATACCCACACTGAGACTGTCCGGGTCCTCAGCACTGGTGAGACCGCACCTTGAATACTGTGTTCAGTTT
>RSEF01000031.1:7632906-7663347 GCA_003993805.1 Himantopus leucocephalus
AAAAAAAAAGAAGAAGGAAGAAAACGGGAAGGGAGGGTAGGGTGTCACAGCCAAACAGCATGTTTGCAGCGTGCTGCGCTGGAGCTTCCCAGCTAACCCAAAACAAAGCTTTTTCTTCCTGTTCTGTGGAAGCAGCGAGTCATCTTGCTTCAATTTGAGATGAAAGCAAAACATCTGAGCAGGACACGCTTTATGGAGTAAAAATAAAAATCCATTTTTTGACCGCTTCTAATTTTACCCACACTGCCGCTAACCACGGGCTGCGAGACCCACAGCACCACTAACCCCAGGAACTTTGCAATTAGGACATTCGTTTAAAGAGGGTCAATAACATTTAAGTGGTCCCTATTACCCCGATGGGGTCCAGTCGGAACCATGCCGGGGGCCAAGCTCATGCTGGGGACACGCACACATTTCACACGCCGGGATGCCGGGAAACCCTTCCCTCCGGTGCAAGGTGCTGCTGCCTCCTCCCCAAACATCTTGGCAGGAGTTGAGCTAAGGGAGCACCGCTGATTTCACTGGGAGGCATTTCCGAGCCCATAAAAGAGCAGGGAATTAGGATGGCAAATTAAGGGGGAAATTACTTCTCCGCAAAACAGCTGCAGGGGTGAAAAAAGCCTCGACGTGCCCACTCTGCAATCCCCCGTGGGGGACCAGCCCTGCCAAAGGCAAACCTGACACGGGGGACGAGCAAACCCTTCACAGGGGTTTAATTTCCCTTGGAGGGGAAGGGTCTGCAGCAGCACTGGAGTTCTCTGGAGGGCTTTTTGGAGTCATAAAGGGTGAAATCACCCTTCTGGCCTCTTGGCGCTGATGGGAGCGGGTGGGACAGGCGAGGGTACCCCGTGGCACTGCTGGCATGGGGCGCAGGGCTGCTCCCCACACTCCCTGTGCCGCCCCCCCACCCCCACCCCCCCGGGGATCAGAGGCACTGATTCCTCCCCCAGCCCTGCAGAGCCACCCACAAGGTTCCCCCTGAATACCACACCAGATCACCCCGGGGCCCTGCGTTGATCCCCACGGCACACAAGCCACCCCAGGGTGAATGTGGGTGGCACAGACCCCCCCAGTCCCCGTGCCAGGGCAGCCACTCTGCCTTAGCAGGACAGGGACAGCAGAGGGGACACGGTGCCTCCTTCCCAGGGGACCCCCACGTTCAGCATCCCCACTGTGGTCGCAGCAGGGACAGACACGCTGCCCAGCCCGAGGGGCTCGGGGAAAGGCTGTGGTTTGGGGTGTCTCTGCACCTCCTGCAAAGTGACAGCCGCTTGCTCTTGGGGCTGCTGCCTCCGTGGCAAGACACGGCAGCAAATTCCCCGCAGCACCCGGCTGTCGGATACAGACAGCCCCGGCCAGGAGGCAGCTCATCCCACCAAGGGCACGGTGCCGGTACTTACCCGTCCATCGCCTCCCGGGGATCCCTGCCTGCTGCCTGGCTCCACCACAGATGGCTTTTTAAGCACATAAAAAGTAAGCGCTGCTACGTCTCCACATCCCCAGCAGCTTCGCCCTCTCCATCACGCAGGGGTGTTTCGGGGCTATGAGCTGGCTGGCCCCGAGCAGCATGTGTCCGCGGGCAGGAGGAGGGGATCCATCACGTCACCAGCGTGCTTTCTCAGGCACCGTGACGGATGTGTGAGCAGCCAACCCTCCGGCTGAGGTGTGCCGAGGCAGCGGGACCTGGCCAAGAGGCAGCTGCTGCAGGCATCGCGGTGGTGCGAAGGGCGCGAGCCTTGCCGAGCCTCGGCTGCCGGAGTCGTGGGACTTGGGCTGGCACCTCACCTCCCTGCCAGGTGAGCAGCAAGGGACAGCAAAAGCTCGTGCCCTCCTGCATTCGCAGGCTCTCCAGAATCAGAAAGCAAAATAAAAAATAACCCAGGGCTTTCTTTTTTTATTTCTTCCCCAAATCTTGTGATTTTAAGCAGAGTCATGATTCAGCAGAGTAAGGAGGCTGCCTTGACTGAAAGGAAACAAGCAGCCCCACTGCTGCCGTCTGGTTCGTAAGCCAGGATTAAACAGCACTGGGAACCCAGAGGATAAACCCCAAATCCGAGGGGGCCACGTGAATACAGAGCTCATCTGCAAAGTGCAGACACGCTGCCAGCACCTTGCTCCGTCTGCAAGAGCAGACAGCAGATTTGAAGCTGCAGCATTAGCTGTGCCCAGCCTTAAATACTTTCACCTATATTGAAGGAATTATCACTTTACAGCCCAGTTATGTCCCTTAAAGCTGCCAGTGTCAAGTGATACTCCAAACCCATTTAGACACACCTCATCCAGTGTCTGATCATGAATACAAAAAAGCCACTGGGAGTCAATTCTGGCAGCAGATGACTTAATATTTAACACCCCTGACAATTCCCCCTTTACAACATTGTCTTTCTTTGTTCTTCACCCTGTGCTAATTAGCAAGATGAAGTTCTAATAAGCTGCGTTTTCACTTTAACCCTGCACAGCGCGCTTGCGGTGCTGCCGGCTCATGACTAAACCATGACCAAGGGCTCTCTCATTCCCCTGCCTGGAGGCACATCACAGCACCTGAATTGGTCTGAGCCGCAAAGATCTGTGGAGACTTTAAAACAAAGTGAGCTCTCTTGCTCCACTCGTATCAAAGTGCATTGGACACGTGGGAGAGAAAGCTCCAGTGCTCCCCCTTCAAGGACATCTCTTTGTCCATCTTGGAGATATCCTACAGCCCCTGGGGGAGCCAGAGGCAGCCTGGACCGAAGCTGTGGTCCATGGGGTAACCCAGAGCCCAGCATCCAGCTCCTCGGCATCTGCAGGGCCAGCAGCTCTTGGAGAGGCATCCAATAAAACCACATAGCTCATGCTGGATGGTGGCAAAATCAAAACACCAAATACAAGGAGTTACAGGCACCAGCATGCTGGGACGATATAAATCTCTGTCCAAAAAAGAAATGAGAGCAGTAACTGCAATCCCACCAAAGGAGCCAGCACCAGGCAGGGATGTGGCCCAGCAGGGCTGGTCCAGTGGGCAGGTGGATGAAACTCCGGCACACGGCATCAGTCCACTACTAGCTCATTTCATTTGCCACGTGTGCTGTATAAGATACACAGCCATAAAGATTTCAGTGTCTTTGTTGCTGTCTTTTGGTCCCCCAGCCTAATTCCTGCTGGCACAAGACGTGCTTCATCTACCACCCTATCACTCCAACAGCCTCTCTCCCCAGTGCTCTCGCGGGCGTTCATCTCACTCCTGCTCATCTCCACCAAAATCCCAGACAAACCGCCCCACAGTGGGACCTGGTGCCCCATTTTGCCCCCCGCAGATCCTTTCATAAAAGAGCTGATTCAGCACTTTGGGAGCGTTCAGCATTTCGGATGCAGAGGCAGGCTGAAACCTGAGCCCCACCCCAACACCCAAGTGCTACAATGTGATATGGAGAAGAAATGGAAACCTAAGCACATCCCTCTGGCATGGCCCCTGCGATTTTCCAGCCATTGGGTCACCATGAAACTCCAGGTGCCGGCAGCTCCAAAGAACAGCGGATGGCTCATTGAGCTGTGCTGGTGACTTAGGACCCCGGCTGTCCATCTGTGTCCAACAGCCAACGCTGCTGGACAACCTTGGACCCAATGCAATCATCAATCCTCTAAAGTGCTCCCTGGCAGCTCTTTCACCGGTGGATCTGGCCATGGAGACACAACCTCTCTGACCGTCATCCCCCACGGGGCTGCAGGTGCCCGCTGTGCCTGGCACTTGCCCTTTGGGCATCACGAGTTTCCCAGGAGGGAGAGAGAAAAGAGAAGGATTTGTGGTTTCTCAAACAGCTTCGGCCACTTGTTGCCACCGGCGGCCCTGGCTGATGGAGGGGCTGTCCCAGAAAGCGCTCCAAACCCAACCCCGCATGTTGCACAACGCGCTGCGTAGACCCATCTGCTGAAGTTTTCACTGCCAAACATCTGTCGAGTGGCAAAAGTTGAAGCTGCACCTTGCAAGTGGAGCCGGGGACGTGTCTCCGTGAATCTTCTCCGGGCGGCAAGACACCCTCCCGACCCATCACAGGAAAGACCGGCGCGGCCCCTACACGGCCGAGGGCCACAGACTTGCACCCCACGGTCAGGGTGCAGGTTTGCAGAGACACCCCCCCCGCCCCGCTCCCCGAGCAGGCAGGCAGCTGCCTGCCCTCGCTGCCGGCTGCAGCCCGGGGAGCTGCGAGACGGGGCTCCCCCCGACCCCTCCCCCCCTTCCCGCAGCCGCTCATCCCTCCCTAGTCCCGGGGATGCACACCCCAAAACCTGCCCCGGCTGCTCCTGCATCCTTCCCCGGCGGGCAGCCCCGGGAGCCGCCAAACTTACCGGCGGCTCCGGGCCATGGCTGTGCTCTGCGGGACACCGGGGACGGGTCGGGGAGCAGCGGGGCTCTTCGCACAGCGGCAGCGGGGCTGAGCGCGGCCGGCGGCGGTTCCGGGGTTGGGCGCTCCCCGCCGCCCCGCCCCGGCTCCAGCCCCGGCCCGGCCCCCCCCCGGGCCGCCGCTCCCCGCTGGGAGATGTAGTTCGGGCCCCGCCCGCCGCTCCGGGGGGTACCGGCGGGTTGGAAACGCTGGGGGTGCCCGGGAAGGTCGGAGATGCTGGGGATGCCCGGGGCCACCGGGAGGTGGGTGTACCCCCGGCGTTGTGCTGGGGTTTGGCACCGGTGGAGTTGTGCCAGGATGCTTTTGGACCGGGATGGGGTTTTCATTGGGGTTTTCCCTGCCCCAAGCGGGGTTGGGGTGCTGCTCGGGGTGGGCACAGCGTGGCAGCGGTGCTGCCCCATGGGGACACGGAGCCCCGGGTGGCCCTGTGCTGGGGCATCCCTCCCGTGGGAACCACAGCCCCGTGGGAACCACAGCCCCGTGGGTCTATGACCTGGACCACACCTGGAAGGCCCCGGGTGGTGTTCCCTGCTGACACTGGGCTCTCAGATCATAGTCAGAGAAGAGCATATCACGGCTTCATTAATTATGTGCTGATTTCAAATCCCCCTCCTTATTTAGCCTGTGTCCGTGCTCGGTATCCCAGATGGATGGCAACTCTTCCTGGATAACTTGGCAAAAGCAAGCTCGTCCTAAGCAGCCCAGTGCGAAGCCAACAAACATGGGTATCAACGACCGCTTCTATTTCTGGCTGTGTTACTATGCTCTGAGAGCTCTTCCTTGTGTGCTTTCATGGTCTCCAGCTTGCGGGTGGTGGCAGGGCACCAGCTCCCGAGGGCTGTTAAAGTGCCCACTAAGCCAGCAGTCCCTAAAGTTTCTTCCCCCTGACGGGGAACTTCCCCAGCCTGTAGGAAAGGATGCGAGGGGAATGGTTGCTCAAGCCAATTTTAATGAAAGCCCATCTTTGTTCTTCACCAGTGCCACAGGGCAGAGTAAGCCTCTGAGGTAAACTCAGGGTGGACGGTGTAGCTCCCTCGCTGGACTCCTGTCTTCATGAACTGGCTTGTGTCCCACCTAGGAGAGCAGACAAAGCTATCAGGCATGGGAGGATGAAACTCTGGTGAGGAAGAAGAGCAGAAAACCTGTTTCTGGCCATGCAGCTGCCCCCATCCACTTTGGTGTGTGTCTTTGGGCACTGAGGCCAAAGCAAAGCCTGGGCAGAAGAGCTGAAGCTCCCTGGCATTGCCGTCTCAGCGAGCTGCTTCCAGTGGGTCTCCCACCCTGCAAACACCCACTCTTTCTTGCACTGTAATTTTTCTAAAAAAATCTTCATTCCCAGAGCCATGCCAGTCCAGGAAAACCTGCCTGTTTCTCAGTGGAGAAGACCTTGAGAAACATCTTGCCGATGCTCAGGCATAGGGACATCTATGGGGAAGCCAGTGCTCTCTGTTTGTTCTTGTTTTTGTTTGGTTTTAATTTCTAGGCTCAGGAGTTTAAAGCCAAGTACATGTCTTCTGTGATGCCTGATGCCTAATTTTGGCCCATGGGGGGCTGATGCAGTAGTGGAGTGATGACTAAGCTGGTTGAACAGCCTCCCCTCTCCCCTCACTGCTTCCCCAGGGCTGAAAAAAGCTGCCTTGGCAATGGAGACATCCTAAAGGTAAACATGTGGGGATTAAAAGGTGCTGCCGGACCTGCAGCGGGTGAAGGACAGGGCTGATTACCGCATAACAAACAACGTCACCAGGGAACAGGTTCTTGGATAAGAAGAGCAAACAATGACAACAGAAAATACAAGAGCAGCACAAGAAACGCTGATGTGGCCCCAAAATCTGGGAGACGCTAAGCTACATGCAGCTGGGTTCAGGGGTGCCAGCAAGATTTCAGGTGCTGCACAGTCCCAAGGACCTCTGGATGAGACCAAGCATAGAAACACCCGTCCTGGGAGGAAATTTGGCAACTGCTTCTCCCCGGGTAGCAACAACATGCTCCACAGCCCAGCACCACAAAGGTATCCTGCCCTCCCTGGTCACGTCCAATTAACCTGTGAGATGGAGGTGCAGAGGCTGCATTGCTGCCTGCACGGGCACTGTGATGGGACCTGCTACCCGTCGGGGTCTGCAGTCCACACCATCATCCCCAGAATAACCCTCTAAACAATTTTTCCAGAAAACCTAATGAAAAGAGAACTAGTGGCTGGCTAGTGCTAGGAAAAAATAATAGGCTTTTCCTCCAGGGCAACCAGCTTGGAGCACTCCCCCCATTGAACCTGTCTGCAGCTGGGGCTTCTGGATGGCGAGGATGGCTGGGAGAGATATGTACATACACAACATTGCTCTGGGGCTGTAACTGCAGCACGGGATAATTCTGCAAGACACAGAGGAGGTAGGGTGAGCAGTGGCCCCAAGCACAAGGGTGATCATGTCCTTCCCTTCCCTTCCCATCCCATCCCATCCCATCCCATCCCATCCCATCCCATCCCATCCCATCCCGTCCCATCCCAAGCTATTGCAACCCATCCCATCCCACCCCATCTCCCATCCTGTCCGAAGACATCCTGTCCCACTCCATCCCATGCCATCCCAAGCTATCGCAACCTATCCCATCTCCCATCCCATCCCACCTCCCATCCCGTCCCAAGACGTCCTGTCCCACCCCAAGCCATCCCATCCCATCCCATCCCATCCCATCCCATCCCATCCCATCCCAACCTTACAGCCCTCTCTCCTAGTGCACTGAGATGCCTTCTGATGGCAGAAGCCCCATCAACGTGGTAGTCCATCCCTCGCAGGCAATAGTGGCGCCCAGAACAGGGGCTGTAGTAGCCCTGGAAGCATCCCCTCCCCGTCATGGTGTACACGGGTAGCCTGTGCGGCATGTTGGTGACCACCTCCCTCTCTGCAAGTAGAGGGACAGTAAGGGTGAGGAGGAGCAGCCAGCCCGTCACCGAATAGACGCCAGCATGGCACAGGCACAGCTAGAGCTGGAGTACAGGGACAGGGCGAGGGCAGTTACCAAATTGGTTGAGGCAGGTGGGTTTTAGCGGATATGGCACGGATACGCTGTGCAGGATGGTCTCCATCCTTGTATCCTGCAAGGAGTGATGGCACAGCCCTTGCTCGATTGCCACCCTTTCTCTGCAGAGCCCGAGATGCCAGAGCTGCACCAGATGTGGCACCCATTTGGGGGACGTTGGGGGGGTGGACTTTACCTCGGGCAGGAGGGGGAGGTAAAAGGAGTGCTTATTCCAGGCTGTGCTGTTGTAGGGACCTGTTCTCCAGGTGATGTATTTGTCCTCGTTGACAAAAACTGGGTTGTACTTCTCTGCAATGCAAAAGTGACAGGCAGGGGTGTCCTGCAGTGCTGGGGATGCAGGGGGAGCACCGGAGAGTCCCAGCTGTTCCCCCTCCCCCCAAAACACAATGCCACGGGGCCAGGGGGCATGACAGAGGTGGTGTTCCTGGAGTCCTCGTTCAGGATCTGTGATGGAGGTGACACCCACTACTTCCAGCTTGTTGGTCATTCATCCCTACGCACACAGCCTTGGTCCCTGGGGGCTGTGGGGTGCCAGGAGAATGTCCCCCAGGCAGCACCTACCACCAGGGGCTATTTAGGGGCCACCAGGGGAGAGAACCCTGGAGACCTGTAGACATCCCAGGGACGGGGACAGCCTCAGTGCAGGGACGGCGATAGGCAGCTGTGGCAAAGCCACAAACGCAGATGCCAAGGGAGGGTCGCTTCGCCATTGTGGGGGAGATGCAGGATGCAGAAAGGGGGATGAACAGAGCCACTGCCAGCACCCTCAGCCTCCCGACCCCATGGGGATGTGCCCTGTGTGATATAGGGGCACAGTCAGGACCTCAGCAGTACCTTCAGACCTGGCCAGCCAGTACTTCTCGTTCCAGTAGGCAGCAGGGTCAATGGTGTTCCTGTAGTACTCCTGCATGGCCGTCTTAATCAGCTGCTCGGGCTGACCTTGGCTCGCCGGATTTTGCACTGGGGGCATCGTTAATCCCTACAGACAGCGGGGAGTGGGGAGAGATACCCAGGCCACACAGCAGCGTCTGCCTTTGTGGACATCGGGGCACGTGGTGAAGCCGATTACTGGGCAAGGTCTAACGCTGCAGACACAGCTGGAGATCCGAGCACCGAGCCTCCCTTTGCAGTGGGTGGGCATGGGGGTCATAGCAGCACTGTGATCCCCCCATCCCCCCAGAGCTTCCTGCTTGCCCAAAACCGGGGGACGGAGGATGGCTGGGCATCACTGGCTCCTCTCCCCCTGCACCCTGGGTGTCCACAGGCATCCCGGGACTCTGCAGAGTGGTAGGTGGGCTGGGTGCACGGGGACGGCCAGGTGTGGGGCCAGCAGAGGTTGAGAAGGGAGTGACAGGGCCAAACCAATACAGCTGGCAAAGCCCAAGAGGGCTGGGGGTCTTGCGGGGCAGGTGGGTGCCCTGGCTGCATGAACCATTTCTGTCCCTGCACAGCGGTGACATCCCTCTCCATGCCCTCTGCTGGCTCCCTCGTTATAATGCACATGCTAACGAGGCTGCAAGAGATGAACGTTTGCAGCGTGCTTTGCACTGGAGCCTGCATGCTTGTTAGCCTGTGTGGGGAAAGCTGCATGTCCTCCAGACACCCCCCACAGTGATCGGGGATCCCTCTTCCTCCAGGACCATGGCTGGGGGGGGGGGTTTGTTGGTGCTCAGATCTCCCCCTGGCATGGAAGGCCCCCCAGGCAGAACTGAGCTGAGCCTGTGGGCTGTGTGTTGGAGGAGCTCTCAGAGCCACCCAATCTGCCCCGTCACCACCGTGTCACACAGCAGCCCTGGGCTGAGCCCTGCCACTGCCTCAGTTTCCCCTTCCTCAGTGGATCCTGCCCCCTGAGGACTCTGAAACCTACTGATGGACAGGGCAGACACATGAGAGCTTGTGCTGGTGACCACCAGCCCCCAGAGCCCAAAGCCACTGTGGGGTGCAGCTCCAGGGGACAGGAAGCCAGCAAGCACAGGTCGTGGGGTGTAAAACACTTTCCAAACCAGGGAGCACGACACCCTCCCCCCCTCCTACATTACACACATGCAGCGAGGCACCCTGAGAGTTCCCATGACACCCCCTTGCCCAGCACCGAGCATCCACAGCTGGGTTAGGGGTAGAAACCCTGGGGTTTCCTCGTCCCACGGCATTTACCTTCGTCACAAACTTGTTTTCTTTCCAGAGCTGCTGTGGACCCTGCTCTTGGATGGTCTTTTTGACAGAGGATGGTGGACGGTAGGAGTCGGTGTAAGTGCTGATGGGAGTCTTGTGTTTTTTGGAGAAGAGGAACATGGTGCTGCAGCCTGGTGGGATGGGAGTGCTTGGAGTCCCAGAAGGTCCCGAGGATGCCCCACTGGATGAGCAGCACTGCGTGGGGCTGGGGGCTTGCAGCCCACGCAGGAAAGGGAACAGGTCTGGTGCCACTGCTCTGTCAGCCCAGGGTGGTGCTTGTGCTATCAGTGACGTCATAGTGTGCGAGCAGAGGGAATTTGGTGGCTTTCTGTCAGCCCCATAGCTACATCCTGGTTCTAGCCTGGGGCACAGCAATCACTGCCTGCATCCCTCCGTGGGCTGCACCCTCCTGGCTTCGGCTCCAGGCTTCCCCCCCTCCTAACAATACTAGGAAACAGTTTCAGCTGGTCCTAGTTGAGATAATTTTATTTTGGGAGGTGCAGGAGCAGCGATTGTGGCTTTTCCAGCCCCTCTCTCCTGTATTTCCTTGGAAACCCTGCAGCAACCCCGCTGTGTGCACACAGCAGTGCAGTGAATGCCCAGGGCACAGCCCCAGGCATTGTCCCACCCTGCTGGGGTAGCCAGGGGAATTATCGCCTGCTCTGTCTCCCCTTTTTAATTAAAAAGCTGGAGTTTAGGTGATCCTGTGTGGCTTGTTTGCTTTTCTGCCCTGAGTGATGGCCTCTGCAGTCAGAGTGAGCGATCCTCATCCTCATCGATTTCAGTGCACAGATGGAGCTGGGTTATGCCAGGGAGGGATTTAGTGGGTTTGCTTTTACCCGAGCTGGGGGTTTGAGCAGAAATCCCTACCCCCTGCAGAAATCCTGCTCTGGCCGAGCTTGTCACACGGTGCCGACTCAGAGCCCTGCTCTACTCCTGGCTCCAGCCCCTTCTGCTGCCACATTTTTGGAGGTGATCAGTGTCCATCTTGGTAGGGTGGATGCCAACCCACCTTGGTGACATGCTCTGTTTGCGGTGGTGGGGCTGGGCAGCCTGGGGCACCTGAACGCCTCCAGGCAAAGATGATTAATGCACTGTTAGAGATGAAATGAAAAAATGGCTTTCACCCCCTGCTGGTCACTGCTGAGCTGGGCTTAGGCTCTCCATCAGCCCCATCCCCTCCAGGGAGCCAGTGGGAGGCTGGAAGGATGGACACAGAGGTGCTTACCCACACCCCCCTCAGCTCTGTGGCCTTGGGGTGCCCCAGGGCACCGATCTGGGGAGCACCGCTCTGCAAAGAGTGGAGTCCAAGCCTCTCGGTTGGGGGGGACTAATCCTGCACTGGACCAGCCACCAGCATGAGCCACTGTCCCTCTCACAGCTGTCCCCTGTCCCCGGCGGCCCCTGGGGTTTCCAGCTGCTGGTGCTGGACTTTAAAATCAGTGCTCGGCTTCAGTGCCAACAGCTTTGAGGGGCAGAAATGGTGGCAATGCTGGAGAAAAGGTTATTCCACCCATCGACGTCGTACAGATGCAGCACTTCTTTCTGCTTCTGTCGCAGCCCAGATGCCAGGGCTGGGTCCAGCTCACACACCTTCTCCTTGGGAAGCAGCATTTCCCAAATGCTGGCTAGGGGCTGGCCAGCCCCGGCAGGTTTCCCTGTGCCATATGGCACAGCTCCACACCAGCCGCTTCTACTGGGCCCGAGCAGGCTGGTACTGGCCATGACGTGAAAGCTGGCACCCCCTGATTTCGGTATCCGTGATTGTTGGGCGCTCAGAGGAGATGGTGCAGTTTGTACCCTCTCACCCCAGTTCGTTCCAATGAGAAAGGCTGGCAGGCTGTTTTTCATATGTATGCTTTTTAATATCATTAATTCTGTTACACTACACACAACCAGTAACAATGATAAATACTGCAATGGAAATGTTAAAAAAAATATTATACATGTTTCATGTTTTTGAAAAAAACCCCATATTTTAAAATAAATTAATGCATAAAACGGATGGTAGAAAAAAGAAAACCCAAAACAAACCACAACACAACTGATCTGTTTAAGGCAATACTCTACGCAGACAGGAACAGAAGTACAACAGTGTGCTACATGTTCTGAACAGGAAAAAAAAGAAAGAAAAGAAAACCCATACAAGATGCAGATTGATGCTTTGGGAGTGAAAAAACTCCCAAAACCAGATAATAAAACCAATGGCCAAGTTAAGTGCAGCATTAATACACTCTGCATGTCAAATGATTAGCAGGTTCCTAACATGGACTAAGGTCAAGCTACAACAAATTTATCTTCCTAATTAAAAGGTCATTCAGGTCAAACCCTACATTTAACTCTACTTTGCATTTGGCTGTTTCATCTATGTTTCACTATATGCAAGGGCAGTCGGAAATTCATCTCCTGCTCTTGAGATTAATGCAAAGGTCAGGAGGTCTCTCCTCCTGAAAGATATTTCCATTAAACACATCCAAAAAGGATCTCACTTTTGGTGATCCTGAAATGCCTCCCTCCACCCCCTCCCCTGGGGCGCCAGGTATGGGATGGGGAACGGAGGCCTGGGAAGCATTTGCTTGGGTTGAGTTTTTTCCAAGCTGAGGACACGAAATGGAAGTGCAGATTTGATCTGGACTCGAAGGAGTGCTGTTTCCCTGTCTGCCAGGAATGTCTAGCTTGAGCCTGTTGAAAGCAGTTTGCCAGCATGAGAGACACCCAGCCTGGATCTAGGCTCTGGATACAGCCACAACGTTTGCTATTAAGGTTGGTGCGAAGCTCCATACCTGCTGGGACAGCCAATGAACCCCAATTATTAATGCAGCCCAGAACTTGGCCACTGGAAGGTGGACAATAATCATAATGCCAAAAAAATCCCCCTCTCCCTCAAAAAAGAAAAGAAAAGGGACAGTAGCCACTTTCTGCCAGCTTCCCCTGGTGGATCCCCATCAGCTGCCACCTATGCAAGATTGGCATCGTCAGATCCCACCAGCGTCAACCCAGTACATTCCCAGTAAGGTGCATGTCTGCAAGGTGCTGCCAGGGGGCTAAGAAGCTTCTTGGAACACGGTCAGAGCCTCCTGTACTGCTCTGCTAGAGCACGTGCGGAGGAAGCTATGGTACACAAGGAAAGAAACCCAAACGGAATTACTAGACTTGTGATGACTAACAACTGTCCGGGCTGCCTTGGGTTTGGGTGGGAGATGGGGATGTAGAACTGGGCTGAGAGTCACTTTGGTGCAACTGCCTCTGATGCTCATCACTGCTGCATGGGGCGGGGGGAGGAAAGCTGATGGCTGCTTTGAGAAAAGAGGAGTGGAAGGAGGACGTGTGCAATATAACGAGGCTTGCAATTCTAGGACTAACCACTGGACACGGATACCGAAGATTACCTGTGACAACTAGGATCCTTCTACCATCGCTGCTCCTTACCCCACTTCCTGGTCTGATTCTTCTTCAGTTTGGGAAGCCGTGGCTGTTTGGCATGATGGCCAGCACTGACTCTCCCATCCCAGTCTCTCCACAGCACATGGGGTGACTCAGCTACAGGATGTAATGATGTCTGGAAGTCGCATGTGAGGCACAGACCAGCCCTGAATGCAAGTAGCGTCTGCTTTCAGACCCTTCAGAAAGCTATTTAATGGTGGCTCATTTCCTGTATTAAACTGAAGGTTCAATAACCTCTGTGGGAGAAGTAAGAATGGTTAAAAATGTGCAAAAAAGGGGGGAAAACCCCCACAACTTTCTGAATTTTCTCTCCTGCAAAGACTTCATCCTCTGCAAGAGTCCTTCTCCCTGCAGAACTACAGCCCTACCAGTGTGTCTTAGATCATTCTGTCCTAGCGCAGCAAGAGCACAGCTGACAGGCATCCCACCCGTGCCTCTGCTGCAGGTCTCCAGCCTGCACCAGAAGCACATGGGCTGGCAGGCCTGGGACCTGGCGCTTGGGTTCCCAGACCTCCTACAGCACTGAGACCCGGGGGGTGAAGGCGGTCAGCTTGGCTCGCTGGAGCACACCGAGGTTTTACACTACCCTGGTGAACACTCAGCCCCACAGCCTTCAGGTGGGTAAAGAGAAATCCCAGCTTGCTCTCTGGATCACCCATGATCATGTTTGTTGTATCTCCCATTGGTCTGACATTTGCCCTGGGTTTGTCTCAGGACAGAGGAAGCTACAAGCTGAACACAGCCGCTACTGCAGCTTTTCTGTGCAAAGAAACTGAGCAAAGAAATCTGTGAGCTGGGGATGGAGATGAAGGTGATAAAAACCAGAAGGACTGTTATGAAGAGAGCTTGTCCAAGTTTTCCGGCTCTCTCCATGAGTCTGTATTACACCTCCTAACAAACTTTGCATCTCCGAAATCACGCTGGCTGCAGGAAGGTGGGTAACAAATGGAGTTGCAGCTTTTCTGGGGTGCAGAATCAAAAGGCAGTCTGGGTGGAGAGCAGTGTTTCCTGGTGAGCTCAGCTGGGGCAGCTGGATGGGCAACTAGGGGAGAAATGCTGCTCAGGGAGGCTAAACATCTCGGTAGGTAATGGGACTGATCTCAGCGTGGCCTTTCAGTGGCCTTTTCTTTTCCTGGTGCCTGCTGTGATGGTTTCCAGTGACACGTCTGAGATGGTCACATTTTAATGAGGCTTCTTTTGTACCTTCCACTCCCTGATGCAATCCCACCACCTGTGTCACCATTTGTTACTATGGAAATGGCTCCACAGACCAGGCACAACCAGAGAGGCGGGCTCCTTACAGGAACAAATCCATCTTTTGCTGGAGCAGCTTTTTAGAGAAAGAGAAAGGCTCAGAGCCACCACCAGTGGCAAATGGGTCTGGGATGCAATGGGAAGAGCTGCTCTCCACAGGCACCAGGGAAAGCTGCAACCTGTCCTGCCAGTGTCTGTGCTGCTCTGCGACATGGCTTGCTGCATGGCTGCGTGGGCCACGGTGCTCTGCTCCACGTAATCTCAATTAGACCCCAACTTTTGCCTCCCCAGCAAGCTGTCAAAGCTCAGCCAGGCAGCATCTAGCTGCTGTGGTCCTGGGATTGCCACCAATGTCAAGGGGGGCAAAGGAGGGGATGTAGCTGTAATTTTTTGGAAGCAATGCAGCAGCACAGCTGCCTAATACAGGGAGTTAAAATATGGATGCCAGCCCCTGTGAAAAAAACAGCATTAATCTTCTGTAGGTCATCCCAGGCCACAACCTCTTCCCCTATGCTAAACTGCTGGCCCTTCTCCTTCAGGGCTCGTGTGGCTCTGTAACAGAGGCAGGTTTGTCTGATGAGATGCGGGTCAAGGTTTAGAGCAATCCCTCTCACAGGAATGCCTTGAAAGGAAGTGATGGGGATGCAGTGTGCTCCTGGAGGTGAAAAGCACCTTAAAATGAAGACCTTCCCACACTTTCCCCTTAGGCTCAACCTAGCCCAGCCTGCCCTGTGGCACCGCTCATCTATGCAGATGTTTCTTGTGAACATGCAGGCTGTGCTTGCTGAGCCAAGCAGCAGCCAGGTGACAAAGCCTACTTCGTTCTAGGTGAGAGTGGCCATACCCCATGTAAGCTTGAAGGCAGAATGGAAAAGTAAAGTAAGAGCCCAGGAAAAACTGCCAGTTTATACTCTCAGATGATTACATGGATGCTAAAAGTAAGAGCCTGAAACTGCCATGGGAATATCCCAAATGAGCCCTTCAATGCTCTCATCCCTCCCATCAGCACTCACTATCCCAGTTGCACTCCTAAGTTCCTTAATTCTGCTCACAGGGGTTGGTGCTGTTGGGTCACCAAGTCTTCTCATGCTGTTGGGCCACCAAGTCTTCTCACATGTTCCCTGTGGCAGCATGCAGATTGAGAAGCCAGCTGTGCGAGAGCCAGCTGCCAAATAACTAGGAAGCACATCCTTGCCAAACATCTTCCCCCAAAGCTGTTTAATCTCTCTACTAACCTCCACCCCACAGCCTTCTGGCACGTGCAGGCAACATCAGAAGCTGGTAAACAGAGGGAAACCAGACTAGCACTTTGAAAATATGCATAAAATTTCTATAGCATGCTTTTTGTGTCTTGCTTGCAGAGTCTATCAATGGTGCCCGTCACACACTTGGCAACATCCACGCAGTGTGGTGGTAGCATCTTGGGAAGGCAGGTTTCTCCCCTGTGTTGCAGAAGAGAATGGACATCAAAAGGGGATGTGACCTGCTTGAGGTTAGAGCAAATGTATACCATGTGCCAAGAGCAGCATGGGACCCCAGATCTCATTTCTGCGCTCTAACAGTCCAGCAGACTCTCTGCAGTAGTATTTGGCTGCAGTGTCAGCTTGGGGACACGGTGTTTCTGGTGTGTGCATCTGAAAGCGAGCTTTGCTCCCTGCTGGTATCAGCACTGCACTGAGATAGATTAACTCGGACAACTGGGATCTGCCCTAGGCCAAGACAGCACTTGGCAACCTTTTTAGTTACTGCTTGTTTTCCTTTTGCTGTTGTTCCATCTGGTGCCCAGCTGGGTCCTTCCTTTCTTCAAAAGCATCTTCATGTTTCTGTTGAGTCACACACAGGGCGCTGTACTTTTCAAGCCTCCTGCATGCCGTTGTACAGCTTGTGGGCCAGCCTGAGGACAGACTCTGCATGGAGAGGAAAGGATTCTGCTCAGGATTGCATACCAATGTGTTAGCCAGCGCGCAGCTGAGCAGAGCGGGTGCCTGCTTTTGCGAAAGGAGCTGGAGAGACAAACCAGAAGCAGCTGAGTCCATCCTCTCCATGGGGGAGCATCCTGAAGTCCCTTTCAAAGTCCATGTGGTAGGCTTAGTTGCCTGCTTTTGCAGTCACAAGGCATCTGCAGGCAAGATAGCCAGAAGACCATAGCAGACTCAATGGCCAAGCATACACACTGGGGAGTGGACATGCAGCAACATCAGATACGATCCAGTGGCTCTTCCAAGGGTTGCGTTCAAGATATGTCTGATAAGACATCAAATGAGCCTTCGGGATGGTTGCCTGGACAACAGCCTCCTTTCAGCCAAAGTTTATTTACAACCATCAGAAAAGCAGATGAGGTCATGCTATCTAAAGACCTTCCTCAACACGAGGAGGATGTTCCTCCTCAAACAACCATCTGAAAATGGGGAGTTTGCAGATTGGAGAGACAGAGTTGAGTGCTGAGACCCTGGAGTTCAAAGTCAGCTCACATTAAAGGCCAAAATTAACATCTGATAAAAGGAAAGGACTTCTTCAACTCAGGTAATTTGCTGACTGAAATTACATAAAATCCTAACAAAAAGCCAGTCTGGGTTTAGGATGCCTCCCCTTTGTGGAGGCACCAGCATCAATATCCTTGAATCCTATTTGCATGGTAATTTAGATGGACAGAAATGCAGCCTTTCATACTCCATGGTGCTCCTTCCCTTGGTATTCTGTACCACTTTGGACTGAAAACGGGGCCTGAGAAGACCATCTGGTTTGGCGCAAAGACTGGAACAAGGAATGATTTGCTTTCTTGCGTGCAATCTGCATTTAGGAGAGTGCCCAGCAGTTCTGCAGATTTTAGGGCTTTTTAATGTTGCAACAGAGTCGGGGTCCATGCTTTTTGCTTTTCCCTTCTCCAGGCCATGCTGGCAGAGACTGGTCTGAGGGAGAGCAGTGCCAGAATGGCCAAGTATCTATACACCTTCCTGTGAAGTCACCACAGTGTAACCTCTAACAAGAGCACAAGGAAAACCTTCTGGATGAAGCAAAGGTCTGAACACGAGACCAGATAGGGAGAGCCAGCCCAGTCTGCAGTTAATACATACTGACAGGCTGTCCACCATATGCCACAACGAGCCAACAAACACGCCGCATGGTTATAACCTGCTTAAGGGGGCTGCGGTTCAGAAGAGCTAGTGTTCAATTTTCTATGATAGCCACATTTGCATTGCCTTATTCCATTCAGCCTTCCTGATAATGACCCTACACAGGTAACTACTTTTCCCCCACCCTTTCTACTTTATTCCCCTAATAAAATATATGAACACAAAGCATAGAGAGGAGAAGCCAAAAAATTGCCATTTTATGGTCCTGTACTGTCATGCCAAAACAGCTATTTGTGCAACCAACTCCTTCTGTGCGCATGAAAAAACATTTGGCTTGTGCTTCGGCCTGTATTTGGACGAAGCACTGGGTGTAACATTTAAATTCATCTCCCTCCCTCCCTAAAGGCTTGTGTTAGGAGCAGATGCGCATCACACAATGCAAAGGGCTGGGGGCAGTTGCACGGTTGCAGGGTTGAGGAATGCCTCAGGGCACACGGCAGGCAAAAACCAGCAACAGGGGCAATAAAAGGGCATGCTCATGGTGCCATGGGGCAGTGGTTATCAGGGAAGGTTTGTCCTTCAGAGGGGAGGTGTTAACCCTGGGAAGTACAGTGTCAGCAAACCTCATTCTGTCTTAGACCGAACATGACGGCAGCATGATGGAGACCTGTGTGACCTGCAGTCCTCCATGGCTGACCCAGGTAAACAGATGGCTTGTTGCTCTAGCAGGCATACTGAAATGCTCCGAGATCCTGAGCAAGGGCTGTGGGAAAGGCTGAGCATGTGCAGCCTGGCTGGAAAGGCACAGAGACTAACCCAGGAGGGTAAAAGCGATGAAGACGTTGCTTGACACCAATGCTGAGCTGCAAAATCACTCTTTAGAAAACTGAAGATTTAAAGAGACTCAGTCATGTGCTATAGGATTTGGTTTGACCATGGTGTTTCTGTTAGGTTTTGACTGCATTCTCCATTAAAGAAAAAAAAAAGACTCCTTAAAGAATGTTTTTTTCCCTTTTACCTTTTCTCTCCACACAGCGTTGATAGAGCTCTTCCCCCACCTCCAGACAACATGCTAACCTCAACCTGGGCTAGCACTAGAGTAAAGCAGGCATACAAAGGAAGAAGTGAAGAATTGGAGACCTGCCTCTTTAGAAACATTTTGGAAATGTTCCCCCTCAGCATTACCAGGTGGTGAGAAAGGGAGAGGAATTCATTTGACAAACACTCTTCCTAGAGGAGCTGGCAAGTTAACCGGTACTTCTGCACGAGGAGGCAGGGATGCTCAGTAAACAGCACCTCTCAGTCCTCTTTCTGTGGCCTGGAGCCACAGTGGCAGCACTCTGTTTTAGGGAGGGGGGGCAAACATAGCTTTAATAGTTGCCTGTAGCAGCTAGTGAATAACAAAGCTCAGGAATCTTGTGTGCCTGCTCTTTTGCTCATGCTGTGGATGGTATCGTGCTTTGCACTGCACAGAGTGAAACCCCAGAATGTTAAACAATTCTCCTCCTAATCATGAAGAGGACTTCTTAAAGACTCAGCTCATTTCATGCAGATTTCAGATGGGGGATCTGTCTCTCTGGGTGGAGCTCAGGCTCTGCCTTGTGACTCCGGAGTTCTGATGGGAGGCTCAGAATTGCCCTCACTTTTTTCCTTTCCCAGGCTATACAGCAAATGATGACCCAAGGCAGGCAGTCCTTCCTCCTGGCAGGGCAGGAAAACACACAGCGGCAAAAGATTTCAACACTGAGAAAAATGCCAGCCTGTCCCTCGCCTGAGCCCCGCATACGCTGAAGCCAGCAGTGTAAGACTGGCCAGGGAGAGGACACATTTCCTAATTCCAGAAATGATTTTACATTCAAAAAAATCTGCTGGTCAACTGCCAATTCAGCCCAGCTACCTAATGTAGCGCCAGATTTCCTGACTATTCCGGCACCAAATAAACACAAATGCTCCCGACACGGGACAGTTCTGACACAGACCAAGCCCAGTGCACAAGTGGGCAGAAACGGGATAAACAGTAGTTTCCTCTCATGGGTTTTTTTCAGCTGAAGCTGTTCATAATCCTGCTGTTGCTGAAACTCGCCTATGGTCTGACACCACCAGATGCCTTCAGCATTAACAAATCTCTCCCACAGGCACCAAGAGACACAGTGTCAAGAGAATATAAAAAGTTGAGCACTGTAAAAATGTGCTTTCTTCAACTAGCTTATCTGGCACTGACCTTCAGACTGTACAGCTCTAGTCCTGTCTTGTGCAGGACTAATATTTTTCTTAGTTGAATAAAGTTTAAGATTTTTGGAAGCAGATGGGTCTCACAGGAAATAAGTATAGGTTGAAATTAGTATATGTGACTGGACTCAACTCAGGAGTATGGGCAAGGACTGAATCCCCAAAGAGCACAGGTGGATTGCAGATCGAATCTGATGTGTTTGGTGATAATTTAATGTGGAGCTAAGGGTAGATTGCATTGGATATGTGACACAACAGCTCTAGCTAGTATGGACTCACAGTGAAATGCCACCTATTTGTCCTCTTCACAAGTGAATAAATTGTGTCATGCTAGTCCTGGCTAGCCTTGCCATAAAAAAGGATGCCCTGGTCTGTTACCATTCCTGTGCCTCGCTTACAGTATCATTTTGGTTATGCAAATGAAAAAGATGTAGTGAATTAATTAAGAACTGACCTCCTCTCACTGGTAAAACCCCCTGATACCTCAGACTCACCCCTGATCTCGCAGATGGATTGGTTTCGGTGGGCAGGATTACCTGCAGCCCCATCTGACCCTTCCCATTATGAAACAGGCACCTTATAAAATATCCCCAGTGCCTACACAAACCAAGGAGGTATCTCTGGACCCCTCTGTATTCGCTTTCCAAACCAGTCAGTTCTGCCAGGCACTGCCTGGCACTTTGAGCAACTTCTCTTTTGTTTAACCATAGTTTAAAATAACTTATCAACCAATCATAAAATGAATTTTTTGGTTTCTCCTGGCTCCATGAACACAAAGAGGTGCACGTCCTACCATAGGAGGAAGCAATGGCTGTTAAGTTTTACAGTTATAGTGGAAAGCACTGATCACAGCCTGCCGGCCTCACTACTGGATGTGACAGGCGGTGGAGGAGGTGGCTTGGCAACACATGCAGGTAGGGTTGACCGATTTAGGGGGGATTAGGTCGAGGTCCTCGTCATCTGGGATCTCATCTAACCGGTACCCATCCTTTAGCAGCTGGATGTTCAAGTCTTGGTTGATCTGCTACAGACAAAGAGACAAACAGTCAAACACTTGACACTTCTTCCTTCTGATGGTCGGAAGATGAAGGAGGTCCCTTATTCCAGAATATATTTCCCCATCAGCAGCAGCTGCCCCACCAATGAAAGAGTCCCAGTTTTTGACCACAGGTGAGGGCTGCCTTCTGTTGTTCTAGTTTCTTCCAGAACAGGAGTATCTAGAGTGAGATATTCCAGAGTAGCAAGCTGATACACTATTTTATTCTGGAATAATCTTTCCATGAAGACAAACCCTCATTTAAAGTAATGTAATAATAATGATAATAAACCACTAGCAGCTGGGCAATCCCTCCTCTCAGTCTGGGGCACACTATAGCTGTTGAAAGGTGGTAAAGCCTCTTGGCTCTTTGTAATCTCGGATTCAAGTGCTGTATAACTAGATTTGGGTGAACAACACTTCATCAGGGCACAGAGATGGCCCAGATCATTTGATCTGGTCCTTGTTCTTGGCCATTTCTCTGTGTTTCAGAGGTATTTTGCCCAAGGAAGGAATAAAAGGTTAAAGAGTTCCCAGCAGCTTATGTGCAGAATGGCTGCTCAGCACCCTGGATGCAAAATCAGGTCCTGCAGAAGCAGTCGCCAGAGACTGAGCAACTAATTCACGAAAGACCTTGGGAATATATTCAGAAACAATGCAGAGGGATTAACAAGTCTGAGCTTCCTGCCTTTTCTCTATGAAAGGACAAGAGTTCATATCTGCAAGTCCTCCCTGGAATTTCTGCCTGCTCCAAGTAAACATGTACTGCGTGACCTTGACCCCCGCCCCCCCTCAAAGAACTGGAAATCACAGATCCTTTATTTGTGTCCTTGGCAAGCATATGGTTGCTGAGCTGGCGTGACAGACAAGTTGATGCTTTTGCACTGCATGGGCCAACACTGCAGGAGTGAGCAGAACTGGGAAAAGCTTGAGTGAAGCCAAAGGTAGCTGTGAAAACAGCCAACACGCAGATCTGTGTCTGTGCTATGGCAGTGTGGGGGCTGAGCCAACTGGATCACCAGGGAAGAAAGAAACATGACACAGTTTCTGCCATGGCCCCTTCCAGACTCACAGAGTCTACAGCACTGGTAAATTCCTTGTGTAGCCCGTTTTGGCAGCACAAGGCCACTCTAAGCTGTTTCTGGCTGCTCTACTATTAGCATTCATGGTAAGGATGGCAGGAAAGAGTATAACTCACCTCAGCTGATGAGTATCCCGAGGAGGAATATCTGGACATATCAAAGTCATCATCACTGCAGGGAAGGACGAGATATAGCAAAGAAGGAAACAGTTAGAGAAACCTGTATTCCCTGGTTAGCCTATCTTTCTTGTGCCATGAAGCTGTCCTTGAGGCACAGGGAAGTTACATCAAGGGAGTCTGGAGAGTAAATTTCATCTGTGACCCTCAGACCTTTTCATCAAAGTGCTCTTTAGTCACATCTCTTCCTACTTGTTTACACACACAGACCAGTTATGGCATATGCCAAAGGGCACAGCAAGGAAGAGTGCGAGTGGCCTGCAAGAGCAGTTTCAGCAGGAGTCAGCTTCAGTGCTGCACTCTGGCATGAAAGCTCACTTGCACCGTAATGTATGTCTAATTAACACTTTGCCTACCTGTCCGTATCCAGGGCTACCAGTGGCTTTTCATCTGGACTCTGGTCTAATGACGAATAGCCCTTATTGGGAACGACGAGCCTGAAATAATTAAACACTGTCCGTTAACCACACAGTAAAGCTCAGTACCACACATAGGCCAGGACAAAGCTATATGATATTTAGGCTGTCCCCATTTAAATTCCTTGCCAGCTCTCCCTTATCAGTGAAGACGTTTAAATGGGTGCAATTCAGAGGAAGCGAGCTTTGTCTCTGGGTAGCTTAGAGCAGTTTCACAGGGATGAAAGCTGGACATGCCTTGAGAACACGCTCCTCCCTGGAAGAAAAAACAGCTGGCACACTCTGTACTTCATTCTGGTGAACCTGCCTGTGATATCACACTGCTCAGTTTTGTGTTGCTTTTTTCCCTAGCAATGAATACATGACACTAGCAATAAATAAATAGGAGAAGGAGGCTAGGGGAAGGCAGAGGCTCAGTGCTCCTACTATTCTGCTACTGAAAATCAGGGATGTGGTCTTTCTGCCTGAGTCTCTGCCCAGCCCCCCCCCCCCCCCCCCCCCCAATTTGCACACATATATTGNTAGTAATACAAGAAATATGAGCTGGTGGGTGCAGCATAAGGGCTAGCAGTCAGACTAGCAC
The DNA here is from genome assembly GCA_003993805.1 of Himantopus leucocephalus. Lineage (NCBI taxonomy): Eukaryota > Metazoa > Chordata > Aves > Charadriiformes > Recurvirostridae > Himantopus > Himantopus leucocephalus. The sequence continues at coordinate 7,655,788 of RSEF01000031.1, forward strand.
TTTTTAAATCCCATTATTTTATAATGACTTTCATTTAATCAGAAGTGTTACAAAGGCTGACAATGACTTTGCACCTTTAATTGCCTGAAAGAGAGTCTGTGAAATGGAATACAGGCTTCAGAGCTTCTAGGATAAGTAAAATGCATTAATACAATGGCATCTCGTTCACAACAGAGTTATTTCATCCACAAAACTGCACAAAGACTTTGGTTCATATTTAAAATGAGATCAACTAAATCAAGCAAATGGAATAAGATTCTATGTTCAGCAGGTGGTAACCGTAACAGTGACGAAAATCTCCTTTTTAAGTGGGTTAACTCAGGTTTTCTCCCAAATGAAGAACTGGTCTTAAATAACACACAATGATGCACAATGAAGCTTCACTAAGATTTTGGGAAATATAAATCTAAAGATGATAATCCGTCTCATCCATGCTCCAACTGCTCTCTAACTCACTGAAGTGTTTTTCTGCTTCTGCTCAGAAAATTTCGGGAAGCCATTACAATTTTAAAAATACAAAGCCAGGCACTGAAGATGGGCAGGCTCAGGGAGAGTAAAATACATCAAATGTTATCTATTACAAAGCAGACACATAGGTTCACTACCAGTTGTATTGTTTTCCTGCATTCATTGAAACGCAAGATTAAAGAAATTAATTTTAAAACTGATGCAGAATTTCCAACCTGCTGCACCAGGGGACTGGAGAAAATGGATCCACCTGCAAACTTCAATACCCTTTCGCATAGCACTGGGACTGTCCTGCTCCTGAAGCATGTAGGAAGGAAGTCAAGAAACAAACATGTCTGGAACTGAAGCTGTGATCTGGCAGCAGTAGCTTGCCCGTATCAGTACTGACTTCCATTCTCGCTCTCCAGTTTTCAAGTCACTGCTCCACATATACTCACTGATGGTTGTTACTATATAACGAGCGAACAAAGCACTATTAGGGGATCTAGGAGAAGGACCTTCTGTGGTGCAATTTACTTGACTGAAAAAAAAAATATCACTACATCTTTTTCTTGAGAAATGTCTTTTTTCTTCATAACACAGAACTCCAATTTTTCTGCCACAGACAAAAACTGTGATAATGTTTCCGCTTGGATCTAAGCCTTTCCCTTGCATCCTGATTGTCCTTATTTTCACTTCCCACTGTCCTTGGAACAAAGCTGGGTAGCAGTCATAGCTGCTTTCGTCCGCAGCCGTGCCAGTATGAGCTTCTTGTCTTGGTGTTTTTGCTCACTTAACATGAAATATGTTATGACATAAATCTGAGTTCAGGTTATTCTCAGACTGGACTGCAATATCTGGCTGTGCCCAAGTAATGCAGGTGGTGGTGTGGGCTCTGCCTGTGCTTGTAGCAAGTGTGCCAGCATCACCCCAACCTTGTTCACATTTTATTTGCTCTTACGGAGACTGAGTGTGTTACAGATCTAGATCCTTTCACCTCTAAGGCTGGCTGTGCCCCTGGCCCAGGAGAAGACCGAATGGTGAAGGCAACCTGGTCTTCGGTTGGATGTCAGAAATTCATACAGGTAATACAGAAGAACAGAAGCCTTGGGGAAGGAGGAAGAGGTGGAGTAGAGATTACGAGAGCCAATGTGGTTTGCCTGAATGAAGTGAAACATATTTGATGAGAAGAGCAGAACTGTTAAAAAGGGGGAAATAGCTTATTCTCCTGCAGAGACCAGAGGAAGCCAACAGTTCTATAACCTGGACACTTCACAATGCTTCCCACTGGAGTATCTCCCATTATACTGCAACCGTTATACCATGAAAAGAAGCTGCTTGAACAAGCTTGTGGCATTTCTGCCTTCCTGGGGTTGCCCTGTCTGTGGCAAGACAGACCAAACCATTCTGAGGTATTACTAGGGCTGTGCTCGTGGTGCAGCTTGGTTCCTAGAAAGCCATGGGAGCTGGGGGATGAAGGGACCCTGTGCCATATGGCAACAATGGAGCTTGGCTACATCTGCTACTAAAGCAATGGCTGCAATCCTCTGTTTTGCAAATCCCAAGGGGTGCTTCTAAAAGCTGTGTGAAAAGTAACTAAGAAAAGCATGTCTGCTGCCAGCAGGCTTCACTTGGCTGTGGAAGAGTCCACATATCCTCTGAACAGTGCTCAGGTGTCCACAAATGGAATAAAGCTGAGCTGGCTGTTCGAAAGCTTTTGTCAATAGGTGTCACTGCTCTGCTCTTCGCTGCTCAAATCACTCTACTTTCCTTTGGCAGCTCGGAAACAACAACCTCACCAAGCAGAAATTACTAATTTTACAGGTAGGCATCTGTACTTGTCCCATCTTCTCTTCCTTACCATCTTCCTCTGCTAATTTCAGGGTTTCTAAATCTCTCAAGCAGCAAATCTGCCACCATTCCTCTCGGGAAGCTAGCATGCAGCTTATTGCCAAAAGAAAACAAGTTTTTCCAGCTTGTATTTGGAAGACAAGGAGGAACAGCGGGCATGGAAAACCCAGCTGAGAGCATTTGCTGAAATTCTTGCTGCCACAAAGGGCCTGGCTCCTTTATACGGTCTCAACAACAAAACACAGAGCAGGGAGCAATGCAGCGTATCCCACCAACATTGCAGAGGCTTACAAATAAAACTTGACAACGTCCTGGCATGATTTATGACTACTATTTTGGGTTTTGGGAATTAACGTGAACAAGGGACCTCATCTATTGAATGTGTTGCATACAGAGAGACTCTGACCTGCAACTCCCATTCTACTTAATATATGGTAATCCATGCAACTTTCCCATTCATCAGTAAACACCCAGCATTCAAGCAGATTCTTCTGTCATTTTAAGTGAGGTTGTCCACTAAAACCTGACACTTTTCTAGGAGTGTGCAAAGTGTGCAATTCTGTGGGCTCAGCAGTGTTCCTGCCTCCTGAATTCAAGTAAGTAATACATTGGTGTACTGAAGCTTGCACAGAAAAAGTAGAAATACTCTAGAAGACAGTATTCAGCTAAGAACGTCTTTGTTTACAGTGATTTGTAGAACTGTCTGATACTGTCATACAGGGATGTGCCAAAGCTGCTCCAGCGAAGTATTACCATGCTGTTCAAAGTGTGGAGGAGGTGTATATCAAAGCACACAGAGAGGGATTATTTGCAAGCCTTCATTAAGTCAATCAGTGTGGGGAAGGGGTCATCATCAAAAAAGAGCACGGGAACTACTGTGATAGAAGCAGCCAAGGAAGAACTAAGCTGTAAACCAGTTTGTGTTACATGAAGCAGCATCGTACCTCTCCCGCTGGCAGGATTATGTGTTACATGAGGCTACCCAGAACATGCAAGAAAGCTTTATTAAATCCCTGATTTTGACCAGGCTCGGCTGCCTGTGCATCCTACAGGCTGCACTGTCACTGGTCCTGGGCTCAGGTGTCCCTACATCTCCCCAGGGGATGGGACGCACAGAGTGTTTGGGCCTGCCAGCTCTGGGGAGGGCCATCGCTGTTCTCGCAGTGTGTTTGGCCGTAGGCAAATGGCAATGAACATCGTCCTTGCCCATCCTGAGGCCTTTAGGGATTGAAGCGTAGAGCACAGCTGAGTGCTTTTCCAGTCCTTTACCTTGTTCGTGCCATCACGTTGTTCTTCTTGGGCTGCTGATTAACTGGGCTTCCCATGTTGCCGTTCTTCAGGGAGCCCTTCCGAGCCAGCTCCCTCTGCTTCTCTGCATATGGGATACAAAGGGAAAAAGCAAAATTAGGGCAATAGCCTGGCTGGCCACCATACAGCTGCAGAAACCCAGATATGACAGTGGCAAAAGGCATAGCAGAATTAATAGCAAAGGACATGAGCTCTCCACCTCCCAAGGAGGGACACTGCAGAGGCCGGATGACTTCCTCCAAGGTCACCACGGGCTAAAACTAATGTACCTTGACTCACAGCAGCCTGTTGACACCACCACACTAAGATGGTCATGGAGCTTCTGGATGAGACCCAGCTGGGGCAGAGAAAGAGCAGAGACCTTGTCTCTGTCCACACCCAGCTGCTGCGTGGGCCCCAAGGCTGTGCTTTGTGCCAGGCAAGGGAATTTATCCTTCTACCTTTTCTCTTCCTACTCAGGCTGCTGCTGAGGGCCCCAATGGGGCTAGAAAAATGTCTCCATCAAAGCAGCACCATCATTTAGTGTCAGTCCAACCTAGCTTGACACCAGGCCTGAGTTATTACTGTTTCCCTAGATGGCAACTCACCAGACTAACACACCCTACAGCAGAACGTGTTGCTGCCTTCCCTGCTTCTCCTCCTGGCAACCTGTGATGTCCCCCCTGTGTCTTTCTCTTTTATCTCACATTGATTTTCTCAGGAGCTTGCCTGCTTTATTTAAAAAAAAAAAAAAAAAAAAAAAAAAAAANAAAAGTGAAACATTTTGCAGTTGTATTCCTAAACAGCATATTTTTTGCTTAAATTTTCAGAGCATGTTCTACTCGCGGCTGAAGCGTACCTTAAAACACAGACAGTACATCAAGCTTTCTTTACGTATTCAGTGCAAGAGGGGATTTAAATTAGCTTCTCCTTTAGGAGAGACTTCTTTTAATAACTTCTCACCGCAGGATCACAACTAGAATTCAGGTCGAAAAGCTAAAGCCTTCTGCAGGTATCCAAGGTCCATGCTGTATTAACACGGCACTGCCTCCAGCAGGGACAGGAGCGGATGCATGATGGGTTTTTGTATAAACTGATACTCAGTTTTCTGATTCAAAGTCCTTCCTTGTTTCTTGTAGAAAAACAGTTGGGTTGAGTTAGCAATTAGCCACAAAACTTGAGCTAACTGCCCCAATCTCATCCTGCAACACCAGACAAGGCTTGTAGGGAAAAACTGAGCATGGGGCCAGTAAAGCAGGAAAGGGCCTGGTTAAAAACATTCTCCAGAGTGTGAGAAAATCTTGGGAACTATTTCTGTGGCATGCCTGAATAATAGGGGTTTACCAGACTGCTGGCTGGGGAACCTGAATAGTGAGTTTGTTTTGCTTCTGCTTCCCCTGCAGTGTCTGAAATGTGCTGATGTATTTTTTCTCTTGCAGATTTTATTCCCCTTGGAGAGAAATACACCTTTTCCCATTTGTCACGTACCAGGGTGTACAAGTGCAAGGTGGGCCAACTCCCATACAGGAGTTCCTTCCATATAGGTAAGAGCAAGGGGACACATGTCCAGGGCTGCCTTTTTTGAGGGACAAATAAGCAGCAGAGATGCCTAGAGATTGTGATGATGAGCGTGGCTGAGGAACCTGCAGAGAAGAGTAAATACTCATACAAACTATACCCAGCCCTGCTCCTGCTGACAGTAGAGGTGAATAAATGCTCATTGAACTTGGCAGAAAAAGGATTGGATTAATAACTCTCTCTGGCACGAGCAACAAAGAGACCAATACAGGATCGAAGTCAAAACCTTAAATCAGAGTAATTTCTCAGGACTGGAACTTGCAAATGCATTGGTTATCTCTGTCTCCAGAATAAAAGGCTGACATTCTGCAGGCCACATGAATTTTGCTATTCAGACACAGAAAGATAAAGTGGGGTTTTATGGGGGCAAATGTTTACAACCCTAAATAGAAACCAACTTCCACCCACCTACACCAGAAGCTCCAGCACTGACCACAAATACACAGCACTGAGGTAAGCTGCCAATGCTTTAAGAGTCTGTATAATTCACAAAAGGCACGCGACTCAGAAACAAGGTTACAGGCTTCACTTTCTGCCCAGGCGGTTAAGGCCTGCCTGAGCCTTTTAAATGGACAGGCGCTCTCTACTTTCTATCGATTGCTTGGTCCAAGCACTAATGCTTTTCTCCAACTCAGATCACTCATATGGCTGATGAATCTGGACTTTTGCTAAGTGTCTTTTTCCTCCAGTAGGTCTCTCCATGACTATTTCTATGCTATTACTGAACGCTACTGCAACTTGTGGGTTTGAACAATATGAGATTTCCTTTTTAATGCCTTCTTTCACTTATTTAGTGGCTTGGAGCGAACCTTCCCAAAGCAATGTAGGCACAGTAGGAACATCCATGCTTGTGTCCCCAGCCAAATTTCTTAAGCATGAATCAACAGTTCTTCTCCCTCTTAGATGCTACGAATCCTGAGTCCCTGGTGGCCAAAAAGCGACGGCTAGCAGCAGGAATGGTAAGTCAACCCTGTCCCAGTGTAGTAGGACAAGCTCCCGGAAGGTGGTAGAGATGCGTATGAGTCACGTTAGGCTTTGAGGCAAGGAAACACACTATCTGAGCTTTATGGGTATGAACTACCGCTACTTCCACCGTCACCCAAAGGAACTGTTTGGGTGCCAGTCTCCTGAAGTAATTCTGGGCTACAAATTCCAGCCTCACACACCAACCAATGGAATGAGGGAAGGAGATTTTCACCGCCCATTTTTTGCTCAGTGCTTCCTCCTGGTATAGCAGGTGGAGATTGTGAACCCCATTTCTAGGTAGTGAGCTCTTTCCCAGGGTTCCGGTTCTTTTGGTTTTGGCCCCCAGATGTTTCTTTGAAGGCCAAGGCCCCAAACTCTGAGTACCTAAGGTCATTCTAGAAATGTGACTGATTCAGGCACTTCTGAAGGTGGGACTTTCCGGGTCCAACATTTCAACAAAAACCCGCCATTTCACAAATTAAAGTTGTTCTCATAGAAGTTGCAATCAAACACATAAACCAGCACTGTAAAGAGAAGGTGAGAGAAGGAACCACAATCTAGCCTTGATAAGTAAATGGCATTTTTCTTTAAAGTCTGCCCCATATTGGCTGATACTACACCCACTGAGCATGAATCCTAAGATCGCATCCCTCCATTGACCCAACTGTGCTAACCTTTGTGTGAAACCTGGGAACTATGCACCTGGGAAATTCTCAGGGAATGAAAAACTAAGATGCTCTTTCCTTCTGAGTCATCCCAGACTCTCTGATATGGTAGTCAAGTATTCCCCATTGGGCTTAGACGAGACCTGTGTTCCTACATGTCTCCCCTAACCTCAAGGCCGCTGCTTAGCTTGAGACACTGGGGGCCTGGTCTCACCTGAGAGGACAGGCATAGCTTGTCCTCAGCATCTGGAAGTTTCTGGCACTGGCTATGAAAAGGCTCTCAACGTCCAGGACTGCTTGTGCTGCTTCCAGTACGTGCAATGAACTTCCAGGAAGGCAACACAGCTTAACGGAAAATTGATGCTGACCCTACAAAACTGCCTGCTTCTGGGCCACTCTGAGGCACTAGAAGAATGAGGAAGGGTTAACAGGCCTTCCAAATATAGAGGAAATGGGACATGCAAGAACAAATGAAAAAATGGAAGACTGTGATTTCCAGCCACTGCTTATTTCGTGTCTGGTGAGTTTGCTGTTGGATGACCAATGAAGAGCTAACCCAGCAGAGATACAAGCTGAAGGACAGAGACTTGGAGATGGGGAAGCCAGAAGGAAACAAGGCTGCCCTCCAGCTACTTCAGAGAAATCACTAACTGCTGGCAGTAAAAAAGCAGTATAATAGCAGAGCTCCAACGATGCTCTTTACATGGCACGTGCAAGTATTTGAAATCACAGAATCATAGAATTGTTAAGGTTGGAAGGGACCTTT